>JAJHSJ010000018.1:18163047-18607737 GCA_021015155.1 Magnolia officinalis | reverse complement strand
TGTTTGCCTAGCTCAATATTATCCTATGCTCGCTCAATTTACAGTTTGCCCATTCAATATCCTGTTTGCCACGCTCATTTCCGTGTTTGCCCCGCTCAATTTCATGTTTGACCCGCTCAATTTCATGTTTGCCCCACTCAATTCCTAATTTGCCCCGCTCAATTTCATGCTTGCCCCGCTCAATTCCATGTTTGCCCCGCTCATTTCCTAGTTTGCCCCACTCAATTTCATGCTTCCCCCCGCTCATTTCCTAGTTTGCCCCGCTCAATTCCATGCTTGCCTCGCTCAATTCGTAGTTTGCCCCACTCAATTTCATGTTACTCCAGCTGAAATGCTTGTTTGCCCCACTGAATTGCTATTTTGACCCGCTCAATTTTTAGGTTGCCCTGCTGAATCTCATGTCTGCCCCGCTCAAACTGATAATGCTTCCCTCGCTCAATGGCATGATAGATAGTGTCACAAAATTAAACAAGCACCACTTGAAACCATTCATTAACGACGAAGGTCCTTCATTATTTAATCGAGTTTTGTTATATGGCATGGTTCCATTGATTTATGATTCACTGATAATGTGTCATTGTATTGGTTTTCAAATAATAGCTGCAAGAATCATGTGCTCTTTTGGCGGGGAGTTAGAAATTGAAAACAAGCGATACTTGTACGCGGGTGGAACATCAAAACAAATGACGCTACGTCTCGAGACTACGTACGAGGAGCTTCGATCTAGAATTTACAAGATTATTAAGAGTAAACCAGAAGATTATGATATTAGGATGAAAGTAATATTTCCTTACAGTAACGAATCAATGCCTCCAGTCGAAATTGAAGAGACGATGATGTGAAAGAGTTCTTATCTTACCAGTTTGAGCATTCGGATAAATTCAACCCGTTAGTCATCGAAACAATCCAACACATGAATACCACAACATATGTGGACAATGTGGCTGAGGAGTATGGCATAGAATTCAAATATAATCCTTCTCCATTACAAGTGGTAGTAAGCAATGATCATTTACCCGATCCGCCGCAAACATTAAATGATGTGACTAGGCAAGTCTGTGGTACAGTTGACATTAACAGTAATTATGAACACAAGGCACCGCCGTTAGCATCAACAACAAATCTACCATCATTATCCACCATCCCACCTGTGCATGTAAGCGACATTCTACTTCGAGACCTTCCCGAATCAGCAAACCTCATGACTCGTCAAGTTCTCGCGCCGTTTTATGATGATGCATTCACCAATGAAAAAATGCTGGAATATACTGAATTGTTATGTTAACCGACCGATATAGTTGAAGGGCAAACGTTTAAGGACAAGAGTCGGTGCCAGTATTTTTTGAGTCAATTTGCAATTCGGAATAATTTTCAGTATAGAGTACTATACTCAAATACGAGCAGATTTACCGTGGTGTGCTTCGAAGATGCATGCGAATGGAGGGTCCATGCATCTCGAGAGAAGGATACGGGTGTATTCAAAATATGGACTTATAAATCAAAACACACGTGCGGCATGACATGGATGAAGAGCGATCACCGGCAGGCCAGCAGTAGGCTAGCGTATGATCTGGTTATTAGTCGCCTTGAACAACGCCTAGCATTAAGGCTATGTGACATTGTCTTCGCCATGCAAAAGAAATATAATATTCGTATCACTTATTGGAAGGCATGGAAATCTAGGAAGCTTGCAATTAATCACGTGATGGGGTCTTACGAGGACTCCTACAATCAACTCCCTCTGTATTTGCATGAGTTGAGGAGGGCCAACCCAGGGACAGTTACTGCCGTGCTTGTTAACCAACAGACTTGCAGGTTCGAGAGATGTTTTTAGCTCTTGGTCAATGCATTTAAAGTTTTCAGAAATCATTGCAGAAGGTATTGGCTATTGACAGGACACACTTAAAGGGCAAATACAAGGGTGTGCTATTCATCACCACGGCCTTAGATGGGGACAACCATATATTTCCACTTGCATTTAGCATCGGGGAATCAGAGAACAACAGTAGTTGGAATTGCTTCCTTACCCACCTTAACAATGTGTTAGGGTCTGTGGAGGGTCTTGTCATTATATCCGACTGACATAAAGGTCTAATGAAAGAGGTTCCTCAAGTCTTCCCACATGCAATCCATGGGTATTGCGCGTACCACATCTACAGAAACTTAGTAGACACTTTTAAGTACAAATCGTTGGAGAAGTATTACTGGATGGCTGTGAAGACTTGCAGGAGGGCCGAATTTGAAAAAATAATGCATGATATCGAAATGGCGAATCCCTCAGTACATGCATGGCTGACCGAAATCAGGTACAAAAGATGGACATCTTCACACTTTCCAGGAAGAAGATTCAACTTGGTCACGACGAACATTTCTGAGTGCGTTAATGCCCTTTTCAAAGAAGCACGCGAATACCCCATTACGAAATTGATAGAGGCTATTGTACTGAAGATATAGGATATTTTATAAGAGACTAGAATCTACGGCATCGTTTGTGGGTCCATTGACACCATGGACGAAGAAACAGTTAAAGGATATCGTGCAGAAGGGGCGAGATGTTCGGTGCCATGCTATTTCTCGAGATGAGTACTATGTCGTTGGAGATTATAACGATATGGTGAAGCTCAGTGAATTTTCATGTACATGTCATGAGTTTGGCGTGAAGGGATACCCTTGCATGCATGTCCTGTCAGCCTGCATAAACTATAATCTGGATCACTACTTATACTGCTCCCCATTCTACACGGCGCATAATGACCTGGCCACGTATAGTGAATCGGTGTATCTAGTACGCGACAATAGCGAGTGGGAAATTTCAGCGGGGATGAAGGAGTATTGTGCGTAGATTAAACTCCTAAGCCAGAGGAGGTCAGCTGGAAGACCCAAAAAGCTTAGAATTTCATCACGTGGAGAAGAATCAAAAACAGTAAAGTGTGGGCGATGCAAACAAACCGGGCATAATCGCCGGTCGTGCAAGTTTCCGATACCCGGTGTATAGCGTATCGTGTAATTCATGTACTTTGTATGCTACATACAAGTGAAAGTTATATATTGCTCCTTGTGGATCTTCATGTATAACATATCGTGTAAAAATGCACCAACTGTCAACCCTATCTATACATGCATTCCAAAATGCCAACCTCTATTGTATACAGAAATTATCCCTTAATTTACCTAGGGTTGAAAGTTGGGCGGGTTCAACCCGACCGACCCGTGATCGACTCGACATTGGGTTGGGCTCGGGCAGGATATTTCGAGTCTGATCATAAGCTTGGGCTATATAAACACCAACCCGATAAAACCTCCAATTGCCCGACCCAACCCGAACCCGATCATTATATAAGTTACTTAGAAATTATAATTGAGTGTGGGTCGTTTGTATCGAAGGCAGTCGTTTGTATCGAAGGCACACTAGTGAGGTCGAGTGTCATTTGTCCACATCATTTCCAAGGATTCAAGATTTGCCAGATTTCTCTCTCCCAAATAAACTTCGTGCTATGCTACATGACTTTTAGAGGAGTAGTTCTCTTATATTTTAGCTTGTTTTTTTAAAGAAAAAATGAAGTTCTTTATAATGAATAATCACATTTATAAATAATATAATTATTGATAAAAAAAAAGTCTATATTGAAATATAATAAACTAATGTAATAACAAAAATATTAGCATGCATATACCCGACCGAGCCTGCTTGGGTTGGGCTTGGGTTGAGAATTCCTAACTCGAGATTGGGTTAGGTTGGTTTAGGGTTGAGCACCAACCCGACCCAACCCGCCCGACTTTATTGAAATTATAATAAACTAAATGTGTTTGTCTGACCCGAGTCTCAGTCCATGTTGAAATGCATTTACGGAAAAGCAACTGAATAGGTTTAAGACACTCATCTAAAAAAAAAAAAAATGATCATCACCAATCAAGAAGAAATGATGCATATGCTTTACCTGTGAGTGTGTCTCCTCATACTTTGTATGATACAAGATAACCTGTAACTGATTCGGTAGACATTTTCCATGATGGGTAATTTGTCTACTGTTGAGAATAGATCGCGAGCATAAACAGGAGATATAACATGTATCAAGTAATCTTATTGTGATGAGATTCAAATTTGAAATTGCTCATTGTACAAAACGTAGATATAATATGTAATGGAAACGAACAATGAGTGATACTTTACCAAATTCAGGGCCGGTAATAATATACGCACATTGATAACTATCTTAATCCTGACTGGATTCAATCAGAGCCAGAAGATAAGAAGCATCCAAATGGCATCAAAGGTTGTAGGAACACATATCATGAGAAAACATGTAAATTTGTCAACCAAACAACAAATTCAATATCGAAAACAAAAATCATAACCATGCTAAGTGCATAAATAAAATTCCTCCTAACACTAAATACTATAATCAAAATAAGTACCCCAAGTTTGGGCACTAAAATCATAATCCCCTGCATCAGTCAATGTAAAATTAACGCAACTATAAAGCAACAGTTCAACAATAATGAACGATAGGCTTGGCATCACAAAAAGATACTTGATGCACAAGCCAAAAGATCGGTCCAAACTTCAATCTATCTGGACGAACCGCCATCTGGTGGAGCGACATCATCACGCCGGCAGGTGATTGTGGCAATAAGGGTCTCAATCTTTTGCTCGACCCGTTCAACACCCTTCTGGATTGCCTCAGAAAGCCACTCCAGTCGCGTGAGTCGTCTGTCCTGCTCATCCATGTGCTTGACAATGTATGCCCTACGGGTATGGTATGACATCTTTCGACTAGTATGACCATACGGAGATTGTGGCACCTTAGGCTGCTCTCCCTCTGTAGGATAGTCGGTGTCGGCAGCCTCTGTCTCAGCCGCGTCCGTCTTTGCAGCTTCTGTCTCCGCTGCCTCTGCTTCTGTCTCTCCCATAAAATCTTTACCGCACCGTACTGATGTTGATGCCCCTTTCAATCCCAGTTTCATGCGCCTGATGTTGTTATTTGTAAACATTTTCACCGGTCTGGGTCGGTCAGTAGTGGGCATTAAGCCAACATGACGGGAGAGTAAACATAATGGGTGTGAGAATGGAATGGCATCCCTTCTCGTTGTAGCTATGTTGTCGGCAATCATTTGAGTAATGATGGTGGGCTGACACAAAGGAATACGATGACAGATGCTGTATAGAATATCTAACATGTACGTAGTAATGTCAGACTTGTTCGAGTCCCTCGGATAAACATTGCAGGCGAAGATACTGTGTAATACTTTGTACTTGTCTTCTAGGTGCGTTGCTCTCAGTGCATTACCCTTATGCCACTGAACATTCTGTCCTTTACAAAAATACTTCGTCATTTCTATCCGCATAGCCGGGTCATCAATGTCATGATCCATTAAGCCTTTACCTGTGGCCGGAATCCCTATAAGCTGTGCAACTATACGATGATCAATGGTGGTGGTGGTCTCTCCAATGGTCACCTGAAATAAAGGAGGGTGCAGGACCGACGAGTGACAGTATGACAGAAAGATGATCACTTCCGAGTTTCTAACTGTCCCTCTAAAATCTAAAAGTTTACTCCACCCAACATTCTCCAAAATCTGAGGAATCCCAAATTACTGGATGCATGCTCGATCCACCTTTTTCTCACATACTATTTTCCTCTCGAGAAATTTGTCGTACAAGTTCGATCGCAGGGGGCGGAGGAACCCGTGGGATTAATTGTTCTGGTTGTACTGGTAGAGGGGGATCCTGAATTGGAGTACTCCTTTCAGTACGAGCTCACCTAGCCGACGATTCTGTCGGGGAAGTCCGTTCCGCTGCCCGTTCCGATGTATGTCTTGAACGGAGTTTGGTACGATCTCCCTTGGATGACTCTCCAACCTTGTCTTTTTTCCTTTATCCTTAGGCATTATGACAGTTGAGATGATAGTACCTGTTACAAACAAAGGAAATGATAAAATAATGCAATTCAGGTAATTAAAGGAAATCTGTCGATATTATGTACGAGAATGTTCCCTTTGTTCAGACTTCCTCAAAACTGTTAAGTGGTTCATATGCATGAAATTCGGTCACAACCATATTGTTAAAACACGATCGACATTGCTTCACATGGATCAAAACATGAAGAACCAATGGATTCTGTAACCAGTTAACACTGATTGCACATAATTTTTGCAAAATAGGGACCAAAAATTAAAACTGTTCACCAGAATCTCTATTTGCGTGAAGGAGGAGAAGGAAACTGGCCCTCTCTCTATTGACTCATCAAATGACATATCCTCGCGTCTGTCATCATCTCCTACCCCTTGTTCATGCAGATTAAGCCTTTCGATCGGTGGATGGTAGTCCACCTCCACTTCAAATCCTTCACCTGATGATGACAGAGGCCCTTTCTCTATTGACCGAAGCAATTTCACATCCTCCAGTCCATTATCATATCCTTCTTTGAGCCCTTTGATCAGCGAATGATGACCCATCTGAACTTGAAATTCTTTAACGGATGATGATGGACAGTCATTCTCAATTGACCCATACAACAACACACCCTCCAACCTATCACCATCTCCTCCCCCTTCTTCATTTAAATCAAGCTTCTCGACCAACGAATGGTGGCCCACCTCCTCCACTTGAAACCCTTCCCCGGGCAATGATGGAGACCCTTTCTCTATTGTCCCATCACCATCACTTCCTCCCCCTTCATGTAATGCCCCACATTTTTTTATCGGCAGATGATGATGACCCATCCCACCTACTTTGGTATAGTTTTTTGAACATCCACACAACTTCATTAAAAGGGGAGTTATTTACTACTCTGGTATAGTTATGCTTGATACTCAAGCACTCTGAAATAACATATATTGGCATGCATTAACTCAATCAAACCATCCAATGATACTCAAGCACTCTAGGAAATGCATATATTGGAAATCAGCCGATCAAACAGCACTTGGTGAATCAAAACACAATAACCCAATGATGGATCACCAGGAGTTCCAAAAAATCAGGAATGCTATAAATAAGTATACTACTGAGACATGAATAAGCAGAAACAATTCAAGTAAACAAATTCAGACAACACATTCAAATTGAAACAGAAGAATACAATGGTTGGAAAATAAAAGAATGACCTGTAGAACACAAACACATGTGGACTTAACACTGATTACAATGAATACATACATACTGAGATCGTCAGAGAAGAGATCCCTCGACGAGCCCCTTTGCTAATGTGGAGAAATCCGGTTGAGATGAAGTGGAGGGAACGTTTATGAAGAAGGAGTATATGAATTTTGGTATTTGAGGAAAATAAATGATGGTTGGTGAGAGCAGTTAATGTAGTTTTTTTTTTAAAAAAAAACGAACTGTCGTCGATATATCGACGATATGTCAACATATCGACAGAAGATTGTCGATATATCGATAAAATATGGAATTCACTTCTCAGTCGCTGGACAAATGCGGACTAAATTCGATATTATCGACGATATGTCGATAGATCGGTAAATGACATCATCGATATATCGACATCTCGTCGATATATCGATGATATGGGGAATTTTTGGTTCAGTTGCTGGACAAATGATGTATGAATTCGATATTATCGATATATCATCGATTTTATCGTTCACTTACGAGTATTATATCGATGCTATGTCGATACTATCGACAACTTACGTATATCATATCGACGATATGCCGATACAATCGACTTAACAATTGCCAAAGTTTAAGTCGAGGATATTATCGACATTTCGTTGATATATCAATAAAATATGAATTTGTTGGGTTAGTCGCTAGGGAAATACGGTCTGAATTCGATATTATCGATGATATGTCGATATATCGATAAAATCATCTATCGATATATCGACAGAAGATTGTCGATATAGCGACATATCGTCGATATATCGATAAAATATGGAATTCACTTCTCAGTCGCTGGACAAATGCGGACTGAATTCAATATTATCGACGATATGTTGATATATCGATAAATGACATCATCGATATATCGACATATTGTCGATATATCGATGATATGGGGAATTTTTGGTTCAGTTGCTGGACAAATGATGTATGAATTTGATATTATCGATGTATCGTCGATTTTATCATTCAATTATGAGTATCATATCGATGCTATGTCGATACTATCGACAACTAAGGTATATCATATCGACAAGATGCCGATACAATCAATATGTCGACATATCGATAAATTGACGATATATCGACATATCGTCGATATATCGATAAAATATGGATTTGTTTGGGTTAGTTGCTGGACAATTGCGGCTTGAATTCGATATTATCGACGATATGTCGATATATCGATGAAATTATCTATCGATATATCGACAATATGTCGATATATCGATAGAACATGAAATTTTTCGCACTGCTCTGTTAATCTTCGTTGCTAATATTGCACATTTTTCTTGGCGTAATTTTTTTTTTTTTGCTTGGGTTAGTTTGTTGAACACACCCTCCATGTTAGCCATCCCCACTAGGGATCGATACGAACTTGAAATTATGTTATGTACATTGAAGGTCTCCCATGTTTGCTTTTACTGCTGGTTTTATAAACATTTATTTTTTCGTTCCTGAAAGAAAAAGTTTTATTTGGGTCATTTGTTCCTGGAAAAGTATGGAGCTTCCACCTTCTTTGAAAAATTACAGTAATTAATAGTCCTAACAATTGCAACTGAATTGAATAAATCTGGTGGATGAATTTCTTGCGATGAGAATGATTCTCCGTGGAATTCCTCTTGATGAACCGTAGGTAAAAGATCACGTGTCAGCGGTAATGAAATACAGAATTGGAAAGTCTCAATGAGGAAGGCTTCATGCACAAGTAATTGGAGAAGGTTGTTAGAAATTACAGGGTATGATATACATCCAAACTTACAGGGTATGCTATACTAAATTTACAGGGTATGCTATACATCCAACTTACGCTTCCGGCAATTATGCTGAAAATTTCCAAGTCTGTTTTTTCAGTCCGAGTTCTTTCTCTAAACACAATAGCCTTGGGAGGGTCGATCCGAGGGATGGGTGGATTGCAAAAGGGCTGATTAAAACTATATTGGGTTATCTTGCTGACTAACATACTGAGTTCAATACCAGCAAGATAGCCCAGTATAGTTTTAATCACCCCTTTTGCAGTCCATCCCTTGGATCAAGCCTCCCAAGGCTATCGTGATTAGAGAAGGAACTCGAACTGAAATGCACATACTTGAAAATTTTCAGCATAATCGCCGGATTACTGTAAACCTCCGTATAATACATCTTTCCAAAATTATACATCTGATTCACTGCACAATATCACCTATTGACTACAGACAAGCAATCATATGCTATTGACTTCCTCCAATCAGCAATGAATTTTTGCATGTCTCTTCCCTCCAAGGTGAGACCGCTGCACAAAATGTCAATGAATTTCATCACGAATATGCCGCAGTCATAACCATTGGTCTACTTCGGCGCGGATTCATCGAATCTAACGGTCCACTGCTTCCCTTCAAGCGTAGTACTGTCTCCTGTGGCATGGAAGAGAATAGGGAGTGCATCGGTCATATTCTTCATCCTATGCTTGAACTTCGGTGCTAGATATGTGTATAAGCTATCCACAACAGCGATTTCTCTCATTCTAGGATAAATGATCAGCAAAACCCAATACGAATTTTCATGATTTATCGGTGCATAGACCTGTCAATGATTCACGAAATAAAATATTTGTCAAAACAGAACAATTAACATATAACCATGAGAGATGATGTTCTGTGACGAGTGCATTACCCGTTCATAACACCAAATCGCTTTGGCGTATGGTTTATCTCGTTGCCTGGCTATTGCGTAGGCCGTGGTCAGCTGGCCTATTAACGATGCCCATTCTGACGCTGAATTGGAGGCCCGGTATGCAGTCAAAATCGGTAAACACCCCTCAAGGCTTTGCTGTTACAAACATGATCAAATATTATCGACATGTAATAAAATATAAATTTCAAACAGATTATGGAAATGATAAGAAACATTTACCGTAAAATACGTAGGACAAAACTTGCAATCCTGAGGATATGCTATTAAAAGGGCGTCATGCCTTTTCTCAAGAAACTCGATGTATGTGTCGATAGCCTAATCAATAGGATAATATCATTTCATCATACATTCATATAACATTTATTTACATGGTGTTCAGTACGATATAGAGAATAAATTAGTAATACTTACCTCGCTATCAACCCAGGAATGTGTCATCCATATCGTATTAAACCATTTCACCGTTGGGTTGTCCTTGTTTGCTTTATACCAGTCCTCTGTCTCTTTCACCTCCTCTGCAAATAGTATCATAAAAGGATCCATCTGTAGAGGAAATGGTATCGGAGAAGTAGCAAATGTTGTTGGTTGCTCGGGTTCGGGAACCGCCTCAGGGGTCGTATCGAATGCAGACAGGGACAAGTATGGGGAAATCTTGTAATATGACGGCTTCGGTACCCTTTTGGCTCTCCTTTCATAAAGAGAATGAGAAGTGGATACATGTCCAACTTCTTTGTTTTCAATATCATTTACTTCCACTCTCTTCCTCAACTCCTTGCCCTCCTCCTCCATCACAAAACGTCTCCTCTGTTTAGGACTACCTTCCTCCACCTTATCAAGCTCCTCCCTCTCAATCGCTAACTTTTCCTTGTCCGCCCCAGGGGTTGTATTGAATGCAAACAGGGACAAGTATGGAGAAATCTTATAATATGACGACTTTGGTATCCTTTTGGTTCTTCTTTCATAAACGGGATGAGATGTAGATTTGTTCTATACATTACTTTTGACATTGCTATGCGATTGCACTTCCAGATCCACATGGCCAGGTCCTTTATCTTCGGCGTCATTTACTTCCACTCTCTTCCTCACCTCTGCACCCTCCTCGACGACAAAACGTCCCCTCTGTGTACGATTACCTTCATTCTCCTTATTAAACTCCTCTCTCTCATTCGCTAACCTTTCTTTGTCCTTGAAAAATCATTCCTTATCCACAAAGAACAACTCCTTCTCCCTCTTTAGTAACGTTTCCCTGTCATCAATCATTGCTTCTTTCCTTCTCATCTCTGCCTTCTCTTTTCTCAATTTCTCCCTCTGCTTTTTCAATACCGCTCTCTCCTTCTTCAACTCATCCATCTCAATCCAGAATTCCTCCATAAGAACTACTTTGGGCATATCCCCACTCGGTCCCTCAGATTCCACGCCTTTCTCGTCGCTATCATCTAACTCGTCATCCTCCTCGTGATTAATCTCATTGCCCTCCTCATCGTCTTCCTGAGTCTCAGTAAGCTACAAAATATATAGATGGATATGTAAGAGTAAGGTTAACTTTACAATGACAGACATGAAATTATAGTTCATTTTCCGTAACATCTCACTTGCAAACTGTCACACACCGAGCGGATGGCATTCGTTTCCCATTCTCGCAGCGTTGGCTCTAATTTCATTACTACTGATGTCTGCAAAAGAACAAAGAATAATGTTACATAAAAAAGCATAAACATAAAGCAGCGCAAAGTAAATGCTAGAGATATATGTATATAAAAACTTACAGCATTACTCTCGAAAATAGCATGTATTCTTTTGTACCTCCAACCCTTCCAGCCCCAATATTGAATGAAGCGTGGAATTTGATGAGGAACATACGAAACAACACAGTCTTGTAGGGCTGGTAATCTCTCTACTGCCCATACCTGCTAGAATGAAATTGTACCGTGTTAAAAATCCGTAATTGACTATAGAGGGAAAATATATACCAAGCAAAAAGTGTTCTTACCTGTAGCGGAAGGACGCAACCACATACAGTGTACCGAGGGCAAGTTGATGCTGCAATAACAGATTCAATTCCTTGCGACATTGTATAGTATCCCAAACTACCCCAAGGATACCTATAGAAATCATCTAGCGAGTCCACCAGGTAAATATAATCCATGTTGCACATGGTTTTCGGTTCGGTTCCCCTAAGAAAGTGCTTCACAACTAGAAGTAGGGCAACCTTCACGACGTCCTCATGCTTGTTACTGTCAACTAAGCTATCAAACACCTCCATTAGATGCTTCTTTAATACTAGATATTCTTTGAAGTATTTGTCTCATAATGTACTCGTAGTGCAATGATTCTTCGGTAAAGTTGGATCTCCAATCTTAAGACCGGTAATGAGGGCGAAGTCCATCTCGGTAAAGTGCAATCGCCTCCCCTTGATCTCAAATACTTGATGACCTTTGTATCTTACAAAAAGGAGGTGGAATAGAGCCCCTAAAAATCTGAAAGATGTTACATGCAATAGAAACGAGAAAGGAGATTCCCTGAACAAATTCAGGCGGCTATCGTGCTTCTCCACTCCACCCTTCACCTTGTCAAACCACCATGTGAGTGTACACTTACATGTTGGGTTGGGAATTGCGGCAGAATATTCATCGCCTGCAAAGATGAATTGAAAAACATATCAAACGTTAAATTCATTGGGGCGAACTATAAATTCAGCAAGGCAAACTAGAAACTCAGGACGACAAATATGAAATTGCGCAGGGAAAAGTAGAGAATCAGCGGGGCAAACATGAAATTCAGCGGAGCACACGATGAATTCAGCGGGGCAACCTAGAAAATCAGCGGGGCAAACATGAAATTGAGCAGGGCAATCATGAAAATCAGCGGGGGAAACATGAAATTGAGCGAGGCAAACATGAAATTGAACGTTATTCTGGTTGCTTAGGTAGTTCACATGGTTGGAGTTGGTTATAACGAGTGCTCAATGTAGAAACCTCTACCATGTACTTCCTGAGAGCTAACCTGAATTCAGAGGAGAAGACTAAGATAATAATGGTGAGCAACGGTGATTAACTGTCATTTGTTATATGCAAAGGTGATTTGAAGAGTTTATCTAAATAGCGTGTCTTCCTTTTATAACAACCGGCCAAGGAAAACGTACCTAAAGAAGACTTGTATTTCACTACTAAACTATGGAGGCATCCCAAAAGAATAATGCTTTGAATGATGCCCTAAATGTTTGTTTCAATAAGCTCATTGCATCTGAGAGGTACGTTTACTACTTAAGACTTATTAGATGTGTTGTTGAGAGCGAGATGAACGTGCACTTGTTCAACCACTTGTTCCAGATGAATAACTGAAAAAGGGTTCTTTGGGCAATCTGTTATTTAGCGCAAATATTTTTGACACCTTTTATGATAAATTCCACTAATTACTAGTCCTTAACAATTGAATCACGGAGACAATGATGAGTTAGATTATGGGTTAAGGTTTTAGGGAATTGAGGATTAGGTGTAGGTTTAGGTTTAGGGATTTGAGAATACATTTAGGTTTAGGTTTTGAGCGGGGCAAACATGAAATTGAGTGGGGGCAAACTAGAAAATCAGCGGGGCAAACAAGGAAATTGAGTGGGGCAAACATGAAATTGAGCGGGGCAAAGTAGAAATTGAGCGGGGCAGGCATGAAATTGAGCGGGGCAGACTAGGAAATGAGCAGGGCAAGCATGAAATTGAGTGGGGCAAACATGAAATTGAGCGGGGGAGAAATGAAATCAGCGGGGGAAACTAGAAAATCATTATGCCCACTGTTTCCCGTGGTATGATTCACTTGATATTTCGATATGCCGATACAATTTGGGGCACAACCGCTAAAATTAGATGGATAGCGTGGATATATTACATACATTTAATGTCGGCCAATCTAAGTGTAGGTTATAGGTTTATGTTTAAGTTAGGTTATAAGAAATCGGGTTCGGGACCAGGTTTAGGTTTGGGTTTTCAAGTTTAGGTTTAAGTTAAGGAGTTGAGATTAGGATTAGGTGTAGGTTTAGGTTTAGGGATTTGAGAATACATTTAGGTTTTAGGTTTAGGTGACTCGTTAAGTTAGGTTATAGGTCTAGGAAATCGAGTTCGGGACCAGGTTTAGGTTAGGGAGTTGATATTAGGATTAGGTGCAGGTTTAGGTTTAGGAACTTGAGAATACATTTAGGTCATAGGTTATAAGTGTAGGTTATAGGTTTATGTTATAAGTGTAGGTTATAGGTTCAGGGATTTGAGAATACATTACGATTTGAGGTTACAAATGTACGATATAGGTTTAATTTTTAGTTAGATTATGGGTTAAGGTTTTAGGGAATTGAGGATTAGGTGTAGGTTTAGGGATTTGAGAATACATTTAGGGCGTGTTTGATTTCCAAGGGCCGGGTAAATACCCGTGAAAATATATAATAATGGCTCATGCCTGCTGAATTTATGGCATGAGCCAAAAAACAAGGCATATCAAAAGCTCAAGTGGACCACGCCACAAGAAAAAGGAAATCAAACACTTACTGTTAAAAACCTCTCAAGTCCACTGTTTCTTTTGGTGTGGGCCATTGGAGTATTCAATCTACCTCATTTTTCAACTCATGGCTTAGAATATTGTGTTAAAATGTATGGACGGAATGGATTTATCATATACATCACATTAGGGCCCATAAAATTAAAACAATTCTTTTAAACCAGTTTTCATGGTGAAAACTGCTGTGAATTTTCAAAGGAAATTCAAACCAGTGAAATGGTAATAATTACCAATTTCACGGGTATTTACTCTCCCACTGAAAATCAAATAGGCCCTTAGGTTTAGGTTTAGGTTTAGGTTTTGAGCGGGGCAAACATGAAATTGAGTGGGGGCAAACTAGAAAATCAGCGGGGCAAACAAGGAAATTGAGCGGGGGAAACATGAAATTAAGCGAGGCAAAGTACAAAATGAGCGAGGCAAACTAGGAAATGAGCGGGGCAAACTAGGAAAGGAGCGGGGCAAGCAAGAAATTGAGCGGGGCAAACTAGAAAATCAGCGGGATAAACTAGAGATTCAGCGGGGCAAACATGAAATTGAGCGGGGCAAACTAGAAAATCAGAGGGGTAAACTAGAGATTCAGCGGGGCAAACATGAAATCGAGCGGGGCAAACTAGAAAATCAGCGGGGCAAACGTGCAATTGAGTGGGGGAAACATGAAATCAGCGGGGTCAAATAGAAATTGAACGGGGCAAACATGAAGTTAAGCGGGGAAACATGAAATCGGCAGGGCAAACTAGAAAATCATTCTGCCCACTGTTTTCTGTGGTATGATTGACTTGATATTTTGATATGCTTCAATTTGGGGCCCATCTAAGTGTAGGTTATAGGTTTAGGGTGTAAGTGTAGGTTATAGGTTTAGGTTTAAGTTAGGTTATAGGTTAAAGTTTAGGTTTAAGAAATCAGGTTCGGGTTCGGGTTTAGGGTTGGGGTTTCAAGTTTAGGTTTAGGTTAAGGAGTTGAGATTAGGATTAGGTGTAGGTTTAGGTTTAGAAATTTCAGAATACATTTAGGTTTTAGGTTTAGGTTTAGTTTACGTTATAAGTGTTGGTTATAGGTTTATGTTTAAGTTAGGTTATAGGTTAAGGTTTACGGAACTGAGAATAGGTTAAGGTTCAGGTTTAGGAAATCGGGTTCGGGATTGGGTTTAGGTTTGGGTTTTCAAGTTTAGGTTTAGGTTAAGGAGTTAAGATTAGAATTAGGTGTAGCTTTAGGTTTTAGGTTATAAGTGTAGGTTATTGGTTTAGGTTTCAGTTAGGTTATTAGTTAAGGTTTAGGTTTAGGGATTTGGGAATACATTTAGGTTTTAGGTTATAAGTGTACGATATAGGTTTAGGTTTAACTTAGGTTATAGGTTAAGGTTTAGGGAATTCAGAATAGGTTTAGGTTTAGGTTTAGGAAATGGAGAACACATTTAAGTGTTGGGTTTAGGTTTAGGTTTTAGGTTTATGTTTAGGTTTTGAGCGGGGCCAAACATGAAATTGAGTGGGGACAAACTAGAAAATCAGCAGGGCAAACATGAAATTGAGTGGGGTAAACTAGAAATTGAGCGGGACAGGCATGAAGATGAGCGGGGCAAGCATGAAATTGAGCAGGGCAAACTAGGACATGGGCGGGATAAGCATGAAATTGAGCGGGGCAAACATGAAATTGAGTGGGGAAAATTAGGAAATGAGTAGGGCAAGCATGAAATTGAGCGGGGCAATCATGCAATTGAGCGGGGCAAACTAGGAATTGAGCGGGGCAAACGTGAAATTGAGCGGGGCAAACTAGGAAATGAGCGGGGCAAGCATGAAATTGAGCGGATATAACATGAAATTGAGCGGGGCAAACTAGAAAATGAGCGGGGCAAGCATGAAATTGAGTGGGGCAAATATGAAATTGGACGGGGGAAACATGAAAGTAGCGGGGCAAACTAGAAAATCATTATGCCCACTGTTTCCCGTGGTATGATTCACTTCATATTTTACATTGCTATGCGATTGCACATCAGTCCACATGTCCACTAGGGATCGAAACGGATTGACTACTCCCCCTGCCACCAGCTAATGAAATGGCTGGTGTTCAGTGATCTGTGGGCCCCATCATGATGTATGTGTTTCATCCATGTCGTCCATCTATTTGTATAAATCATTTTATCACATTATACAAAAATTTAGGTATATCCTGACCTCAATTGGACAACATTACAGGAAATAGTGTTTAATGAACATCAACCATTAAAAACTTTTTGAGGGCCATAAAAGTATTGGGTTAAGATGATCTTTGTTTTTAGCCTTCATCTGGGTCTTTATCACCTAAAAAACAGATTGGATTTCAGACAAACAGTACAGGGGGCCTCAGGAGGATTTAAATGATGGATATCCAAACACCATTGTTTTCCTCTAGTGTGGTGCATCTAAGATTTATATCCCTCTTCTTTTTAATCTTGTAATATGTTTTCTTTATGTAGGCATGGTTTATTTTGCCTTGTAAGAAATAGATTCTTTCACATGCATATTTCTCATTTTAGTTAGGGATTTATTTTAGTGCTCAACTAGTAGTCCTTGGAATATTCATTTGAGCGGGCCAAATTGGAAATTGAGCGGGCCATCAGCCAAAATTCCTTCTAATTTGGAGTTCCTTGGTCATGATCGATATCAACCGACCACACTACATGCAAAGATATCTAATCTAACCTCATTTGTCTGACCGATTCATTTTTACCCATAACAGGTTTGATTTAATACATAGCTTCGATGTGATTTAGTATTGGGCAAAGAATTTAGGAGCTACATAAGTTTAGAACCATCATTGGCTCAACCTTCTAGTGTTGGCTTAGAGGGCTCAATTGCCTAGATCGAATTGGTCCGACTAATGTAATCCGCTTCCGCCGTGACCCTTGCATGATGTCACAAGACCCTTTCAAATCCGGAAGCGGATTGGCTGGTGTACCACATAGCAGCTATATAGCTGCTGTAGGTACGTGTCGTACGAAGACGAGCACTGGTGGACTTCGAGCTCCCAGTTGTACCAGCGGTTCAAGGGAGATCAATGTTACATGGTCTACATGGTCCCACAGTGACGTATTTATTATATCTATACCGTTCATCTATTTTTAGAGATCATTATAGGGCATTATAAAAAAAAAAAGAATCATATCTAAAGATCATCTGGACCACATCGCAAATAGTAGTGGAGGTAATGAATTTCATAGTTAAACAATTCGTAGGGCCCACCATAACGTTTATTTTCCATCCAATCTGTTCATAGGGTCACAAATACCTGAATGAAGGGGAGAAACAAATTTCATATTGATCCAAAACTTCTGTGACCCCAAAAAAGGTTTCAATGGTAGACGTTCAATTCTCCACTTCTGTGGTCAGCCCACAGAGCACCGACCACCAGCCACGTACATTATGGTGGGGCCCACAGAGCACCGGAGGAGTGGCCAATCCATTTCCTATACGTATACATTCAATGTGGGACCAACTGAGTTTAAAATGTACCTGTGCTGCGTGCTTTCTGCGCTCGACCGACCATTTTCAGAAGAAGACAAAATGTTGCTGGGGGCCCACAAAAAAGGTTTTTTTAGCTTTCTAACGGGGTGAGGAAAGAGGGGAGAAAGCTACGGTAGTGACGCAGCAGCGGAGAGGGAGACGAAAAGCCGACATTTGAAAGGGAGAGGCGAAACAGCAACATTGAAAAGTAGGGGTATTTTCGTCCAGAAAATCGGAGTCCGCACGTGGAGGTCTAACTTGCAAAAGAAGGTTTGTCTTCTTTCATTAAAACAGCTGGCTAAAAGGTGGGGTCCACAGTCCTTAATTTCTCTAAATTTAAACAAGAGAGATGCATTCAATGAAGAGATAGAAAAGAGGGGAAACAGTTGGCTACTCCCCCTGCGACTAGCCCCGTGGCTAGTGGTCAGTGTTCTGTGGGCCCCACCATGATGTATGTGTTTTATCCATTCCGTTCATCCATTTTTACATATCATTTTAGTGCTTGAACCCAAAAATGAGAGGGATATAAATCTCAGGTGGACCACACCACATGAAAATAATAGTGATTGGATATCCACCATTAAAATCCTCCTAAGGCCCAATGTAATGTTTATTTGACATCTAATCTGTTGATTAGGTCATACAGACCCAGATTAATGGAAAAAAAAAAAAACAAAAATCGGTTTGATCCAAAACTTCTATGGCCCCCAAAATGTTTTTAATGGTCCACACTCATTTGACATTGTTTCCTATAATGTGGTCCACTTGAGATTGAGATATACCTAATTTTTGGTTTCTTACTTAAAATAATCTATAAAAATAAATGGACGGCATGGATGAAACACCTACATCATGGTGGGGCCTACAGATCACCGACCATCATCCATTGGCTGGTGTAAGGGGGAGTAGCCAATCCTTTTCGGTGTTTCTTTCCGAAGAAAATGGGATGACTAAAAAAATGTACATATGTTATGTGTTTGGACTAAGCGCGGCATATGTAAGACATCCAACCTCTTGATCAGGTAACATCCCTTGTAAGCAGGTGAAGATAATTTTTTATGGTGATCAATAATATAATTTTTTTCTAAAAAAATTAGACAATTAGAAATCCATTCCAACTGTCCATATTCAACTTACAAGTGTGGATATATCAATGAGAACCATTTAATAATTTGTAATAGATAAATTTTAATTAATGGACTTTATTTGATGAACAGGTTAGATCTTTAACATGTAAATTTCATCACACATATAAGACATAGTGTCACACATTCTCACATGATATATTACATTGATTTGAAATAAGAATTTATGGTATTTAATACACAGCTAGTTCTACCTACAGACGTTTTTTTAGAACTCATTACATCTGATGAGTCTTGAAAATTTGAACGGTCCACATGGAGCAGAACCTCATAAAACCTCTTAGTACCAATTTTTACTTTGAACCAAAACTTCCATGGGCCATGAAAAATACAAACAATTTCTTCCATTGATTTGAATTTCTCTTTGCTATGGCTCACCAGAATCTTAAATCAAGGTGAAAATTCACCCACTGAGGTTTCATGGATTCGCATCTTATGGACCGTTCGGATTCGACACCCATGACACGTGTGCAAAGGTGCACACGTGTGTAGGTGAGCATGCCTAGTGTGTTTATATATATATTTGTTTGATGCAGATATAAAAGCTAATTTAGCTAATCAAATCTAAGCCACGTGAATATTAGTTTCATCAGTTAATAAGGTAGCTTCTGTGAAAAGGTGCTGAAGTGTAAAGTTTATTATTTAGTAATTTTTTTAATTAAAAAAAAACTATCTTTTAACTAAAAAGAACTTTAATGATCTGGCAGAATATGAAGCTCTATGCACGCGCACACAGAAATCACATGTGTGGGATGCACGTGCCTCAAACTAAACCGTCCAAATCGTGGACCCCATCAGATAGGCCATACTCCCAAAGTCACACAATATGTACGAACCAAGTCACACAAAATGTACCAACCTAACGGGATGAATGCTGAAGATCCTTTGGATGTTTAAAACGTAAAATAATCTAGGGTTCAGATTCAACAAACACATTTACAATTATTCTCAGGTCAGGATCCTTTAATCAATCTGATCTGGGAGCCAGCACCAGCTTCTGTGGGTCACACTACTAGGGTGACGTAATTAATGTACATGGCACGTGTACAATTTCTGCATGCGTGCTCGGAGTATCAGCATCTTCCAGAGTAATTAAAATTTTCTCGCAGGGGAATCTGTCAGAGTGGGATCGTCCCAGTCGTGGGAGTGGATTAGGTGAGACCCCGGATCCACCGAGGTGGGTGGGAGCCTGTCTGTGGGGCCCACTGTGATGTACGTGACTACATCCACACCGTTCATCCGAATTCAAAGCTCATTTTAAGGCACAACACAAAAAGTAAAGCAGTTCCAAATCCCAGATGGGCCATTGTACAGGGAACAATGGTGATTGATGATTAAAAACTTCTTATGGGCCACAAAAGCTTTGTATCAAGATGATATTTGTGTAGTCCCTTCATTTAGGTGGTTGTGACGTTATCAACAGGTTAGATGGAAAATAAAAATTCTGGTGGAAAATTTTCAGGCTGGGATTCAATCATGACTATTTCCTGTGGTGAGGTCCACTTAAGATTTGAGTCAGCTTCATTTTATGGATCATGTACTAAAATGAGTCTTCAAAATGGTTGGACGGTGTGGATTTAATACACATACATCACTGTGAGCCCCACAGCCGGGGGTCCCACCCACCTCAGTGGATCCTGGGGTCTCGCCTAATCCGCTCTCCCAAGTCGTCGAGTCTTTTAACCATTAACTCAAACTCAACCAAACGACTCGTTGACTGATGATCATGGAGAATGATCAAGCTATGTGGGGCCCATCCATGTATTCGTAGCGTCCAAACAATCATCTGGAGCGGCTCCTCATGGGCACTGTACTTCCCAGGGGCCATACCTATCAAAACTCTGATGGGACACGCCGAGAAGCAATATACAATCACACCTATATATTCACTTGTTGTGGTCCAACTAAAATTAGAAATGTCTTGATTTTTGGTATGTCTCTTAATATTAATGGAAACACCTGATGAATGGTTTGGATGACATATGAAAAACACTGTCGACCCCACACTCCATCTGGAATTTTCTATTCTGGGCGTCCCCCTCTCAATGACCCCTACTTTTCCCTTCAGTGTGTTCCACCTGAGTTATAGATCAGACTGTTTTTGGGGATCTAGGTCTAACATTTTGGGATACATCTAATGGACGGATAAGATGGAAATCGAACATCACGGTAGGCCCCACACAGCTCCAACATACAGTAACTACCATGCTTTCAAACGGATGTGATCATTCCCCTTGATGGAAATAGGTTTATTGATTTTAGACCGTTGACTAATCTTCAATAATACGCAGGCACTTGTAATTGTACACGTGGCATATCTTAACCGAAGCGGATTGCATCCTACCGTGGGGCCAACGTGGTGTATGTGTTTTATCCACGCCGTCCATCCATTTTAACGGATTGTTTTAAGGCATGAGCCCGAAAGTGAGTAAGATCCAAGGCTCAAGTGGGCCACACCACATGAAGTCACAGTTGAAACCTTCCCGTTGAAGGGAAGATATACCTGTATGAAGGGAAAACACAAATCTCATTTTGATCAAAAACTTCTCCGGCCACCAAGAAGTTTTCAACGGTATGCATTCAACTCCACTGTTTCATATGGTGTGGTCCACTTCAGCGTTGGATCTGTCTCGTTTTTTTGTTTACGTACTAAAATAATCAGGCAAAAAGGACGGACGGAATGGATAAAGCACATACATTATGGTGGGCCCACAGAGCTCACGCCAAGACCGAGTCCGTCCTGGCGGGGGTTGGATAAATCCCATCGGCCAACTGTCGCCAACTCACAATCCCGATCCGTTGAACAAACAGTACCCGTGATTCGTGCACGTTTGTGGAAATCGGACCGTTTGAAAATCTTCGTTTTCAACCGTCCAATACATGTCCACCAATCCCCATAGACAGATAAGTACGTAAGCTTAATTTTTACTTGATGATATGTCTACGCTGGTAACATGATTTAGATGGTTTAATTGGGTACTTATATACGACGTGTGCGATTTATAAGTAACTTCAAAGTGCCTGCGTATCATCCATCACATTCTACCAGAGTAGAGTATTGAAGACTTTCTCGTCAATTTACTGGTAACTTTAGCTTAGACATCCAATCTAAAATAAGACCGGTAAGCAGAACGGTTTAAGCTAAGGTAAGCCATGCCACGTGTACATCTTTTGAGTACATGCGTATGGACCGTCATGTTCCACCAGAATATTAAAGCTTTCTACGGGGGAGCGGATTCGGTGTGGCGCGGATTTAGTCAGGTCGATACGACGACACCTGACCAACTCCGTCAGATCTTTTGCGTGGGGCCCACCTGAATGTATATTTTGTATATCCACGCCGTCCATCCGTTTTCGAGATCATTTTAAGTTGTGGATCAAAAAATTAAACAGACCAAAATCTCATATGCACTACACCACAGAGGAAACAGTGGCAATTGAAAACCTACCGTTAAAAATTTCTGAGCGTCCACCGTAATGTTTATTGTCATCCAACCTGTTGATAGTCTCACGTACACCTGAAGGAAAAACACGAATATCAGGTGATCCAAAACTTTTGTGGCCCATAAAATTTTTTAATGGTCAATCATCACTGTTTCATGTGGTGTGGTCGAATTTAGATTTGGATCTGCTTCGTTTTTTGGCCCATGTCTTAAAATGAACTGGAAAAACGGATGGACAGCATGGATGTACAGAACATACATCTAAGTGGGCCCCAGAGAAAACACCTGAGGGAGCTCGATCAGGCACCGGACTGACTGAATCCGCGACCATTAGGTGTCGCCCGAGTAACATGATAGTGGGTGTTTCCCTTACCGTGAGGCCCATCTTTATCTATATGTTTTATATCCACTCCGTCAATCTGTTTTTCCAGCTCATTTTAGGGTATTATCCCCAAAAATGAAGTAGATATAAATCTTGGTTGGACCACACAGTAGGATTGAATGAACACTATTAAAATCTTAGTGGGGGCCACATAAGTTTTTGGATCAAGATGATATGCTTAATCCAGGAATTTATGACCTTATCAACAGGTTGGATTGAAAATAAACATTACGGTGGGCCCTAGGAAGGTTTTAATTGTGGACGTTCAATGGACACTGTTTTTTGTGGTGTTGTCCACTTGAGATTTATATCTGATTTAATTTTTTATATATATATATAAAATGACATAAAATGATCTGGAAAAACTGATGTACGGTGTAGATATACTACACATATATCAAGGTGGGCCCCACAGAGAGAGAAACACCCACTAACGTGTTACCCGGGCCACACCTAATGCGGCCCCCTTTCAACTCGGCCACGACTCTGTTCTCTGATCATGGAGCAACGGAGACAGTGAAAGACCTTCCGACACGAAAACTCTCTCTCTCTCTCTCTCTCTCTCTCTCTCGATGATCGAATCTAGGGTTAGGGTTTCTGTGCGAGCATTTACGCTCCTGATCTTCTTCTCCACACTCTTCTATGGATCTTCCAGCTCCTATTCGGATTCTCATCAATCCATCGTCTCTCCTGCCAAAGTCAAACAGGTCTCATGGAAGCCCAGGTATCTCTCTCTCTCTATCCCTTTCTCTGCTCTGAAATTGTTTTTTTTTTCCCTAATTTTCGCATTTCGCAGGGCATTTGTATACGAAGGCTTTCTCACAGATGAAGAATGCGATCATTTGATATCCCTCGTGAGTACCCGAATTCCTCCTCCCGCTTTATCATTTGTTCCGTTGAATGCAACAAACCCCACAAATTTTCATTTTTTGGGCCCTGCAACTTTACACGCGGGGTATGTGTATTGGTGATCTAGACCGTTCATCTGGTGGGGCCCTGTGTGAATGCAGTATATTTTGTAGTCTCTTCCATCGGACAATCGTAGTTCTCTGATTGGTGTCCTGCAAAAGGACAATTCAGAAGTAAGATCTCCTCCACTGGTAATATGGACATTCGGTCCTGACAAATACACTGGTTGGGGGCTTGAATTCTGGGCTTATCCCAAAAATCCAATCAATTGGATGATATTTCTTGTCTGATTGGTGGCCTGAGAATGAAAAGGAATTGAAGTGGACCACATTTGAGGATTTTAATAGGAGAAGGCCTGTTACATGTTTTAAAAGAAAGAGGGTAAAAAGCAAGATGAAAAAATGTATAAAATGAACAAAAAATGATTTTTTTTTTTTTTTTGTAAGTTGGGCCCCATTTACGCAGTCCATGATTATCGTATGATTTGTTAGATTCAAGATGATAATCATAGGATTTGATATGACTTGTATGATAGTTGTATGATTGTTGAGATCTTGGGCTGCAATTTATATCAGCGTGTACACAATACGATTCAAATGGTAAATTTTACGATTTTGATGACAGTGGTGGAGATTTTCGTCGAGTTTGTTTATCTCTTTCTTGTTTTGAATGAAAAGAAAATGGTTTTCTATATCTTGTGGGCTTCACAGGCTAAATCGGAGCTGAAGAGATCAGCAGTTGCAGATAATGTGTCAGGGAAAAGCAAGCAAAGTGATGTTCGTACTAGCTCGGGGATGTTTATTAGCAAGGGAAAGGTTGTCTTCTGTGTTTGCTCCATTTGTTCTGTTGACTGTTCAGATCAGATATGTTGGTATTATTTCTTGTCTGCAGTTAACATAAGGCTGAAAACTCATTTGCTTTATTTTTCTAGTTGAAGATATTGGATATGCCTTTCTTAGCAAAGCAATCCTTCATCAAAAAGGAAAAATCAAAAGAAAATGTCAGATGTGCCTTAGCAATTTGCTTTGATGATGAGTGGATGCTTGTCAAAGTTGGTTCATATTGTGGGTCTCTTTTTAGTACATCAAGTTTTGACTCTATTATGGCAAGTTTATTTGAAAAGAGAGCATATCACAAATAATTCAATGAAGGTCTTTTTTCCTCGCTTGATGTAACGTCAACAAAATACAAGTGCTCCAGCATCTCGTCAATGTTTTTCTCACTTGGTGTTGGCATGCTGCTGGCTGCTGTATGGTTGTTCTGTCCAATGTACCTGGGTACGGGTACAGGCATCTAGTATTGGAAAGATGAAGTTCTCTGGAAATGAGCACGTGAATGATTGGTTACAACCTTTGTAACTTGGACATGGTCGTGGTGTTAAGTCTTGGACATGGACGCATGTGTTAGTCTTGGACGTGAACACGTGTATCAGTGTCAAAAAGGATATGAGGTGTTTGGACAGAAAGTTGCTCTTTCTGTCCACTTTCTGGATTGATACAACTGAAGAAGATCAATCTTCTTTACCTGTGGGAATGATATTATTTAGGGGGTGATAAGGTGTTGGATTATACCACAAATAGGGTGCTGAATTGGCTTGCTTACCGAACTTGCAGCATTCATCAAATCTGAACCTCCCAAATGGCAGGACCCACTGTAGTTTCATGATGTCCCCAAAATCAGTTGATTAGACCACCATCACCTTTAATCGATGGGCATTTGTTTGTAGAATTTCGACTGACTAGAGTTTTTGTTTTTACAGTTCATTGAATTTCCATGAGTCTGCTAGTTAAGGTCATACTGTTTGCGTAGTTTTTGGGTTAAATCCATCGATTGTGGAACTCCGCCTGGTGCGATTCTCTAGCCATCCCTCAGCCCTGGTAAAGGAGGGTTGATGTCAGGTACGACTGTCAGTGGGCACTTAGATCTGTGGTACCTGACCCACTGGTACCTATCTTATTATTATTATTATTATTTTTTTAAATTTTTACGCACACCCTCACACTTACACACGCCACAATGGGTATTCGAACCCATGACATTAGTGTTGAAACTTTTGTGAGTCTACCACTAGGCCATGAGTGAGGGCCCATTATTGGTACTTGAATGTATGATTTGTTCAGTTATATCCTTCACTAAATTATTTTTATCATTTAACAACCATACGAAACTTGTTGATTGTAATCAACCTATGTAATAGAACTATTAGTAATGCAAGGGCATTTTCACACCGGGCTTGAGTGGGATAGCCGGTGGGATGCGGGGACACACTCGGGGTGGGCAGCCCGCGTGAGGCGGGTGGCTCGTGTGAGGCAATACCCATGTGATGTGGGGCCCACGAGGGGGGTTCGGCTGAGGTCCTAACCCATGCGATGTGGGGTCTGGGCTATGAGATAAAGGGATTAATTCGCTATGCTCTATTAGTTCGATCTTTTAGAGTAAGTGGTTAATTGTCCTACATTAATTAGATAGCGCTTGATTGTAATCAACCTATGTAATAGTCTATTACATTGTCCTTGGGAGTTTTGTGCTCTCATTGCCAGTCCCAAACGTGGGTAAAGGAGGAGGTTTGCATTAGTTTGGCAGCCAGTGTCAAACTTATGCCATAATTTCCATCAAGAACCTAAACAAGATGGCATTCCAAAGTCATGCTAGGGCATTTTCGACCGAGGTTATTTCCCTTGATAGAGTGGAATGGAGGAACATGATTCATGTATCCGCCCCAATTAATTGGGATAAGGCTTAGATGATGATGATTTAACAACGACAAAGGGCATGTTCTTACCTGGAACCAAACATGAGTCTGAACCCAATTCTAGACCCAATATCAGATCCAAAGCCCTTTCTGAATTCTAAACTGTCTCAAAACTAGAACTGATGAGACCCGATCCTCACACACCCATATCCAAACCATGACAGGACCCAAATGGAGTCCCTTAGTAGGGTTTGGATACGGATACACTAGTCATTGAATTTTTATCAAGCAATTATGAGAACTCTTGTTTTAAATCTTGGTGATTGCCAAAACAGGATTCATAAAGCTGACGTCAAGTAACTGAAAGGTATTGATGAATGATGATGATGGTAATTTTCTGGCACACCCATACAAATATTTAAACTAATAGGATACCATATATTAATAGTACATTGTAATTATTTGTGTAAGAAATTCCCCAAAATAGATGGTATTGATAATAAACCTAATAATCTATTAGAATAGTATAGAAAAGCTAATAATGAAACATAAAAATTATTATTATAGGAGCTATGTCCAAAAGTGATTGACACATATACATGGACACATGCAAAATGAAGTGAACTCACAAGTATAATAATGGTAAAATATTCCCCAACAGTGTTACTAGTTGGACTTGTGGTTCAATTGATAAGAGCCACTGTAAATTCCATACAAGTAGTTTGTCTAGAGTTCTAAGTCCAAGTAATCCTGGACTTGAGCTAAAAATTCCCCAACAATATGCTGATCACCTCCATTCCTTGCTTCTTAGGTGTGTGTTACATCTTCTAGACCATCCGGATTTCTTGGGACCTCTTGAGCTTTTTCTTTGGGTACCTCCTATTGTCAAGCCTTTTTTTTTTTTTTTAATTTACACCCACACCAGACACACTCACACTCACACTCACACTCACACTCACACACATACACACCCACACCACATGGGCACTTGATCCCATGATCTGAGTGTTGAAACAGAGTCTGCCTACCACTGAGCCATGGAGCTGGACCTTTGTCAAGCCCACCTTGGACTCAACTTAACCTGCCCAATTTGTGAACTTGCAGTTCCTTCCATCTATGGTGTTTGTGGCTGTAAAGTAAATGAATATATTTTTGTGCTTATGGAACTATCTACTCTAGATCTTTCTAACCATTTACTTCTTGGTTTTTCTTTCCATTAAATCTTACATGGTTGCCAAGCTTCAGTAACTTTAAGCATTGTTTTCCATTACTCATTTGTCCTCAACATCAAGGGTCACAATGATGTCACTATTAGATCTTATTGAGATAGATGCTCCCATGATGACATAAGGAACTCTTATGCCAAGCTTCTTGCTACCCTCTTATATGGGTCAGAATATATGATTTGAAACTTGAGAACTTAAATAATCATGTTAAGCTCTTGTGTTTTCCTTTTTCTTTCTCTTTGCTTGTAGATGAAATTAACTGGTCTTGGATATGGCACTGGCTTTTGTGTCATACTGAATGCAAATGTTTCAAATTCTTTTATTTGCATCCGCATGACTATTTTATTTGGAATTTGATTACATGAATCCTACAATGAGCATTGTATGATGTTATCTTGTGCAGGACGCTATTGTTGCTGGCATAGAGGACAAGATTGCAGCATGGACCTTTCTCCCCAAAGGTACGTTACCCGTTAACCATTTTTGCTTCTGTGTTCTCTTGCATTCTCATTCTCAAGTCATACAACCTACATTATACATCTGTTACTAAATAAGGTATCTCAAGTGCCTTCCGGTTATTGAAGGTTAAATTTATCTTGTCGGTGTTGGTCTGGTGTTTTTTTTTTTTTTTTTTTTGGTGAAAGATGACGAAATTGTATTAAGAAACCAAAAAGATCACAGCAAGAAGAATAGAGAGTCTGCTGAGAGAGCAGACACAACTAGACTCCTAAAAAAAGAAAATCACAGTCCTTCAAGGAATCATCATAACAAGCCCATTCGATCAATAACCGCTTAACCTTGGACGAAACAGCCTCTGAGGAGTTGGAAATATCCCTGAAACATCTGGCATTTCTTTCTTCCCAAACCGACCACCATACCGCAAGAATGGCCAAATTCTCAGTCCCCATTGTAAGATGAGTCCAATTCCAAAACAGCTAAATTCTCTTTCCACAAATAGAATGCATGCACCTCTAGATTATAATTACCTATAGCACTTGCAATATTTGTTATATTAAATCTAAGAATATGTGAACAATTCTTTGAATCAGGGTTCCATTGGCCACTTTCTCAACCATGGGTATTGGAAGTGGTTTCCACTGACTACTATAGTTAACATTTTGGTAATTTGTACAAGGGATTTTGTTGAATCCAGTAATAGTCAAGTAAAATTCATCTTCCAGTAAAATAAGTCCAAAGAACTGATCCCAAGAATAAAAAACAAAGAAATAAAGAAAGAATAAAGATGCCAAGGGGAAGAAAAAATAGAGGGAAAGAATTCCAAAGAACTTTATCATCAATAACAACAACTTTTCATTTTTCTCACCACTACACGGTGGGTATCATGGCGATCCTTTATGATCTGGGTCAACGATTGTTGTGATGCTGGTAAATAGAAACACTGAGTTCTAAGGAGCATACACCTCGAGCAATGTGTGTGCAGACGCTGTCAAAAACACCTAAGCTTATGGTGTTATCACGTTGTGTGAGGCTCACCACGGTGTGTACGTGAAAGCCAGGCCATCCATCAGGGATGTCTGGTTGTCATAGGCTCATAGCCTATTTGCTTAAAAAATCAGATCGATCCATAACTCTCGTGGGCCACACCAAGGAAACAGTTGGGAGGGGGACACCGGCGGTATGAAATCCAATTCATTCATGAGCTTCATCTAGCTTGAATGAAGCTACATTGCAAAAATCATGGCATTTTGAAAACTCAGGTGTGGCCCAGTGCAATGAAAGGTGGGCGTCCCCTCTCCAATTATCTACCTTCATGTTCTCCACACAAGTCATGGATCAGCATGACTTTTGGGCGCTTGCAGTGAAAAACTAGGCGCTGGACTGACTGGATTTCATGTACACAACATGGTGGGGCCTGCACAGTTGAACAACACCATTAGCTTAGGTGTCGTCGATTACATAGGATCAATTTCCTACACACATATATGATCCTATGCTGTTGAATGTCAAGCTCTGTGGGGCCCACTGATTAGTGCATGACATCCGTCCAATCTTTCCTTCACGTGCCATGTTAGGCCATGGGGACAAAAGTCAGCCTGATCGGAAACTCAGGTGGACCCCACCACAGGGTATAGTTGGGATGGTGACACCAACCTTTCAGACATTTTGTGGGGCCCACCATGTCGTGTATGTGGAATCCAACCAGCGATCCAGTGCGAACAACAAGGACGAAGAGACACCAAAAATCAAACTGTTAGTGTACACAGATTTGTTTTATCAGATATCATATACTGTTCCCTTTGGTGTGGCTAACCTGAGTTTTGGATTGGCCTGATTTTGGGCCCAATAGTGAACATGTGGTGGCCAACACAGTGTATAGAGTGGATGTCATGCACAGACCACAGTGGGCTCCACAAAGTGCGACGCTACCACAACTCGTGGTTGTTCAACATTGTAGGATCTTTTTCCACACGCAGTAGGATGCATCCCCACGCAAAGCCGTTGGATGAGATCCAACAACAATGTCAAGTCCACACCCCCTCTTGAATTCCCGCATTTCTTAAGATTTTGTGCTAATTCCATCTTGAGAAGTCTCTTAATTTTTTTGAGAGATGACTGATGAGAAGTCTCTTAATTACTATTTGTCCCTCTTTGACTCTTTCATGGTACTCTCTCCCTCTCCCTCACCCTCTCTCTCTCCTCTTAAATCTCTCTTAACATTACTCTCTCCCTTCTTAATTCTATACCTCTCTCTCTCTCTCTCATGTACTCTTTCTTAACTTGCTATACTAGGCAGCTCTGTTAATTGCTCTCTCCAAGACCACAACATCATAATCTCTCCTACTTCAATTATTCACCAAAATCATAGAGGGGTCCTGATCAGTTGCCTACATGGCTATGGTGGGGCCTGTAACCATTCCAACATGGGCAATGATATGGTTAGACGCATCTCACCCAAAAAAGTTTTGACTCCCAATCGGGTGCCCACATGGTTATGGTGGGCCCACACAACTAGCATGGGGCACAACTTTTTGTTGATGAGACTTTTATGTTTTTAGATAGAAGTGTCTAAGTTCTCACTCCAAGAGGAACAATGAAATCAGAGGCCAGCTCCTCCATAAATCCTTGTAGCATGAGCTTATTTACAAGTGTTGCATATGGGCCCCACCAGTTTAGTGGACGACATCCAATCTATCCATCAAGGTTGAACCACCTGAAAGTAGGGGCCTAACTAATCAGGTTGATCCAAACATAATGTAGGCCACCACGTGAATTTAGAGGTGGATTTGACCCATGCTTCAACTAGCTCAACCATCTAGTTTAGGTATCTGGTCGGGCTTAGTTAAAAAACATGAGCCCCTTTATGTAAATGGGTTGTTTTAAGTAAATGGTTTGTGCTCGGGCTTATCGCTACCCGACCCGACCTGCCTATATAGGATATCGATGGGCTGGGTAGATGACCTAACCCGCAACAACACATTCAGAGTGGGTTGTGTTAGGCTCAGGCATAGTAATTTTAAGCAGGTCAGGTTAGGCCCCGAGATAATGGGTGATAGGTCTGGTAAATGGATCGGGCTTGGGCTGCCTCATCCCAATATGAGCCTGGCCCGTTGCCACCTCTAGTGGATCACTTGATTTGTTGGAGCCTCCAACTTCCATGGTGGGGCATCCCTATGGATATGTTGGATTCCATACACAAGACTCGTGGTTGTGGGTCCCACATGTAACACTTGTAGAATAAGTTTATTCTACAAGGACTTATAAAGGAACCAACCACATTTAATTAAGGGGTCGATTGGATAGGGGGCATTTGGATGCTTGGACATTTCAATTACTAGGTATTGCAATGCCTGGATATTGCAACTACTGGCAATTATAATTTCTTTATGTGGAGAACTTCCTCTAGTAGGTATTGTGATTACCAGAAATTATAGTACTTGCGTTTGGTTGGCTTACAAGTTGGGAATCATGTTTGGTATACCGTTTATTTATTTAAGAAGTGTCAAGTTAAATGAACGGCGGCCTGCTCCATCACCTGATCAACCACAACTCTCAATTTCAATTGTATATTATTTGATCAAATTGATGAGTGGATTGGATGTTTCTCATGTGAGCAAAATTTGCACATGTGATCGACAATGACTAGAGAAATGAATGGCCCATATTGATCACACTTCTGATAATTGATCTAGATTGTCCATAATGTGGTTCTCATCCTTGATTGCACATCTTGTAAAAATCACTTTTGTTGGAAAATCTTAACCACCCACCAGTTTATGATTATTTTCAATATGGATCCGAGATCTATTGAAACGACTGATAACCCCAATTTTGGTTTAATAGTACATCCCAATAGTGGACAACCATACTTGTTCAATTTATCTCTCAGGGTGAGAAGGAAGCGATAGCTCGCTCGACTGAAAGGAGAGGAAGTGATGGCTATGGTTATACCAGGTCTGTCACGCTCCAAATTTGGAACCCGATCACTACTACTTCCCAAGTCCTGGACTCGGGTCGCAGCAACTTCCTCGCTACTTACCAGACTTGGTGGATGGTTAGTGAACTTCTCGAACACCAAACCTGGCTCATGGTAGAGGGAAATTTTTTTGAATGTTTAATTTGATTAGGCTGTTACACATCATATACATGGTATCAACACATACATCTAAGAGACGGACCTATCCTTCCAAGGACGGCCTCCCAAAACAACCATATACATTATTCATTATTATATATACAGAAATACAATCATCTCAACAACAATGAGGGAAACAATAGCAAGCTCCAATAGCTCCTACCTACATCCTGCTACTAAACGCATACTGAAAAAGATGTAAATTTTCTGTACGAGCAATCCACAGCTAGTGAGTCTACGGCATGTCAGGAGTAAAACATGGCTTATCAGGGTGCTATCGTAAAGACATCCAAACAAGCACATGCATGTTATCAACCAAGCATGCTATCACAGTTGAGTATGTTATCAATCAAGCATGTTGTTATAGCGAGATAGGTTATCATGAACATGTCATCAATGTTAGGCATACTCGAACGAGTGGCCATGAATCATGAGATTATCCAATCACCATGTACAAGATAATTAAATTCTATATTCTATTATAAGGCATACAATGGAAAATGAATGACAAAGCTGGCGTGTGTAGTTGGGATGATAGTACGCGGTATTGCAAACCGTGTGGTCTATCACAAAGGGCTTCCATCCAAACCAGTTCCATGCCTGATTTGGATTGCTAGACTCAATGTGCTAAACTCTCGATCTCAGGTTAGTCCCATACCTAACCGAAATCGTAGCCATTGCGAAGGTGTACATGATGATTTAGTTGCGCACCATCAGCCTGAGTGGATGGTGGATGAGTGAATGCATGAGTCAAATGCTGAACTTTCCTCTTCTCTACTGGTACACCTCCATACCACATGATACATCTTCTCAAGAATCACCAGGGTGTCCCGTATCCGTTACGATACGGCCGTATCGGCCGATACGTAACGGCTGACACCGTTACGCGATACGGGGTCGAAACAGCCGTTACGAAATCTGTGACCGTAACGGCCGTTACGGGCCGTTACGGGCCATACGGCCGTAACGCCTGTTACGGGCCTTGAAAAAAAAAAAAGAAAAAAAGAAAAAAAAAACATACCTTTCTTCTTCTTCTTCTTCTTCTTCTTCTTCTTCTTCTTGTTCTCGGGACAGCTGCAACCCTGCTGCGGTTGCGGCTGCGGCCCTTCTGCGGCTGCGGCTGCGGCTGCAGTCGTTGTCTTCTTCTTCTTCTTCTCTCTCTCTCTCTCTCTCTCTCTCTCTCTCTCTTCTTTCCCTCTTTCCCTCTTTTTTCTTCTCTCTTCTTTCCCTCGTTTTTTCTTTTCGGTTTCCCTCTCTCGTTTTTTTTTTTTTTTTTTTTTTTGTTTTTGTTTTTGTTGCAGGTGTACCACACACCAGCTTAGTTGCTGTAGGTACGTGTCACGCTAAGACAGCGCTGACACTCCTCGAGCTCCGAGTTGTACGAACGGTTCAAAGGAGATCGAAGTTATATGGGCTCCACAGTGATGTATTTATTATATCTACACCGTTCATCTATTTTTAAATATCATTTTAGAGCATTACCCAAAAAATGAATCATATCCAAAGATCGTCTGGACCACACCAAAAATAGCAGCGGAGATGATGATTTTCACCGTTAAACAATTCGTAGGCCCACCATAACATTTATTTTCCATCCAATCTGTTCATAAGGTCAAAAAGACCTGACCGAAGAGGAAAAACAAATTTCATATTGATCCAAAAGTTCCGTGATCCTAAAAAAGGTTTCAATGGTAGACGCTCAATCCCCCACTGCTTTTTGCAATGTGGTCCACTTGATAATTAGATTTGTGTTATTTTTTGTGTCAAGCCTTAAGACGAGCTCGTCAAATGAATGGACGGTTTAGATATAACACATACCTCATGATCAGATCCACAGGAATTGCTGACGTCAAATGAATGGACTGCGGAGTTACGCAGCACGCACGCTTCCATGACACATGGTACACGTGCCACATGGGCCCTACCATGATGTATGTATTTTATCCATGCCGTCCATCCATTTTGCCACATCATTTTAGGTCATGATTCAGAAAATTAGTAAGATCCAAATCTCAGGTTGACCACAGCATAGGAAACAGTGGTTATAGAATGCTCACCATTAAAAATTTCTCAGGGTCCACTGTAATGTTTATTTTCCATCTAACATGTTAATAGGGTCACACTGACACGGATGAAGGGAAAACACACTTGATCTAAAACTTTTGTAGCCCCCAATAAATTTTTACTGGTGGACGTTTAATTATTGTTGTTTCTTATGGTGCGGTCTACCTAAGCTTTAGATCTGCCTCATTTTTTGGCTCATGCCCTAAAATTATTTGGCAAAATGGATGGACGGTGTGGATATAACACATTCATCACGGGTGGGGCCCAAAAAACTTTGACACTCGTGTGCTACACTTCACAATCCGAGTCTCACCTAATTTGGGCCCTTAAAAAATTGTACACAAGACACGTATTAACTTAAAATTTACCAATTAAATTATGGACTGTAATTGCTAACTTATAATGCCAAAATCAAATTGTTCGAATAGTTTAATTGTTAATTTGTGGACGCTTATTTTTTAAAATAGGGTCTTTTGAATTTTTTTTTTTTCATGATTTACTATCCAATAAATGTCCACCAATTCATAAGTGGGATAATGGCAATAAATTGCATGAATTTGAGGCTGATTTGGGGCATGGATTGGTCCTCCAAGTCAGCCCCAAATTGGCAACGCCATCTACCTAAATTTAATTTAATTTTTTTAAAGAACTATTTGGAGAAATGATATCAAATTGTTAAGTATATAAATTAGATATTCAGAAAATTAAATATATGAATTTTGTAGTCAAATTCAGGTTATCTGGTTCATAAATTCATCAGACAGTCCGATACAACTTCTCACCAAAGAGTGGACCGTTACACCACCATAAACATGTTCCAATTTATAAACGAATGCATATTTGGAATGCTTAGAATATTCCGGATTTAATCCATATTTTAAATATTTTTTTGGCAAAAAAAAAATTTGCGCCATTACGCTCCCGTATCGCCGTTACGCCCCCGTATCCGTATCGGTTTCGGAGGGCACCGTTACGCCAACCGATACCGATACGGGACACCTTGAGAATCACAAACATACCACACATGTAATCCAACATCTTCACACAAGTATGGGACGTGTTTTCAAAAAACAAATTCTTGGGCCCATCAACCCCTACCCATCTAGCCATTGGCTTGACCTAGATTTGTTTTACCCTACTCGGCCTTAGCAATCGGAATACCACCCACCTCGACCCGGCACACAACGGTAGGTAGGTTCGTCACACCTCTTCCCTTCCCGGTCTCGGCAGTGGAAATGACACTTGCACCCATCGTACAATGCTCACCCCCACTCGACACATGGCAGAAGATGACTCGATTGGCCAATCTTAAGCAAGTTCATTGGAGGATAGGCATCTCCAATTTCGGGAACTAAGCCTGAGGTGGCTAGAGTGCACCATTATCAAACCTTGTCAATAATATCAACACTTGCCCCTCACAAGGCCTCAACACAAATCATCTTACCAACTAACCATCACGTGGTCATCATATAAAACATTCACTCAGGAAATACTTCACCATGAATGTCCACATAGCTGAATGCAGAATCGCAAAGGCATACACGTACCCCGACTCCTCCGAACTTTCATCCGGGCATAAGGACCAACACGAGGGCCCAAACATAGTACATCTCTATATCTCATCAAATCATATGGACCAGCACGAGGGCCCAAATCAAAACAATATCCATTATCTTCTAACTCCTCTGGATCTCGTTTGGACCAACCGAGAGCCCCCATCTCTACTTTATGGAAACAACATTATTTCTGGTGCCATTATTCCTACTTCTGCAGCTATAGGTTTGCATTTTTACCCAATATGGGAAGCAACATCCGTTGATGAATGGTTATACAATGGTGGTCCTTATGAGCTAATTGTTCTACACTTCTTACTTGGTGTAGCTTGTTACATGGGTCGTGAGTGGGAACTTAGTTTCTGTCTAGGTATGTGCCCTTGGATTGTTGTTGCATATTCAACTTCTATTCCAGCTGCTACGTATATCCAACTATCAAAGGCAAAATAGATCAAATTTCCAAGTTATGTCACCTGGATACTAAATAATAAACCCTCAGGTCATAGCCCATTGTCCATGGAGATGTTCGTCTGAACCCTTAATCTTTTCATGCTACGGGCTGGATCATGGCCTTAATACCATAAGCAATGGACCTTAACTTGGGCCCATCTAAGATTTAACCGTCAATCTGTAATCTGGTCTTATGAGACCCAACACTATGTATAGGCTACACATTTCATGCTATATCCATCACAGATTGGTTGCATAACACATGCCATAATCATCGCGTGTGAGCTACACACTACACCCCATTATTCTTCACTACATATCACAACACACCATACTTCTATTATGCATTATGTGCCACCATGCCGTCACCATACATTACATCACATGCTATCACACATTTGCCATACATCTCATGCCCCCATGGGCTTTACTTAACAATAGTACCAATTGGCCAAGTAGACCAGCAAACTAATAATGATCAAAACATCATTTCCTTAACCATGGAAGTGGGCTCACTTGGCCTCTTATCCAATAGTTATTTGTAACAGCTTACATCCCAAGGTCCATGGGCAAGTAGGCTTTCACATGCCCAAGGCACTAGGCCCAACTCAAGAATAGCCAATATGATGCAAAAGTCCATACATTTAAGTGTCTTGAAAGCACACTAAGGCCCCACACCTCTTGTGATTACTTAACAAATGGGCCGCCAAGGCTCACATAGCATGCACATACATAAGGTGCATAAGTTATGGTGGCACACAAGTGTTTGCATGTATCATCATTATCATAGACATCATTCAACATCAAATTCATCGTCATAACCTTTATCATGAAGCATGTGCATTTTTAATGTGCATGTGGATGGAGTGCATAACAAACAAGGATTCACATGCATCATCAATGTCATGGCCATCATCCAACACTATCATCATACGTGCCTTAGGCATTAGGTGTCTGTCATGCATGAGGTTATCCTTACGTTCATCAACATCATTTATTTATCATCATTCAGGCATCAAGTAAGACATGGTTATCTTATACATGTTATCATCACGACCATTAATACATGCACCATTATCACTTGGATATCAACATCACCTACTAGGTAAGCACTATCAAGAAGAGCATGGTGGTCATATGCATGTCACTACCATGACCATCACCACATGCATTCATTATCATATCATCTTTAGTATGCATGCTACCATGACTAGTCCATCTACAATCACATTACATTAAAAATAAACAACATCATGCTCATCATCAATACTACTTAGCCACCATCAAGTTAACACTACTATAATCACCATCATTTAAATCATACCCATCATCATCATGTTACCGCATACGTATCATCATCTCAACCATCAATAGGTGGGTCCCACCTAGGTGTGGCCCCTACATTGCCCTCGGACAACGTACGAGGCACATGGACCCATAGGTCAAGCGTGAGTCCCACTTGGCGGACCGCTTTTCAATGAAGTGGATCCAATTCTACCACTAAGTAGGCCCCACTAGTTGAGGGTTGCATGTCAACACAAGATTGTGCCCCACATTTTACAACAAGTATGGTTAATGGGCTTTTCATCGATTTAACATTCTTGTGGTATGGCCCACTTAGGTTTTAAGTTTGGTTGGGTAGTGGATAACAGTCCCACACCAAGGAAGGCATACATAGGATACATACATCTAAGGTAGATCCCATAACACAACTGGGCCCCACATATCCAACATCAACTAGAAGATAAAATTACAATCCCAACAAGTTAATGTGTGCTTCTAGATGGCTATACAAATTGTCCGATCAAAGATCAGACCCATCCTATCAAGGATTTGGATATTTAACCATCCATATTGAAGATGTGGACCACTTTGAGGGTCTAGATTGACCTGATGGAAGTTCAGCTATCTTGATGTCCATTCTAGACCATATCAACGATCAATTAGCTAGCTATTAGAGTTAGAGTAAGTTGAACCGGTTTCCCTATAGTAATTTTTTTTGAAAGATGACGACAATTTTATTTAGAAGCAAAAGCAACGACTAAACAGGGACACCGAGGGAGTGACCGAACTACATCCCAAGAAAATCAAAGTTACAACCCTTTAATTTAGAGACACAAGAAGGCCATTCAATTACCAATGCTCTAACCCTTTGGGAAATTCAATCCATTGACTTCATGACGTTATTAAAACACCTCTCATTCCTTTCTTCCCAAACAGCCCACCAAATAGCGAGTAAAGCCATTCTTCAAAGCATTTTCTTCATGTTCCCAAGACCTACACCATGCCATGCCTTCAAAAGAAGATCCACCAACTTTGGAGCCATCCACATCACCTGAAACTGACTCAAGATATCTGTCCAGATTGCACCCACAAAAGGGCAGTGAACAAAATAGGTGGTCCATGGTCTCCTCATGCATGCTTAAACTGCAACTGTTAGGAATAATCATAGCTCTTTTGCAAAGATTGTCTATAGTAAGGACTTTCTCCCTCCCTACTAATCAACTGAAAGCCTTGGGAGGGATATTATAGTGCCAAACAACCTTGGTGCACACCACCTCCCTTTGGCGATCTTCCCAATTCATAAGAGAATAGAGAGACTTAGCCGAGACCACACCCGACTTGTCATCCTTCCACAACAACTTATCCAAATCGGAAGAGATCGGGGCATACAGATAAATGCGATGAAGAAGAGCCACATAATCATTAACCTCGTCATCCCAATCCACCACCCCACCAATGCAGGAGAAGCAATCTGCCACTGTAACATGGGGATCCAGGGCCAAATGGAAGATACTAGGAAACTCAGCTTTTAAAGAGGAGGTCCCCGTCCCCGTCCACGCCTCCCAAAACCTGACTTTTTTCCCCATTCCCCAATGAGAAGCCAATACCGTCCATGAAGGCCGTCTTCGTGGAAGAAACACCTTTCCACAAGGATGTCAAAACGACACAAGATTGGTCCCATTTGATGTCCCATTGAGTTAGCTTTCAAACCAGCCTAAGATCGTGTAATTCCGACACTGTTTGAGTGTTGTCACCACTTAATAGAAAACCCATAAGGTTGTGATGTGATAAAGGGAATTTTTGGTCATCTTGTTAGTTGTCATCAGAGATCTATATAAAGGTCCCTTGCTTGTAACAGCCAATTATGTTATCTTTGAATAAGACAAATCAGCTTTTGGAGTTTTTGGTGGGTTATTGCATTCATTGCTTCCACTTAGGCATGTGTCATGTATAGTAGAACAGGGAGGGGGTGGCTGATCACATGTTTTGACTAGTGGAATCATTGCCAACAGTCATGCTTTCATTTATTGTGGTTATTTTACAGCACTTTCGGATCCACAATCTTTAAAAAAAATGCTTGCGAATCAGCCTAGTGCATGCCCATCGCATCAAAAACTCAGTTACTCTGCTAATTCGCGTTCTTCTTTGATTTCTGATTTTAGTGCTTGTGAACATCTGGTCTCATGCATTACAAAGATACCATGCGATAATTATTATGATTTTAGTTGATCATATTCATTGAATGATCATTTGTTGGCCGATGTCATTGTGCAAGGGACTGAAGTTCTAAGATAATGATGGATCAGGTGCCCTCATGTATGCATGAGCTAGCAAGTGCATGTGTTCATGGGTCTCCCCACATAGCATTCTCTTTGGCTTTCCACGGTGACGATTGGCACCCAAATGCCAATGAATATTTCAATTTAGAATTTGATTGAAGCGAGTTTGAGGCATGCAGCAGGAAAGCTGAATTGTGGTTTCTTATTTCCAGAAAATGGCGAAGACATACAAGTATTGAGATATGAATATGGACAGAAGTACGAGCCACACTACGATTACTTTGCTGATAAGGTGAATACTGCTCGTGGTGGGCACCGCTTTGCTACTGTGCTTATGTATCTCTCAGATGTGGCAAAAGGTGGTGAAACTGTATTTCCCTCAGCAGAGGTTAGTTAATTCATTACCCTTTTCGCTTTGGATTTTTGCAACAACCCACGTTGTCTACTTTGTAAAAAATTCACAGTTTTAGTCGGCTTCTTCTCCCTTCCCCTGCTGATTTAGCTGAGGCAAGCAAGATATGGTATAGAAGCTTCGTAATCCCACATGCTGCTTGCATGAAATATATGTCATGCATGTCACTTATAAGGTGTGCTGCACCTTGTAGGTTACCTGCTCGGAGGGTGGCAAATGGTCCAGTCTTTGGGTGGGCCCCATGTGTATTTTGAATGTGGCCATTGTCTCTCATTCTTTTATTGTCCATCTTTTGTACACAAGGGACTGGCTTGTTTAGGCCAGAAGCTCATGTACAGGGTGGGACCACCTTATGAGCAGCTTGTATGCACATGTGGCTCACATCAACTTGCATGTGGGTGTTTGTAGGGCTTAGCAAATCTCATATCATAGATTGGCTAGATAGTGCATGATTTTCTTTAGTTCACACGGTGTCAAAAACATGCAAGGGCACCATTTTATTTTATCTGCAGCAATTGTATTTTCCTTTTACTGTGATAGGACCCTCCACGTCACAGAGCACCCGTGAAAGTCGAGGATTTATCGGAATGTGCCAGAAAGGGTATTGCAGGTGAGCTACTCACGCAGGGCATAAATGCATTTGCAAATTGCAATCTTTATTATCAGCTCATGATTGCATAAGCATGCTGTTTTCTTCTCAACATTTGTGAAATCCACAGTAAAACCACGAAGAGGGGATGCCCTTCTTTTCTTTAGCCTCCATCCCAATGCTACACCAGATGAGAGCAGCCTCCATGCGGGGTGCCCTGTGATAGAAGGTGAGAAATGGTCTGCAACAAAGTGGATACGCGTCGATTCTTTTGACATGGCCCTGGGGGGTAACAGTGGTGGTTGCACCGATGAGAACACAAGCTGTGAGAGGTGGGCCGCTCTCGGAGAGTGCATGAAAAACCCAGAGTATATGGTGGGATCTGCAGAGGTTCTTGGTGCCTGTAGGAGGAGCTGCAAGGTGTGTTAGCTGACTGTTTTGATCATGGGAGCAGTTGTTGTCATAATCTCACTGGGGTTGCTACTGGTGGTGATCTCTTCTGGTGAGTCTGGTGCTTGCTGGACTGGGCCCCACCTTTGTGTAACAATAAGAACATATGGTCTTGCAAACTGTTTCTTTGATTTCATCCTTTTGTTCTCTAGGGGTGTTGTGAGTGATGTATTCTATTTTTATGTATAACACGGGCCATATTAACATTCCACAATGTGCATTTTGCATAATTTATGATTTGCATGCGCACCAATCCAGACCATCTGATTATGGGTCCCAGCTGGTTTTGCAAGTTCGGGACTGCAACTTTGAATTTATTGGTCTCATTGGATCGATGAAAGAAGGGTCGGTCACATAAGACTTCTAGTTGCAATGTTGAGGTCCAGATAAATCCAACATTCTAGGGTCACCAATTTTTATTTGAATAGGATTTCATCCCTTGTGCTACACCATTACAAGGATAGTGCAATTTTAACTCAAAGAGAATTTGTCATGATGACAACACCTGATTTATGCATTTGTAACATTGATTTTGGTGGGTCGCAATGTGATAGTGTTGATGTAGACTGTTGTTTTTTATTCAACAAGAGTCAAAACATTCTTTTGCAGACAGTGGTCGGATGGTCACGTTGGCCTAATCACCAACAAACCTGCACTATAGCTCCAGCCACATGAGACCCAGCAACTCTTATGGTTCTAATCACTGCACACAAGTGCCACTTGCATGGTAAAAGCATTTTTTGGCACTGCATTTCATGGGTTCTCCGAGAAGTCCGCAATCTACTAGGATTTTTCAAGACATCTTTGATCCTGCATTTTTTCTGAGAGAACTCAGCTATGACAACAGAAAAAAGTTCCATCTTTTGAACTATCACTTTTGAATTTGTTGATATCAGTATTGGGTACAAAGGTGGCAGTTTTAGAAACTGCTGCTTATTCATATTGAAAAAGAGGTACACTTCCCAATGGCCCCTTTTATTTGGGTTAAGCCACAAATCTCTGTTTAATGCAAAAACAGCAATGCAAATGGAATTTCCACAAGATCAAATGGATGCTGACCCCCAAAAAAAAATATCAATTATACAAATCTAAGATTTTTCTTTTTACCTACAAATGCTTGTGTAGCCTGCTGTCAGTCTTATTTGGTGTACTCCAAATTCTTCTCTGATCTTCGAAGCTGCCAATCACAGCAGACTGTGTTTTGTCACCTAATAAAGTTGCGTAGTGATGATAATATGCTTTGGTGTTTAAACTCTTCAAGATACTGATTGGTCTTCCATGGACATCGTTGATCACAATCTGTCCATCTTTTGATATGTCACCAGTAGCCAAGACAGTAACAGGCTTGACTTGGATGGTTGGATCTAGAAATGGATCGTTGGCCAAAATTACTGCGCCGAGGATTTCTCCCAAGAAAGTGTCCTGCAAATGATAAACGATAGCACGTGATTGACTAAATAAATAGGAGTCTATACAGGTGGAGTCTATGGTTCAATGGTTGAGACCAATAATCTTACTGTGGCCCCCAAATTCCTTCCATCAGTAAAATTCTAAACCGTTCGTTCACTGGCCTGCAACTAAACAGCTAAAGATACAGCAGTCTACATTCAGTGAAAAAAAGGTAAAGACTGGCCGGCCACATGATCTTCAAATCCAGGAGATTCTTGGGGCATGGTCTATCCACAGTGGGCCCATTGGATTAGCAGTCTGAGTGAACCACAGGTTCCACCCATACAGAGGACCCAAGAAAGAAAGCAAGACAAAAGGATGTCAATGCAGTATATATCTGTGATGTGCATTTCAGGCAGCGACATTATGGAACAATGCCTGCTTTGGCAGCACACTTTGTAGAATTGCTAACTGGGATTCTTTACCATGTGCTGGTAACTTTTGTGCTTTTGTTGTAAATGGTGCAACCTTGACAGTACACGGCGGGCAAACATGGATTCCGGTGTCTTGTTCATCCTCGTGAGCATCTTTAGAATCATTGGAAAAGAAGTAACTCTTCGTTGGATGTTGAGGGGAATGAGTGTGATGTTGAGTTCCGATTCCATGACCGTCTTTGCAGCTATAGGGTCAAGGAACATGTTGAACTCTGCATATTTGTTTGAAGGAACGGTGAAAAGATTCCCTTTTTGTTTGTGATTGTCATTGATATATCCACCAACTATATATACATTCTGCAAAAAGGATCAATCAAACAGAAAATGTTGTCATTGGGATAGCCTGTAACATTTGAGTTGACATTTAAAGATAGGGAAAAAAAAAGAACCTATTCTTTGTAAAAAGATTTCACACTACATCTTCAGACTTATGCTTATGATGATGATGATGTATCTTTACCAGGACACTTCAAAAATGGATGCCGCACCCATGTCAGATAGATCAAATATATGATATATGCATGTAAGATAGAATCTATAGAAAGAATAGTGGATTATATATATATATATATATATATATATATACATACCAACCCCAAATGCAATGAAATTATTCCTGTAAATTTTGAAAACACCAGTAGTGGTTCTAGGATATACATAAGCATGCATGTTTGCTTATAAATAGGCAAACCCATACTAAACGTATGTTGATGTATGTACGTATAATATATATACCCATATATCACATGGGTTCCCCTGCCATAAGCCATGGGGTGAGCCGTTAAAAATGAGTTTTGGCTGACCCTTCAATGGAGGGCACTTTTTTCCATGAGGCTTCAGTGATGCGAGGAGCCTGCTACTTTCACTTACTTGTGTGTAGCCTCAAGTGAGAGTAGTAGGGAGACTGCGCAACGAAGGAGTTTTAGGGCCACGGTGATGACTGTGAGACATCCATGCCATACATCTATTGTACCAGCTCACATTAGGACTCTCTCTCTCTCTCTCTCTCTCTCTCTCTCTCTCTCTCTCTCTCTCTCTCTCTCTCTCTCTCTCTCTCTCTCTCTCTCTCTCTCTCTCTGTCTCTCTCTCTCTCTCTGCATCCTGTCCTCTCACTCTCTCTCTCTCTCTCTCTCTCTCTCTCTCTCTCTCTCTCTCTCTCTCTCTCTCCTCTCTCTCTCTCTCTCTCTCTCTCTCTGTCTTGCCCCTACTTTCTCCATGTGTGTTGCACGTGCCATACCCTTAGTGTATACGATTACACATGTACTCATGTAGTGATCAACATAGCATGGATGCATGGATGGATGAAATATGTGCACATCCATACATGCACTTCTAATTTGCAAATGTGTTACTGCACCTTTATCTCTATACCGCATAACGAATGATCAGAAAGTTAGCAAATTGTCAGTAGACAATCAGTTTTACTAAGTATCCTTAAACAGAATATTTCAGTGTTTCCTTACAAGAAAAGAGAACTGATACACCTGCCATGCACTTGGTTGCATTTTGACTTGTCATCACTCGGATTACCTATCTGCTCCATCCAGTAGATCTAATATAATCTTCTCTCTTACTGTGCAAATACCACATCAAACAGATCATCCTAAACATCCATGACTGGACCTATTTTGCATGAACAATCTTGCCCATCAATTTCTGCGATCCATTGGCTATATGGTTTAGATCGTCCAATGAGCATAATTTTTTCAAGGCTGTATGAAGAGTGGAATGGACCTAATGAACAGTTGAGACAGCTAATGTGGATGCAAAAAGTCCAAATGCAACTGAGAGCATGGGAATGTTCCAATCAGTGTTCCAATATATAGGTGACATTATCGATATTAACGCCGATACTTATCTGTATCGCCATGTCAACGATACCTAAACTGCTGGAAGTGTAAAAGTTTCCAAATATCTTTGATATTTTGATAACATCAGCAACACTTAGCAATATTATCGATACTTTGAGAATAATCCCTTATTAAAGTTTCCTAGAATCTGCAATCCATTGATATTATCATTGATACAAGTGATAATATCCCCAATGTTAGGGAAACATTCGTAAATAGGCAAAATTGACCAAAAAAGGATCTCAATTTTTTTTTTTCCAAAAACCCAAAAGATCTCAAAATTTCTTTTTCTTTTTGGAATTTTGTTCCTTACGTGATTTTGATCGCTCTTGGTTTTTATTGAATAATGTTTGTCTTTGGGGGGAAATCTCAACTTGAAACAAAAATGGGTCAGAACTCAAAGATGAAAGGAAAAAAAAAAAAAGAAAAAGAAAAAGAAAAAGCCATAGAAACTTCATTTCTTTTTCAAATGTTATCATCGATTGCAATGGAAATCTGTCTATTGCATTGAGAGGGATTTTTTGGGGGGGAAATTAGTTAAATGAAAATTGGGGAAATTCTGTTTTTTCATTTTTATATTGAAAAATATGAGTTCTTCATTATTAATTAAAGTGGAAATTTATATATTAATGGTGTTGGCCAATTAATTGATTGGCTACAAATTTTATTATTTATTTTATACTTATTCTTTTGACAACACATGGTTGAGCCCCCATAAAGTGGAAACTTATTATAGTTGTTTTTTTTTTTTTTTTTTTTTTTTTTTTTTTTTTTTTTTTTTTTAATAAAAAAAAAAACGATATTTTGATTCCTAAATATGTAAACGTGTCTTTTAACATCTCCTGAAGTTTCATTGAAAAATTCCACCTTTTTCCCAATGTTTCACCTAGACAACGATATTTTTCCATGTATCAGAAATAATATCGGCAATACAGATACATGTTTCTGTACCCCTGGTTATTGATACATGTAATGATATCGATAATCTGAATTCTGGTTTCAATACACAGCTTGCTAGTTCATTACTCACTAGCAAAAGCTATACGATGTCAACTAGTATTCTCAAAAGTTCGTGTGAGAATTTGTTGATGACATTTTGCCTTGATATGGTTGTTTAGATTTTAGTAAAAGTTCAATAATGGGGGATTATAATCCAGACCATTGATCTGCCAGGCATGACCATATATAGGGGATGCCTGAAAATCTCCCAGACTGAGAAGCACACAAACAAGAAAACTCACTGACCTGAATCATCATGCTTGCATCCTTGTCTGAAAGCATAATATTGGCCAAATTAGTAAGCGGTCCATTAGTCAGCATAGTAATCTTCTGTTTTGGATGCACTTGTCTTGAAATATTCTTCCAAACTTCCAATGCTAGTGGTTGTCTAAGTTCGGGGTGATCAGTATCTCTTGGAGCTCCAAATTTTACAGAGTTCTCAGCTGTATACCTGAAATAGAATCCCAGTACATAATCCAATCAGAACAGTATTTCATACCAGGAAGGAAACTACAAAACCAGAGGAATAACATTATAATAATGTGTCAACATGAAGAAAATGTGGAAATTGTTCCTCGAAGACGAAGTCATGCCACCATATCAGGGCTGTGTTTGGATGCAAGAGTGAAATTGCAAATATTCAGTTTAATCAAGAGGAAAATGACAATAACTAATGATGGTTTGTAGTATGAGTAGCCCTCACATCACAGTTTGTTTTCCTTCCAGGTTCATTTGTAAGTAACATCACCGCATTTTGGAGTCCAGACCCCTCAATGCCAATGCCAAGGAACTAAGATTGGTTATTTCCACTTTATTAGACTAATTAATTCCAGGTCAATCCGAAAGTGCATCCAAACACACCACTTGAATGCTTGGTAATTCTAACTTTAGAGTAGAAAATGCGTAAGGATGCAAATTTCTTATCCTTCACCATTTTGAACTAACACTTCAGTTGCTTTAAGTGGAAGAGAGTGGGAGCGGGAATCCCCTGTTTGTGAGAAGTTAATAAGTTCAAATGCCTATGAATTATCCATAACATCACCATCAACTAAAAGCCTTATCCCAACTAATTGTGATTGGCTACATGAATCTTTTTCCACCATTTCACTCTATCAAGCAAATTATCCATAGCATAACTATATTAAATTATATTATAGGAATATTATATTATAAATATGGATTTGAATATCAGTATCATATCAGCTGATGCGGCTGTATCATATCCACATCGTCCTAATATGATACGCCAAAATAAAAAGAAGGAGCCAAATCGGTCCATAACAGTCGAAAGAGTGTGTATCTGCACCGATACGGGTTCAATATGGCCCATACAGGATGATGTGCCCATAAAGGCCCAATTTTTTCCCCTCTTATTCTCCTTTTCTGTTTCATTTTGACCATGGAGGAAGCTTAGAAAATCATCTTAGACTAGATCTAGGCTTATATCAGGGATCAAAACAAAAGATTTGAGTGAGATTCAATGAATCAAAATGAAATGGACGCTATGGAAAAATCGGAAAGAAGGTGACCATCTAGTTTTTTTTTCTCATGTTTTCATCTTCATTTTGTTTCATTTCAATGTAATGGGCACCAATTTACCTAATCATCCTTGATTTTTGTTCAATTAGGGCCCATTGGGTTGACCTTAGACAAACAACATTATCATAAAAGAATGGTATGATACATCATTATATACATGTTAAAAATAAATAATAATAATAAAGAAAGAAAGAATATAGATTCTTGAATATCTCGTTCTTTCCATTTTTGCCTGATATTTTCCTTAGTTTTTTGGCTTAAAAAATTTCAACCGACAGGGGCAGAAATAGATTGACACAGGCTGATATTTATATTACAACACTGTATTGAATTGTTTTTTGGCCGGACATATATGCCCCCCATAATGCAGGGGCATTTCACACCGGGCTCGAGTGGGGTAGCCCGTGGGATGCGGGGACACACTCAGGGTGGGCGGCCCATGTGATTTGGGGCCCACGAGCCCATGAGGGGGGTTCGGCCGAGGTCCTAACCCATGAGATGTGGGGCCTGGGCTATGAGATAAAGGGATTAATTCGCCATACTCTAACAGTTCGAGCTTTTAGAGCAAGTGGTTAATTGTCCTGCATCACCCCGATACTGCTATTCAGAACCATGATTATAAATGAGAACATTGTAATTCTAATTAGCAAAAGATACAATTCAGTAGAAAGCTAGATTTTCTTAAAATCATTCTAAACATATGAATTATATTAAGATTCTTTATAGAAGATAATAGCCATATATCCATCTGGGAAAAAAGCCTGGGAAACACGGTTTGTCGGAGTTGGAATCATGAATCTTTTGAAGGATAAAACACAACATACCGAAATGACACATTCTATTTTTCTCAATGATAGTACTAAGCAGGTCTGCTTAATCTTATAGTCATTTTCTTTACAAATAAGGTACGCCATCATAGTAATATGAGATTTCGCTGAAGCTTTTCCACTCACTGAGGGTAGAGAACCTACTCTTGGACTGTGAAACTGCTCGCCCAAAATGGATCCTAAATATCTAGCGGAGCGCCCTTAGGGCCTGTTTGGTTGGAATGTATTTCAAGGGAATTGCAGTGTATTTTACACTTTTTAAGCATTAATTACGTGGTGGAAGGGATGTTGTATGACATTGACAGCAACAACTTCTTGGTATGGAAAACAAATGGACTCTGTGGGTCCCACCATCATGTATATGTTTTATCCACACCATCCATTCATTTGGCCAGATTATTCTAGGGTATGCCTCCAAAAATGAGACAGATCCAAAACTCAAGTGGACCACATTATGGGAAGAACATTTTAATGGTTAGCATTAAATCCCTAGTATTTTATGTAGTGTGCTCCACTTGATCTACCTCATTTTTGAGACCATGCCCTAAAATGATATGTACTAATGAATGGATGGAGTGGATATAACACATATATCATGGCGGGACCCATCAAGCTTTGGCTTCGAATTATCATGAAATCTGATCCGGGGCAACTCTTCTTCACTTACAAACTCATGTGATGTTGTTTGATGTATGCATTTAATGCTGATTTGAGAGAAATTGCATGAAAATACATGTAATTTACATCAAACCAAACAGGCCCTTAGTGAAACTGGAATGTGGTTATTTCTTCATGTTTAGAAATGCCCGCTTTCGGGTTTTGTAAGGGCCATTCCCTCTAGTTGGCAACCACGCTGAGTTGCCTGAGCTTGCAACACACTTGGAGAACAGCAGAAAACCTGAACGTCAGGATTTCGTCCCCCAAGCAGGCCCTCAACCAACATGGTATTACAAGAATTCTAAGAACAGTATGATGCATCTCCACAATGAGACATAAAAATTTGAAGACTCATATCTATGTAAAAATACTTATAAACCTTCATTAGACTCAAATTTACACACACAGGTGCTGCAAACAGATTCCAGTAGAAAATACGGCTAAAAGCATATTTCAAACAGTATTCCAGCACAAAAATCTTTACAAGGAAAATTCATGGAACGTCAAGCACGGTAAACCCATCTCCATACGGTATAACCAGAAAAAAGTCACATCAAACTTTAGAACTTGATCAATGCAGGCCACTTTTTTTTTTTTTCCTCCATAAAATGTAAATGAAAGTGAAGAAAATAGGAGTAAGACTGTATTACCCTAATATATTTTGAGTGATACTCCAATGCTCTCAAAGCACTATAAGTTATAGTGCTCATAGTTGCATTGGGACACTTGCACAGTCTGATTCATTGATCCAGACTGTTCATTAGGTTCAAAACACTTTTTACAGGCTATAATACAAACATCACACAATTTGAAAAATACTAACCATTTGATCAATGGCCTTTAGTACGGATGGTCAAGATCATTTACATAAAAATAACCCAACCAACAATTTAATCCATTATTTGTTAGGGACGATCATGAATTGCTAACGATTCTAAAGAATCACTTTTGTTAGGCAATCATTAGTTAGCCATTCCATCCATGGCTCGGAAAAAGGAAGGCTATGGATAAAGATCATTTGACGGGTGCTATTTTTGCGTAGTAACCCATGCAACTTGTTTGGGACTTAATGAAAGGTTCAGATTGGTCGATTGGACTATCCAAGTGAATTGATGCAACTAGGAGCACTGGAGCATTTCTCATTTATTTTATGCAGATAATGTGTCTATACATGAAATAGTTATAGTATTCATTTGCTTATTTCCATTTCTGTATTTCCTTCTTATCTTTTTTAACAGTACAAGAGTTTTTAACTTCTTCAACTAAAAAGTTCATATCATATCAGGGTCGCTGATGTTTTCTAACAATGGTATTTATAATCCTTGATGCGAATGCTAACATATCATAAAAGCAGCAGGAATTTTTATACTGATCTACCATGAGAACAACATCAACAGGCATAACATTATGCTAAAGGTAGACAAAAGCCTCTAACTGTATATGTTCTGCTGAAAAATCCAGGAAATAACTAACACAATGCCAATTTCACAGTTATATTGATAACGAGTTTTTCTTTTTTGTTTTTGAGGCGCTCATATGCACCTCAACATGTGATCCCACATGCTAAACTAGGCAAATCTGTGGGACATCTGAGCCTTGCATCTGGTGAGATCCATTACATAGATGACGTGACCCAAAAAATCAGTCCGGTCAATTCATTGTGGCTTCACGTGTACAATAAGAACAGACTGAAAAAAGACAGCCAAACAGTCCATATTCATTCAAATGTAGCTCGCCTGATGAGTTGACCAGCTTGATTATGGGTTGCGACATCTACTTGGCAGCACACATCCAATGCTTTGTACAGATGCAGCAGACATGTATATCTCAAACTGCCGAGTGCTCGTGTTGCCTTCGCAAACCTCTATCCACCATAAAGAAAATGCATTTGTTAAGCTTACAAAACACTGTATGGGATGTTCAGCAGTTTATACCTTCTAGGGCTACGGGGCAAACAACGGGATAATCCAAAAAGCGTATCCGCATCAAGAAATCCACCGGCACCATGTGGGATAGCTTTGATGTACTTGCAGTCCCCAACAGCAGCGAAAGATGGATTCTGTTGCTCCAATGCAAATAAATTTCCAAGACCTATTGGTATGTCGTCCCGGCCCATCATATGCAGTATATCATATATAATATCTATCGTTGCAGCATTTGCCCAACCGGTTCCACTGACTAATATAGCCTGCAGTAAACGAAGGATATTGGAATTTAAGTACCATGACTAATTCGATATCGTATGCAAAACTCAGTTTTTGGAATGGAGTTCATATTCGTATAGAAAACACCACTATGTTCCTAAAACTTCAATGTGTAGAGATTACATAAGCTACAAAGAACTTTCACAAGAATTGCTCCCAATTTAAGACACTATCCAATCACAGTAGGGTTAGCAACTGCCCAGATTGGGCTTCCAGACTTAACACACAAAGGACTAGCCTTGGTCGGGTCCCAATCCAATATAGTCGTGTCAAACTCTGTGGGGCCCACCATGATGTCTGATACAAATCCAAGCCGTCTACCTGAGATGGGCTCCCTTTTTGGCCTGGAAGCCTGAATGCCTGTGCCCGACCTGGATGAAAGGACAACCCAAAATCAGGCCATTCCCAAACTCAGGTGGGCCCTAACACGTGATTTTAGATGCTTAAGGCATGCATTAGCAGTAATCCCTGTGGGCACACACCTAAGCATTGGATCTGGCTGATTTTTGGGGTTTTCCATTACTTAAGGGGCTGTCTGATGAATGGCTTGGATGTGGGGCATGCATCATGGTGGGCCCTACATGGGGTCAACTATATGGTATAGTCGACTCTATGGGATCATTTTGCACACGTGTGTGCGCTTATTTGTGTGTAAAGTCGTGGCCCATCAAACAACAATAAATGAAGTGACAATCCACCTTGAGGTCGATTCTTTCAACAGGTACTTTTAGTAAGTAGAAAAGAGCTAGGAAATCTCCAGCACTCATATCCATGTCAAACACAACGGGTTTTCCCAGTTTGCGTTTCCTAAAATCTGGCTTGTATACAACTTGTCTGTAATAAGGAAATTCTGTTGTAAAATTAAACCGTGCAGTATGCTGAGGGGTGTTTAGAACCTGCAAAATAAACAAATAAAAATTACTAATGTACACAAAATAGTACTTCTTGTAGGAAACAGATGAAACTAAAAAATAATAACTACTCAAAACTTTACTCTAGACGAGCATTCGAATCTTGATTTTGAATGGATAATGAATTGAATGGCCTTAAAGTTGATTAGTTATTGCCCAAAACAGTTTGGCTCTATGAAATACTTAATTGACCAAATATGCCGTCTTACAAATAATATGACACCCAACCCAATAGTATCTGTGGAATCATTGGGATTTAAATTTTAAGTAGTGGAGCTTATTTAAGTGATCCAAATCTCTGATCTGATTGGTTCATAAGCTTGTTGCAAGGATCTCGTGTAATGACCCGCCCCACCATTGTGATATTGTCCGCTTTGCCCGAGGGCGTACGGATTTAAAACGAGTCACTTGGGGTAAGGATACTGGTAGCTCGCCTAGACCCGGTGCTCCCGTGGTCCCGCCCACATCAGCACCTACCCGTCCATGATATTGTCCAACCCAACTGCCATCAGAGTGCACAGCGGAGGTTTTGTTTAGCCCACAACTCTAGACGGCGCTTCCGATATGGGACAAGGTTCCACCCCACTGCCAGCACAATAGCCTGCCAACCACTGGTAGCTCGCCCAGGTCCTTTTTTTTAAGACCCCGCCCACTCAGTGTCCGCCCACATGTGCCACAGTATTGTGTTACATCTCGTTTGTTGGAAGATCCTAGCCATCTATTCTTTGACCTTTTCTCTATCGTATCTGAACTGTTCCTTTTTTTCTTTTTTCTTTTCTTTTTCCCTTTTTGTCCTATTTGCAGGCCAGGGAGCCCATTTAAGTGAATCCAAACCACTGATCTGATTGGTTCATAGAACTTGTTGCAAGGATCTCGTTTGGGGGAAGATCCTAGCCATCTATTCTTTGACCTTTTCTCTATCGTATTTGAACTGTTCCTTCTTCTTCTTCTTCTTCTTTTTATTTCCCCCTTCTATCCATCTATTTTCAGGCCAGAGATTGAAGGGGGTGTGGGACTGTTCCACCAGGGGGACTTTCGGGCATAGTCAACACTTTTAACTGAGATTGAGCTCTGAATATTGCTATCTGGTTAAATAAATCGAAGCAATTTTCAATATTAAGGCTGTTTTTGGCTATGCATGTGAACTGCATTGTGAACAGCAAGGAAAACTAATGATGCTCCCATATTCATAATGAGGAACAAACCACAATTATGTTTTGCTTCAGGTCCAACGTGAAAGTACTGTAATTGCAATTTGGAGTCCAGACCAACTCCATACAGATGCTACTGAAAGAAATTACAATATTGTTATTACCACTTTATTGGACTAACCAATTGCAATCCAATTTGATAGTGCATCCAAACACACCCTAAAGGATTCCGATTATCCAGTTTGACATTAGCATGTTGCTAGTGATCTATCTATAACAAGTAATTAGAGAAACGCATTCATCACTCCGAATTAAATGGTAAAAATAGGCATTTCCTAAACATCAGCTATATATACTTAACAAATATCATTGTGAAGGAAGATAAAAGTTTTTTTTTTTTTAACGGAATGACATTAAACAGCTTGGAAGAAGTGTATTAAGGATAAGTACTCACATCCAAAAAGCTTTTGAAGAATTCTCTGTCAAGTGGGCTGTCAGGATCCTGGTTAGGTTTTGCTTTCTGTGCAACAAGTACATGAACTGTATCTGGACCACTTTCCTCCTTTGTGTAGCCATCCTATTTGCATTAATTCAAATTAGCATATTAACAATGGGAATAGCCATACTATGCATCTATATAAAAATATTTATATATTTATGAATATATATGTATGTATGGATGGACAGAGAAGATCCAATGCGATTAGTAGCATTGTAGTAGGCCATTGTGCAACGCGGTGGACTTGAACATATGGACAGTCCAATGATTAATCTGCACCATACTTTTGGACCAGCATTCTTTATAGGCCACCCACAAACTTCACAGCATGGATGATCCTAATCATCTGAAATTGGACTTTTTTAAACTAACCATTGTTCCAACTCACAGATCAGATGGTTAGCATTGTATGGAAAAAAAAAAAAGATTTTTGCAAGCAAGAAGATATCCCAAAACGCGCCCACCAAATGGATGGTAAAGATTGATGATATGATTATGACTTATTTTGCCATTGCTGATCTTAACCATCCATTTTTCACGCTATTGACCGTTTATTTTGCTGGCAGGAATTATTAATCAAGAGCAAAACAGAATGAAGAAAAGTGGCAATTTGTTAATGTTCCCAGCTATGAGAAACTACCTCACATTTCCCTTTCCCATTCTTCACAATGCAAAATGGGTCTTGAAGTCCCATCTGAACATGACCACTGTGTACTCCACCTTTCTGTACATTAAACTTTGGAGTTGCACGACCATCAAAGAACGGATTTGAGCCATCAGATATGCCATATGGTTTATTCGAAGTAACCACCGTTATGTTCATATGCTCCATCTCAGCAAATTCATTTTCCCCGTGATGATCATGTTTGTTACGCATGATTGAGACAGCAACGCCGGAAGTAAATGAATCCCACATGAAATAGCTCTGCAAGAAGTTCCAATAATGTCACAAACGCAAGAACTGAATCATCTAACTTCTGTCATGACGTCGGACATTGCAAGATTTTAAATAGCAATTAAATGGAGAAATTGAACCAAATAAGATAGTACTTAAAAAGGATTACCGTATAGAACTGATTATCAAACCAAGTATCACGGGCCATTTTCAAGGATTGGAAGCAGTACTGAGCCTCATATGTATCCTGCCTATGTTCAAATGCCTTAAAGAATGCCTCGTTTATAGGGATGGTATTTGTTGCATCAAGTGGAACAAGGGTAACCGGAATGCCTGAATGGAATACCTACATTGGAAAAAAGAAAAAAGAAAGAAAAGGACTATCATACATCCAAGAAGCATTATGCAGGCAACCAAATAATGTACTATCATGTACCACGAACCTCTCAGCTAAATGGTACAATAGAAAAAACACGTTAAAGGAAAGGTGTGCACCAATTTCATGTTCTTTGAGTAATATCTAACTTTTTTTTTGAGGATGTTAAAATTCAATATCTTACCTCATAAGCATAAATAAAGGGGTGTGTTCCAGTGGTATCGCTACCACTGCAAGCTTACAGTGGTACCGGGCAGATGTGAGGTCCAGTGTGTGTTCATGGAATTGACCTATCCATAAGATGCATAACCTCAGACAATCCCAAGAGCCAAAAAAAATTGCCTGATCTAAAATTTAGATGGGCCATGGTGCAGGGAACATATTGAAAGGGAATGCCGACAGTTGATTAGAGTGGGGAGCCCAGTGTGTTGTGTATATATGATCAGCCTGTTCATACTCTTCATCCATTCCAGATGAAGGTTCAAGACAAAATTCATTCAGGTGGACCCCTCTGAAATTCAAGGGTGGGTGTCCCTCCTATCTCGTTCCCTTTGTTGTGGCCCACCTTAGTTTTCATCAGGTTTTGGGTCCCAGTGGTTTTCTGAGGTGATGTAGATGATAGACGGTTGGATAATGTGAATACATCATGTGGGTGGTGGGCCCCACATCTGCCCAGTACAACTGGTATCACTGGAGCACGACCCATAAATAGAAGTCCCATGTTTCCGATATTTATAGTAATCTCAAATGAAAATCCCTCAAAGGCTCCCGATGCCACCCTAAATTCTTCAAAATTATGCTAAGCTTCATGGAGTTCGTTTAAATATTTGGGTAAGAAGATATTTCTCATTTGAAGAAAATATGATATGAATGCTAAAAGCCGTATTTTAATATGTTCCGTTGGTTGGCTGTGTGACACCCATCAAGGCTATCTCAGTTTCCCTTTCTTGAATGGATGAATGTGGCATATAGTTAGCATGCAAGTAAGCAGCTTGAGTGTTAAAAAACACTATAAGGTGGATAAAGATAAATACTATCATAGACTGCACATTAAAGGGCTGTCACTGGGTACCTGGATCCATGAGTACCTGACAGACCCAACCCTATTTTAATGGGTCCGGGTCCAACCCTCTTAGTAATAGGGTTGGGTTTTGGTCCACCACTTGGACCCAGAAGAAAAAAAAGGGGGGGGGGGGGGGGGGGGGGGGGGGGGGGGGGGGTCCAGATCTGGGTCCATCATCCTTGACGCTATTAAAATTGGGAAGGGTTAATTCTAACAGTAATATTATGTATTAATTATTCTAGCAACGGAATGAGGTTTGCCAAGCCACAACACCTCTCATGTGTCCAACTAGCACAATTGTGTTAGGTGATGATCATGTCAATTCCCATATTTGATGTAGCACGATTGAAATCTCACTTCAAACTAAGGTCCAAGGACCCAATGGGTACCCAAAATCCAATAGGATCCAGGTCCGGGTCCTAAAAACAAGACCGGTATCTGAAATGACTAGACCCAATCTGACCCCAATTAGATTGGGTCTGGGAACTTTGGAGCCGACCCGTTGATGGCCTAGGGAATTTTGTTTATCAGATTAAAACTTTAAATGTGTCAGGTTTTCACAATGGCACATAAAACACACACAAAAATATGTACATAACGAATGATAATTACCTGATATGCAGCAAAAGGATCTCCAAAGATGTTGAACTCCGCATAAGGATTGCTAGTGTAGGCTGTAAACAAATTTCCATGATCACCACATTGCCGTGGCTTGCAAGAAGAACTGGCATTCATAGGGCAACACCCAGTTGGATTTTTTGACCTCACACCACCACCCATGACATAAATGTGCTCGATGTTCTTCTTCAGGTGAGGATTACTCATAAGGAAAATGGCAAAATTTGTATGTGCCCCAATAACAAACACCGTAATGGGTCCTGAAGATATCGCATCGATCATCACTTGCTGTGCGGTAGGCTGCCGAAGAGGAGAGTATTTCCTGTGCCCCTGGTTTGAGAGTCAACTGCTTGTTAAAGACTGCATGATCAAAACCTAAAACATGTATAATGATTGTCGTATTCGTTATTAAAGGCTTCTCAATAATATAAAATGAAACATGTAAATGTGGAAAAAATAATTAAAGTAGAATGATGTAACGTCACCCCTAAATGTTGAAAACTAAGAAACTCATTAGATATATTACAATCAAACATAACAAACCATATAGAACCAAGTGGCCAACCATCAACTAACCAAGGATAAAATATCAACTTTTCGATGTTAAGCTAGAAATGTGACACAGGGATGAACGTGATGAGGTCGATCACTGTCTTCCTCAAGGATAACTACTCTGAATCCACAGAGTTCTCTGGATTCCTCATAGAGACTTCTTGAATCCACGAGGAAAAAACAAGAAATAATATAAATAAATTCTAGAAAATTCGTAAATTGATTGATGAATGAATAAACGAGTTTACTCCCCTTTAAATAGGGATACTAAGCCATGGAAGAAGTTTCGGAATTAAACTACAACTAAAAATCGTGACATACTATAAATAGTAATTTACTATTTATAGACGGTCGTGATTCCTACTAGTGCGCATGGTTTTCAACCAAAAATAGTAAGTATCCTATACGGCCGAACCATGATGTTCCCCTGACTATTCTAAGCACTTTTCATGTTGGGGGCAACTCCTAAAGCCCAACGGATGAAGAGTTATACTCAAACTAAAGCTTACTACAAATAGTAAAAACGAAATTAAAACAGTAATTTGACTGTCGATCTGATGGTATTTCAAAAATTTGGCATGGGCAACCCATCATAGCAGGGTTGGGTGGCTAAAGTAGCTCGTCGTACCCCAAAATCACATATGGCACGTCGGATAACTCATTCTGGTTTGCGAGATACATCCGTTTTAATGTCTGGACGGTCCGGATCACTTCTGCTTCCGATCGGGCCTTTTCTGATGCATCTTGGCCATGAAACTGTCCGCGACCCACTCTACATCAAAATGACTTCCTGATATAACACAAATGGAACCATAACTGCTATATAGATGTGTTATTGTGCAATCAAAGTCATCATCATAATCATAGCCTAATCCTAGGTATTTGGGTCGACCTTATGGAATCATGTTTTGCCAATCAATCTTACCTAATCAACATGAGGAATCTACTGCTATCAGAGAATGTAAGCTTTGGCCGAGAGAGTCAGTTGACACGCAACAAAGGCCGTAACACCAATTCCAGTCAAATGCTAGAGCTTCAATCCGATCGATCTCGATTGACGTCAGCAATTCGTTAAGGTCATTATAGCCATTGGTTGATCAAACAATGGCCATATTTCTTGGCAAGTGAACAAGCCTTCATAGCCTTTGTCACCACCTCAATCCAAGTCTGTTAGGCATTTTACCCATCCTTTTTTCAAGTCCATCAATCCTAATCAATTATCTCATCTTCATTATAGCCATACTGGTCTTTATTGAAATGACCGAAGCACCTAAATCTACTCTCCATCATTTTCTCTCTTATTGAAAGTACTCCTAGGCTGCTTAGGGGATCTCATTCTTAATTGTCTCCATCCTAGTCTTACCATAGATCCATCTCTACATCTTCATCTCTACAACACTCAATCTCTACTCATGTTGCTTTGTAACTGCCCAATACTATCTCTAGCCCATATAGAATAGCTGGTCAAGTGATGCCTCATAAATATTCATGTCGAGTTTCATAGGCAGGAGACAATCACACAAACTCCAAAGGCATATCTACTCTTAATCTAAATTCTATTGGGAGCATCCTCATCCATATCCCCAGCTTTTTGAATAATAAAGCTAAAGTAACGAAACATCGCTTTTAATGAATCTCTTTACCATTGATTTTAACTAAAACCTCATCTCTTTAGCCATTTTTACTAAACTAGAATTGCAAATACACCATCTGGGCCATCAAAGATCCTTCAGACCCCATAGTCTATTCTGATAACTAATCTTGGCTGAAACACTAACTAAGACCATTCAACAGCCATGAATCTTCCATCAGAGCAACCTAGACACTGGGTGTTTCCAAATCTAGAAACTCAAGTGGTCCTTATCTTAAATTTAAATGATTGGATCTGTTCAACCTACCCTCGTTTTTGGGCCATAGTCAATGTTTCCAAAGACACTAGAATTTGGACATTGGAGAGACCCATATGCCCATCTAAAAATGTAGACCTGGTTCAAACAATCCATCTATCAGTGGATCCATGGATCGATCAATCGATGAATTTTGGTCGATACAAACATCATGCAATGGCTAATCCAATTGTCAACTTTTCATGAGACTCCATGGATCCCTTTGTCGATTCATTTTCTAATCCATCTATTCTTCAGTAGATCTGATCATAGATCCGTCGAGAAATCCAATGGAGGATTCCTTTTAGACAGAAATGCTTTCAAACATGTCTCCTGTTGAATCTTTCAATAGGTTGAGATCCATGTGAACATCTCACGCTAGCGATCATAAGTCGTCGAGTCATTCGTTGTGTTTTATCATATTTCCTTGAGTTCTCTCACCAATTGAACTGCCTCACATGTCTTGCTTATCATCTGTTCATTTTTTTCTTTCTCATCCTTCTTCAATTCTTTCATGTAGTTGTACGATGTGAGTCAGAGTCTCTAAATACCCAATGTATCTAGTGTATGCCCGTAGCAAGGAGAGGAGGATTGATATGGTCGTAGTAACAATTGTAGAACGATTGGTGAGATTGCAATAGGACTGTAGGCAGTGCCAACCCATAGCGCTAGCATGCTGGATCAAGCTACAACATAAATAGCTGGTAGCATTGTACCCCTAGGCCACTTTGTGACATAGCGCCATACCCAATCAGCAAGTGGTGCCATCTCCATTGGGACCAATTCAATCTGGTGCTAGACACTACAAGGACAATGTGAATGAGTGCACAAGCTTGGTGGATTTAGAAATTGTCCAATCAGCATGAGGAGCGAGCATTTCATCACAACAGTTGTCCAATCATAGAGCATTTCATCACAATAGGAGGGTGCACATTAGTAAATAACCATTTTTGGCAAGAAAGTTTGTTACTCTTGTTGTGTGAAATTAAGAAATTTCTGTCTCATTGTTATCTTAATTTGCATAATAAGAGATGTTGTGGATAGATCCACTTTAGATATGTCCTTGATCCAGAATCAAATTCATCGGGTCATCTTAATCAGTGAGTATTGGCATCTCTTTCTTGAATTTGGCCATTACAATCAACTGTTTTGGCCATGTTCCAACACCTAACGCCAAAGCCAGTGCTAGATTCTATCCCAACTTACTTGAACATGTCAGCCTATTGTGCTTCCCATTCAGTTTAAGTTCTAAGACGGTATATATGCAAATGATTAATCAATGGAAAGAGCTCGAAAAAAAAGGAAAAGAATGGTTGGATTGAATCATTCAAAAGGCAAACTATGTGGGGCCTCGAAGGTTCCAGTCATACGGACCCTCATTGCCTTCATGAGGTCATTAGCGTGGGAGTAGGGGGGGTAATGTCACATGGACCGTTCAGATTCCATGCCCATGACACGTGTGCAAAGGTGCTCACGTAAGAAGGTATATATATATATATATATATATATATATATATATATATATATATATATATATATAATTGATCAATGTGGCCCAAGTGAGAGAATGTAAGGCTTCTAATAGGTGGGCCCCGCATGATCAATGGTTTGAATCTGACATTGGATTATTTGGACTCGGCATACCAGTGGGCCAGTAATTATGATCATTTCAAATATGTATGGGGTGGTGTGCTTTAACTGTACCATGCATGAACAATATTTTAGAAAGGCGTGGACTCTTATGTGGAGACTCCTGGTGTAGTAGTCATGATGGGTTGAACTACTCCAACCCTAATTCTTACAAATAAAGTCTTGGTCCCCTCACATACACGTGAGAAAAAACTATCATCCCATGAGAGATTTCTTAAAGGGTGGAAGGTGCGGAAGATCAAGGTACATCCTCATCAACACATCAACACGAATGACTTCCCATTCATGTATGTGATTGTGATTAAGTACATATAATCTTCATGAGCTGAAGGAGAATGAATGACAATTAACAAGACACGGAGAATTCAGACATTTCGGCACAATGCTCCCTTCCTCTCTAAATTCTACACAAGGAACACAGGTGAGCTCAAACGAGACAAATTTATACTATTCTATTCTCAAGTCCTTAAAGGGACGCTACATATGGGGATTGAGGATCGTCCCTCTCCCTCTTATCATGAGGTGTTGGCCTTAGCCTACCCAAAATAGGTGGGCTCCATGTGCTACCATTGTGTTGAGGTTCAAACCTCTTGACTCCACAAAACAGGTGGCACCACACGCCACCTTGTATTGAGGTGCCCACTTCTACCCAGCTCGAAACAATGGAGCCATATGGTACTTGGATCTAGGACCTATCACTCTACCACTCCTAAGGACAATGGCGCTAAGTATTACTCATCTTCTCCTAAATAACAATGGCCCCATGCACTCCACTAAATCTTAAGCATGGCTACCTTGCTTATACATCTGCCTTTGTGAAGGACTTGGGGTAGCTTACTCCCAAACGGCAGTCATATCACATAGTAGTGTCACCGAGTGCTACACCCCAATAGCAAGCATACCTTGTGCTCTATGGTTAATGATGTCATGTGCTACACCAATTTCTACATCAGTCTTGGCACAATGCCACATATAAGTCCCAACCAAACATAATTCTGTATGCTAAGTTTAACGAGATAATATCTACACGCCTCGTAGTTATATAGGACTTACACACTTCATTGATAACAACTTTCTAATGCTTCACATCCATACTGCTAATTAGACTATTATGACAACCGACAGCTAACAAAACGCCTAATGCCCAACAGTTAAATAAGCTTCCTTGAAACTTAAATGGCAATGGAGATGATCATCCAGATGTTAAGCTACAACAATTGAAAATTCAACATCAATGCTCCTTGACGCGCATCTTCATGAAGGACAAAATTATAATTATTGCCACTACAAAACACACACACACGTGGCACTACCCATGCACATACGTGCACGTACATGCGTAGCACATGCATTCATGTGGTGTATTTGGTTTTCATTTTTAGTCAAAGGTTTTCTCCAAATGATGTAAAAAGGACTTGTAGAATGTCACAACCCGGAGTGTATTTATTTCCACAATTAATGAAACACTCCAAAAGGGGAATTTGGGGGTAAACTCATTTACAAGATTCAATCATCTCAAGCAAATAAACACATGACATATTTGTTGAAACAAGGACAAACAATGGTAACAAGAGTTAAAAGATAAGAGATCTGAAGGAATCTGAAAAATCTAGACTTTACTACTCACCGATATAAAAGATTCTCTCTTTGAGCAATGTGTTTTAAAACTCCTCGATATGAAAGTGCAGATGTAATTGCATGAAATCAAATAAAAAAAGGTGAGGAGAGATGCTAACTGTTCCGTGATAAGCAGAAAATTAATATATTGCAGCTTGAGTCATTTCAATGGACAGGGCTCGAAAGAGTAATAGCACAACACATGACAACAAAACCTATAATCTAGAATATGACCGAAACTTAAATTTTTTTTTTTTTTTTTTTTAAAAGATGTTGGTAGTGCGATTATATGGAATCCAAATCCACAGAAAATGGTACTTTGATTAATAAGCAACAAATGAAAGGTGGATTGAGTTCGGTACCATTGCCTTGACATTTGTACCTGCGGAAGGAACCCTCTACGTATGCCGAAATTGGAATCTATATCCAACCGTCCTCCAAGTCCTATAGGAATAGCTTGCCTATATCGACAACCGCCTGCCGTTGAGATACCCTGTCGGAAGTCCAAAACGTCACCAACAATTGTGAAAAAAAAGAAGTTGTGTTTATGGACTGAACCACTGATTGGATGTTCTCGGTTAAGGCAGATAGGATGAACAATCACCAAATTGTGGTTGAGATGAGAAGGAGACTTTCTCATTCTCATCTTCATCATGCTATGACCAGAAAAAGAAGCAAAAGAGAAGCCCATTCATTACATTTTCCAATTTTAGCTGTACCAAACCCAAAAAGGTGCTTGGGAAGCCCCACAAACCACAATGTGGGGTTACACCCAAACACGCGTTAAATAAAGGTATTCCAAGTGTGGCATGACAAGATATTACCGAATTATGGTGGAAATAGTTGAAATGATATTCAAAATTATTCTGCAATAATGCAGACATAGGAAAGATGAAGAAGGTTTTCATTGTACCTGCTCAATCAAAGGAAGATATCCGCCCACATTGGGGTGTATGGTACCATTTGGTGAAATACCACCTTCACCTCCTACTCCAACTGGAATGTCGTCACGATCCATCATGTAAAGAATGTCATACACTTGATTCACAGAATGCCCGGCATTGGTCCATGCATTTGCATTTATTGTAATCGCCTGCAAGATGGTAATATTTAAGGATGTGTTCTTATTCAAAATAGCACACGGCACTAACCGTCTGGCAGCGCCATCTTTGTACAAGGGTATACAAAATGAAATGAATAACCAAAAACATAACCAAAATCAACCTAAACAAACCAATATAAACAATTTCGGCAAATCAAATAACATTCATTCTTTTCTTTCTTTCTTTTTCTCTCTATCTATGATCGGCTCGGCTCTGTGGCTTTTGGCTTATGCACTCAACAACTTAATAAACAGGGAGAGCAACACATGCCGGAATAACAGTTCTCCGCTCGAAACATCTCCCCTTGGCATCTCCGAAACTTCTCCTCTTACATGGATAAAATCAAAGATTCTTGTTGCAATACTAAAAAACTGTAGGAGAAAATCACATTTGGAGGTTTGAAGACTAGTAAAAAAAAAAGGAAAATTCAGTTAACTAATACCCACAAATGTGAGGAAGTAATTCCAAAACAGGATTTATCAATCCACAATGCCAAGATACCGATTGCTTCCATTCAAGAATACTACAATATCGACCTATGAAATCCACAATTTGAAAAATAATTCAAGTAGGAAACATGCTATATCAGTGAACTTTTCAAGCATCAAGCGGAAAAGTATTCTTCCGATGAGGTTCGCTAATCCTACATGTGAGCAAACAAGTGAAATAGGAAACATGTACGTGCTCGTCGGGTGGGGCCCACCATGGATGTCCCCTGCCCAAAACCTGGGTCAATGGGAAATACTCGATTTGAGTGTCAAATGCGTAAACCACCTTTCCCCTCAAATCAAGCAGTTACAATCAACCAATCAACCCAATTTTTTGGACCATGTCAAATACATGGTGGAGCATACCTGATGAACTGCTCAGGAGTCATACATGTTTGAGCTTTTCACACATGTGCCAGCATGTAAGATTAGCAGAACTCTCCACCCAGTATAAAAAAAACAGAACTTTTCAGTGATACCCACAAGACGATCATGATTCAAAAAATTGATGAGTAGACTCAGTGAAAACTAGTTTTACTGATTACTCGCTACTAAACCCAAGGACTCAACCACTTCTCTGAAACAAACCGAAAGCTCAAAAGATTCCACTCAGTCAACACCTGACTCACCACACTCAACTCAACCAAGTACCAAATCAACCCTGCTTTCACAGCTTGATTCAGAGTCACGAGTAGTTTGAACATCGACCAAGATATCAAAATCAACATACAACCACTAACAATCCTTACTAAAACATAAACTAAAATGACAATCTCACATGAGAACATATACACAACTACAAACGAAAACAAAATTCAAATTGACAATAAAAGAAATTTAAACCTTCAAATCGAATTCCGATCGGTTCAACTTGAGAAGATACAACAGAGCGAAGAAATCATCCGTATCGATATCAGAATCCAACAGAATCCGCCGCGGGCGCATATCCCTGCAACAAATCCCCACTCCAAGACACCCAACCAAGACCAGCAACAAAACCAATCTCCCCATCGACATTGCACTGGCCACTGTCCAAAATTCAAACAAAAACCTCCTTCCTCCTTCCCTCCTTCCCTCCTTCAATTCTCCGGGAAGCACGACAACTGTTCCATCAAAATTCAGATCACTTCCCTCACAAACCAAGAACAATTGCATCCAACCCAAATCAAATTCAATGGAAAAAAGCAATTCTGAAACAATTTGGAGGCTTTTGAAAATCCATTCACTGAAGAAAGAGATTTCAGACATGCAAAACTACAGAAGCAAAAAAATCAAATCAAGGAAAAAGTAGCTTTCTATCTTATTCTGTTTCCTTTCTTCCTTTTACATTAAAAATACTAAGAACAAAACAAAAAACAGAATTCAAACAGAGTCTCTTCCTTTAAAAAAAAAAAAGAGTGGCTTTTGATTTCATTTACATTATTTTCATTTTGTAGATTTTGCATTTGCAAAGGAAACAAATCACAATTTGGAGAAGCCAAACACTGTCTCTACGATAAAAGATTGCAAAACGAAACAGAGTGTTGTAGAAATGAGTGGATAAAATGAGAGGTGGGTCAGACCGGAGGGATGCCGGAAACTGACGCTTTCGCCGGAAAAAGGGGATTCCGGCCAGTTGCCGTCGGAAGAAGAGAGTAGGAGTCCAATACACCTCGCTCTGCATATATAGGCACGGAGAGATTCTCGGATCGAGCGATTGAGCATAGCGTAATAGTCGATTGTTTCACTAAATGGTGGGGATTCATCAACTGTACACGTGGCATGCGTTAACAGTCATCTGGCAGGTCAAGATGGTGGATCCTAATCATTCATTTGATGGGTACTGAATCGTATGATAGATATAAAGTGGCCAGGTGTATTAATTTAATTGGTGCTATTTGGATGGCTAAGATTGCTGGACCAATTTGGTTTCGAGTGAATGATGGGGCCCACGATATGGATGGTCGAGATTGCTATATGTATATGTATGCATACACACGTGTGAGTCACCACCGTCACGTAAATGGTGGTTAACAATCACTAAATTCCAGCCGGTATCTAGGGGGCGGATCAGGTGTTACAGGGTAAAACCGCAGTGAGTGTTTCCCTGATGGAGAGGCCCACCTTCATGGATATATTGTATATCCACACCGTCCATCCTTTTTCCGGATTATTTTAAGACCTTATCCCAAAATTGATGAAGATACAACTCTTACGTGGACCGCACACCATAGGAAACAATGGTCATTGAACTGTTGCCATTAAAAAAATTATAGGACCCACCGTAATATTTATTTTCCATCCAACCTGTTGATAAGGTTAAAAATATCTGGATTAATGGAAAAATCGAATATCAGGTTGATCAAAACCTTTTTTGACCCACAACAAGTTTATAATGGTCAGTAACCAATGTTTCCTATGGTGTGGTACATTTAAGATTTAAATCTGCTTCATTTTTGGAATAATTATGTAAAAGTATATGGAAAAATGTATGCACGATGTGGATGTACGAAAACGATATCAAGGTTATCCCCATGTTAGGAAAACACCCACTAAAATGTTACCCGTTAACTAGGTAAAAGGTAATCCGCTCCCAAGTTAGTGGACCGTTATATTGAGCTTTCTAAGGAGGGAGGATGGAACTGATTTTTACTAGTGCATGACATTATCATGATCAAGAGCGTTGATCTGATAGCACTATGGTGTACCCTAAAGGTGCACTATGGTGTGTCGTAAAGGTTATTATGAGATTATAAAGGCTACTATGTAAAGGTAATAGTTACAACCATTATATGTTACGAGGTCATAAATGTCGAATGTCATAGGTAGTAAAGATTGTAAGTATCATTACGATAAAATAACCCGCAAAAGCCGTTATAGCCCCTGTAATGGCCCGTTACTAATGGTCCGTTATGTCTCGTAAAGATTGTAATGGTCCGTAACAGCTAATAACGAAACTATACGAGCTTTTTAAATTTTTTCAATAGAAATTTTTTTTTAAAAATAAAGTAAAAGAGAGAAAATATAAAAGCTGTTATGAAAAGGCAGCCTGTATCGTAAACGCAACAATGGTGGCCGTTACGGCCACCGTTCCCATTACGGAATACCTTGGATGGCACTTACATATATTATGGCCCAAAATATCTACGATTGGATGATTTAGCTGTCAAATCTTTGTACTTTTGCGTGTTGAATCTGGGCCGTTGTAGTTTTCATCTTTTCAACCGTATATATTAGGAGGACAATGATGAGCGTATCTTTCGGTGGCCTAGCAAACCAATGGTCTAGATCAGCGTAAGTGGCCTGACATGACGCTCCAAGACACTTATACATGTCCTGCGGGGAGAATCGTTGTTGCCATGGATTCTTTGGGCGGTTGGCTGACGTGGCATACTTTTCCTTTTCTTTTCTGTATTCGAGGCCTGTATGTCGGACGCGGATTGCGTCCTACCGTCTCCAGCTGGGAAGGGTAAGAGCTTTGAGTGGCCACCGTGATGTATGGGTCCTATCCACACCGTCTATTAATTTTTTCGTATCATTTGAGGATATGATCTCAAAAATAAGGTAGATCCAAGGCCCAAGTGGACTACACGATGTGGATTAAACTCTTACCATTGAAAACTTATTGGGCCACAAAAGTTTTGGATGGAGTTGATATTTGTGTTTTCTCTTCGTCCCGGTCTACCTAACTTTATGAATAGGTTGGATGGTAAATAAATATCACGATGGTTCTAAAAAAATTTTGACGGTGAAAATCATTATTACCGCTGCTTCCTGTGGTGTGGTCGACTTTAGCGTTGGATCTTCCTTACTTTTTGGTATCGTACCATAAAATTATACGAATCAATGGATGGACGGTGTGAATAAGATCCATACATCACGGCGTACAGTCAAAGCTCCTGCCTGTTCCAGCTGGAAACGGATTAGATGCTGTACCGTGTACCTGCGACCTCCTTGTGCTCATGTGTCGTATGCAGAAGAGTCTCGCAATCCTCGATTCTCGAAATAACGCTAACGACGGGACGCGGATTTACTGCGAAAGCCTACCGAAGGAAGTTACTGCTCAATGATTACGGGTGTTGACCGGTGATGCTGGACGCGGATTCCTGCGAAAGCGTTTCGCAGGAAGTTCCAGCGCAAGATCATGTGTGGGGCCCACTACGATGTTTTTGAGAAAGCCACTCCGTTCATCCGTTTTTTGAGTTCATTTGAGGACGTGCGACCAAGAATGAGGAGAATCAAAAACTCAAGTGGGCCACATGAGAGGAAACAGTGGGGATTTAGTGACCACCGTTGAAACATTTATATGGCCACAAAAGTTTTGTCTTGGATTAATTTCTTGGTTTTTTCACTTCATCTCAGTGAAAATGACCTTATGAACGGTTTGGATGGAATATAAACATCAAGGTGGATCCTGGGAAGGTTTCAACGGTAGGTATTCATTTCCCCGCTGTTTCATCTAGTATGGCCCACTTGAGTTTTGGATCCTAATCATTTTCGGTCTCATGTCCTAAAATGAGCTCAAAAAACAGATGAACGGAGTGAATTTCTAACAAACATCACAGTGGGCCCCATCCAAAATCCTTGAGCAGGAACTTATTGCGCAAGGCTTTCGCAGGAAATCCGCGTCGGGTGATGCTTACGAGAAATCTAACTCGTCATCCATTTTTTGGATCCCAATGACAAATTAGGAGGATCCAAAACTCTATATTTATATAACATCCAAACCATTTATAAGATCATTTTTACCTATACAAGTGAAATCACAAAAAAAGATTAGACCTATATATAACTTTTGTGAACGTATAAATATTTCAACCGTGATCACTAAATTTCCACTGTTTCCTCTAATGTAATCCATTTGTGTCTTGAATCCACTTTACTTTTAGCCGCATGTCCTAAAATGAGATCGACAAATAGATGCGCGGGTTAGATTTCCTAAAATGAGATAGAAAATTAGATAATAATTGGACCATATCATCATATGCTGCATTTAATACTAATAGCATGAACCAATGAGGATGCAAGGAAGTAGGAAAATGCAGCCAGTGGCAAACAGAAGATTCGGAATCAAGAAGATAAAAATTCTACAAGACCTATCATAATGTATTTATTACATCAACACCGTTTATCCATTTGGCTAGATCATTTTAAAGCAAGATCCCAAAAATGAATCGTATCTAAATTTCAACAGACCACACACAAATAACAATGGTACAATGATTCTCACCTTTAAAATATTCATAAGGCTTACCATAACTTTTATTTTCCATCCAATTTGTTCATAAGGTTATAAAGTCTTAGATGAAGAAGAAAAACAAATATCATATTTATCAAAAACTCATGTGAACTCAAAAATAGTTTTAACTGTAGATGTTTAATCTCCCTACTTACGAATGGTCTGGATATAACACATATCTCATGATAGGACCCATAAAACTTAGCAACGTCAGTATACTAGCAAGGTCGGTGGTGTGTGGGTAAGAAGATAAACTTGTAACATTGAAAAGTATAGTTTGACTGGCTGATAATTAAATTCAGAATTCAAAGTTCCAGACCATGGACGAAGCATGATCATAAGAACGTAGATTTTAAAGTAGTATGAGAAAATAAGAGCAACTCATATCATCATTTAAGACACGACATTAGGTTTGAAAACCTACGGATTTGCTGGTGTATCACACACCATCGACCTCTCTAGTGTGTATGTGTCGTACAAATACTAGATGCAGATTAACTAATCACATATCCAGTAGTCACTCTCTAAAGGGACGTCACCAGGTTATGTGAGGCCCACCATAATACATGTATTACATCATACTGTCCATCCATTTGGATAGACTATTTTAAAGCCAGAGTTAAAAAATGAAGCAGATCTAAATCTTAAGTAGAGGCCACCAAAAATACAAGCGTGGATTGAACGCGGGAACTATATAAGCTTTGGATCAATCTAATATTTATGTTTTTACTTCATCTTATTAACATGTTAGATATTAAATAAACATAACGGTGGGTGATAACAAGGTTTCAACACTTTCTAAGATGGGGTCCACTTCAGCTTTGAATCTAGCTCATTCTTTAGGGGGGCATTTGGCTATATTAGATTGGATTAGGTGGGATACAATTGCGTTTGGTCCCGTGTAATTCCATCCAACATTTGGAGATGATGGGAAAGATTAGGCTTAGGTGAGATGGAATTTCATTTAGTCCCTTGGAATTGCACATTTAACCAGGTAGAACCATGGAACCGGACCGGAACTGACCAAATGGTCCGATTTGGTCAGGTTCTAGAGTGCACCGGTTCCGGTTCCAAAAATCAAAGAACTGGTGACATGGGTTCGGTTCTCGGTTTGGGGGTATGTAGAACTGAACCGAACCGAACCGTGAACCGATCCGTAGAACCAAACCGTGGATTCGATCCGTAGAACTAAACCGTGGAACCGAACCTTGAACCGAACCGATGTATTTTTGCACACCTTATAAATATTTTCTCTAGAACAATTATTTTCGTAAATGTATTTTTGGACACCTTATACAATATCTAAACCATTCATCAAATGGACCACAACATGGATGGACATGGGCTTGCAATTGGGCTGGATTATAAAAAGCCCAAACCGTGGAACCGAACCGGTTTTAATGGTTCAGTTCTAGGGTGCTAACGGTTCGGATCCGGTTCCGAATTTCCTAGAACCGTTAGGAACGGTTCAGTTCCGATTTCACCCCAGAATCAGATCAAACCGAACCGTGTGCACCCCTAGGTCCTGTGCCAGATTTATGTGAATTTTGAAATCCACTACACATGTGGGCTCCACATTAATGTACGTGTTTGTCCTTGCCATCCATCTATATACACTGTTTACACGCTGCATTTAGGTTATACATGTGTATAGGTGAAAGACATCTATTTTGAATTTGATTTGTTGATTATAATTCTATGGTCCACTAAACATGATTTTGCTTAATCGGTTGTTCCCCATGACTAAAATTTTATCAAAATTTCATAGTTTGGACGGCTACAATACCGTGAAATTTCCAGACATGTAATAATGTTAATCCCATCTAATAGGATTTAATGCCACAATTCAATGGACCAAACATGCCTCATGGTCTAAAATGAACTCTCCAAATGGATGAATGGTGGGGATATAACACATGTATCATGGTGGGGCCAAATAACTCTGTGACGTAACTTCAGTAGCCAAAACCCGCTATTCAACCCGTCAGCAGCTAATCTGCGTCCAATAGAATGAACGGTTCAGATCATCATCTAAGACGCAACCAGCGGCGAAAACCAATCCCGTACGGTTTCTGTGGTAATATGCGTGACGTACGCTAAACCCCGAATGGAAACGTACAGTTTAGAGATTTGACGGAGAGAGAAAATATGGTACTCTGGCAAAAGATGATAGATGATATACATGTACTTATAAATCATTCAAAAAATTAAACATGTGGCATACAAGTAATTCAAATTCAAATTTTTGGTCGGAGTTTAGATGTATCATGTACCAAAAATAACATTTATTTGATTATCTGGCTGTCTTATCGGTACAACATGACCATTGATTTTTCATCCAATGGCCTGTTCCAATAAACACGCGTCCTAAGATCATTGAATAGAATTTTGACCGTTCTGATTTTGGGACAGTGAACTACCAACACGTTAGTGTCGGCAATGTCGCCACATCATGTCACGTGCTGTGTACAATTTTCTAAGGGCGTATTTGATTTTCCAGTTGATTGGTAAATGCCCGGTAAATTGGTGATGATTTCTTCCTGTCCTGTACGTTTTTCTGTACTTGATTTGACCTTCCGTTTGTTTTTGCCTATACATCGAGAAAGCTGCAAAATATTTGTGGGTCCTACTGTGATGTGTGCTGCTTATCTACACCGTTCATCCATTATGCCAGCTGAATTTATGGCATGAGCTAAAGAATAAGGCATATTTAAAGTTTAAGTGGACCACACCATGGAAAAAAAGAAATCTTTTTGAACCATTATTTCTTTTGGTGTGGGCCACTTGAGTGCTGAATCTACCTCAATTTTTAGCTCATATTCAAAATTCGATGAACAGATGAATCATATGCTTTATTGTGTGGTTCAAAATTTATAACTATCTTTTAAAGGAGTTTCAAATGCATAAATCCCTGTGAATTTTCAAACGTTGGGAAACAATAATAATTACCATTTCCACGAAGTTTTCTATAATACATTTTTAGATAGATACATCCGACAGGATCCTTGTCTATAACCAGACCGTTCAATTGATGATAAGTAGACCCGTAAAAACGAAAACGGATTGGCTACTCCCCTGCCAGGAGCCCCGTGGCTGGTGGTCGGTGCTATGAAGCCCCACTATGAAGTATGTCTTTTATCCATGCCGTTCATTCCTTTTTAGAGATCATTTTATCTCTTGATCCCAAAAACGAGAGGTATATAAATATCATGTGGACCACACCACTAGAAAACAATAGTGATTGGATATCCACCATTAAAACACTCCTAAAGCCCACTGTACTTTTTATTTGACATCCAGTCAGTTGATTAGTTCATACTTACCTAAATGAAGGGGAAAAACAAAGATAGATTGATCCAAAACTTTTATAACCCCCGAAACGTTTTTAATGGTCGACTTCAATAAAAACTGTTTCCTGTAATATGGTTCATTTGAGATTGGGATATATTTCATTTTTGGGCTCATACCATCAAATGATCTTAAAAAATAGATGGACGGCATGGATGAAACACATACATCATGTGGGGCCCATAGAGCACTGACCACTAGCCATTGGCTAGTGGCAGGGGGAGTAGCCAATCCGTTCTCATGAAAACTGACAGTAATATTTCAGCGCTATGATTTTTAGAAGTTTGTGAGATCATCCATGTTCAAAAGGAAAAGAGTCAAATGTTCTGAGGGTTAAAATATTTTCAAACTAGGAAATTTTATCTTTTTATAGATGATCCAAGCCGTCTAAAAGGTGGGCCAATCTTTTTGGATCACTTGGGGGCAAATCCATTGCTATCCATTTATTATGCATGCTGCAGCATTGAAATAGGCAGGGGATGGTCTGACTCAATGTCAGTTTGTGGCCCATCTACTAACGATTGGATTATGTGACTTCAGCACATATCGTCATTATGATTGGGCCCACCATATCCATGGCTCAGATCTTCAAAACAATTGATTCATTGGGGAAGGAAAGCGTTGTGTATGAACATTCCTCCCTTTCTCGAAGGAAATATTCACGTTCAAGTCTATAAACTTATAAATATTAGTGCTAGAGTTTGCAAATTCCTCGTGTGAAGGGTTGCCCATCTACACACATGCGCACGCATGGGAGATCGGATCTGTCCATCTGGTTGAAGATAAACGCTTGGATTATCTGCGCATGAAAATTGGACGGTTCAAATAATTTTTTCTAGCCATCCAATTTTTCGTATGATGTGGCCCACCTAAGGCGTGGAACGGCTTGAATTTTAGGCCAGAAGATCCGCATAGTGTAATACACCTGATGATAAACTCACATTAGCAAATTTTCAATATCGACACGGCGTATGCGGGTGCACGGGCAGACTCCCACGCGCGCGAGGGACACTGAAAGTTCAAAAAGTCAATGCCAAAGCAAGAGAATCTATGGACTTGCACTTCACGTGCTTTGTCGTTCTCAGGAACGGATTAGTTGTGGATTTGGCAACACGCAACACGGTGCAGCGCTGACTGTTACGCCCATTTTATGTATGTATCATAAATCCATTCCGTTAATCCGTTTTGAAATATTATTCTATGGCAAGAACCTAAAAAAGAAGAAGATCCAAATCTCAATTGTACCATAAAACAGGAAATGGTGGTGATTTACAAATTAAAAAAATTCGTGTGAGCTATAAAAGCTTTCGATCGAGATTATTTTTGTTTACTCCCTTCATTTATTTCTTTTTTACATTATCAACAGGTTAGATGGAAAATAAAATTTTCCGTAGGTCATAGAAATGTTTTATTTTTGTGCGTTCAATCACCATTTTTCTTAAGGTATAGTGATTTATATCTACATTATTTTTGGGTTATTGATCTAAATTAATTTGATAAAACGGATGACGGTGAGGATAAGCAATAAATACATCAGGATGGGCCTCACTATTAGGGAAGTACAGTGATGGGTATGGCCGGGGCCGCACCTAATCCACTCCCGGCTTTCTCCTGTCGGCCGCCACAAGTAGGAAAATTTTCGATACTCCGGAAGAACATGATAATGACACGCATGCACTAGTAATTGTGCACGTACACGATATAAACTCAAATCAAACGGTCTGTATTGCTTTTTCTAGTCAAGATGGATTAATAAGAAAAAAATTACAATGATTCAATATTATATACGAACAGTTAGCAGATATTAATCGGACGGATGAATCCAGAAAACGAACGAAAATTGATCAGAGTTCAGCATCTTTTTATATATCTTTTTTTGGATGGTCCTGGAACTGCAACTTAATTGGATTAATTTCAGATATGTATGCCACGTGTACACGTTTTAAATTCTGCATATCAACCATCAGACTCTGGCGGAGTATCCTTATTTGATACTCTGGCCACGTATAACGCTTGAAACGCAGCACTTAAAGATGGTAAACGTGACGTGGAATATAATTATTAAATCCAACCGAGTAAATAGTGAATCCCTTCCAGAAAATCAGATATAGGCATTCTAATTTGGGCACAGTTGCTTCTTGAAAAAAGACCAATGGATACTTTACTTTCAACCGGTCCTATAAATGTTAACCAATTTGGGGGTCAGATCATCAAATAAGTGTAATTTTTGGTATTTCAAATATTGTAACCCCGTGAAAATTGAGAATCGGGCATAAGCTCAAACTCATGATTTCCAAAACTCTTGCCGCTGAAAACTTATCAGGGCTACAGAAGTTCTGGATGGAGTTGATATTTGTGTTTTCTCTTCATCCCGGTCTACGTAACTTTATGAATAGGTTGGATGGTAAATAAATATCATGATGGTTCTAGAAAAATTTTGACGGTGAAAATCATTATTACCGTTGCTTCCTGTGGTGTGGTCTACTTGAGCCTTGGATCTTCCTTACTTTATGGTATCGTGCTATAAAATTATACGAATCAATGGATGGACGGTGTGAATAACATCCATACATCACGGTTGACACTCAAAGCTCCTGCCTGTTCCCAGCTGGAAACGGATTAGATGATGTACCATGTACCAGCGACCTCCTTGTTTACATGTGTCGTATTCAGAAGAGCCTCCTAGTCCTCGATTCTCGAAATAACGCTAATGACGGGACGCGGATTTACTGCGAAAGCCTCTCGAAGGAAGTTACCGCTAGATGATTACGGGTGTTGCCCGATGATGTTTGCGAGAAACCTAACTCATCATCCATTTTTGGAGCCCAATGACAAATTAGGAGGATCCAAAAGTCTATTTTATATAACACCCAAACCATTTATAAAGTCATTTTTACCTAGACAAGTGAAATCACAAAAGAAGATTAGACCTATATACAACTTTTGTGGACGTATAAATATTTTTCAATCGTGATCACTAAATTCCCATTGTTTCCTCTACCGTGACCCATTTGTGTTTTGGATCCACTTTGCTTTTGGCCGCATGTCCTAAAATGAAATCTAGAAATAGATGCACGGGTTAGATTTCTTAAAATGAGATAGAAAATTAGATAGATAAGTTGAATTTCTCACAGACATTGCAGCGGGCCAGAATCCTTGTGCAGAAACTTGATGGGAAAGGCTCTCCGCTCCCTAGATCCTAGGCTTGTTGCAATTTAATTGGACCATATCATCATACACTGCATTTAATACTAATAGCATGAACCAATATGGATGCAAGGAAGCAGGAAAATGCAGCGAGTGGCAAACAGAAGATTCTGAATCACGAAGATAAAATTCTACAAGACCTATCATAATGTATTTATTACATCAACATCGTTTATCCATTTGGCTATATCATTTTAAAGCAAGATCCCAAAAATGACTCATATCTAAATTTCAATGGGCCACACCACAAATAATAGTGGTACAATGATTCTCACCTTTAAAATATTCATAAGGCTTACCATAACTTTTATTTTCCATCCAATTTGTTCATAAGGTTATAAAGTCTTAGATGAAGAAGAAAAACAAATATCATATTTATCCAAAAACTCATGTGAACTCAAAAATAGTTTTAACAATAGACGTTTAATCTCCCTACTTACGAATGGTCTGGATATAACATATATCTCTAGGACCCACAAAACTTAGCAACGTCAGTATACTAGCAAGGTCAGTGGTGTGTGGGTAAGAAGATAAACTTGTAACATTGAAAAGTAAAGTTTGATTGGCTGATAATTAAATTCAGAATTCAAAGTTCGAGACCATGGACGAAACGTGATCATAAGAACATAGATTTTAATAGTAGTACGAGAAAATAAAAGCAACTCGTATCATCATTTAAGACACGACATTACAGTTGAAAGCCTACGAATTTGCTGGTGTATCACACACCATCGACCTCTCTAGTGTGTATGTGTCGTACAAATACTGGATGCAGATTAACTGATCACATTACCAGTAGTCACTCTCTAAAGGGACGTCACCAGGTTATGTGAGGCCCACCATAATACATATATTACATCATACTGTCCATCCATTTGGATAGACCATTTTAAAGCCAGAGTTAAAAAATGAAGCAGATCTAAATCTTAAGTAGAGGCCACCAAAAATACAAGCGTGGATTGAACGCGGGAACAATATAAGCTTTCGATCAATCTAATATTTATGTTTTTACTTCATCTTATTAACATGTTAGATATTAAATAAACATAACGGTGGGTGATAACAAGGTTTCAACACTTTCTAAGATGGGGTCCACTTCAGCTTTGAATCTAGCTCATTCTTTAGGGGGGCATTTGGCTATATTAGATGGGATTAGGTGGGATACTATTGCATTTGGTCCTGTGTAATTCCATCCAACATTTGGAGATGATGGGAAAGATTAGGCTTAGGTGAGATGAAATTTCATTTAGTCCCTTGGAATTGCACATTTAACCGGTAGAACCGTGGAATCGGACCGCAACCGACCAAACGGTCTAGTTTGGTCCGGTTCTAGAGTGCACCGGTTCCGGTTCCAAAAATCAAAGAACCGGTGACATCGGTTCGGTTCTCGGTTTGGAGGTATGTAGAACCGAACCGAACCGTGAACCGATCCGTAGAACCGAACCGTGGATCCGATCCGTAGAACCGAACCGTGGAATCGAACTTTGAACCGAACCGATGTATTTTTGCACACCTTATAATTATTTTCTCTAGAACAATTATTTTTGTAAATGTATTTTTGCACACCATATATAATATCTAAACCATTCATCAAATAGAACACAACATGGATGGACAAGGGCTTGTAATTGGGCTGGATTATAAAAAGCCCAGAACCGTGGAATCGATCCGGAACCAAACCGGTTTTAACGGTTTGGTTCCGGTTCGGTTCTAGGGTGCCAACAATTCGGTTCCGTTTCCAAATTTCCTAGAACCGTTAGGAATGGTTCGGTTCCGGTTTCACCCCAGAATCGGACCAAACCGAACCGTGTGCACCCCTAGGTCCCGTGCCAGATTTATGTGAATTTTGAAATCCACTACACATGTGGGCTCCACATTAATGCACGCGTTTATCCTTGCCATCCATCTATATACACTGTTTACACGCTGCATTCAGGTTATACGTTATACATGTGTATAGGTGAAAGACATCTATTTTGAATTTGATTTGTTGATTATAATTCTCTGGTCCACTAAACATGATTTTGCTTAATCCGTTGTTCCCTATGACTAAAATTTTATTAAAATTTCATAGTTTGGATGGTTACATACTGTGAAATTTCCAGACATGTAATAATGTTAATCTCATCTAATAGTATTTAATGCCACAATTTAATGGACCAAACATGCCTCATGGTCTAAAATGAACTCTCCAAATGGATGAATGGTGTGGATATAACACACGCATCATGGTGGGGCCCAAATAACTTAGCGAGGTAACTTCCGTAGCCAAAACCCCGCTACTCAACCGGTCAGCAGCTAATCCGCGTCCAATAGAATGAACGGTTCAGATCATCATCTAAGACGCAACCAGCGGCGAAAACCAATCCCGTACGGTTTCTGTCGTAATATGCGTGACGTACGCTGAACCTCGAATGGAAACGTACAGATTAGAGATTTGACGGATAGAGAAACTATGGCACTCTGGCAACATATGATGGTTGAAAAACATGCACTTATAAATCATTCAAAAAATTAAACACGTGGCATACAAATAATTCAAATTCAAATTTTGGGTCCGAGTTTAGATGTATCATGTACCAAAAATAACATTTATTTGATTATCTGACTGTCTTATCGGTAAAACACGACCATTGATTTTTCATCCAATGGCCTGTTTCAATAAACAAGCGTCCCACCAATCATTGATTAGAATTTTGACCGTTCTGATTTTGGGACAGTGAACTACCAACACATAAGTGTCGGCAATGTTGCCACATCACGTCATGGGCTGTGTACAATTTTCTAAGGGCGTATTTGATTTTCAGTTCATTGGTAAATGCCTGCTAAATTGATAATGATTATTTCCTAGTAAATTTTCGGGTACTTGATTTGTCCTTCTAATTGTTTTTACTTAGAAATCAGGAAAGCTGCAAAATATTTGTGGGTCTCACCATGATGTGTTTCTTATCTACACCATTCATCTATTATGCCAGCTAAATTTATATCATGAGCCAAGAAATGAGGCATATCCAAAGCTTAGGTGGACTACACCACAGGAAAGGGGAATCAAACATTTACTGTTAAAAAGTTTTTGAGCCACTATTTCTTTTAGTGTGAGCCACTTGAGTGCTGGATCTTTCTCAATTTTTTGCTCATATTCAAAATTCAACGGAGTGGATATATCATTTGCATTATTGTGTGGTTCAAAAATTGTCTTTTAAAAGAGTTTCAAATGCACAAATTCCTATGAATTTTCAAAGGCTAGGAAACAGTAATAATTATCATTTCCACCAACGAAGTTTTCTATAATACATATTTGGATAGATACATCCGACAGTATCCTTGTCTATGACCAGACCGTTCAATTGATGGGCCACACCTTGGATAGTAGACCCCGTAAAAAGGGAAACGGATTGGCTACTCCCCTGTTAGGAGCACAGTGGCTGGTGGTTTGTGCTCTGCGGGCCCCACTATGAAGTATGTCTTTTATCCATGCCGTTCATCCATTTTTAGAGATCATTTTAGTTCTCGATCCCAAAAATGAGAGGTATATAAATATTATGTAGACGACATCACTGGAAAACAATAGTGATTGGATATCCACCATTAAAGCCCTCCTAAGGCCCACTGTACTTTTTATTTGACATCCAATCAGTTGATTAGTTCATACTTACCTAGATGAAGGGAAAAAACAAAGATCAAATTGATTCAAAACTTTTATAGCCCCCAAAAAGTTTTTAGTGTTTGACTTCAGTAAAAACTGTTTCTTGTAATATGGTCCATTTGAGATTGGGATATATTTCATTTTTAGGCTCATACCATCAAATGATCTTAAAAAATAGATGGACGGCATGGATGAAACACATACATCATGGTGGGGCCTATAGAGCACTGGCCACTAGCCATTGGCTAGTGGCAGGGGGAGTAGCCAATCCGTTCTCATGAAAACTGACAGTAATATTTCAGCACTATGATTTTTAGAAGTTTGTGAGATCATCCATGCTCAAAGTAAAAGAGTCAAATGTGGTAAGGGCTAAAATATTTCAAACTAGGAAAATTTATCTTTTTATAGATGATCCAAGCCATCTAAAAGGTGGGCCAATCTTTTTGGATAACTTGGGGGAAAATCCATTGCTATCCATTTGTTATGCATGCCGCAGCATTGAAATAGGCAGGGGATGGTCTGACTCAATGTTAGTTTGTGGCCCATCTGCTAACGATTGGATTATGTGACTTCAGCACATATCGTCATTATGATTGGGCCCACCATATCCATGGCGCAGATCTTCAAAACAAATGATTCATTGGGGGAAGGAGAGCGTTGTATATGAACATTCCTCCATTTCTAGGAGGAAATATTCATGTCCAAGGGGTGTACACGAACCGAGCTAGCTCGGTTAGCTTGCTCGACTCGACTCGAAAAAGCTCGATTCAACTTGGTTCAAAGCTGAGTTCGAGCTTGAGTCGAGTTGACTTTTTGAGCTCAAAAATGAGTTCGAGTCGAGTTCGAGCAAGCCCCAGCTCAGCTTGACTCGAATCGAATCGAATCCTGCTTGAATCCAACTCGGATCGAACCAGTTTGATGACTCGATTACTTTGCCATTGATGTTGCTCACTAATTGTTTGATAAAATGACTCAACGAAATGTGGCTGATAGCAAGGAAGGTTTGGCCGGTGGCAAGCAAGATATGTATATTAAACAAATACTTTTTATTTATTTATTTATTTAAGGTTTTTATGTTACCTAGAAAGTGTTTGATAAAACACTTGCAAAATCGTTGTCTCTGTTTGTAAAACCGTGAGTTTTTGAAGTTGTAGTCCAGGTGTTTGTGGAAATACCTCAATGGCAAACTCACCTCGATCTTGGCTCGAACTCAACCCGAGCCTGAGCTATTGACCGAACAGAGCCGAGCTTGGCAGCCAGGCTCAAGGACCGATCCAAGCTGAGGTCAGCCAGTGTTCGTGCCAAGTCAAGTCAAGCTGAAGCGAGCTCCACTCGGTTCAACTCCATGTACACCCCTACTTATAAGCTTATAGATATTAGTAGATATTAGTGCCAGAGTTTGCAAATTCCTCGTGTGAAGGGTTGCCCATCCACACACATGCGCACGTATGGGAGATTGGATCGGTCCATCTGGTTGAAGATAAATGCTTGGATTATCTGTGCATGAAAATTGGACGGTTAAATAATTTTTCCTAGCCATCCAATTTTTCGTATGATGTGGCCCACCTAAGGCGTGGAACGGCTTGAATTTTAGGCCAGAAGATCCGCATAGTGTAACACACCTGATGATAAACTCACATTCGCACAATTTTCAATATCGACACGTGCTTATGCGGGTGCACGGCAGGCTCCCACGCGCGCGCGGGACTCTGAAAGTCCAGAAAGTCAATGCCAAAGCAAGAGAATCTATGGACTTGGCACTTCACGTGCTTTGTCGTTCTCAGGAACGGATTAATTGCGGATTTGGCAACACGCAACACGGTGCAGCGCTGATTGTTACCCCCATTTTATGTATGTATCATAAATCCTCTCGTTAATCCGTTTTGAAATATTATTCTATGGCAAGAACTCAAATAATTTATTATCTTCTTTCTTTCAACGTCCCCAAATCTTGAGGGTGTCTTAAATAAAATATTTCTGCAATATTCCCCTACTCCAATAGTAGTAGTTGCTACAACAAGTGTTGCTGCAAAGACAGCCATTTCCTCTTTCGTCCATCCTTGACCCTCCATGTTTTGATTTTCTCTTGTATAACATACCTAATGAAATAGAGTCAGCACTAAGGAGTCATTATAAAAAATGAGTGTTCAAAGGTGAATGTAGCATTAAATACCCTTCGATATATACATTAGTTAGTGTTATGTATTGATATATACATTTGCTGACGATACATATATAGAGACACGAAGATTGGTGATCATTAGTAGGTTTTCATAACAAGATGTTTGAATTTTTTAAGGTGTCAGATTTTTTTTTATTCTTTTTGTCATGATGTAAAAGAAAAAGGATGTTTTACTATGTAATTACTGAAGTTTTCTGATTAGTAGAAAATAGTCTTCATATGAGAAAATGTCTTGAGTGTGCAATGACCTGTTGCCCTCATATTTTTTCTCCTACCTAATTGTGGGGCCCACCATGATGGGATTAGGATTTTAGGTGGTGGACGTTGTCGATTACAGTGGGCCACACCAACCTGAAACCTTCATATTTATGTGTTGCCTACTTGATGATTAGATATCGTGATTTTTAAGTTCCCGCATTTTCAGTGGAGTGGCCATGCTTAAATAGGTTAGATGACATATAGTTATTGTGACAGGCTCGTTCGTCTACGAGTAATTACCTGTAAGATGTGATGAAACAACCAATTTATTAAAAAAATCTCATGTTGGAGAATGTGCAATACATTTAAAATGTCATACCTAAGAAAATTCAAATTGCGTTTCAACTTTGAAAATCTAAATAAATAACTACCATATTAATCAGTAATATGAGAGATGAAATTCAAACATCTGAAATACAAACATCTTGTTATGAAAATCTCACACCTTACAAAATTCAAACTACCATACTAATCACTATATTATGAGAGATGAAATGTCAAGACAACTAAGAAATGGAACATCCCTCAACGGTGCCTTTTATTCCACTGAAATGAAACATAAGTAATTCAACCCATTTGAAAAACCAACCAAACAAGAATGAGATTGAAATCATCCAAGAATCGAAGACATAATCATTAGGTGGTTTTTCATCCAAACCATGAGTGGTGAAAAGCATGTCATGCTTGCACTTGGTCCAGAACAATGCCTTCTGGACTAAACAAACACATGCTTCATCTTCTAATCCAGAACCCATTCATTAGACATTAGCAGAAATCATACATTTGTTGAAACTGATCATACAATCGCAGCAAAAAATAAAAGTGAACCCAACAATTACAAATGAAGAAAGCATTTCATTATCTATTTGTAGAGTCATGATTAAAGAAACATACGAATCCTTACTTGGGATTATTACCAGTGCAACCAACATCACCTACCTGTTTACACTGGTTTAACATTTCCGAAGTTCGTTTGAGTCACAACCATTTTTTTTCCATAAACCATACCAATATGTTGATGGTGTTGACTGGTCCCAAGGGTTTGGGACCTCAATGCCTTTACAAGCATGTTAGTTTTTTACGAAATTGAACAACTTATCGGTCTTGTGCATGATAGGCATGCTCAAACAGGAAATTCAATTTTACCAACCGATCATTACATATAACAATGTTAATCGTTACTACTGTTTATGTGGACAAAGAATTTCAGCATCTAGACTGGTTATCAATGGGACTGACTAGTGGTGGCCATAAACCAATGGAGAAACTGATAAACAATAAATTATAATATCATACAATTCACAACAGCGAAACAAGATCACAACAGAGATATATGAAAACAGCGGTAGTTAGAAATTATTTTCCTCATCTGTAGAGTAATATGCAGATGAGAATAGGGCCCACTAGCTTTTGGTGGGCCCTATTTTCTATCTTTTCTTTTCCTTGGCGTATTGTGCTGCCACCCACAGAGTGTCATTTTTTTTTTTTAATAAAGGGAGTTCTAAAAAATGCAAATGAATCATTCAGTTGAGTCTTGCCAGCCTCACATAATTACGTGTGGAAATCTGAACCGTGCATGAGTTGGGTCCCACTGTACATGGGTAAATAGTACGTAGGGGTGCAATTTCTCTATTCGTTGTTTTCATACACAGTGGCCCGCTTGATAAGAGGACTGGGTTGATTTGGGCTAAGGCTCATCTGCTCAGTGGGGACACTATGTACACAAATCAAGTATACTGCACGTGTGCAACGTGTGTACAAAAGGATGGATGGCTGAAAATCAAATACATGGATCGTAAGTTTTGAAGTTGTCATCTGATATACATGGAAAACACATGCACGAATGTCATTCCATCTGATATTCACGGAACATCTGTATGAGATGTAAGCCGTTCATCAGATGGGCCCCACTGTTTATATGTATCTGCCTAGAAAAACTTATCGAGCTCTCCAAAAAATAGCCATCTGTCTTCCATGTTTCTGTTTAGGGATGAAAATCCGACAGAAGGTAATAAGAGGATTTATAGTAATAACTGTCATACACATCATGCAAGATAGAAGTTAAATAGAAGCTAGATAGAATGTAAACAGAGGACCACATCGTCCGCTCTGATATTCCATCTGCACGACTGGTAACGAGTAAAGAGAGAACGTAGGATCACCCCATTCTGACATCATATGCCTTTTCGTTAAACAGAGGCTAGACATAATGTAAATAGAGGACCATAACGTCCGATCAAACATTCCATCTCACAACTAGTAACGAGGAAAGAGAGCACGTAGGACCACCCCATTCTGACATCATATGCCTTTTGCGGTTTATCCAAGGGGTCCGCAAATGGCAAAGTCTATTTAAAAATTACTTGCCATGCAACCGATCAAAAGCCTGTCATAATCAAAATCCTACGGAGGCTTCGACGCACCTCTAAAATTATATTATACAAAAAATCTCTACAAAAACATATACTTTGCACATCCCAGATTTGTTGATATTCATCAGAAAATATCAAAAACAGTTACAAAAAACCCTCTCAAGCACGTAAAATACCAGCAATCGGAGCGTACCTATTTTGATATCAAATAGCTGTTGTGGAATATTTGATGGTGCATGTACAGACGACCCAATATCTGATGCTCAATAGAGGGATGGAGGTAATACGAAAGAAATTTGTGTTCTCGACAGATCACACAATGCTGAAGGTGGATTAAACGTCATCTACCACCAAGATCTTTTCTTGTCTTTACTATCTAGAAGAGGGAAAGAGAGACGGTTAGCATTTTCAAATAATTTGAGGGAGATAAGAAGATAACCATGCATGACAACCTTCCAACAAGATTGCTGGATCGCCGACACTGTGATATCTGAAAAGGTTATCAGATGGGGTGAGATCTTACCTTGCTCGTAGAAATCAACTTCAAGTCTTGGTGGGAATGAGATGAAGAAAAAAAAAGCTGCCTGTGAAAAAATAAGAACAATGCAATAGAGATTACTTGTATCCTTTGTGTGGTGGCCCGCGGACCACCATGTGGTTTTCATTCTTTCAGACGGGCGTTAGGCGCATTGTCATTGAGTACCTGCAATTTACAGGAACTGGCGTCTGAAATACCGCCGAATCCAGCGATACGCGGATTTGCTGATAAATGTAGCCGATTACGTTGATTTTCAAACGGGTGTGAAAAGTCATTATTACCCTTTTCATCCAAATTGCAGGTATTCGGTAAAACCAAACATGACCTTATATCAGTTTAATTGCATAGAATGATCACATAAGATGAGTGGACTGGGTGGATATAATACAAACATCATGGTGGGGGCCCATGAAACTATGCCATGTCAACCCACGTCCGTCCATTCATGCCATGTTGAGATTTCAAAGGATTTCGATGATTTGACAGTTGGTTGTATCTAATCAAAGGAAAGAAGTAATGATATGAGTTTTACTCTACATTATTATGATTCCGTGTAATTCAAAACATCCTAAGAAAGCTCATTTCTCTCCCTGTGAACCATAGTTTTCAAAGTTTAGTACATCCTAAGAAAGCTCATTTTTCCTCCCAAATCTATATGACTGGTATACACCATTGTTATGTTGCTACTAGTAATTCACATGACAAACATATGCCCTGATGCCATGGGTTGGAGCACCCATGTGACATGTGTTAACCAAAAATAAAAGATAAGATTTACAAAATAAAACAACCAGAAGTCAAACCCTATTTAACTTGGACCGTCTACATTATCTTTATCAACTAAAAGATATGAAATCTTTTAAACAGTCCATAAACTAAGGCATATATGTAAGCATGGAATTATTTAATATTCTGATAGAGTATTACTCTTGATATACAAATATCATGGTCCTCCAACTTGAACAACTATGGTGTTACTCATTCAAGTTGACTTCAGTTCTGCATTACCTCATCCTGTTCCCCGAGATGCTCTTGATAGATTTAACCGAGTTAAGCCTATTCACCTCCTGACTTCGGTGAGTTGCAACTTGCACGGATTTGAGATTTATTAAGGACTTTCATTTCCTTTTTCTTTTTTCAAATTTCTTATTTATTGATTATTCTATATTGAGATTATTTCTCATGTACATGTAAAATTGTATGTGGAATTTGCATAGGATCGTGCTATGCATTGAGTATGGAGATCAATGAAGCTGTACGATAGACGTACCTGATTGAGAAATGTAGGAGATGGTCAGAATCTTCCTCACCTTACACCCTTAGAGAAGCACCGTGATGGGATGAAAAGCTTCAGTTGCAGATAGGCTTGGGGACCCGACTCTGCTTATATAGTTTAGAGGGTTGAGGAGTTTGGAACCCATCAAAACTCCTCCCCTTAAAGCTCCACACGAATTTGGTAATCCTAGTCCAACTAGAACACTATGTGTGTGTGACACAATTGTAGTGCACCACTCCTTACATGATTTTATATGAATCACGAATGAGTGAGGTCCATTGGTACTCCCGATCACACTATTTAACCCTTAAGGCAATCCAGACTGTTGATCAATAAGGCCCACCTTGTAGAATTATTACATTCTCTCACTCGGGCCACATTGATCAATGTCAATGATTTATTTTGAAAACATATTTTAGTTTTGAAGAAAACATCCAAATGGTTAACCAATATAATTGTTGAATAATGTGGGCAACGCTATTACAATTTGGTCCATCAATACCGTTAATATTGGATCGCGGTAGCCATCACAACCTTTAATATTAGTGAAGTAAGACTATATGTGGTCACAAATATTACCAATCTTAATGACATATATAAAAAATTAGGAAGTGTAGTATAAGGATTACACATGTAGTATAATAGTATGTGTTTATCCTTATGAGGTTCATAAGCTTTCAAATGTCTCTAACGAGATACGTATTTAGTTCTACTTACTCAAAATAAATTACGCATATATACAAACAATCAGAAATTAACTTTATATCAGAATCATCAAAACTTTATCTATGAGATCTCTTCAATGTCTATGAAGATAAAACATGCTCAACTCCCACTAACTAAATGCATCTATGAGATCAATGACTCCCATGGATGTTAAATGCTCCTGAAATGGAGTGATAGAGAGCCTTTTAGTGAGCAGATCCGCAATCATCTACTTAGTGCTGATGAACTCTACAGACGCTAGACGATTTTGAACTCTTTCCTTCACAACAAGATACTCGATGTTGATATACGTCGACCTTGATGAATGCTTGTTATTACTAGAGAATGAAATGTGCAATTGAATTATCGTAAAAGATTCTCAATGGTTTCAGGATATACTCCAGTACCTGTAAATTTGAGAAGAAATGTTATAACCACAATGCCTGATTAGATGCCTCATGACAAGCAATGAACTCTGCTTCCATGATGGATGAGGCTATAGTCGACAGTTTCACGCTTTTTCAAGACAGCCCCACCGACCATCATGAATATATAGCTTGAGGTGGACTTCTTTGTATCAATGCTACCAACGTAATCTGCATCTGAGTATCCAACCAACTCTAAATGATTAGACCTTTTGTATGTGAGTTCGAAGTCTTCCATTCTTTGCAGGTAGAGCAAATCTTTATAACTATCCAATGTTGCATTCCTGAATTAGATATATATACCTGCCTAACATTCCAACTGCAAAGACAATATCTAGTCGCGTGCAGACTTGAGCATATATGATGCTCCCTACTTTAGACGCGTACGTCCTTCATTCAATTTTTTTCCAAATCATTCTTAGGACACTAGAACTGACTGAATTTATCGCCATTTTCAATGGGTGATTGTCCAGGAGCACAATTTTAAATGCAATACCTTTCGAGTACAGGTTTTCTGTGACAGGCTAAGTAGTTCGTTAATCTGTCACGACATATCTCAATGCCAATCACATAAAAGGCATCACCAAGATCCTTCATTTCAAATATTTGAGATATGAATTTCTTTGTATCGCTCAACATTCTTGCATTACTGCTAGCCAAAAAAATGTCATCAACATACAAAACCAATATGACAAACTTACTTCCACTGATTTTAATGTAGATACATTTATTTGCAGTATTTTCTACGAAACTATATGTGGAAATCACATCATTAAACTTTAGGTATTACTATCGTGATGCCTGTTTCAACCCATAAATGGATTTCTTTAGTTTATAAATCATATGTTCTGAGCCATTGATAGCAAAGCCTTCAGGTTGCAACATATATACGTTCTCATTTACATCCACATTGAGAAACACAGTTTTTACATGCATCTGATATTGCTCTAATCCATATAAGCCACAAGAGCCATTATGATCTTGAATGAGTCTTTTTTAGCGACTGGTGGGAAAGTCTCCTTAAAATCAATGCATTCACATTGGTTAAAACCCCTGGCAACAAGTCTGACTTTATATCTTTCGATATTACCATTGGAGTCCCGTTTGGTTTTGAACACCCATTTACAACCAATCGACTTTATTCCTTGAGGTAACTCACGAGATCTAATACTTTATTGTCCTTCATGGTGTTTCGAATAAGAAACAAATGCATTCGATTTGGGAGATTATCTTATTCAAATAAAACAGAGGGAGTGTATGAAAAACAATCGTTGTATTATTAATATTGAGTTCATTTACATCCTCAAATATCCCTTGATTCTAAGATAGATTATTTAAAATACAAAAATTTACAAAGTTCGAATGTCGAATCTAAATATCAAATTCGACAACATTTCGACTTGTAGTTTGATCATCTCTTTAAGAGGAATATTGTGCAGGTTCGATCATCTGATCTCTCTTTATTGAGCTTATATCCTTATGCAAAAGGAGAACTAGAGATGGTGAAGACCAAGATCAACAATTTCGGTAGCATATCGATCCCAACCTTTACTGGTTGTATAACAGCCTTGTTGCGCGAGCCGCGCAACCGATATGGTTTGCGTGGACCCACGCAAACCCACCCAAACCCTTCCGTCCCTCTCTTCTCCTACCTTCAATCTCTTTTGTAGCTCTGATCTTCTTCCAAAATCTTCCAACCCCCAAATGAGGGGGGAGTGGATATTTATAGGCCTTCACACGTGTGAACCCTCCATCTTTAGGCCATGGGGCCCACCTTTCATCAGATCTATCCGTTCATATAAAATAACATCTTCATCCCTTTGCAAGGTTTCGTGCAATCAACAGGATTGTTGCGCGGATCGTGCAATCAACAAATCCTTTGTACGGCTGTAACGCCCTGAAATTCGAGGGTCGAGTAGCAACTCAACTCTCGAGTTCCAAAATGTCACTTATGCAACATAGATAATGATGATTAAATGTTGTCTGTGTTAGAGCAATAAACATGAGTGAGATTATACCAAAACAGTAATTCATACTCCAGATCAATCGTATAAAGGCAAGGGGAAGACTGAAACTGTATATATATATATATATATATATATGTAAAAGAAACAAAACCATCTCAATCTCCAGAGTATGAACCCATCTGAGTCACCATATACATATATCTGTTTTATGAACAAAATGCCAAAAGTACAACTAAGGAAGTGAGCCCTGTAAGTCTCGTCGATCCAAATAGTCTAGTCGAAGCCACCAGTATCTGCATAAATGAGAACTCGTCCTGGTCCTCGTCATAGTCCGCCTCAGCCTCCTGACTCGTCATCTCATCTGTACCTAAGACAGAGTCTGGTTGGTGTGTACAACAACGTCCTGTAACGTGGGAGTGAGTAGCTAACTCAGTGGAACAATAAAGCATAGGTTAACATGTTATCAATTCAGTCAAGCAGTAATGATAAAACAGTAAAATTAAACACTCCTAACTACTCTTATTAATACGAGTATGAATGCAGTCATGATGCATGCCCTCACCACACACTCCCTCGTGCGATACCATCTTACGCTCGCGACATGCTTTCATCCCTCAGTGCTCCACATCTTCCAGGCACATGCAATGCGATGATGAGCATGATTACTGAGTTGTTATTAGTCCATTTCAAACAACAATATTGAGAAACTAAAGTACTTCCCTTGTATCATTCCCAAACAAGGATCCCGTCTAGAGTCGTCACTCCTAGTTAGTATCATATGATATTATGGTTTGAGAGACATCGCGAAGGCAACACAAAGGACTTGTCACCCGTCAGCATGGATACAGATCTCACCGTATGTAGCTCAATTGCTGGCCGTTAGCTCGAATACAGGTCTCACCGTACTCGGCTCAATCGTTGGCCGTCAGCTCGATTACAGGTCTCACCGTACCCGGCTCAACTCATGCTCTAGCTGCTGCGAAGGGCTCATCGTCAATCACAGACCTTAGAGTATACTCGAAGACACTACAAAGGGCTCGTCGTCCATCAGCATGAATACAGGTCTCACCGTATTCGGCTCTCACCGTAGGTGTCGACAGCTCGAATACAGTGTCCCATAACACCGTATTCAGCTCACGAGTCTGGTTGCTCAATGGTCACTACGAGGAGGCACGTGGCCCTAGCGTATGCCGACAGCTCGACCACGGTGTCCCATACCACCATGCCCGGCTCATGAGTCTTAGCGAATCGAGGTACCATAGTTAACGGGATTTCACTGGTAAGTTTGGTACCCTAGGTTCAAGCAGTAGCGTCCAAACATGGTGAACATACATTAGACATATCGGGTTACTTGACGAGCCTGACTAGCTCGAGCGCACAATCAACTGAACGACATGAAGTGCATAAGCACTTCGCGTGGCCTAACCACTGTCGCCAACTGAAGTACGACTCGGGTTCGTCAAACACATTCTACGTGGCGAAATGAATCTCAACCATGATCTCAAGTCTGGTACCGATTGTCTGGACTACAATCAGTCCCAAACTCAATCAATTCTTATTTAGAGCATGTAGAGTAAAGCATGATGAATAAAGTAATTCAAGCATGATAACAAGCATGTCATAAAGCATGTTATAAAGCACGTTATAAAGCACCATGCAAATAGGAAATACAAACACATATATTTCATAAGTAAGCGGTTAAAGTAAACAACCAACATGAGGAATTATATACGTCTCTAAGGTAATTGAGAGTCCCATCTCAACACCTACCTAAGGCACTATCACCCAAGCACTTACTCTCACAAGCATTTTCACAAACACTTAGAATACACTATTTCAACATACATAGTGTATGTAAGCAAAACATGTATTAGGGGGAGTCCTTTCGCCAAACAAGTAATTTACGCATATATAATATGTTCATACAGCAAATAATCATGGCAAACACATCTTCAAAATTTATACGTATACCGTACTTTATAGAATACACTATTTCAACATACATAGTGTGTATTAGCAAAACATGTACTAGGGCGAACCCTTTCGCCAAATAAGTATTTTACACATATATAATATATTCATACAACAAATAATCATGGCAATCACATTTTCAAAATTTATACGTATACGATACTTTCTACAAATACCTAGAGTATGTAAAATTCCATATTCTTCAACTTTAATCGAAACGGAAAACAGACAGCACTTTGTACATGTGCAATTGCATGCAGATCATGAATCTATCATTATCTGACATTGAAAGCGTTGAAAACCATAACCTATACACCTAAAGTCCTCACCTTTCGCCTTAGAATCGTAACGAATCAGCTAGGGTTGCTAAGCTTCCGTATTCGGCAGTTTGGTAACCTATAGAGTGAAATAGGTTAGCTATTTCATAACCTACAACCATTACAATCCCAAAACAGATTAGGGTTAGGGTTTCTTACCTAGAAACGAAGTCGGATTCGCCGGAAAAACGATTAGACTTGAGTGATTCAGCTCGTAGAATGGCATGGGAAAGTAGTAGGGATTTTCTCCCACTTCTCTCACACTTTCTCTCTCTTTTCTCTCTTCTCTTTTAGGGTTTCTATCAAATTCATATGGCTATGAGAGAGAGGGTTCTAAGGTCCTTATATAGCCTAAAAACACACTAAAATAGACTTATGGACAAGGTATACTTAGGTTATAACCAAAGTGACCCTTTTCCAACTCAACGGAGCACTTCTGGCGGGCCTCCTTGAGCCAAAGGTCGGACTTAAGCTCACCAACCTTGGATCTAGGTGGAGTTAATTTTTTGTTTCAGTGTGATTCCTAGATCACGCGTGGCGGACCAGTTTCAGTTCAACGGTCAGCGGATCTCGATCTGAAATTCCAAGTACATGGATATGATTATGAAATTTTTCCTGATCCGAGGGTGTATTTGGGTCAGATTCTGACGGTCTAGTTGCTTACAAAATGACCGCAAGCGACACGTGCCAGATTACTATTTGAGATATTTTATTTGCAAAGAAAAATAAGCGTTCTCACACTCTTCGCTCCGGACTCAAGCGATCAGCCGTGGGACACTGTCTGGATTTGATTTCCGAGATGGTTGTCAAGCCCAGCGAGGCGGTCCCAAGTCCTTAACTTCGTATTATTCAGACTCCCGATGTATGTTCCAGACCTGATACGGATTTTCAATGTGCTCCCGAGAGCAGTCGGGTAATGAGTTTGATCCTAGATTTTAGGGTAATCTAGCGCCAATGATTTTACAAGTTTTGGGTCTTGCAGATCGTATTTAAAGGAATTCAAATGGATTTCATGGCTAATCTAGTTTAGCACTTAGTTAACTTTGTCAAATTTCTAAAGGATTTAATCCCAAGTGATTTCTGGTCGAGGTGGTACTCGGGCCATTGTACGGAATTTTACGAGTCGTTACAATCTACCCCCGTTAAACAAAAATTTCGTCCTCCAAATTTGTACCTTTTCGTACTCCTCAAGAATCTGAGGGTAGTTCTTTCTGACCTCGGCCTCTGTCTCCCACGCAGCTTCCTCCTCTGATGATGTGTCCATAGTACCTTCACGAGTGGAATCACCTTGCTACGCAGTACCTGCTCCTTCCTGTTAAGGATACGCGTCGGACGCAGCTCATACGTAGCATCTTCGCTCAGCTATACTTGCTCTCATCTGATGATATGTGAAAGATCAGGAACGTACTTCTTCAGCATAGATACATGAAATACGTTGTGTACAGCTGCAAGTGGTGTGGGAAAAGTGAGACGATTGCCATAACACCCACTCGATCCAGTATCTGAAACGGACCGATAAACCTTGGTGTGAGCTTCCCCTTCTTCCCGAACCGAAGGACTCCCTTCATAGGGGAAACTCTGATGAACATATGGTCTCCAACCTTAAACTCAAGCGGTCGCCGCCTCGTATCGGCGTAGCTCTTCTGCCTGCTCTACACTGTAAGAAGTCGACGCCTAATAATGTCAATCTTCTCCGAGGTCGCCTGAATCAACTCTGGGACAATCAAGCTACGCTGGCCAACATCAGCCCAACAATGCAGTGCTCTACAAGGGCGACCATACAGGGCCTCATATGGAGCCATACCAATACTCTCCTGGAAGCTGTTGTTGTAGGCGAACTTTGCGTAAGGAAGACAGTCATCCCAACTGTCCTTGAAGTCCAACACACATGCTCGCAACATATCCTCCAGAATCTGATTCACCCGCTCTGTCTGCCCGTCAATCTGAGGATGAAACGCCGTACTGAACTTCAACTTCACACCCATCGCTTCCTAGATACGAGTCCAGAAGATAGATGTGAACCGAGTGTCTCTGTCCGACACGATCTCAAAAGGAACCTCATGCAGACGGACGATCTCTCTGATTACAATCTGGCCAAATCATCTGCAAAGTTCGTAACTTTGATAGGGAGAAAATGAGCCGATTTAGTCAACCAGTCCACAATCACCCAAATGGAATCGTGTCCCTTCCTTGTCTTCGGCAACCCCGATATGAAATCCATGAAAATGAAGTCCCACTTCCATTCTGCTATGGGCATGGGCTGAAGCAGTCCAGGAGGTCGGCGATGTTCTGCCTTGACCTGCTGGCACGTCAGACAACGAGAAACGAACTCAGCGATGTAGGCCTTCATGTTATCCTACCAATATGACCGTCTTATATCCCGGTACATCTTCGTGCTACCAGGATGCATCGCAAGCTTCGAGTTATGGGCAGACTCAAGAAGCTCATGTCTCAAGTCAGGTATGTCAGGAATTCATAGGCGACGATGTTCTGCCTTAACCTGTTGGCACGTCAGACAACGAGAAACGAACTCAGTGATGTGGGCCTTCATGTTATCCCACCAATACGACCGTCTCATATCCCGGTACATCTTTGTGCTACAAGGATGCATCGCAAGCTTCGAGTTATGGGCAGACTCGAGAAGCTCATGTCTCAAGTCAGGTATGTTAGGAACGCATAGGGGGCCACGGAATCGTAGACCCCCATCTAAACCAACTCTCCACTCGGAGTCTTCGGCGTCGCTAACTTGCTCTCGAAGCTCAGACAACTGCTCATCGTCCTTCTGGGCCTCAATGATTCTGTCATCAATAAGTGGTCGCACCCGAACGTGCGCAACACACTCAAATGGCTCCTTCACGGTGAGTCTCTGCTCGAAGTCCCGCACGAACTCAACCATGTCCCACTCTGCTATCATCAACGGAGCCGCAAATGCTATAACCTTCTTGCGGCTCAACGCGTCTGCCACAAGGTTCGCCTTGCCAGGATGGTAGGAAACCTCGAACTTAAAGTTCTTCAAGGTCTCCATCCATCGGCGTTGTCTCATATTCAAGTTTTGTTGCGTGAATATATACTTAAGGCTCTTGTGGTCGCAGAAAAGCTCGAACTCCCCTCCGTAGAGGTAATGTCTCCAGAGCTTCAATGCAAGATGACAGCTGCCAACTCCAGGTCATGTGTAGGGTAATTCTTCTCGTGCTTCCTTAATTGTCTCGAGGCATACGAAATCACCCTGTCCTTCTGCATAAGGACACAACCCAAACCAACGCGAGATGCGTCAGTGTATATCATGTACTTAATCCCTTGCTCTGACAATACTAGCACAGGGGTGGACTGAAAAGGCCTAGCTATATGTCCTAGAGGGGGGTGAATAGGACAATGCCAAATAAAACTTATAACAACGGAATTAAAAAGAATATGATAGCCAAATTAAATCATAATGCAGGAAAGTAAAACAACCTCAAAATTTAGATCTTGAGAGGTTGATACAAATGTTGTTCTAAGGACAACCTTTCACCAAAAACCAAAGTTTATGGTAGGACAACCTTATTTCTAAAAAGATCTTTGTATCAAATCTCAACTAAAGAGGAATAAAGAAATAAATACAAACTGAATTGAAATAATTTGTAATCACAAATGTATTGTTCTAGGGACAGCCATACACCATAAAAATGGCAGGGCAACCTTGCTGGAACAACTTTTAAAAGAAATTGAATATCAAACTGATAAAGGAATAGCAGAAAATAAATTCTAAACTATTACAAAATTCTCACAATGCTTGAATTAAATGATTACAACATTCACCACCATATATACATCCCATAAAAGAATATTAGAGATTAGAAATGTAAATCATTCAACCACAATACAAGGGATTATAGTGGTTCGCCTGTGTGTTCACCAACTGTTAAACAACAGCCACACAAAATGCTACTCCACTCCTAATATCCTCACACAGGGGATATTAGCGTTCACTAACAAAATAGGTTTTCCCAGGTTCACCAAAAACCTTTACAATTGTGTCTTTGTCTGCGGGCTTACACAATTAAAAAAACCCCACTTCTGAGTTTTCCTGGCTCTCCTCAGATAACCAATACAACAAAATTTTTCTGGCAAATCTTGAAAGAAACCAAAACAAAAAGGAATTTACAATTAAATGTAAAATACCTGTTTATCTCCTTCGTTGTAGCAGCCCAGTAGAACCAAATCCGAGTAGATGATTGAATGTCCAAGTTCAATGTCCAGTACTCAATTACAATGGTTCTAATTCTAATAGGTTTTAAATTAAACCAAGTAGAGCTTGCCTTAATTGATTTTGATTCCAAAGAAAGGGAATAACAATTCCTCTTATCAAATTAGATTGGAATAGCAGAAACAAAATCAATTAAATAAAACTAAGGAAAGAGAATATTAAATAAGCACACTTAGCTTAGATGGAGCACAGAATTAACTCTCAGAAGTTCGACGAAGATTGGCTTGAATGGATTAATTAATTCAATGATTACTTCTGAGATTTGTGCTCTATTTATAGGTGAGCATATCGTGTGTTCGACTGGTCTAGAGAGCTCTTCGACTAGTCGAAGAAATAACAGATATTTGAAAAATCAGGCGCGATAAGCTTTGACCGTTCTACGACTAGTCGAAGGTCTCCTTCGACTAGTCGTAGGTCACCTTCGACTGGTCGAAGGTCTCCTTCGACTGGTTGAAGAATTTAAAATTCATCGCTGGACTTTGAGTCGAAGACTTTCGACTGGTCGAAGATGCAGTCGACACTGTTCCTTCGACTGGTCGAACAGATTCCTGGACTAGTCGAAGCCTAACTGAAATTATCCGATTTTTGTAACAAACTTACGACTGATCGAGGAATTTCTTAGATTGGTCGAAGCAACTTTAGGACTAGTCGAAGAAGGCCTAGGACTAGTCGAAGAATAGACCAAACATATGTAAAATAAACATTCGATTTATGTATCCAAAGTGACCTACTTCTAAGGTCAACCTAAGGTCAGTCAAACCTCAACTATGAAGTAAGGACATTGAAACATTAGGAACTAGTGACCTTGAAGTATGAGCCTTGAAGTCTTGATGTAGTTCAATCTTGAAATCTTGATGTAGCTCAATCTTGAAAGTGTCTTGAGTTCTTTATGAACTGCCTTGTACTCTTCTTGAAGTCTTACAGCTTGAGTCATGTCTTGTGAGTAGTTCTTGCATTCAAGTTTGATCTTTGTACTCATGAGCTTTGCTTGTTGTGAGCTTAGCTTGTTGTGAGCTTAGCTTATTCATGAATGTTGATCTTTGAGAGAGCTTCACTTATGCAAGATATATAATAGTGATTTTGCAACCACAAATTTGACAACAACTAAAATATAGCACTTACAATCTCCCCCTTTGTCAAATTAGTGACAAAACACATAACCAAGAGAAAATTAAACAACTGGTTAAATAGATATGAACCAGTTCATATCAACTGGCCTACCTGTAAATCTTTATTCAATATTCAACATTCAACCAGTTCAAACATACTCCCCCTGAGTAACATAACCAATGCTACTCCTCTCACAATCATATCGTTAAGAATAAACCATTCTCCCCCTTTTTGTCACAATATGACAAAGGAGACAACAATAAAGGAGAACTAAATAAAGGGATATATGAGAGTAATCATGAGGAGTTATGAGATAAAAGCAAAACAGAAATAGAGATACTCAACATAGCTTTACATAGAATAAATATCCAGCATAAAACATAGATAATATCCTACTCAAACTCAGTCAACCAAGTGCTAAGTTATAAAGTTATTACAGACCAGAAGTCTCATATAAACTAATCAGAACTAGAACCAAATGACGGAGCAGGAATAGAGGGATCAAGTTGGTGCATGCCTTTGTTCAATCGCCTAAGATATTTGCGCATGTACTTGAATTGTAAATCATGAGCAACAGACATGTTTTTCATCTTTACATTTATATTCTCAACTTTATCCTCTAATGCACTCAGACGAGCATCAACATCAGATGGTTCAAAATCTGGATCATTTGTTGAGTCAGAATCCAGTTCCTCAAAAATGTCATCCATATTAATGTCATCACCAGCTTCTTCATGACCACCACCACCACCACTACCTTGTTCAGGAAGTAGATCCAGCTTCATCTTATTGATATTAGTATTATTGAAGATCAGATGATAGAATGGTGCCTCATCAACCGGCATATCGACTAACATGTGTGTAGCCAATACAGTCATTAAATAAGCAAAAGGAATGTCACTATGACCAGGATGGAGTCTAAACTGAAGAATGAAATGACAGATTAAGGATGGTAAACAAATCTGAGTACCTTTGGAGATAACATGGATAACACGAACTATAAACAAAGTCAAGTCAGTTTTATTACCTGAACGAGGATACAGATTAGACACAGATTTTGTGGAGAATTCTGTACTTGGGTAACAAATACCTTGCGGGAAGCGCATTCCCTTTTTGTGTCCATTGAACATCCATGTTGCACAAGTCTCTAGTGAGCATGCGTTTTTCAGACATTGAGGGTTTATCAGTTAAGTTATGGATAAGAATACCCTCATCATTCACAGGAATGTCCATAAGGGCTGAAATTAAATGACGATCAATATCAAAAGGCCCTTCTCTAGTAGATATTTTAAAAGTTAAATTATCCTGTGAAAAAGCACTAATACATGTAAACATGGATTAGGCAATGGACCGGTATGCAGGCCCACCCCAATGTAATAAGTTAACCCAACCTACAGCTTCAATCATATGAAGGATGTCAAAAGGTGCAATATGATTAACATCAATAGGATGTTCAACAATAACATTACGTAATCTGATGTCCCTAACATAAGATGGATTATCATTGGGAACAAGAAGATGACGCTTAGAGATAATGGTCGATCTGGAGGAAGAAGAAGGACCACGGGAAGTAGTTTTTCTACCTCTAGAAGCCATTTGCAACACGGATATCAAGGAAATAAGAAGTTGCAAAGGATTGAGAAATGGGTTTCCTCAAAACAGATTTTTCAAAATCCAAACCCCAAATCTCAATGGAATCCAAAATACAAAGCTTAACACTTAAAAAGAAAACAATCTAGACACAAATCTATAAGAAAAACGTGATTTAGAACACTAACCTTGAAGAACATGAAAGATGGGTTCGACAAGTCGAAGCTCGGCTCCTTGGAGAGGAAAAACGAAATGAGGAAGAAAACAAAAATCTCCAAATTTTAAGTGATTCCCGAGATCTACGACTGGTCGTGGATATCTACGACCGGTCGAAGGTCGACTGGTCGAGTATACTCACGACTGGTCGAAGGATGTCCAAAAATTCATATTTCTTACAATTTATACAAAAATTGGAATTCAATCTAGCAAATATATACACTATGATACAAGTAGGCATAAATAATCATTTTAAAATGCACATGCCAAGATCAAATTTCATCTTTTTAAACCTGCTTTTATCAAGAGGTTTTGTGAAAATGTCAGCTCGTTGATCTTCGGTAGGAATATATTCTAGAGATATAACTTTTTCTTCTACTAATTCCCTTATATAATGAAATCTAATGTCAATGTGCTTAGTACGAGAATGCTGAATAGGATTTTTTGAAATATTTATCGCACTGGAATTATCACAATGTAATAACATAGAATCCTGTTTAATTCCATAATCACTTAGCATTCGTTGCATCCAAACAAGCTGTGTACATGCATTACCAGCTGCGATATACTCAGCTTCAGCTGTTGATAGTGATATAGAATTTTGTTTCTTACTAAACTAGGAAATTAGACAATTTCTAATGTAAAAACAACCACCACTGGTTGATTTTCTATCATCTAGATTACCAGCCCAGTCAGCATCCGAGTACCCAGCTAATTGGACACTAGTCTCATGAGGATACCAGAGATCGAGATTTACAGTACTTGCGACATATCTAATAATTCGCTTGACAGCAATCAAGTGAGATTCTTTTGGATCAGATTGATATCTTGCGCAAATACCAACACTTAGAGAAATATCAAGTCTACTAGCAGTTAAATATAACAAACTACCAATCATACTCCGATAAAGTTTTGAGTCAACATTTTTACTATTAGAGTCTTTTGAGAGTTTCAGGGTAGTACTCATAGGAGTATCGAAATTCTTACCATTCTCAAATCCAAATCTCTTGATTAGATTCAAAGCATACACTACCAGAAAAATGGGCAAAGGCTACGGACTAAATCCGTAGCCATAGACCTATGGCTATGGATTTAGTCCGTAGCACTACCGTAGTCGTAGGTGCCATAACAATAGGTCTGGAACCTATAGCTACGGATTTAATCCGTAGCTATAGGTCAAAATGGCCACGAATTTTATCCGTAGCAATTATGTCCGTAGCTATAGGTCGCAACAACTACGGATTTAATCACCACCGCTACGTATTTAATCCGTAGCTATATCTGGCAACCGCTACGGATCTAAGCCGTAGCAATTATATCCGTAGCTGTAGGTTACCACAGCTACGGACACTACCAGAAAAATGGACAAAGGCTACGGATTAAATTCGTAGCCATAGATATATGGTTACGGATCTAGTCCGTAGCACTAGCGTAGTCGTAGGCCCCGAAACAATAGGTTTGGAACCTATAGCTACGGATTTAATCTGTAGCTATATGTGCCAACAGCTACGGATATGATCCGTAGCAATAACTACCAGAAACTGGCAAAGGCTACAGACCAAATCTGTACCAGAGATCTATGGTTACAGTTTTAGTCCGTAGCACTTTCGTACTCATTGGCGCGATGCAACCTATGACTACAGATTTAATCCGTAGCTATATATTCCAATAGCTACGGTTATAATCCGTAGCAAAATATTAATAGTTCTTACCAATATGCCAAATTTCACCTGTCAGATTAGTGGCTACGGTCAGTATCCGTAGCTATTTTGGACATTAAAAAATTTTATATTATCATTTGTTCATTCAATTACCATCTGTACAATCATTCATTCATTCAATTACAATCCTTTATTCAATCAATTACAATTACAATCCTTCATTCAATCAATTACAATTACAATCAATTACAATCCAATTCATTCAATCAATTACAATTACAATTACAATTACAATAATACTGAAAATACAAGTCTTTGGCTTCATTAGAGAAATTAATGTGCTTGCACTTCAGCATGAAATTTCAATAGCTTCGTATATTCCATCATCCTACAAACAGTCATGTCACTCATAAATTAGAATACCCATTGGAGAAAAGAAAGACAAAGTGAAAGAAGTGCATCATGTATAACCATTTTTTTCTTAATAAATTAAAAAAAAAAACTTAAAGAGGAATGAAATTAACACAAAAGAAATGGTCTCACCATATGATTATAGGTTTAGGTTTAGGTTAAGGTTTAGGTTTAGGTTTAGGTTAAGGTTTAGGTTTAGGTTATAGGTTTTGGGATTTGAGAATGAGTTTGGGTTTAGGTTATAGGTTTTGGTTATAGGTTTTGGGATTTGAGAATGGGCTCGGGTTTAGGTTATAAGTTTTAGTTTAGGTTATAGGTTTTGGTTAAAGTTTAGGTTTTTGGATTTGAGAATGGGTTCGGGTTTAGGTTATAGGTTTAGGTTATAGGTTTTGGGATTTGAGAATGGGTTCGGGTTTAGGTTATAGGTTTTGGTTTTGGTTTAGGTTATAGGTTTTGGTTTTGGGAATTGAGAATGGGTTCGGGTTTAGGTTATAGGTTTTGGTTTTGGTTTAGGTTATAGGTTTTGGTTTAGGTTTAGGTTAAGGTTAAGGTTTAGGTTATAGGTTTTGGTTTAGGTTTTTGGATTTGAGAATGGGTTTGGGTTTAGGTTATAGGTTTTGGTTTTGGTTATAGGTTTTGGTTAAAGTTTAGGTTTTTGGATTTGAGAATGGGTTCGGGTTTAGGTTATAGGTTTTGGTTTTGGTTTAGGTTATAGGTCTTGGTTAAGGTTTAGGTTTTTGGATTTGAGAATGGTTTCGCGTTTAAGTTATAGGTTTTGGCTTTGGTTTAGGTTATAGGTTATGGGATTTGAGAATGGGTTCGGGTTTAGGTTATAGTCTTTGGTTTAGGTTATAGGTTTTGTTTTAGGTTTAGGTTAAGGTTTAGGTTTAGGTTATAGGTTTTCGGATTTGAGAATGGGTTCGGGTTTAGGTTATAGGTTTTGGTTTTGGTTTAGGTTATAGGTTTTGAGATTTGAGAATGGGTTCGGGTTTAGGTTATAGGTTATGGTTTTGGTTTAGGCTGAGGTTTAGGTTTTTTGGGATTTGAGAATGGGTTCGGGATTAGGTTATAGGTTTTGGTTAAGGTTTAGGTTATAGGTTTTAGTTAAGGTTTAGGTTTTTGGATTTGATAATGGGTTCGGGTTTAGGTTATAGGTTTTGGTTTAGGTTTTTGGATTTGAGAATGGGTTCGGGTTTAGGTTTTGATTTAGGTTTAGGTTATAGGTTTGGTTTAGGGATTTGAGTTTAGGTTATAGGTTTTGGTTTAGGTTAAGGTTTAGGTTTTTGGATTTAAGTATGGGTTCGGGTTTATGTTATAGGTTTTGGTTTTGGTTTTGGTTTAGGTTATAGGTTTTGGGATTTGAGAATGGGCTTGGGTTTAAGTTACAGGTTTTGGTTAAGGTTTAGGTTTAGGTTTAGGTTATAGGTTTTTTGGGATTTGAGAATAGGTTCGGGATTAGGTTATAAGTTTTGGTTTTGGTTTAGGTTATAGGTTTTGGGATTTGAGAATGGATTCGGGTTTAGGTTATAGGTTTGGTTTTGGTTTAGGTTATAGGTTTTGGTTAAGGTTTAGATTTAGGTTATAGGTTTTGGGATTTGAGAATGGGTTCGGGTTTAGGTTATACGTTTTGGTTTTGGTTTAGGTTTAGGTTATAGGTTTTGGTTTAGGTTTAGGTTAAGGTTTAGGTTATAGGTTTTTGGATTTGAGAATGGGTTATGGTTTAGGTTTAGGAATCGGGTTCATGTTCGGGATTGGGTTTAAGTCTTGGTTTTCAAGTTTAGGTTTAGGCTTTAGGGTTAATTAGGTTATAGGTTTTGGTTTTGGTTTAGGTTATAGGTTTTGATTTAGGTTTAGGTTAAGGTTTAGGTTATAGGTTTTGGTTTAGGTTAAAGTTTAGGTTTTTCGATTTGAGAATGGGTTCGGGTTTAGGTTTTGATTTAGGTTAAGGTTTAGGTTTTGGGTTTTAGGTTATAGGTTTTGGTTTAGGGATTTGAGTTTAGGTTATAGTTTTGGTTTTGGGAATTGAGAATGGGTTCGGGTTTAGGTTATAGGTTTTGGTTTAGGTTAAGGTCTAGGTTTTTGGATTTGAGAATGGGTTCGGGTTTAGGTTTTGATTTAGGTTAAGGTTTAGGTTTTCGAGTTTAGGTTATAGGTTTTGGTTTAGGGATTTGAGTTTAGGTTATAGGTTTTGGTTTAGGGATTTGAGTTTAGGGTATAGGTTTTGATTTAGGTTAAGGTTTAGGTTTTTGGATTTAAGAATGGGTTCGGGTTTAGGTTATAGGTTTTGGTTTTAGTTTTGGTTTAGGTTATAGGTTTTGGTTTAGGTTATAGGTTATAGGTTATAGGTTTTGAGATTTGAGAATGGGTTCGGATTTAGACTATAAGTTTTGGTTTTGGTGTAGGTTATAGGTTTTGGGATTTGAGAATGGGCTCGGGTTTAGGTTACAGGTTTTGGTTAAGGTTTAGGTTAAGGTTTAGGTTTAAGTTTAGGTTATAGGTTTTTTGGGATTTAAGAATGGGTTATGGTTTAGGTTTAGGAATCGGGTTCATGTTCGGGATTGCGTTTAAGTCTTGGTTTTCAAGTTTAGGTTTAGGTTTAGGTTAGAGAGTTGAGATTAGGATTAGGTGTAGGTTTAGCTCTAGGGAATTGAGTTTAGGTTATAGGTTTAGGGAAATGTTAGGTTTAGGTTATAGGTTTTGGGATTTGGGAATAGTTTTACGTTATAAGTATAGGTTTAGGTTAGGTTATAGGTTTTGGTTTGGTTTAGGTTATAGGTTATGGGATTTGAGAATCGGTTCGGGTTAAGGTTTTAGGGATTTGAGTTTAGGTTATAGGTTTTGGTTTAGGTTATTGGTTTTAGTTTAGGTTAAGGTTTAGGTTATTGGATTTAAGAATGGGTTCGGGTTTAGGTTATAGGTTTTTGTTTTGATTTTGGTTTAGGTTATAGGTTTTGGTTTAGGATATAGGTTATAGGTTTTGGGATTTGAGAATGGGTTCGGGTTTAGGCTATAGGTTTTGGTTTTGGTTTAGGTTATAGGTTTTGGGATTTGAGAATGGGCTCGGGTTTAGGTTACAGGTTTTGGTTAAGGTTTAGGTTAAGATTTAGGTTAAGGTTTAGGTTTAGGTTTAGGTTATAGGTTTTTTGGGATTTGAGAATGGGTTATGGTTTAGGTTTAGGAATCGGGTTCGTGTTCAGGATTGCGTTTAAGTCTTGGTTTTCAAGTTTAGGTTTAAGGTTTAGGGTTAATTAGGTTATAGGTTTTGGTTTTGGTTTAGGTTATAGGTTTTGATTTAGGTTTAGGTTAAGGTTTAGGTTATAGGTTTTGGTTTAGGTTAAGGTTTAGGTTTTTCGATTTGAGAATGGGTTCGGGTTTAGGTTTTGATTTAGGTTAAGGTTTAGGTTTTGGGTTTTAGGTTATAGGTTTTGGTTTAGGGATTTGAGTTTAGGTTTTAGGTTTTGGTTTAGGGATTTGAGTTTAGGTTATAGTTTTGGTTTTGGGAATTGAGAATGGGTTCGGGTTTAGGTTATAGGTTTTGGTTTAGGTTAAGGTCTAGGTTTTTGGATTTGAGAATGGGTTCGGGTTTAGGTTTTGATTTAGGTTAAGGTTTAGGTTTTCGGGTTTAGGTTATAGGTTTTGGTTTAGGGATTTGAGTTTAGGTTATCGGTTTTGATTTAGGGATTTGAGTTTAGGGTATAGGTTTTGATTTAGGTTAAGGTTTAGGTTTTTGGATTTAAGAATGGGTTCGGGTTTAGGTTATAGGTTTTGGTTTTAGTTTTGGTTTAGGTTATAGGTTTTGGTTTAGGTTATAGGTTATAGGTTTTGAGATTTGAGAATGGGTTCGGGTTTAGGCTATAAGTTTTGGTTTTGGTTTAGGTTATAGGTTTTGGGATTTGAGAATGGGCTCGGGTTTAGGTTACAGGTTTTGGTTAAGGTTTAGGTTAAGGTTTAGGTTTAAGTTTAGGTTATAGGTTTTTTGGGATTTAAGAATGGGTTATGGTTTAGGTTTAGGAATCGGGTTCATGTTCGGGATTGCGTTTACGTCTTGATTTTCAAGTTTAGGTTTAGGTTTAGGTTAGAGAGTTGAGATTAGGATTAGGTGTAGGTTTAACTCTAGGGAATTGAGTTTAGGTTATAGGTTTAGGGAAAGGTTAGGTTTAGGTTATAGGTTTTGGGATTTGGGAATAGTTTTAGGTTATAAGTATAGGTTTAGGTTAGGTTATAGGTTTTGGCTTTGGTTTAGGTTATAGGTTATGGGATTGAGAATGGGTTCGGGTTTAGGGATTTGAGTTTAGGTTATAGGTTAAGGTTTTAGGGATTTGAGTTTAGGTTATAGGTTTTGGTTTAGGTTATTGGTTTTGGTTTAGTTTAAGGTTTAGGTTATTGGATTTGAGAATGGGTTCGGGTTTAGGTTATAGGTTTTGGTTAAGGTTTAGATTTTTTGATTTGAGAATGTGTTCGGGTAGAGGTTATAGGTTTTGGTTTTAGTTTAGGTTTAGATTATAGATTTTTGGATTTGAGAATGGGTTATGGTTTAGGTTTAGGAAATCGGGTTCAGGTTCAAGATTGGGTTTAAGTTTGGGTTTTCAAGTTAAGGTTTAGGTTTAGGTTAGGGAGTTGAGATTAGGATTAGGTGTAGGTTTAGCTTTAGGGAATTGAGTTTAGGTTATAGGTTTAGGTTTCGGTTTAGGTTAGGGGTTTTGATTTAGGTTATAGGTTATAGGTTATAGGTTTTGGTTATTGGTTATAGGATTTGAGAATGGATTCGGGTGTGGTCCCTGCAAATACAAATATAATACGAATATAAACACGGCCTGTCCGAATGGCCAGGCCCTTCCAATGCCGTCCATAGGAAATAGACAGCTTCATCATGGTCATAACAGCAGTTCCCACCTTCCACGGACCCCCGCTCTTCCAGATAGCTCCGACGCACATCCGGGTCTGCTTCATTAATCTCGAGCAAAAACATAAACACGGCCTGTCCAAATGGCCAGGCCCCTCCAATGCCGTCCATAGGAAATGGACAGCTTCATCATGGTCATAACAACGGTTCCCACCTTCAAGGGACCCCCGCTCTTCCGGATAACTCCGACGCACATCCGGGTCTGCTCCATTAATCTCGAGTAAATACATAAACACGGCCTGTCCAAATGGGCAGACCCCTCCAATGTCATCCATAGAAAATGGACAGCTTCATCACGGTCATAACAGCGGTTCCCACCTTCTAGGGACCCCCGCTCAAAATCCGGATAGCTCCGACGCACATCCGGATCTGCTTCATCAATTTTGAGATAATATATAAACATGGGCCTGTCCAAATGGCCAAACCACTTCATCAATGTATCATATAGTATGAAGGAAAGAAGACTCACTAATTTAGCTAGCAAGGAGAGAAAGTGTGAGTGCTTCGAATGTCGCCCTTTCTTTGAATAATGGATGCATATTCCACAATGCAATCTGAGAATGAGTAAGTTTTTTAGTTTCTTCAAAAATGCATATGGGCACAGATTTACAAATAAAGATTTTAAAGATTGTAAAACAGAGTAAATGATTATATTAACTTCCAAGTATCGATTAAGAAGAAAAATGTAAATGATGATGGGAAAGAAATCTCGATATATTAAATTATTGAAGGACAATAAGACATACCAAGACTACGGGTGCCCAGAGCAAGATAACTGCACCAATGTTGTACCTAGCTGCATTGACAGAACAAAAAAATTATACGAATGATATGATAAAAAGTCAGGATATCATGGACCAAGAGGAAGATGAGTACCCTCAAGAAAAAACTCATGCCAAGCATATTTAATGCGACGAACTTTTATTATGTCTTTGGTTGGCTTCACCAAAGGTTTTATCTGCACTAGCAAGACATATTCAAAGAAGGTACAGTACAGACGTGATCACGTGACTTCAAAGCTTTTGGGATGTTGCTAACATTCCCATGAAGGTTGGGATGCCCGCATTCTGATCCATGAGTGGACTCTAAACATTTTCATGTTCAAGAAGCTTTAAGAGAAAATAAAAATAAAAATACAGCACATATTGAGGACAAGTTCATTCATACAATGGCAATGAAATAAAGCATGTGAATCACCTCAAAAAAAGGTATCCTTGTATGTGCATAGAAGTTTTGGATCAAGCTTATATTTTTGTTTAAATGGACCACACCACATGAAACAGAAAAAATGAACTACTACAGATGAAAATTTCTTGGGGGGCACAAAAGTTTTGGATCAAGCTCATATTTTTTGTTTTCCATTCATCCATGTCTGTATGATCTTATGAACATAGACCTGTATAAAGGGAAAACACAAATATCAGCATTAATCCAGAACTTCTGTGGTCCCTAAGAAGAGGAACCTCACAACCATTCTGTATGCGGTGAGTTTAGTCCCATAGGCTATGATTCTTGCCTGCAAGGCCATGAACAGTCCTAAAAATTTGAAAAATTCAAAGGCAAATCAAGTCAATTCAAAACACTTGAAAAACAAGGACTAAGAATCATGATGAGCATATCAATGATCTTACCGAGACTGAACATGGCCATCCCAAGACCTGCATTTGACAAGATCATGATAGAATTTTTCCATGATTTGAGGCTTCTTAACACCCCATCTACAGTAAGAAAGATGTTAGAAGAAAATCATATTCAAGAGATAGAGATTGAAAATTTTTTGAAATTCAAGACCTATGAAAATCACCTGCGAGATACAAGAATTGATTATTGGGTCATCTAAAATTGAGTTTTCTTCCCCAATGTATGGATACTAATGCATATTCCCATAGGAAAAATTTTCTGTGTAAGTGTTTCCTGTAGTGAACTAGAAATAAATTTCAATTTGGAATAGAAACATCAATATGAATTGCATGGAAGTAACAATTTGGTTAATGATATTTGATTTGATAGTGTGTCCAAAAGCTTTGCCAAGGGTCACGGAAGTGCAATAAAGCTCGTGTACACGCCACACATGTGCCAGTATAGCACATAGGTGCGAGATCCAATCCATAAATCAGGTTGGTCGACTTTGTACATGTTTTTCCAAATATTGATCTGGGCCACTCAGCATGTGAAACAGGTGGATAGCTTGAAAAAAATCAGCTTGATGCTCTTGAAAGTATGCCACCATGGAACAGGAAGGGACATGGGACCCTCAATACCTGACACGCAGCAGGCAGGAAGCTGGATCCTGGCCCGCCATCCAGTGGATCTTATCCTTAAATGGCCACTGGTTGAAAATCACACTGAATAGACGATTACAGTTGAATAAAATTTTATTCTGACCACCTGTTTGGAGACCACCACCCATATGGGTCATCATCATCATCTAGGCTTTATCCCAACTGAGGTCAGCTACATGATTCCTGTTCCATCGTTCTACTCTATGAAGGGCCATAACTTCAATTAGACCATGGGTCAGCAAGTCCTTTTGAAACTTTCCCTAGCCCTCTTAGAACCTTCAACTCATACCAACTCACTCCTAACCAGCAGGCCTCACCTCTTCCTAGGGTAGGATAACCCATCCAGAGCAGGATCTCCTTTAGGAACAGTCCAGATCCACCATCCCACCTTCCAGGTGTTATGTACTGGGGACTAACTGCTCTTATTAAACAAGCAGGCCCCACCTCCTCCTATATAATGAAGATGAAGACACTAACAGCAAAACAACAAATCAATCAACGTAACAAGTACATTTCTGATATACCTCACAAGTGCTGTGGTAGACTCGGTTCCAAATTCCTGAGGAATCTGCACATCAAGAGTCTTGTGCAGTCTCAAACCTCGTCGGAGAGTCAATACCCATCATACAACATAGTCCTGATAGTAGGATTATAAGCAGAACAATCCCCTGAAAGCCATGAGCATAAATAATGTTAGGATTCTCAAGATACCATTAGAACAACAAGCTTTGTTCAAATATATCGTATCAGAATGTGTGGAGAGAAGAAATTGAAGATCCTGATGTTTTGAGTACATAAACCAACCGAAAGAATAATATACATCAACCCTCTACAACTAGCAAAAAGGCAATGCTACCATACATTGGTTCATGTGAACGACCAGAAAACTAGAATGATAAGAACAAGAAAGTGCCCTGAATGAATTCAAACAATCAATTTCAACTGAAGAATTTGCTTAATTGTATTTGATATAACATTTACCCTCTCCTTCGTCTAGGTTTGAAATTTCTTTGTACTGGTATACAACCAACAACTGAAGTTTTCTCCATTGCAAAACAAGAACTCCTCTTGACTCCTGCACTTCTTGAAGAGCTATTCTCTACATCTTGTTTTCAGTTCTTCCTTGTATCTCAGCATTGTACTGGATCATGTTGAGAAAGTATCAGATCATGCATGGAGAAACAAGAAATGGTGTCAATAGAGGATGCTTATGTATCATGGGCAGACAATTCGACAACCTGTTTGCACCATCTGGAGGGAAAATCTAACTTAAAAGACTGGCAAAAGCCTGATATGCTCCAGCTCAAGTGGACCACACCACCGGAAAAAGTGGGAATTGAACGTCTACCATTGAAAAGTTCTCAAGGGCCCTAGAAGTTTTGGATCAAGCTGATATTTGCGTTTTCCTTTCATCCATGTCTGTGTGACCTTTATTTTATTTTTTTATTTTTTACACACGCACCTGACATACACACCCACACACGCAGTAGTGGGATTTCACCACCTATGGGTATTGAACCCAAGACCTCTTGTTGAAACTCCTCAGAGTCTACCACTGAGGTAAGGACTCGAACCCATGTCTGTGTGATCTTGTGAATGAGTTAGATGACAAATAAACGCATAGTGGGCCCAAGGAATGAAACAGCTTTCAACAATGGACAGTACATGGACTGCTGTTTCCTGTGGTTTGGTCCACTTGAATTTTGGATCTGCTTCATTTTTTTGGCTCATGTCCAAAAATGTTCTGGTAAAATGGATGGACAGCGTGGATAAGTCACATACATCACGATGGGGCCACTATTTTAATGAGGCCCTTTCTGGACCGGTTTTCAAGGTGGAAGAATTCCATCTCTTGAAAGCAAATACCCCCTAAGAACTGAATCTGGGAAACGCTGCGAAAAATGGATTTGGGAAATATCTCATTTTGCAGATTCTATGTTAGCTTTCATGAAATAAAATTGATAATGAAAAGCGAGAATGTAGATAGGTTTGAGTTGAAAAAAGTGTCATAGTAACAATGGGTAAAGCTCTTCATCATAGTCTACTACTACTCACAACCCTCTCTTTCCCCTTCTTCTCAAAACCATATAACTGGATATTATAGGTCAATTTCCTTGTGGTTTTATGAAAGAAACCTCCATTATATGATATCCAACCATTCCTCATTCTTTCGTCTAGCAGCTCTGTACTTTTGGAGGAGATTTTGAGATCTGGTGCTTTTTGTGGAAATCTTGGAAGTGTAGTAGTAGTCAGGGTCCATGCTTGCACAAGTTAGCCAACTTGCACAGAATCTTCAAATGAGCTGAAAATGTAGATACAAGAAAAAGGGGGCATGCGCTTGGAGTGCTATTGGCCTAGATGTTGAGCAAGGTAGTCTGAATTCACTGGAATCCTTTGTGTGCTACTAGCCAAGCGAATTGAACCGACTCACGATTCATTCTGAAGAATATGAACTGGCTCACCTTACCATGATTTTGGTGAATTCAATTCACAAATCGTCAGCTACTAAACTCACCCAAACTTGGGAATAAATTCGCTAAATTGCACCGAAACACAGGCCTAAATTCACCAAGAAACCTGAGCCAAAAAAGATCTAAAGATTAAGCACATGGTTGGGCAACATTTCAACTTCGATATGTTCAATCTAGGTTTGTTTCAATGAATCAAGCCTCCAACCTCACAGATACATGCTATAAATTGAATGGATCAGCCTGCAAACTTAGTACATCACATACTGAATAAACAAATGACAAACAGAACCAAGCAAATTGTATTACTAAGACTCCAACGAATCAATAATCCAAACCAACATAAACAAAACCAAATTGCAAACATGGTAAGTATGATCTGAATCTAGATTATTTAGATTGTAACTCTAAATTGATACAAGCTAGATCTAAACTATTCAAATGATGATATGATGCTTGTGATCTAGCATTGAATCATATAAAACATATTTAAAAGTATAAAAATGGTTAGAAGTGTTTCGATCAGCATTGCTACAAGGAGCAAAGTACTGGGCAATTAGATGACAGCATGACTAAAGAATGAGTGTTGCAGAGATATGTTGAGATGAATGTGGGAAGATTGGGAAGGATAGAATTAACAATAAAGTAATCCGAAGAAACCTAGGAGTAGTCCCTCCCTATAAGAGACAAATGATAGATGGAAGCTACGATTATTCCATCATGTGCATCAAAGATCGGGGACAACTTGAGTAAGGGCAGAAACATTGATCAGGATTTAAGGACCTGAAAAGATGATGAGAGAACAACCTAAAGGGACTTGGGTCGAGGTGTTAAAGGGATATGAAGGCTTGTTCTTTTGCCAAGGATAAAGCCTAAGGATAAAGCCTTAGGATTAACAGGTGAACAAGATTTGTAAAGTTGATCCCAAATAGCTGGGACGACGATAATGATGATCATCATGATAAAAAAAATAAAAATAGTACGCAATATAGCTGTTAGAGGAACAGGTTGAGACGGAAAGGCCATCCAGAAGCTTTGCAACTGCAGCTGTTAGGGCATAGTCACCAGTTGTAACATTTGCCTGGCCATTCTTCCATGTTGAAGAAAGCAAATATTGAGTAGAGGTTTTCCCATATAAATAAGAAAATTGAGAAGAAGTGATACTTAGAAATGACAAATAAAAGTTTCACGTTCCTACAGGTGATGCTTAGAAGCGCCAACAATGCTTAGAAGCGCCAACAATGTAACATTTGCCTGGCCATTCTAAATGCCTGAAATCGCATCAGTGGAAACAGAGCAGCAGGAAGAAGTTGAGGTTATGGAATTACAGAAGCAGAAAGAAACTGTGACGATGGAGTTACAAAATCAGGAGGAAATGGCCGCGATGGAATTACAAAAGCTGGAAGAAGTCCTGGTGGAAAATCGTCCACTAGGGGTATCAGTTCAAGCTACTGAAGATACTGATATGCCAACTGCTCAGTATGGTGAACCTGTTGCCTCTTCCAAAGAAGTCCCAGTCTCAGTTCCCATTGACCATCCACATGATGAAACATCAACCAAGGAAGCGGATGTCAGTCTAGATCACGCTGTTGAAAATGTGAATGTGTGTCGAAAGGATATCGATGTTGATCCAGAGCCTCAGTCAGTTACTAGCATGAATATGAGCCTGCCTGATAATGGTGCTACCACTGTAAATGAGGAAAAGGCGACTCTGTTAGACGGTGAGAATCACAAAGAGCTTAATGCTAGTGGAGATCAGTTCCCTGTTGGGAGTGGTGACAACCTGATAGGCGCTTTGGTTGAAAATCCCTCTATTCCTTTTCAAGCTGACATGGGTCTTGATGGGACTGCCATTCTGAATTCAATGACTAGGGTAGAGAAGATGCCAGTTGATCATCTAGCAGGTGATTCTAGAAATGATGTTCAAGTTGTAGAGGAAGATAAAGCTTGTGATTCAGGAATCCATGTTGAAGCTGCAGGTAAAGAACATACTGCAGCAAATAGTAATAGTTATGTCGAATCCAAGTTACTGGTTGAGGATTATTCCTCTGTTTCAGAAGGCCAAAACCCAGATGCTCTTCCTATCAACCAAGTTGGTCATCCCCTGACAGCTGCTGTAGGAGAGGGTGGTAACTTGGCTGCGGTGGACATAGAAGAGAAAACGACGGATGAGGTTGATCAGACTCAAACAGCTGCAGGGAACATAGAAAAGGTGATGACAGATGAGGTTGATCAAATTCAAATGGCCACTCATTCTACATCAGACGTGGGTGGAGACATGAAATGCAAAAATATTGATCCAGCTACTGGGATCGATGCTGTTTCAAATGAGAAGGCCACGGAATCAGATGGAAAGCTGGTGGAAACCAATGCGAGTTCTGAACAGGCAAGCATAGAACTCGATAGTGAGAGATAATAACATCCGAGTGCTTCGATGCGTGAGTATGCAGATGCTGAAAAAAAAACTTGCTGTCAACCGTTCGATGTTCTCGGAATTCGACAAAACCATTGATCCAACATTCTCTTCATAATCTTCAAGGTCCATCAATGTTTTCTTCACAATATCCACGACCCATGAAATGAAATCATTTGGTTATGGAGGCACACACAGCCCATTGTGGCAGCTGCCAAGATTGAAATAGACGACTGTTATCCACTTGAGATGTTCTCAGAGAATATTGGCTAGAGAGGAAGTATATCATCTGCAAGAGTGTGTAGCGTAAGGTTGCGAGATAAAAAGCTGTGAATGGTACTGTTGGGAGAGTGAGCTGGACTCTTACATGGTAAGCTTTTCAGACATTTTGAAATATTATATGAAAGGGAATGGTAACGTCTCCATTACTTTCTGGTCTGAAATATATGCTATGGGCAGATGGATTAAAAAAAAAAAAAAAAAAAACTGAACACTTATTTATACACTGCTTTTCCAAAGTAATATAGTGCAAAATTTGGAGGCTCTTTTGGCCTTTGGGTGGACGGGGTGATGCCACAGAGAATCCAATAAAATTTTCCAAGGGCGACATCATGTTAGGCCGGGAAGGAAGAGTGAAAATTTGGAGGCTCCCATCGTTAGCAGTCATATGTTCTTAACTTGGCCATGGGGATAAATTAATCCAATAGCAACTCTAGGGAGATCATACAAGGAGTATGTAGATTGGAATGATTGTACGACGTTAAGATTATCTCTGATCATCTTTACATGTAACTGGTAACTAGATTTTGGATTGTACTATTTGTTCCTTGGGGCCCTATATATCCAAGTTCACACTACTCTTCTAAGAAAAAAAAAAATATGTCAGTGCATTCAAATTGCATGTCTGAATTAATGGATGCTCGACAAGAGAAAAAAAAGGCAGCAACACACCTCATGGAATACAACAGAAAAAAAGAAGGCAATCACTACAGCAACTCCCTGCAATTGAAACCAATCAAAACATCATTAAAACCGACATTAGCAAAAATGAAGGCCATCCAAAAATCAAACCAGTCAACATATATAGGAATGGAGCCAAAAGGATGTTGAAAAGATTTGGTCCAGGAAAAAGGAAAAAAGAAAGGAAGAGGAAGAGGAGGAGGAGGAGAACAACAAACATTCTAGCTAGGCAACAATCTTGAAGGTGACTCATTTCTCTTTATCCCTTAAACAAGTCCTGATATTTAAAATTTAAAGAAATTTAAACTTTCAGGACTTATCTACAACCGCTTAATCAAAATGAGCCATACTTGATGAAATATAGGAGCAATAGTAACCATGACAAATCATTGTGACTCCTTATATCAATAGCATTCCTAATTGAAATGCATCATGACACATGTTAGTCTAATGAACTGTAGAAAAAGTGTGCCATCAAGCTGTTATGGTTCATTTGTCTTTCCTAAATCCTCTAACTCAACAAGTCACGGTATCTATTAACTAAAGAGAAAATAAGAACTATGGTGATTGATGTCATCTGTGAATCCTTTTAACTCAGATCACACTACTCAAGCAATTGTTAGTTTTCATTAATACTCCAATTTTCTTTAAGGAAATTACGTCAAAGATCAGCAAGATTACTATGACTCATTGGTGATGACTGATGAGTTACTAGAGAGATTTCTAAACATCTTTTAAGTGTTACATCACTTACACATGCGAAGTTAAAAAAATGAATTTAAGCAAACATATTCACAATTTTCTTGCGAAGTTAGATACAGAGAGGGCAAAGTCCTGTTTCGAGTGGAAGGCACACCTATTGCTGGGTGTGGGTCTACCGCCATTCACCACCAGACAGTTATATAAAAGAAATCTAATTGATCAGGACATGGGAAATATTGACACTAAGATTGCATGAAAAGAGGACACGTTGGTGGAATCAAGTGTGAGACTTCAAATCTGAATACCTCGGATGGTAAGTTAAAAAATGTAGCGCTTCAATTAATAAGAGAAAATTAAGAAAGAAATGGCTTACCTGATTGATGGCACAAACAACAGGAACATTCATATGGAACAGCACTGAGTAGATTGTCTCTTTCAGTTGTCTTCTAGATGCCTTAGCAGATTCAGTATCCGAAGAAAAGGAAAATTAATAATAAAAAAAGGTATCAGTTTAACTGAAAATGCACTAATGTTTTTACCAGGTCATCTAATGTAAACATTCAAGGACACACCAGCAATGTCATCATCATCTAGGTAGCATAGTACTTTATAGTACCATATTAGGTTGAGTGACACTACATATGCAATAGGTACCAAATTTTAGTTTCTATTTGGAATAGAAATCTGGAAAAAAAAATAAAATAAAAATTGAAGGGCCCATTCAAACGTGGTATTACTCCATCCAAACATCATGTAGGTGGAATTTTATTTAGCTAAATTGCATCTGAATTGCAATTTAAGGTGTCCCACACCCTAAGAACTAACCTGGATGTCCGTATGCAGCTCCGTATCAAAATCCAATCATCTTTCTCGTTGCTGGTAAGGAAATAACATGGATGCTCCAAAGAACAGTCAGTAACCATATCACAGTTGTTGTCATCCAATCTCCTATCGTATTGGCATCAATGGGACATAAGATTGTTTTCTACTTTCTCAGCCTTTATCTCCTGAGCATAAGAATAAGATCTCTGGAATGATTGAGGCTTCTTCCCATGGTGGCGTCTAAATGAATAAGTCATACTTCCTTCACCTGAAATCTGCCATCGGTGCTTTTTCTTATTGAACATCCTGTCATCAGCATGGGTGATCTCTCCCATCATGAACATTCAATTATCAGAATTTGACACAGAATGACAATGGTATCCATGACTGAGAAGGACACCATTTGGTTTGGTTTTGTCCCACTGAAAACCCAAAGAACTAATATCAGAACAGCCACATTCCTCATCATAATACAATGCAGATTCCTTATCATTCATGCTCAAGGCCACTAGCATGGAAGAGTCATGCTGTTGGTTGGGAATGTCAGGGAAAAGGCTCTTGTTTGTTCCAAGGAAATTGTCCAATTCATGATTATTATACACACAATTGTTATACCGTTGACTTTGCTCGGATAAGGATCTGTTTTTCAGCCCCCATCCCGTGGACTTCCTCTTCTTGCCAGAATGCCCCGTAGTGCTGCTTTGATCATGCAATCCTCTTAACTTGGTATGCTTCTTTGATTGATCATTATCTACTACATCTGATAGAATTTCTCTATCAGCTCGTAAGGATTTCTGGCTGCAATTACCATAACTGTTTGCATCTTTTCCTTCTCCATACGACACGAAACTTTCCAGTTCAATTCTTGATTGAAATGGCTTCCTTGCAGACGCACCTTTACTCTCGTGTGTCACTCTCTCAACATTTTCCATCCTTGCATTCATTGCCTTCTTACCTCTTGCAGTGAAAATCATCCAAATCATCAAGATAAACTATAATGCTCTCAAGCAACTGTATTGAACTAACTGGGTGTTATAGTGATACAGCCGCTTCGCCGGCTAGTTCCAATCCAGAACCAATCCGATCATACAGCCAGGAGTTGGGTCTGGGTTTTAGAACTGGTTCTAAGATCACCAAAAGAAGGTAAATGAAACAACAGATAACATAACATAGGCTATTTGGTTATATCTCAAACCAAACCAATCAAACTATCACCTACGAGAGTTTCATATAATCAGTCAATGAAAATCATTACTTTTAGTAGAGAGCAACTAAAACATGGACGTGGAAAATGATGCATCAAAGAAAATGATTCAAGACTGAAACATCATTGGATTCATTTGCTAGGACAGATGCTTTCTTCATTGCAAGTTGAGCGAGTTTAGGAAACTATATATCTAAGTAAGAGCATAGGCCTTAAGATTGGGCTTCTTTGCTTTTAAGGAGACTTCATGAACTAAAAAGTAGACTTTTGGCATGACTCAAATTGAGAAATCCACTGACTTGGATTTTATAGTTGGTGAGCATTCGTGATTTCATGAAGCTGCACATGAGAAGTGCAAGCCATTTTATAAACATATGAGATCTCTCACACATATCATGTTAGCATGTGTGGTGCGTTTGTATTCATGGACGCTTGATTGTTGAAGTAGGACCGTTGGATATTTTTCATTTTAACCATCCAATAAATGTCCACCGATCTAGTCAAATAATCAAATATCACCATACACCAATTAATTTGAATTACAAGCATGCAATTTATACAATTTCTAACTGCCTGCGTATCATCCATCACATTCTACAAGAGTATCAAAGGTAGACATTTCGCCTCGGTTCCTATACAACTGAGGCTAAAAGATAGACTTTTCGCCTCGGTTCCCATGCAACTAAGGCTAAAAGGTAGACTTTTCGCCTCGGGTCCTATGCAACTGAGGCTAAAAGGTAGACTTTTCGCCTCAGTTCCTATACAACTGAGGCTAAAAAATATATTTTTCACCTTTGGTTCCAATGCAATTGAAGCTAAAAGGTAGACTCTTTGTCTCGGTTCCTATGTAACTGAGGCTAAAAAATAGACCTTTTGCCTCGGTTCCTATGCAACTGAGGCTAAAAGATAGACTTTTCGCCTCGGTTCCTATGCAACCGAGGCTAAAAGGTAGACTTTTCGTCTCGGTTCCTATGCAACCGAGGCTAAAAGGTAGACTTTTCGCCTCGGTTCCTATGCAACTGAGGCTAAAAAATAGACTTTTTACTTCAGTTCCTATGCAACTTAGGCTAAAAGGTAGACTTTTTGCTTCGGTTCCTACACAACTAAGACTAAAAGGTAGACTTTTCGCCTCGGTTCTTATGCAACTGAGGCTAAAAAATAGACTTTTCGCCTCGGTTCCTAAGCAACTGAGGCTAAAAGGTAAATTTTTCGCCTCGGTTTCTATGCAACTAAGGCTAAAAGGTAGACTTTTCGCCTCGGATCCTATACAACTGAGGCGAAAGATGAACTTTTAGCCTCAGTTCCTTAGCAACTGAGGCTAAAAGACACATTTAGCCTCCATCTTTTCAACTGAGGCTAAAAAAATTGTGGCTAAAGACCTATTTTCTTGTAGTGAAAGGATAGATTCTGATAAATGTGGCGGCTATTACAAATCCAGTCTGTTAGATGGGTACAAGAAACAACCGAAATTGCAAGATTCTTGTGATGCCTCAAGAAGACAAGGGAGTTAGAGTGTATAATGTAGTTGTTTATAGGTAGTTCATCCAGTACTGCCTCCGGAGTCATGGCATTTTCTTTTTGTGTCTCCATATCATCTACCATACACACAACACATTTGTATGATGATCTATAACACCATCCCTTGGGCCTCCATTGTTTGGCCACCAACAAAAAGTTGCTTTACTTGGCCTATCCTAACCACCAAATTTGAAGTCAATGACCAACACCAAAGACCATAACTACAACTTCATGTTTCCACAAATATCCAATCCTAGATGCATATTGAGAAAATTTTCACAAAAAATGGAATGCTTACATACTTTGAAATTTTTTTAAAAAGATTTTAAATACAAAATATGTTTTTATTGGGAGGGCTACAAAAGATGATATTCTTGTCGACGAATGCATCCTAATGCACAAAACTCTCTATGAAACTGTATTGCAATTACTATATGAAAAGTTATAAAATGGTCGACGGAAGTCCAATGAAGGGAACTCATCATGTTAGATGATTATAATAGATGCTACTAGTCAACAATGAAAATGGAAGCCAATAGCAATCAATGATCTTAACTGCAGGTTCACTCCTATAATGATCATGCAGCTTTGTACCCATGCTCCATACTTAATGGCTCTTTCTGTTTGAGTACGCATGGGACAATGTCGAAGTCAGAACAAGTAATATATCGGCCAATAGCATTAAGGAAGCCGATTCCTTTGAAAAACCATACCAAGGCTTTTGAGTTGCTTCTCGCGCTTTGGCTCATAAATTGGGCTCTTATCCTACATAAAAGGCAAGTGGAGAATATTGACATGAACATCATGAAAAGAGAAACCGCAATGCCACAAAAAGGTGCATATATAAGGGAAACAAGACCACCCAACACTGGTTTAAATGAATCCAAGCATATGAAGTTAGATGGTTTCAAAAATGAATCACAACATGCTCAACTCATATAAAAAAGCAACCTTAGGAGCAGGCTTGGTAGTACTAACTGCAACTTGCAGGTACATCCATATGACATTTACATGATTAAGCTTGATATATTTCTATCAGATAACTTATGGTTGGGACCAGGATTCATAAAGCCAGACCAAATAGTTGGGACCAGGCTATTATGATGATGATGAATACTCTTTGAAGATTGGCAGTTCAAGGAATGGAGGATCTTTTTAATTCAATAGTTTACTAGTTCTTCTGCCCTCTTAATTAACTGCTTGGATGCAGGTCGAATAAATATTTTTGATGGTCAATACACACACACACACACACACACACACACACTATACTATACAATATAGGCAACATCATAACTATCCTAATTTTTGGCCAAGACACATACAAGTTGGGGCAATGGGCCACCTGCTAAACGACTTCGACCTTGCATGAACTTCCTTGCTGACTTTAGCATGTACATGTAATCCCGCATATATTAATGACAATAAATAACAATATGTACTGTGTTGGACATACAATCAATCTATTTAACTAGTGAAGTTGGATATGGATATCCATGTACTGTTTTATAAATCCACATTAGAAAAAGGAAAAAAATTACAGGAGAAGATTTCTCAACTTCACAAACTCAGTGAGGAAAAAAAAAACGAGATATCTCATCACATGATGGTTACGTGAATGAAATTCAAGTTTCCACACCAAATACAAGAAAAAGAGTACTACGAGACATGAAAACTATAGTCAATTTTTTGAAAATGAACTGCAATTTAATTATTTGAGAACCATTGGAAGATTTTATATCACACCTGTGACCAAATCATAACACCTCCTAAGAATGCAAGGGTGTGAAGTATTTCATTCTCTGAATTAAGGCCCATGTGCACCCGAAAGTCTCCAGATCTCTACAGCCCAAAAAGCACAGCAAATGAATTTCTGCCAAAAGAATAATAGTGACACAATTCTCTTGACTCACCTTCCAAAACCATGGCAGCACACCAAAGAACAAAATTGTGGTATCCATTAGGATGGTTATAGCCCCATGAATAAAGTGGAAGTTGCTAAAATATATAAACCTCAAAGAAGTTAGTCTCAGCCAGCCAGAGATTCCAATCTATATAACCAATTTAATTTCATGTAATAAGAAGACCGATGAAGCTGTAAACTAATTCAACCACTGAAATGGATCGACAACATGTTTAAAGCAGATTGTTGAATCACAAGCGCATACACATAGGATGCAGAATGATCCTCAATGGATAAAAACAAACCTTTTATCAAGACTAAATGCTTGAGACTTCTCAACTTTTTCTTGACTGACCACTCCAACCAAAGGTTTAGGAAGAATTGGCAGCTTTAGAGATGCATGTTGCCGTATATCCAGATATGTCTCAAAGATGTACATCAAGACCACAAAGCCTGCAAGATGGGATTCTCAAAACCAAGAAATTCAAGCAGAAATTAAACTTGACAATGCAGAAAATGATCAAACATTTATTAAGCATTTTCTAACAATAGTCAAAACAGAAATACAAATACATGACACCAACCACATTTATTAGAGTTAAAAAGGAGTAGGAATACAAAGAGGTTTATATACATGGACCTGAAAGTCAAGCAGCTCTTGCTAGAAATTAAACGGTTAAATATAAAAAAACTTCCATGCAGACAACAAACCAAGTAACTAAAGTACGGATGACAGTGTGAAAGTTCCTTGTTTATGGATACCCCACAATTTATTAAAAAGGAAAAGAAGCACAAAAATGAAAGATGACAATGCAACATGAACATAGTAAATACATCAATCAGCCAAGAACTGCAGTGCGCAGCAGATATCGAGAATAAACTGACTATCTGAGGCAGAACAGATGCTCATCTGTCATACAAGCATTTGCTAAATTCTGAATCTAAATAAGCAGCATTTCCAATAGTTCTTTGCTCCAAACTGATAGAAGCGAGGAAATAAATCTTCCGCCATTGCTTTTTTAGATATCCTTCAATCCCACAATGGTTACATGGGACATCCAACAGGCCCTAAACCTGTCAAATGAGCTAGAAAGTATAGTTGCAGCCAAAGTTTTTGTTTTGTGCCCACAGTTAATTTGATTCAAAAACTTGGCAAATTTCATGGAACTCCCAGGACCCATTTCTCATTTCCATCTCACATAAAAACACCATATACAGGGACTGTAAACTTGAGAGCCAAAATTCTGTATTTATTTACAGTTTGTGAGGCCTAAATCCAATGGTTGCCAAAAAAAAAATAAAATGCCTCACATTACTTGGGACGTGTTTGGTTTAAGGGATTTGAAGGTTTAATCCTGGTATTGGCCGTGCGTCCCAAACAGACCGGAAATAGCAATCCCGGGATATAGCAATCCCATAGATCTTGCATCAATCCACTGACGCAGCTATCATTACCTAGAAATCTGTGCAATCCACTTTAATACCATCCAATTCCATCCAATCTGCCTGGCCAAACAGGCCCTAATGGTGGGCGTTCAATCACCACAGGCCCTAATGGTGGGCGTTCCATGCAAGGTTGGCCTGTATCTGAAATGCCCAAAATGGCCAATATGGGTGGTTGACTCTGTTCGGCAGGCCCGGCCAATCCCAGGATTTAACTTCCAATCCCTTCCAACAACATCCAATCCCTTCCAATCCGACAGGCCAAACGGGCCCTTAGATTTCAAAAACAGGGAGAGGGGAATACGGATTGAAGGATTGAAAGATTTGAGAAAGAGATAAAGAGGGAGAAAGAAAGAAACGAACCGTGCTCCGTCTTCTTCTCCTTCTCCTTCTTCTTCTCCTTCTTGCAGCGAAATGGGTTTTTGAAAACAGAGAGGGGGATGCGGCCTTGAGACAGGGAGAGAGGGTGAGGGAGATCGGGAGATCGAGAGAGGGCAAGCGGGAGAGATGGAGAGAGATGGAGAGAGAGATGGAGAGGGACGGACGTTTTGGGTTTTGAAGGGATTTTGAGGCTTTGGAGGGGCTCGTGACGGACGGGTCCCTGGGCATTTTATGTTTTTAGTACTGTGGGGCCCACTGTGATGTATTTCATATATCCACTCCATCCATTAATTTCAAATTATTATTATAAGTGTTGATAAAAAAAATGAGTTAGATCGAATCTATAAGAAGACCACATAATATATTAACAGTATAAATTTAATTTATATTATTTCTTATGGTGTGGTCCACTTAGAGATTTTTTTACACTAAATTTATGGGCTCATACACTAAATTTATATATTAGAATTTTTGGACGGCTTAGATCAAATGCATATATTCTAGTGGACCTTATGGATCCCCTTAAGCACCATTTATATTTAATATATATTTAATATATTTTAGGTGGGGAGGTAGCTTTAGCGACAGAGCACTTAGGCTATAGCTATGGATTAAATCCGTAGCTATATTACTACGGATTAAATCCGTAGCTAAAACCTTCCACCCTCCATAGCCTTTGCTCGATTTTTTGGTAGTGATACTTAGATTGAGAAATGAATATTCCTTCAGGTTGTTGTTTTACTTGTAATCCAAGGAAATAAGTCAATTCCCCAACCATGCTCATTTCGAACTGTGATTTCATCAAATCTGCAAACTCAGTAGTCAAGTCAGTACAAGTTGATCCATAAATGATATCATCAACATAAATCTGTACCATTAAGATATGATCATTATGTTTTTTAACAAATAGAGTTTTATCAACAGATCCCATTTAAAAATTATGACTTAAAAGAAATTTTGTTAGTTTCTCATACCATGCCCTAGGTGCTTGTTTTAATCCATAAAGTGCCTTTTTAAGCTGATACACATGATCAGTATTTTTGGGATCTTCAAAACCCATTGGTTGTTCAACATAGACTTCTTCATGTAAATCGCCATTTAGAAAAGCACTTTTCACATCCATCTGATAGATCTTTATCTTTCTATAACATGCAATGGATATAAATAGTCTGATAGATTCAAGACGTGCTACAGGTGCAAAAGTTTCATCGAAATCAATCCCTTCAATTTGAGTATAACCTTGTACCACTAGTCTAGCCTTGTTTCTAATTATATTTCCACTTTCGTCCGACTTATTTTTGAAAATCCATTTTGTTCCAATGATGTGATTGTCTTTAGGTCTTGGTACGAGATACCAAACATCATTTCTTACAAATTGATTAAGTTTTTCTTGCATTGCAACAATCCAGTTCTCATCAGCAAGAGCTTCTTTTACATTGGATGGTTCTATTTGGGATGTAAAACATACATAATTACATAAATCCTCAAGTTGTCTACGGGTGCGAACACCAGTGAGAGGGTTTTCAAGAATTTGAGTGGTTGGATGATCTTTAACAGTCCTCAATTCAGAATCAGTCTGATTTGATGAAGTATCGGGTTTATCAATGATTAGAACTTCATCATTATCTGAATTCGAGATTGGATTATTTAAGTGATCATCAATGACAACATTGATGGATTCTTGAATCACACCAGTTCTTTTGTTCAGAACCCTATAAGCACGACTGTTTAAGGGATATCCTAGAAAAATCCCTTCATCACTCTTTGTATCGAATTTTCCCAAATTTTCACGATCACATAAAATATAGCATTTGCTGCCAAAAACTCGAAAGTATTTGACAGTAGGCTTTTTGTTGAACCATAATTCGTAAGCCGTTTTATTATTATCTTTGCTAGTATAAACTCGGTTAATAATATAGCAAGCTGTATTTACAGCTTCAACCCAAAGATTTTTAGAGAGCTTCATGCTATTCAACATGACATTAGCCATTTCTTGAAGCACCTTATTCTTTCTTTCCACAATTCCATTTTGTTATGGAGTTTTGGGAGCTGAAAATTCATGTAATATTCCTTGGTTGGTACAGAACTTCTCAAAATTGCTATTCTCAAATTCAGATCCATGATCACTACGAATTTTACTGTTTTGAGAAGATTTTTTAGTTTGAATCCTTTTGAAAACTTTTCTCATTTCTTCAAGGGTTTCAGATTTATCCCTTAAGAAGACTACCCAAGTGAATCTGGTAAAATCATCAACTATTACCAGAATATATTTTTACCACCACGACTTTTTGTTCTGGTAGGTCCTATCAGATCCATGTGGAGGAGTTCGAGTGGTCTTGATTTGGTATTTGAATTCACCTTTTTGTGTGAGTTTCTTGTTTGTTTGCCTATCTGGCACTCACCACATATCTTATCTAATTTCTGAAGTTTGGGTAAACCTCTTATAAGTTCTCGTTTGCTCAATCTATATAAATTTCGATAATGTACATGTCCAAGACGTTTGTGCCATAAATCAGTCTCATCTGTATGGACCATGTAACATGTTTGATTAGATGAGCTGGATTCATTAATAATATAGCAATTTTCAGACGTTCTACGTCCAGTTAATATTATAGAACCCTTATTGTTTAGTATCTCACAACTTTGATTAGAAAACCGAACACTATGGTTATTATCACATATTTGAGATATACTAAGCAAGTTATGTTTTAAGCCTTCAACATATAAGACATTTTTAAACACAGGAAGATTAAAAAGTTGAGCCGTACCTTGGCCTATAATCTTACAGTTGCTACCATCACCAAATGTGACTGAACCATCAGTCATATCTTTTTGATCCGTGAATAAAGCTTTGTCACCTGTCATATGCCTAGAGCATCCACTGTCTAGGTACCACTTTGAATGACTTGTTGCTTTGAAAGCAGTGTGAGCAACCAAGCAGGCAACTTTAGGAACCCATTTCAAAACAGTTTTGGGTTTAGGAACATAGTTGGTCTTCTTTTGTTTATAGTTGTAAGAATGACCTATAGAGTTAGATTTTAAGAGTTCCTTGAGTAAATCAACTATCTTTTCAGCTAGTGGATTTCGTTTCTGATTAAAGTTGACATGGCTGCTTCTAGGTTTTTGAAAAGTTTTTGAATTTCTAGAAAAATCTTGATAAGTACTTTTCCCTTTTGAGTTTGAGGACTCTCCTCTAACAAACATAGGAGGAGTATACTTTTGTTTAGGAGGTAGATTTTTATCGTAGCCCAACCCGTATAGATCGCCACATTTTCTTGATCCGGATAAAAGTTTTTCTAACTTTGGATCTTCTTGAGCATATTTCCATGTGTCCTTTAGACTCAGAAGAGAAGATAGTTCAGTTTTGAGTTTCTCAATTTCAGATTTCAAATCAATAATTAGGGAGTTCTTGAATTCCAGATCGCATTTTGATTTTTCAAAACAATCTGAAATTTGTGATTTTTATAAGACAAGTGATTCAAAACATTCTTTGAGTTTGGAAAACTTTTCTTTTTGAAGTTTGAGTTTGACAGCAATTTTACAACTTTCCTTATATAGGGCATTATAAGCGTCTTGAAGATCATCTTCATTTTCACATTCACTACTCAGATTTTCTTCACTTGTTGAGTCATTATCTGAAAATGTGAATTTGGCTAGATCATAAGAGCTTTAACCTCATTGCACAACTCAATTTCAGAATCTTCTGATTCAGAAGAAGCTTCAGAATCAGATAATTCATCCCATGTAGCCAACATACCCTTCTTCTTGGGTTTGTCCTTTTTAGGACATTTATTTGCTAAGTGCCCATATTCTTGACAGTTGTAACATTGACTATCTTTTAAATATTTTTGAGATTTGGGTCTAAACTTCTTTTTATTATTAGATTTTTGAAAATCAACCCTTTTCTTGCTTTTGAAAATCTTGTAAAATTTCTTAGCTAAAAGAGCCATATCATCTTCTGAATCAGAATTTTCTTCTGAATTATATTTAGAAGATTTTAGTGCGATAGATTTACCTTTAGGAGCTTTAAAGTTTAACTCGTAGGTTTGTAGAGAACCAACTAGTTCTTCTACCTTCATATCATCCGTATCACGAAGTTCTTGGATTGCGGTTACTTTAGAATTGAACCGTTCAGGAAGTGAGCGTAATATCTTTGCACACACTTTATTTCTGGAATTTTATCGCCAAGACCCCACATTGAGTTTACAATGTCATTCAATCTAGTGTAAAAGTCCATAAACATTTCATTTTCCTCCATAGGAATTTCTTCAAATCTGGTTGTGAGGAGTTGGACTTTAGATTTTTTGACAATTGTAGTACCCTCGTGTGTCATTTCTAATATATCTCAAGCTTGCTTTGCAGTATCACAGGAAATGATTCTTTTGAACTCATCCGGTGATAGTGCGCAAGTAATTGCATTTAGTGCTTTAGCATTAGCACTACTCTCACTTTTCTGAAGAGTGGTCCATTGGTAATATGGTATGACTTTCATAGATTTTGAACCATCAACCCCAGTAACTTCCATGATAGGAGGTTTCCATTCAGTCACTGTGGCTTACCACACATTTTCATCCATTGATTTGAGGAAGATCCTCATTCTGGCTTTTCAATAAGCATAGTTGGAGCCATCAAAGGGTGGAGGCCTTGTGACTGAAAGGCTATCAAAATTTGACATCTTAAATAGCTTAAATCGTTAGCTCAGGAATTAAATCCAAGAATTAAAAAGAGCTATTAGGCTCTGATACCACTTGAAAAGGCCTAGCTATATGTCCTAGAGCGGGGGTGAATAGGACAATGCCAAATAAAACTTATAACAGCGGAATTAAAAAGAATATGATAGCCAAATTAAATCACAATGCAGGAAAGTAAAACAACCTCAAAATTTAGATCTTGAGAGGTTGATACAAATGTTGTTCTAAGGACAACCTTTCACCAAAAACCAAAGTTTACGGTAGGACAACCTTATTTCTAGAAAGATCTTTGTATCAAATCTCAAACCAAAGAAGAATAAAGAAATAAATACAAACTGAATTGAAATAATTTGTAATCACAAATGTATTGTTCTAGGGACAGCCATACACCATAAAAATGGCAGGGCAACCTTGCTGGAACAACTTTTAAAAAAAATTGAATATCAAGCTGATAAAGGAATAACAGAAAATAAATTCTAAACTATTACAAAATTCTCACAATGCTTGAATTAAATGATTACAACATTTACCACCATACATACATCCCACAAAAGAATATTAGAGATTAGAAATGTAAATCATTCAACCACAACACAAGGGATTATAGTGGTTCGACTGTGTGTTCACCAACTGTTAAACAACAGCCACACAAAATGCTACTCCACTCTTAATATCCTTACACAGGGGATATTAGCGTTCACTAACAAAATAGGTTTTCCCAGGTTCACCAAAAACCTTTACAATTATTTCTTTGTTTGTGGGCTTATATAATTAAAAAAAACCCCACTTCTGAGTTTTCCTGGCTCTCCTTAGATAACCAATACAACAAGATTTTTCTGGTAAATCTTGAAAGAAACCAAAACAAAAAGGAATTTACAATTAAATGTAAAATACCTGTTTATCTCCTTCGTTGTAGCAGCCCAATAGAACCAAATCCGAGTAGATGATTGAATGTCCAAGTTCAATGTCCAGTACTCAATTACAATGGTTTTAATTCTAATAGGTTTTAAATTAAACCAAGTAGGGCTTACCTTAATTGATTTTGATTCCAAAGAAAGGGAATAACAATTCCTCTTATCAAATTAGATTAGAATAGCTGAAACAAAATCAATTAAATAAAGCTAAGGAAAGAGAATATTAAATAAGCACACTTAGCTTAGATGGAGCACAAAATTAACTCTCAGAAGTTCGACGAAGATTGGCTTGAATGGATTAATTAATTCAATGATTACTTCTGAGATTCGTGCTCTATTTATAGGTGAGCATATCGTGTGTTCGACTGGTCTAGAGAGCTCTTCGACTAGTCGAAGAAATAACAGATATTTAAAAATCAGGTGCGATTAAGCTTTGACCGTTCTACGACTGGTCGAAGGTCACCTTCGACTGGTCGAAGAATTTAAAATTCATCGCTGGACTTTGAGTCGAAGACTTTCGACTGGTCGAAGACTTTCGACTGGTCGAAGATACAGTCGACACTGTTCCTTCAACTGGTCGAACAGATTCCTAGACTAGTCGAAGCCTAACAGAAATTATCCGTAACAAACTTACGATTGATCAAGGAATTTCTTAGACTGGTCGAAGCAACTCTAGGACTAGTCGAAGAAGGCCTAGGACTAGTCGAAGAATAGACCAAACATATGTAAAATAAACATTCGATTTATGTATCCAAAGTGACCTACTTCTAAGGTCAACCTAAGGTCAGTCAAACCTCAACTATGAAGTAAGGACATTGAAACATTAGGAACTAGTGACCTTGAAGTATGAGCCTTGAAGTCTTGATGTAGTTCAATCTTGAAATCTTGATGTAGCTCAATCTTGAAAGTGTCTTGAGTTCTTTATGAACTGCCTTGTACTCTTCTTGAAGTCTTGCAGCTTGAGTCATGTCTTGTGAGTAGTTCTTGCATTCAAGTTTGATCTTCATACTCGTGAGCTTTGCTTGTTGTGAGCTTAGCTTGTTGTGAGCTTAGCTTATTCATGAATGTTGATCTTTGAGAGAGCTTCACTTATGCAAGATATATAATAGTGATTTTGGCACCACAAATTTGACAACAACTAAAATATAGCACTTACACGAACGTCAACCTGTCCTTCAGCTCCTGAAAAGCTGCTTCTGCCTTCTCATTCCAGGCGAACTTCAAATCCTTACGCGTCAACTGTGACAACGGCCTGTCAATCTTCGAGAAGTCTCAAATGAAACATCGATAATACCCTGCAAGACCAAGGAAACTCCTCACCTCGGTAACTGAGCCAGGCTGCTGCCAATCCTGAATCGTGGATACCTTAGCAAGGTTCACTGCTATCCCATCCTTGGACGCCACATGTCCGAGGAACTTGACTTCCTCCTGCCAGAAGTCGCACTTCTTATACTGCGCGAACAACTGGTTCTTCTTCAACGTATCCAACACCGCTCTCAGGTGCTCCTCGTGCTCCTCCCGACTCGTAGAGTATATTAGAATGTCATCAATAAAGACGATGACGAATCGGTATAGGAATAACCAAAATACCCGGTTCATCAGGTCCATGAACACAGCCGGTGCGTTCGTAAGACCAAACGACATCACTAGAAACTCGTAGTGCCCAAAGCATGTTCTAAAAGCCGTCTTCTGCACGTCCTCATCTCTGACGCGCAGCTGATGATACCGGGACTGCAGATCAATCTTCGAAAAGTACTTCGCCCCCTTCAACTGATCAAACAGATCATCTATCCTGGGTAAAGGATACTTGTTCTTCACGGTGACCTGGTTCAACCTACGGTAATCAATACACAACCATAGTGAGCCATCTTTCTTCTTCACAAACAGTACAGGTGCTCCCCAGGGAGACACACTAGGTCGTATAAAGCCCTTCTCTACTAGCTCGTCAATATGTTTCCACAGTTCCTCTATCTCACATGGAGGCATGCGATACGTCGGCAATGAGATAGGTGTCGCACCAGGCGTAAGATCAATGGTGAAGTCGACCTCGCGCCGAGGAGGCAAACTAGGAATCGTCGCAAACACACCTGCAAAATCCCGAACCACAGACGTATTTTCCAACGTCGGACCATCAACATGCTCTAATAGGGTAGCGTAACATCCAAGGCGACATGACCAACTAACCTGCATTGCAAAAGCAAAGACTGTGTCATCAGGTCCATTGGCTGTCACAATCCGAGTATCGCAATTAATCTCTGCCTTTATCTCGGTGAGTTAGTCCATACCGAGGATAATGTTGTAATGCCATAGTGGAGCAACAATGAGGTCGACGATCACTGTTCTGCTACCCAAATCCATGGGGCAACCCTCACACACCCGTGTGACATCCGAAAAAGTCCCAATAGCTGTAGTGAGTCTCATTTCCTTCGTGGGAGTAGTTTGTAAAGCTAGACGCTTAACTACCCCACATGAAATAATAGAAGTAGTGGACCTAGTGTGCACCAACAAGGAGACGGGTGTACCTCGAACATGGGCCGTACCCTCAAAAGCCATCAGGGCCGTAATCGAGGTCTCAGGTGCTTCAGCTACCAGCGCATGCACTCGAGCCTGCTGCTGATGGTTCTTCTGTGGAACCATGGGCCGTTGAGGCGGCCTGAAATGAGATGTAGGAGGTAGGAAGGAAGGATGAGCAGGGGCAGTCCATAAAGGTGGAGCCGATAGAGCCTGTGGGTGAGAACAACCAATCATCTTCGGTGGAGAGAACCCGCTATACCTCATCCGCGCAAAACAGCTCCCAACAGATGACTCTGTTTTCTGCAGTATGTACAGGTCACAATAGGGCGCCCCATCGGAGCTACTGGCGCCGCGGCCCTGGGGGGAGAGTCAATACGAGGCCTCTTGCCTAAGAAAGGCATGCTCTGCATCTCTGGTCATGGTCTCGTAACCATAGTACCACGAGAATGTGTCAGCCGATCAACATCCTGCTTGGCCATCATAGACATATGAACCAGCTCCACGTAAGAAGGTATACTGATACAGCACATCTTCGACCGTATATCAGGGCGCAAACCCCCAAAAAAACGGTGCATCTGCATCTGCTCATCAACAAGGATGGTCGGGACAAAGCGGCCCAACTCCGTAAAGCGATACTTGTACTCATTGATTGTCATGCCTCCCTGCCTGAGGTGTAAAAACTCATCCTCCAGCTCGTGTCTGTAGGTCTGCGGGTAATACTTCTCGTTGAATCGGAACTCAAATGCTGCCCAAGTCCACACATAGCCCACTGCGACAGACCGCAGTACACTGTCCCACTACAGGCTGGCCTCCCTCTCGAACATGAAAGTGGCCAACTCGACCTGCTCTGCCTCAGTACAGTGCAGCATTCGTAGCATCTTGGAGATGCGGTCTAGCCAAAACTCAGCCTCCTCGAGTCTGTGAGAACCCGTGAATGTGGGAGGCCTCAAGCGCTGGAATCGTTCAAGTAGGCCACGAGTACCAACATCTCCAGTAGGGGGTACAGTAGGCGCGGGGGGAGGTATAGCCTCAGCCTGAGCAGGAGGCTCTGCAGTCTCTGGTCGTGTAGATGGTGAAGGTGGAGCCGCACTGCCACCCTGAGCTGATAAGACAGCAAGAAGCTGCTGATGCTGCTGCATCAGCATCATCATCTGCTCAAACCTGTCAGGAGGTGGAGCAGCCTGTGGGTCATGCTGTGTAGATGAGGATGCGCGGTGTTGCTTGTGAACCGGGGGTGTATAAGGTGGCAGTCCACCAGTAGGACCGGCAGGAGGCTGATCTGAGTCTAAACCTCGGTCCGTGGGACCACCTCTACGAGGAGTCTGGTCCATCGAGTCAGTGAGAAGGAGGTGTGCCGTGCTCCGTGTATACTGCCACGGCATGTTCTATACAATATAGGGTGCAACGTATGTGAGATAAAGCATAGCAACACATTATACAAGCACTTTAAGCATTCCACACATCTCATAGTAAAAGAGGTTGCATGCTTTTCATTTACCAAAATTGTCATAATACATGAAATACAGAGTTACATGAATCATGACAGAAATTACATGTGAGCCAATTACATCCATAACATCAAACACTTAAAACATACTACTAACTACTACATCATCAACATGAAACATAAACCCACTACAGAGGAAACCAAAACAACTACAAAACGGCAGTATGGATGGCTAGGCATCCAAGTCAGGCGATGGAGGAGGGGCATTCTTGTCCTGTAGACAGCACAGGATGACCTTCAAGGTGCGAGATACCTTGCTGAGCTTGGTTTGGACCTGCCCGACTTCCTGTTGCAGGGCGGCTTGGCCCTCCTCGAGACGGGCTAAACGCGCATCTATGGTAGCCCGATCGGTGCCCTACTCCTGAGCCGCAGGAGGTGGACTCTCCTCTGTATCTTGGGCCTCAGGTTCTCCTTCTTCTTCTTCTATTTCATTGCCACTCCCATTTTCACTCTCTTCTTCTTCGCTCTCAAACTCATCCTCGCTCTCCTCATGTCGGGCCCGTCGTCGCCGTGCCCCAAGTTTCATCTGATGGAGAGTACTCTCATCGATTTGATGGATCGGTGCTGGCCTTTCCACCCCCAGACTGTAGCCAAACTCCTGTGCAATCCTGCATACGAGTCGGCCGAAGGGAAGCGAATCAGAGCTCATGGTGGAGCGTGCAGTACTCACAATCTGTCGCAACACGAATGTAGGTATGCACAATTTCGCCCTCTGCCCCACTTGGTACAGAAAGTCTACCATGAGTCGCGTGCACTCACTGTGATTACTGTGTCTGGGGTAGAGGTTGTATGTGAAGATGTGATGTAGTAGGCGGAAGTCGTCTGACATGTGGGACGCTAGCAGGCTTTTGTTCGGCTGTCACTCAACTAGTCGGCCACCACAAAGGTAACGTGTGCGACGATCCCTTTCACGAGTAGTCCCCAGATTCTGTTCGCTAGCATGCACGTCACCAAGGGGCATATTCATAAGCCACGCAATCACTCCCACATCAACAGTGACAAACAGATCCACCCCAACTAAGAGCCGGAACTGCAAAGGTTCCAGTGTAGGCTCACGAATGTTGGCGTAGAAGGCTCGGGCAGTATCAGGATTGGCGCGACCTCTGGCCTCAAATAGCGAACCCCAGTGGGCTGCCTCCACTTGCTCGAACAAGTAGTATTCACCGAAGAGTCGCCCATCCACCTGGGCTTCAAAGAGAACCCTACGGTTGTCAGACTCCATGGGGTAGTGCCGCCAACTGAGCTCTTTCAGCCGGAATCCGGGGATCAAGATCCCGCTTTGTTCGAAATTCCCGGGCAACGCTTGAGCTAGCGGCAGTGCCTCTCGGCTGCCTTGAACGTGTAAGGCGACTAGGCCCAGCCTCATCAGCGGTGACCTTCCTCTTTTCCATAAGAGAAAGGATGGTGGAGATGGAGAAAATGGCCGAAACCATTGCGAGAAAAGCCATGGAAAGGGAAAGAAAAGAAAGAAAAGGGCTGGAGGGTTGGTTCTCCACGGAATTGGGTCTCAGCAGACGTTGTAGGGGCCCAAATGATAGAGAATGAAGGAGGAAAATGGAGAGATAAGATGGGTGAGGAAGCTCACACGATTTTTGAGCTTCAAATGGGGGTGTGAGAGCTCAAACAAGAGAAACGGAGAGGGTATGGAGGAAGGGACTGCTGTGGACGATGGGAATGGATGGGTTGTGGTCAAAAATAGTAGATTGGACGACTGGAAGGGCGATTGGAGAGAGGAGACAGCAAGTGTAGAGAGAAAAATGGCTTGGAGGTGGGTTTTGTGAAGGAAGTAGGGGTTTGGGAGGGAGGAAATGGATGGGACCTATGTCAGGGGGTTCCTTATACCCCCAAAGTGGATCAACTCGAGCCGCGGGCCGAGCTTAGCCCAAAATCCGGCGAGGCCTCGCCGACCAACGGTTCAGATCACGAGGGCTCGCCCCATGGGCGAGACCCTCCTACCACCTAGGCCCCAAAAAACCCTGGGTCCCACCCTGGGTACCCCTAGATTAATGTGGTTAGGCCCCCGACCCCGATTCGCTCAATTTCGGGTAGTTTCGGGCACTTTCAGACACATACTTGCATTTATAGATCTTTGACTGCTGGGATGAGGTGTATTGTGATCTAGACATGTCAATAGACGGTCTAGAAGTGATTTGGGATCGACTCGTGCGATCAGGATGGAGTAAGAACTCGATCAAAATGATCGTTTTCGATGAACTTCACCAAATGGCGAAATCGGAGAAACCTAGGACTGTTTCTATATTTTTCTCGCACCCACCCAAGTCAAAGTGTCAGCGTACGTCGTGGGAACATAACTCAGGTCCGGTTTAATCAAAATTATGCTCTGATACCAACTTGTAACGCCCTGAAATTCGAGGGTCGAGTAGCAACTCAACTCTCGAGTTCCAAAACATCACTTATGCAACATAGATAATGATGATTAAATGTTGTCTATGTTAGAGCAATAAACATGAGTGAGATTATACCAAAACAGTAATTCTTACTTTAGATCAATTGTATAAAGGTAAGAGGAAGACTGAAACTGTATATATATGTATGTAAAAGAAACAAAACCATCTCGATCTCCAGAGTATGAACCCATCTGAGTGACCATATACATATATCTGTTTTATGAACAAAATACCAAAAGTACAACTAAGGAAGTGAGCCCTGTAAGTCCCGTCGATCCAGGCAGTCTAGTCGAAGCCACCAGTATATTGCATAAATGAGAACTCGTCCTGGTCCTCGTCATAGTCCGCCTTAGCCTCCTGAGTCATCATCTCATCTGTACCTAAGACAGAGTCTGGTTGGTGTGTACAACATCATCCCGTAACGTGGGAGTGAGTAGCTAACTCAGTGGAACAATAAAGCATAGGTTAACATGTTATCAATTCGGTCAAGCAGTAATGATAAAGCAGTAAAATCAAACACTCCTAATTACTCTTATTAATGCGAGTATGAATACAGTCATGGTGCATGCCCTCACCACACACTCCCTCGTGCGACACCATTTTACGTTCGTGGCATGCTTTCAACCCTCAGTGCTCCACATCTTCCAGGCACATGCAATGCGATGATGAGTATGATTACCGAGTTGTTATTAGTCCATTTCAAACATCAGTATTGGGAAACTAAAGTACCTCCCTTGTATCATTCCTAAACAAGGATCCTGTCTAGGGTCGTCGCTCCTAGTTAGTATCATACGATATTATGGTTTGAGATGCATCGTGAAGGCATCACAAAGGGCTCGTCACCCGTCAGTATGGATACAGATCTCACCGTATGCAGCTCAATTGCTGGCCGTCAGCTCGAATACAGGTCTTACCGTACTCGGCTCAATCGCTGGCCATCAGCTCGAATACAGGTCTCACCGTACCCGGCTCAACTCATGCTCTAGCTGCTGTGAAGGGCTCATCGTCAATCACAGACCTTGGAGTATACTCAAAGACACTACGAAGGGCTCGTCACCCGTCAGTACAAATACAGGTCTCACCATATTCGGCTCTCGCCGTAGGTGTCGATAGCTCGAATACAGTGTCCCATACCACCGTATTCGGATCACGAATCTGGTTGTTCAATGGTCACTACGGGGAGGCACATGGCCCTAGCGTAGGCTGACAGCTCGACCACGGTGTCCCATACCACCATGCCCGGCTCATGAGTCTTAGTGAATCGAGGTACCATAGTTAACAGGATTTCACTGGTAAGTTTGGTACCCTAGGTTCAAGCAGTAGCGTCCAAACATGGTGAACATACATTAGACATATCGGGTTACTTGACGAGCTTGACTAGCTTGAGCGCACAATCAACTGAACGACATGAAGTGCATAAGCACTTCGCGTGGCCTAATCGCTATCGCCAACTGAAGTACGACTCGGGTTCGTCAAACACATCCTACGTGGCGAAATGAATCTCAACCACGATCTCAAGTCTGGTACCGATTGTCTGGACTACAATCATAGTCCCAAACTCAATCAATTCTTATTTAGAGCATGTAGAGTAAAGCATGATGAATAAAGTAATTCAAGCATGATAACAAGCATGTCATAAAGCATGTTATAAAGCATGTTTTCAAGCACCATGCAAACAGGAAATACAAACACATATATTTCATAAGCAAGCGGTTAAAGTAAACAATCAATATGGAGGAATTATATACGTCTCTAAGGTAATTGAGAGTCCCATCTCAACACCTACCTAAGGCACTATCACCCAAGCACTTACTCTCACAAGCATTTTCATAAACACTTAGAATACACTATTTCAACATACATAGTGTATGTAAGCAAAACATGTATTAGGGGGAGTCCTTTCTCCAAACAAGTAATTTACACATATATAATATGTTCATATAGCAAATAATCATGGCAAACACATCTCCAAAATTTATACGTATACTGTACTTTCTAGAGTACACTATTTCAACATACATAGTGTGTATTAGCAAAACATGTACTAGGGCAAACCCTTTCGCCAAATAAGTATTTTACGCATATATAATATATTCATACAACAAATAATCATGGCAATCACATTTCCAAAATTTATACGTATACGGTACTTTCTACAAATACCTAGAGTATGTAAAATTCCATATTCTTCAGCTTTAATCAAAATGGAAAACAGACAACACTTTATACATGTGCAATTGCATGCAGATCATGAATCTATCATTATCTGACATTGAAAGCGTTAAAAACCATAACCTATACACCTAAAGTCCTCACCTTTCGCCTTAGAATCGTAACGAATCAACTAGGGTTGCTAAGCTTCCGTATTCGGCAGTTTGGTAACCTATAGAGTGAAATAGGTTAGCTATTTCATAACCTACAACCATTACAACCCCAAAACATATTAGGGTTAGGGTTTCTTACCTAGAAACGAAGTCGGATTCACCGGGAAAGCGATTAGACTTGAGTGATTCAGCTTGTAGAATGGTAGGGGAAAGTAGTAGGGAGTTTCTCCCACTTCTATCACACTTTCTCTCTCTCTTTTCTCTTTTCTCTTTCTAGGGTTTCTCTCAAATTCGTATGGCTGTGAGAGAGAGGGTTCTAAGGTCCTTATATAGCCTAAAAACACACTAAAATAGACTCATGGACAAGGTATACTTAAGTTATAACCAAAGTGACCCTTTTCTAGCTCAACGGAGCACTTTTGGCAGGCCTCCTTGAGCCAAAGGTCGGACTTATGCTCACCAACCTTGGATCTAGGTGGAGTTAAGTTTTCGTTTCAGTGGGATTCCCAGATCACGCGTGGCAGACCAGTTTCAGTTCAACGGTCAGCGGATCTCGATCTGAAATTTCAAGTACATGGACATGATTATGAAAATTTTCCTGATCCGAGGGTGTATTTGGGTCAGATTCTGACGGTCTGGTTGCTTACAAAATGTCCAACACATGCCAGATTACTATTTGAGATATTTTATTTGTAAAGAAAAACAAGCGTTCTCACACTCCTCGCTCCGGACTCAAGCGAACAGCCGTGGGACACTGTCTGGATTTAATTTCTGAGAAGGTTGTCAAGCCCAGCGAGGCGGTCCCAAGTCCTTAACTTCGTATTATTTGGACTCTCGATGTGCGGTCCAGACCTGATACGAAGTTTCAATGTGCTCCCGAGAGCAGTCGGGTAATGAGTTTGATCCTAGATTTTAGGGTAATCTAGCGCCAATGATTCTACAAGTTTTGGGTCTTGCAGATCGTATTTAAAGGAATTTAAACGGATTTCATGGCTAATCTAGTTTAGCACTAAGTTAACTTTGTCAAATTTCTAAAGGATTTAATCCTAAGTGATTTCTGGTCGAGGTAGTACTCGGGCCATTGTACGGAATTTTACGAGTCGTTAAGCGGCTCGCGTAACTAATATGTCTTTTGCGTGGCTCGCGCAATCTCATAAAATGATATTCTTTCTCATTTTTCTTCTATCTTCTACTTTCTTGATCTTTTCTATCTTCGTCCTTCTTCTTTTTATGCCTTAACAGGTGCCCCCTTGATCTTTTTTTGTTCTTCTGAATCAAAGAATTAGGTTCAATTACCCTCTTTTTTATTTCTTGTAATCGTTTACGCGGTTCGCTTAACGAACACTCGAGTACCGTACTCGGGCCCAAACCCCTATAAATACCGGTCGCCTTTACTTATTTCTCATTTTTCGCATTTCTTCTAGCAAAGCTCTGCCTCTTTGCTATCTCCCCGCGCAATCAATATTGTTTACGCGACCCGCGTAAAAGTATTCCTATTCCCGCAAGCTCTTCAAACGTCGCGCTGCTCCACGCAACCCATTTTGTTTGCGCGACTCGCGCAAACCCCTTTCTTGCAGAATTTCCAGACTTTTCTTGGGACTTGAACTTTCACCATGGTCCAAGAGGACTTACCGTCTTATTGAACCTTCTACTACACAACCTTCTCACCAAGAATTGCCAAATCCCTCATCTTCCCAAGCCACTGAACCATCACCGTCTCCAGCCCAACTATCACGCAAACATTTTAAAACCACCAGTAAACGTCCTACCTATATAAAGGAACCCGTGCTTCCTACCTTCGATATCACCGATCGAATCGCCACACTGCCTTCTCCTATTCACAGGGTAATCGCTATGGGTGAGATTGAACAACCACCGAGACATGGTCGTGATTTTGATTGGGATGAGTGGCTAAAGACAACGACTCATTTGCCGACGATGAGCAAGAAGCCACTGATGAGAGAAGACACTCCCCCACCATCTAGGTCGAAGAAAACCCGTCGCAACAAAGCTGAAGAGTTCCAGGAGAAAATCAGAGAACACAGTAAAAAGAAACTCCAGAACTCCTAGGAGTTGATTCGGGTGATCGAGGGTATTATGAAATTTAATAACCCTTATAAGCAAGGCATGGTAGTGATCCCACTGAGCCTTCATTGCCATCAGTTTATCCTTAACTGTGAATCGTCAGATCAAATGGATGGCGAGAAACTGGCCTTCACAGAATCCTGGTCGTTGAGGGAATCCAGAATTTTGGAAGGTATCTTGCTGCCGAAGAAGTCAAGGCAACAGATTGGCGATGTTCACCAAATGATCTTCCTCAAACCTTCTTATAATCCACACAATCTATTCCTGATTCATTTTTACGAGACGCTTCAACAACGTTTCAGAGAACGTCAATTGATCGGGAATCTGGAAGAATTGAAGACAAGAGGCCTCCTGACTTCCTGCAATTACTATCCTGCATGGGCAACGACGATCTTGGCCAAACATTCGAAGATCTTGGTCAAGATTGATCTTTATAATGTGATAGAAGCTACATCGCAACATTTCTACATGGAGCCCTCTATCCTGAAAGGCTTCCTTAATTATTGGTGTCCCTCAACCAACTCCTTCCATCTTCCTGCGGGTGAGATGAGTATCACGCTCTGGGATCTTCGTCGAATCGCTGGTCTTCCAAAAACTGAGAAATTCTATGATGAGTTTGTGCTGACTAATGAAGAACTGACCTATATCTCCTCGCTAGGCCGCGTTGCTTCTATCTCAGAAATGACCGCCGAACTTTTTAAGGAGATGTCCAAATTTCCAAACATTGACAAGATTTCCCCTTTACAATGGCTTGCGCATTTCAACAGAGCTCTATGGTAATTTCTCTTTCTTATGGACTATCAATTCCTTACTGTATCCTGATACATACTTCTCATTATCCGTCTTTTCTTCTCTTCCCAGGTTTAGTGGCAACCATTCGCAAGAACTGGTGGATCTTTGTGAAAACATAAAAGAACGTCCAGAGTATACCCTTGATGGGGAACTTGCAGCATTTCTTGTGTATTGGTTGAGTGTGGTGGCCTTGCCCATCTCGAAGTGGGCAGATGCGATTCTCCTTACGGTGTTTGTTGTTGCTGGTGCAATGGCTGAAGGGTTCAAATATTCTCTTGCTCCTCCAGTCCTATGCTCAATTTATAGGGCTTTTGGTGAGATTGCTTCGCATGTCAAAAGTCCTTCTGTCAGCTCTTCTTCCACTTACACTCCATGGCATTACGTCACTGGCTGGCTCGGTGTATATTTTCCATGGACTTTCGAAGTTTTTAAGAAGGCTTATATTCATCCCTCTATATTCCACTTTGGTTTTTCCAGAAGAGAGCTATGGCGAAAATATCTTACGATTGGGTTATTGATGCAATTTCTTCTGATGATAACATCAACTACTTCCATTTTTCCTGTGTCACTACATAGAGGATACAAATAAAATAGATGTTGGATCACTTACTCTAGGGGAGATGGCTTTTTACCTGTTGATCCGATCCTGCAGTCTGCCATTAAGAGAGGGAGTATAGTTTTGAAGGGAGCCATACTACCCGAGCTACTTTGCTCGTCAATTTGGTTTCGACCAAACCATTCCAGAGGATTGCAAGTCGGTGACCAGGCGAATGAGGAGTTATGGGACAGGCCCTTATAATTGGCCTATGATATGGAAACAGATTTTAGGCGGCCGAGTTGAATCTTCTTTCATTATCCCGGGCTGCAATCGCATCCCTCGTGCCTCATATAGCCACATGAGATGGTGGGTTCATCAGTCATATTTGGTAAATAAATGCTCACCTGTGATTGAACCTATTTGGGTTTCACCGCCAAGGCTCAAAGGTCGTAAGTTTGAAGAAGGGATAGGTTTTGTGCCAGAAACAAGTCATGCCCCCTTTCTCGGTCATCTCTGTATTATAAGATATTAGCGGATGATCCCATTCATGAGCGAAAACCCTCTAATACTTTAGAAGGGTGATAGCTTATGGGGTCATCAGGGACTTTGAGAAGGTCCCACGGGATCGTTATGAGAGAGTGACTAAGGATCTCCAGTTCAAGAAAATGTTGTTGAACCTCAAGATCAACTGGCCCCTTCTCCTGCTCCTCGAACTACTCACCCTAGTCCATCTTCTCCAATGACAAGGTCTCAGACACACTCTCAAGCTTCTCTCCCTTCTCCTCAAGAAGGGGGTAGCCGGGCTTCTCCATCTACTTCGGTCCTAGTTAATAAAGATTCTCAGCCAGAAGGTAGCCGGGCTTCTCCTTCCAAAGGAAAGCAGGTTATGATCGAAGAAGTATATGAAGAAGAATTAGAGGATGAAAGTTCAGCCGCTTCATCTGAAGGCACCAATTCTGCTGAGTATGAAGATGATGAAGACAATGAAAATGATGACTTCGAGGAGGGAGAGGTTGACATCGATGGTGAGGAAGATGTTGTTGCGGAAGGTACTCTTATTGACGAAGAACATCTTCCATCAACTTCTGAAGCTCTTCTTAATAGCAATATTCGTGCGAAGACCCTTGCAGTGATAGAGGAGGAAGAAGATGAACCTTTAGATTACGGAGAATATGGATATTCGCCAAGTAAGGAATTTTCTTCCCTCTTTTTTCTTTTTTAAAAAAAATTTACAATCTTTTATATATATATATATATATATATATATATATATATATATATATATATATATATATATATATATAAATAGGTTATCTCATTATTATTGTTATATTTTTATTTCAGGTGTTCATATTGTCAATATCAGGATGGGTGATACTCCCCCTGCGGATCTTCCTCCGATTGCACCAATGGTTTCACTGAGGGTCTCTTTGACTCCTTTGGCAGCACCAAAGACGGCAGCTCATGGAATCATTTTTCCAATAGCGACCACTGATCTTCCATGTTTGACTACTAGGGATTCGAGCACGAAGGCCAGAGCGCCTTCCTTTGGTGATATGTTGGGAGCCGGTCTTTCTTCTGTTCAGGAAATTCAACCTCCTCTTACCCATATTTCTGTAGTAGGTATGTATATCATTTGCTTTATCAGAATTTCCACATCCTCTAGCCTTGTTATCATTATCCTAATTTCTTTTCCTCTTTTATATTACAGGAACTCCTCACAGTGGTGCAACAAGCTCTGACTACGTACCTACTGTGTCTGAGTTATTATCTTTTGAGAAGGTTCCTACGCATAAACGGCTTTTGATGAGGAATTCTATATCAGTGATAGTTCACATTTTAAAAAATCCTGAGCAGTGGTTGGATCTGGATATTGCTATTGAAATCTTGGAAAGCACTGCAAGGATGACGAAGATTAATATTTCTGTCTTACGCGATTCCTTCTCAAATTTCATGATTCAATAATTTCTTTGGCATCAACAGAAAATATCACTATTGCTCCTGAGATATTAGAATATGGAAAACAACTAGCTCTTTCCAAAGAGAAGGCTTCCCTCATCACTTCTACTATTTCTGAGTTCAATCAAGAGTAGTCAACCCTTCAGGAACAGTTGAAGGCTTGTGCTGACAACAAAATGACCATTCAGAATCGCATAGCTCTCCTGAAGGAAAAAATATTGCAACTGGAGTTGAAAGATCTCACGGAAGAATTAATCAACTATGAAGGAGATCGAAGAGAAGATGCAAATCAGTATTCGATCTACTGATGCTGAGAAATCTGATTTAATAAAAAATGAAGAGATAATCGCATCTTTGGAGAGCAAGTTAGCTGGAATTCCTAATCAGGCAAAAATTATTCTTGAAGAAAAGTCAAAACACATCGCAGCTCAAATTTAGTTGAAGGAAGATTTGCAGAAATATTTGGGAATATCGGGAGTCATAGATGAGTTGTAGAGAATTTGTTTTAATTGTTTTATTTTTGTATATATTTTTTTAGAACATGCAGCTTCTTTTGATTTTCAACTTATATTAATGAAAGCATCATAATATTTTGAGATAGTTCGCCTCTTCATAAATTTCCAAATCATGATTCATTTCAAGCATATTCATTTATGCAGTCATCTAACATGATATTTAATGAAGTGTTGAGATAAAAATATCAATATATTATGATTGTTAGTATGGGATTTCCTATATAATTTTTGTTTAGGTAGGCAGCACTAGATTTCAATTTAGTCAGATAATTACACACAGTTTAAGCTCTTGAGTAGTGGAGGAACACAGTTTTTTAGACTCTTAAGTGTGGAGTCGGGTCTCACGTGATTAGTCTTTGTAACTCTCATGAGTTCACTGAACTTTTTACAGCCTGGTGAGTTCACAAACCGTGATCCATCAGAGGGGCCCAGTGAAGCTACCGGGCCATGAACTCGGCTGGATTTAAGGACAGAGTTGGCCGCGGTTACTCTCTAGAGTTCACGGGGTGCATAAGGCGACCTTTGGGGTACCAAATCTAGGGCCGCCAGTCCATCGATGAGTAGGTTTGAACCCTTCGTCATGAGTTACTACTGAAATCAAGCCAGGGATCTGTGGGGTCTTAAGCATGGTTGGCCTATCTATGGATAATAGTTAAAGAGCGCACACTGCAGCCCGCATTTTCTTTAACTGCAAGGTCTGACCCATTCACGGGAGGGCAGTTTCATCCATTCCCCGTGACGCTGTCGGAAAGCTATACAGACGGCTTTCATCCATTCCCCGTGATGCTGTCGTAAAACTATACAGACGACATTGGTGTTACGTGTGACTAGCCGTTGAGGACTTTTTGGCCTTTTAGGGCTTTCAGTCGCTGCCTTCATCCGCTGCCAACATAGGTATGCATATGATGGCCTAGACGGGTTTTTTAGGGCCACTGGCTTCTCACCGCTACTCTAATAATAATGGCAATAGGCCTTATGCGTAGTTAGCCGTATAGGCTTGGCTAGGCTGCCTTAAATGATAAGCTACCATCGCTGTCATGAGAATAATAGATATCTTGCTTGATACATGACCGCTGCTGATAATATCTTTGACTATATGCTTGAAATTCATTCTTTATTCAATTATTTGAAATAGAATACATGAACATGACTTCACTTGTTCTTGACCTCTTTTGATATAGAAGCATTATGTTGATAATCTTCTGGATCAAAATTGTGACTATTTTCAAGGACGATACTTCTTGATGAAGAGTGTATTGACCGGTATACTGATACCTTGTCCATCTTGATCTACAACTCTGTATGCTCCATTGGAATATACTTCTTTTATTATGTATGACCCATCCCATTTAGGTTCAAATTTACTCCATGTTCTGCGGGTTACCACTATTGGTCTTTTCAATATTAGCACCATGTCCCCTTTCTTGAAAGAGCGATACTTGACTCGTTTATTAAAGACAATCGATATTCTTGCCTGAGATAACTGTAATCACTGCTGAGCTGCCAAGCGTTTCTCATCGAGCAAGTCCAGTTCTTCCAGCCTTGTTTTTGCATTTTCATCATCTTTAATTGACTAATGCACTGCCACTCTGAGTGACATAAATTGTGTTTCAATCGGGATGACCACCTCCACGTTGTAAACCAATGAATACGGTGTTGCTCTTGTTGCTGTCCGATGGGTAGTCCTATATGCCCACAATGCTTCTTGCAATTTCTCATCCCAATCACGCTTGTTTCCTGTTACTGTCTTCTTTAGTATCTTCACTATCATCTTATTGAATGCCTCTGCTAATCCATTGGCCGGTGGATAGTAAGGTGTTGAGAACGAGTGGTGAATATTGAAGTTGTGACATAGCTTTTCCATGCCTCTAATCTTAAAAGGGGTACCATTATTAGTAACGATTTTCTTCGGGATGCCATGGCTATATATTATCACGTGTCGAATGAAATTGACCACATCTTTTTCTTTGACATTGCGCAACGTGATTGCTTCTGTCCACTTGGAGAAATAGTCTATTGCTGCCAAAATATTTTTTTCCTTTGGATGAAGGCGGATTTATGGGACCAATAACATCAAGTCCCCAAGTGGAGAAAGGCTAATAAGTAACTTTTTTATGGAGATCTTCAGGGGGCATATGTATGACATCTCCGTGAATCTGACATTCGTGGTATCGCTTTGCGTAATCTATTGCATCTTTGAACATTGTAGGCCAGTAATACCCCATTCGATGTATCCGATGAAATAAATTTCGGCTAGATTAATGTGCCCCACATTCCCTAAAGTGAGCTTCTCGTAACATCTGACCCGCTTCTTGTTCATCTAGACAACGCAACAACATCCCATTGTAAGATTTTTTGTACAACACTTCACTACATATGATGAACCTGCTCGATCTCTGCTTGATTTATTATTTTTGTGCTAGATTTTCTGGCAAGATATCATATTTGAGGTAATCTACAAAAGGTTGATGTCAATCATCTATTGTCGCTTCCAAACATGATATAGGGAGCGCCTCAATGACTTTGTCAATAACTTCTGAAGAGGGCAAGAATCTTCTTTCCTCTATAGTTACTTGAAGAGGACATCTATTTGGACAGGACAGGGCTGCTGCTAGACTAGCTAGAGCATCTGCCTTCACATTTTCAGATCGCGGTACATGCTTGATTTCAACATGGCAGAATTGCTTCAGCAACTGCTGTGCTTTTTGACAATATGGCAAAAGCTCTTGCTTTCTTATTTCAAACTCAGTCGTCAGTTGATTTATTATCAACTTAGAATCTTCGAAAATCTGTAGCATTTTTATCTTCATTTCTTGGGAAATTTCCATTTCGATGATGAGAGCTTTATATTCGGCTTCATTATTTGTGCATGTGATACCCAATGTGAAAGAATAAGGTAACAAGTCACCCTGAGGAGTAATGAATATTACTCATGCGCCTGCTCCTGATGCTCTAGAAGCACCATCAAAATACATCTGCCACGGATTTTGCGACTCAGCAATCATAACCTGCTCATCGGGAAAATCATCACTAATGGTTTCACTTTCCATTACGGGATGCACTACCAAGAAATCCGCTACTGCTTGCCCTTTTACTGCTTTTGTCGGCTCATAGGTAATCGTATATTCTAACAGTAACAGCATCCATTTGGCCAATCTTCCTGATAACATTGGCCTTGTCATTAAAAACTTTATCGGATCTATCCTTGAGATCAAAATTATATCATGAGAGAGGCAATAATGTCTCAATTTTTGTACTGCAAATATCAGCGCTAGGCATTCTTTCTCAATCGGGGAATAATTGCATTCTGCGCCTATCAGAGTTCGGCTCAGATAATAAAGAGAATTTTCTTTCCCATATTCATTTACCTGTGTTAATAAGACTCCTAGCGAATTCTCGGCTGCAGATATGTACAAGATAAGAGGTTTACCCTTTATAGGAGCTGTCAATACCGGAGGCTGTCTTAGCAGTTCCTTTATTGAATCAAACTCATTCTGATAGGCTTTGTCCCATATGAACTCCGTTCCTTTCTTCATCAAATGAGAAAATAACTGACATCTCCCTACTAGATTTGAAATAAAACTACAAATATACACCAATTTTCTTTGCAAGCTTTTCAATTCTTTCAACGTTTTCGGAGGCGACATGTCTTGAATGGCCTTGACTTTCTCTGGATCAATCTCGATACCCCTGTGCCTGATAACAAAATTGAGAAATTTTACTGACGACACTCCGAAAGCACATTTATCTAGGTTCATCTTTACCTACTTCTTTCTGAGCCGACGAAAGACTGATGTCAGATGCTCGCAATGTTCCTGATGATTACCTGACCTGACCACTAGATCATCTACATAACATTAAACACGCTTGTGCATCATGTCTTGAAAGATACTTTGCATTGCCCTTTGGTACGTTGCCCCAGCATTCTTGAGACCGAATGGCATAACCTTGTAGCAGTAAATTCTTAACGAAGTTCTGAACGCTGTTGCTTCTTCATCTTCAGGAGCCACTATAATTTGATTATAACCAGCATAGCCATCCATGAAGGACATGACAGCATATTGTGTCGTGCTGTCAATTAGCAATTCGGTTATTGGGAGAGGAAAGTCGTCCTTCGGGCAAGCTTCATTCAGATCTCTAAAATCAACGCACACCCTGATCTGTCCGTTTTTCTTCTTTACTGGGACAACGTTTGATATCCATTTAGGATATTTGACCTCTCTGATAAACTCGACTTTTATCAGCTTGTTCACTTCTTCTTCTATTAGAGGAACCAAGTCCGGGTGAAATCGCCTTTGCGCTTGCTTAATCGGCCTTTTGTCTTTAGAAATATTCAATCGATGCATTGCTACTGAGGGTTCCAAACCCGACATCTTCGCATATGTCCAAGCGAAGACAACTTTATTTTCTTTCAAGAGTTGGACATATTTTTCAGCTTCTTGCTCAAGAAGTCCAGCACTTATGAATGTGTATCTTGTCTCTTCTTCTATGCCCAGATTTATTTCTCTCAAACTATCTATCGTCGGCTGCCCCCAGTCTTCCATTTGCTTCAGAGCTATCTCATGATGCTTGACTATTTCGGATTTGTCTCTGATAGCTGATCGACTGTAACCATATTCAATGAAGACTCTGCCACCAATCCTTGAAAATTTCCTCGTCTCTTCTAACAGACTCCGATAGGGATCTGAATTCCTTTTCCGTGATTTAAACCAGTTGGTTCTTCATAATCAAAACCTATGCTTTTTATAATTTTCCTTCTTCCCGGACTGTATTTCTTAAGATGACAAGACTTTAGCTTTCCGTGATGTACGTTATCCTTAGCTCTTTCTTCTATCTTTACTTCTGAAGGGGTGTAAAATTCAATCGGCTCCGAATACTTCGCACTGGCTTTAACATGAAATCTTTTCAGAATAGCCGGGAATGGCTTATTTCTTTCAGCATATGGCAATGACACTGTGTAATTTGACTATAGAATTTTCAACTGTTTAGGTGACAATAACATTAATGGCGGTTGTCCTGGTTGTCTCAAATGTTTCGGCACAAAATAGAACTTCTTCTTTGCTTCTGCAGTTCCAGGCGCTCCTGCCTTTTAAGATTCCTCTTTTATTACTTTCACATGAACATTTTCCAGGGCTTTGTTTTCATCACTCTTTCTCTCTTCTTCTCTGGCAAATCCATCGTAATAACTAGCGTCCGCAAAGAAGGCTTTGACTTCCATATATAGCTTCGCATCGGCCATTACTTTATACTGTACTCCGTTCTTACAGTACTTGAAACAATGATGTAGGGTGGAAGGTATAATACCATACTGATGTATCCATGGTCTTCCCAAGAGAAGATTGTATGTCGTGACTGCATTAATTACATGGCAAACAACATTAGTAGTTAATTCTCCTATTTTCAATGTCATTGTAATTTTACCGAGCGCGAGCTGCTTATCTTAATTAAAGCCCTGTATCATCATTCCAATAGGGCGCAAATTAGAACGACGGTAGCCCAATTTATTCAACATCGTTAGTGGTAATAGATTTACTGTAGACCCGTTGTCGAGCATAATCCGCTTGATCCCCTTGCTGCGGATGTGGCCTACCATCATTAGTGGCCTATTGTGCCCTGTATCACAGGCTAGATTATCATCAGAGAAGGAAACTATCGGCATGCAGTCCTCTCGTTCTTTGTGCTCTTCATTTTTCATTTCCACAAGCAACGTCTCTTTGACATCATGGTCGGATAGCGCTTGAATCAGACTTTGTCGAAAGTCCTCTGGTAACTTTAATGTGTCATAAATGCTTAACAGAGCCGGTATGCCTTTCAAGTGATTTACTACATCATAAGTCACCTTTGTTGCCTCATTCTTTTCTTCTCTTTTATCTCTGTCATGCTGATCTTTGATGGCCTCTGCTCTTGTGGCTCCAACTTTTTGCCTTGGGGGACTTGCCATTCTTTTTCCTGACCGTAGTGTGATTACTGCGGCCTTTCCTGTCATCTTACGATTTTCTTTCCCTGCTCTTTCATGAGTACTTTCCCGAATTGTTAGTACATTCGCCTTCGCCTTTGCGTCTTTTTATTTTTCTTTTCCGATCATTATTTCTCCCGGTTTATCATTCTTTGTATTATGCATTTCAACGTGTAACAATTTTTTTTTCGGGTCCCCCACCGACGATGATAGCAGCAGAAATCCCTCTCGCTTGTTCTTGTTGCATCTTCCGGGTGCTTGGATGCAGGTAATTCTATCGTACTGTCTTTCAACAGTTGGTTCATCATGGGAACAACATTTTCCCTATCGAACGCGAACCCTCCATGAGAATTAAGTGATCTGGGCCTTTTTCCGTTGAATTTGTTTCTAGGACGACTTGGTTCTTCCTTCCGCTCTGTCCTTTTTTCTCCTGAATCTCTTGTCTCCTGACTTATTTTCTCATGATCCACAGTGTTTGCGATCAACCTACAGGGCCCTCTCCTGGCCGTTTCATAGTGAAACGCTGGCATTTTTCGGGTCATCATTTCTAAGGCGTGGGCTTTAGTAGTCAGATCATGGAAAGTCTTGATATTGGGGCTGGTAAGCCCAAACGCAATTCCTGTTTCCATTGAGTTTAAGCACATATTGACGTGCTCTTTTTCTTTCGGCAACTGTCTGCAAGAGGCTCCCAATGTTTTCCATCTTTCTATGAATTTCTCCACAGGTTCCCCTTCTCTCTGTCATACAGAAGCTAACTCCGTAATGCTAACGTCGCGTTCTGATGAGAAGAAATTTGACTAAAAACGTCTTGCATTTGTTCCTAAGTGCGTATCGATCCTGGAGCTAAACTAGAATACCATCGGAATGCCAAACTTGTTAAAGAAGATCCGAACAATCGTAGGCAATATTATGGTATCGTGGAGAAATTTCCCATGCTGGTGATGAAATGCATCAAATGTTCCTCTGATAATCCGTCCCCATTAAACTTTTGAAAGTCTGGATGCTTGAAGTTAACTGGAAAGGAGACATCTTCTACTTTCCTCGGATATGGTGTTCGATATCTGAATTGGTCGACATTCTCACATTCCCTTTCTGTTCTGACAGCTTCCTTAATAACTTGCCATACTTCTTCTTGAGTTATGATTCTCACTGCTGGAGCAGATCCGAGTGATCTTGTCCCCGGTGGCTGAATTGGTGTTCTTGTCAGTTCATCATGCCCATCATTGGAGGAGTCGCCATCTGGGCTACATTATGCGCTAGAGTTGCTAAAGCTTCTCTGAGATTTCTACATTCTACCATCAGTGTTCTCTGTACTTGTGTCATTTCATTCATACGGTCTTCCGTAGTCGGCATAGTTTCCTGATTTGTTCCGGTCATATGTACTGTGGCTTCCCCACTTCCTGATGAAGCTGTAGTCGGAGTAGGATGAGAATATATTGATGTAATGGGGCTTACAAAGAGGGGAGTCTCATTCGATTTTCCTGTACTGCCGCTGCAACTGATTGATCGGGGTGATACAGAAGTAGGTGATCCTACGAGTAGTGCCTTACCCTTTTGTTCTTTTGTCCATTGGACTCTTAGAGCAATCAGAGTCGGGAAGTCATGTGATGTTAATTGTGGAACTGTTTGCCCGGGATATATTGCATGAGGGGTAAGTTCGGGATTCTTTTTAGCATCATTCCGTGTTATTGGTCCCCTAGCTCTTGGCTAAGGTAGACTTATTTTGAAGCTTCTTGCATTTCGGGCTCTCATCCTTTAAGATGTCACGACAATCCAGTCCTGATCACCTTCCAGTGATCGAGGTGAAGCAGATACGACTCCAACCATTGTTCGGGTTAAGTCATCTTTGCTTGCGGGGGAATGGGTCATACGCCTCGGAGGCTGGTCGGTGCGTATTCCACTATGAATCCAGTTGCAGTGAAATAGAAGTTCACCTTTCTCATTGAGTTTGCCATTGATTGTAGTTCGCAATTTTATCTTTTTACCTTTAATATAAAACATGAAATTGTAATTATTATTTGAATAGTAACATAATCTATCTAAGAGATGAATGGGAGGATGTTCCCACTAAGAGTCGTCATTTTAGCATCAGAAAGATGCCAAACTACAACAAAAGTCCTGTAACCTTCTCAATGTTAACATTAAATAAAATAAAATTGGTTAAAACCCCTGGCAACAAATCTGATTTTATATCTTTCGATATTACCATTGGAGTCCTGTTTGGTTTTGAACACCCATTTACAACCAATCGGCTTTATTCCTTGGGGTAACTCATAAGATCTAATACTTTATTGTCCTTCATGGTGTTTCGAACAAGAAACAAATGCATTCGATTTGGGAGATTATCTTATTCAAATATAACAGAGAGAGTGTATGAAGAACAATCGTTGTATTATTAATATTGAGTTCATTTACATCCTCGAATATCCCTTGATTCTGACATAGATTATTTAAAATACAGAAATTGACAAAGTTCGAATGTCGAATCTGAATATCAAATTCGGTAGCATTTCTACTTATAATTTGATCATCTCTTTAAGAGGAATATTGTGCAGGTTTGATCATCTGATCTCTCTCTCTTGAGCTTATATCCTTATGCAAAAGGAGAACTGGAGATGGTGAAGACCAAGATTAATAATTTTGGCAGCATATCGGCCCCAACCTTTACTGGTTGTATAACAGCCTTGTTGCGCGGGCCGCGCAACCGATATGGTTTACACGGACCTGCGCAAACCCTTGCGTCCCTCTCTTCTCCTACCTTCAATCTCTTTTGTAGCTCTGATCTTCTTCCAAAATCTTTCAACCCCCAAATGAGGGGGGAGCGAGGTATTTATAGGCCTTCACACGTGTGAACCCTCGATCTTTGGACCATGGGCCCACCTTTCATCAGATCTATCCGTTTATATAAAATAACATCTTCATCCTTTTGCGCGGTTTCGCGCAAACACCAGGATCATTTGCGCGAATCGTTCAATCAACAAATCGTTTGTGCCGCTCGTGCAACTAATATGTCTTTTGCGCGGCTCGTGCAATCTCATAAAATGATATTCTTTCTCATTTTTCTTCTATATTTTACTTTCTTGATCTTTTCTATCTTCGTCCTTCTTCTTTTTATACCTCAACACATGGATTTCAACTCATCCTTCATGTCATCAATCCAACGAGAATGATTAAACATTTTGTCTGGCTTGTACCCTCATGTCAAACTCATACTCCTATATATACGCGATGTAATTGTCTCGATTCACAGGCCTTCTCTCTCTTTCAGATCTTCTTAATGGCTTACCCTCTTGAGTGTGATTTTGATTTTCTTCATTAGTGGATTGCATAAGAGGTTCATCATAGTGATTTGCAATGACTACATGCTCAACTGTAGGATTCATACCAACATGGTCCGAAATGACCGTACAGAAGTCAGTCCTTTCTTCATCAAATACAAAATCTCTAATGTTTGTGCTCCCACTATTTTCAGTATCCTCAATGAATCTAGCATTCCTAGTCTCAATAATCCTGATGGAGTGGGAAGGCCAGTAGAATCGATAAGCTTTTGACCTTTTCGGGTATCCTATAAAGAAACAATTTATGATTCTGAGATCAAACTTTATTTTATATGGATTATAAACTTTGGCCTCAACAGGACATCCCCAAATATGTAGATATCGGAGACTTGACTTTCTCCCATTCCACAACTCAAAATGGGTTTTACTTATAGCCTTAGTGGGGACCCTGTACCCCACAAAGGTTATAGTAATGTTGAATTGCTTATCATGATACGCACCATATCAATAAGGGTGTGATTGCATCTTTCAGCTACATCATTCTATTATTGAGTCTCATGCAAGGTGTACTGGGTGACAATGCCATAATCTTGTAGGTATCTAGCGAAGGGTACTAGATTGCGAGATGATTAGTCATATCTATCATAATATTCACCACCATGGTCAGACATGATGACTTTAATCTTCCTATCGAGTTGATTTTTAACTTTAGCCTTATAGATTTGAAAGGCATTCAAGACATCTGATTCTTCACTGATAAGATAAAGGAACCCAAAATGAGAGTAGTCATTTATAAATGTGATAAAATATTTGTTCCCACTCTAGGATGCTGTAAGGAATGACACACAAATATCCGTGTGTATCACCTCTAAGAGTTCTACACTTCTTGTTGTACCCTTCTTTTTTGTTCTGTTATGTTTACCCTTAATATAATCAAGACATATTTTATAGTCGAAGAAGTCTAGAGAATGAAGAATCTCTTCTCGCACCTGCCTATTCAATCTCTCACTAGATCTATGGCATAATCGCTTATGCTACAACATAGAGGAATTTTCATAGCCTAGTCTTCACTTAGATCCTACTTTATTTCTATACAGGGCATTTACATTATACACGTGTGAGGCATTAAAATCTAGTTGGTATAGGTTGTTCACCATAGAGCCAATGTTGACAATAATTGAATTAAGTATATACTCAATCTTTTATTTTCATATTGAAAAGAATAACTTAATTTATCTAAACGAGAAATAAAGATCAAATTGTCTTATAAAAGGCACACAAAATATACCTACTAGATCCAATAAATGACCTGACCCTAACCTAAGCCTACCGACTCTAACTGCCTACATGTCAACTTTAACGCCACTACCTACCTATAATGAGAGTTCCTCATCAGTTGGTGGGTTGATCTGTAGCAAGTCTTGTATAGAAGTATATATGTGAATAATTATTCCCAAATCTATCCACCAAGAATCTCCTAACACATCAGTTAGATTGAATTCAAAACATACCAAAATTGAATTATTATCCTTCTTTACGAGCCACTGCTTGTATTTTATGCAGTCTTTCTTCTGATGACTCGATTTCTTGCAGAAGAAGCAATTATTATTTTTTAGCCCGCTTGTTGCTTAATACATTCTCAGGTTGATTTTCATGATTTCCAACCAGAGGACCTGAGAATCCCTTATTAGAACATTGTTTCCTTTTTCTCTTCTCATTATATCCATGTACATGTCCTGAGGTTACCAGATTAACATTCTGTGCCTTTCTTAGTGTCTTGAGCGTGTCCTCTTCTTGGACACACTAGAAATCAGTTCATCTAACGTCCATTTATCTTTTAGTGTATTATAGTTTACTAAGAACATACTGTATTGAGGAGGTAAGTTGTTCATGACCAAGTGAACCAGTTAGTCATCTTTAATTTCTAGGCCCAAAGATCAAATCTTAAATACTACTTCGATATGCTCTACAATGTATTCATGAATGTTTCCTTTTCCATCATAGGATGAGTGGATTATTTTGTTTAGAAAGAAATCCACTTCAACCTTATCCGATTTCTTGAATTGGTTTCCCATTTCGGTTAAGAAAACTTTGTCCTTTTCCACATTAGGCATGACACCCCTCATTGTCTCATAAATCGAGTGCTTCATGATTTTGAGACACATACTATTTTATCTAGACCATGCCTCGTAAGAATTAATCTCTGCATCTGTAGCATTTTCAGATGGTCTTAGAGGTTCTCGTTTATCTAAGGCAAGGTCTAACTGCAAGCAACACAGGATAATTTTTATGGGCTACTTCCATTGAACATAATTTAACCCGGTTAGGGCAGGAACACGATGCGTTTGAGTTGGAATTCTAACTGATCGAAGAATATACTCACATTAACAGATTATTTATGTAAAATAATTCATGAATAAAACTAAACATCAGGCAAATTTTATCAATTTAATCGATTGGGGCTTTCAATTGAATTGCCCATAATGAAGATGGGCCAACCAATCAATCATGGCGAGAATTAGTCACATCATCATTACTCCTCTTATGGGAGTCAATCATAACATGTAAGTGACTCTCCTGAACATAAAGTTATGCGATGTTAATCATGTAAATCCAAGACATTCAACACCTGCGGGTGAGATGAGTCACTCGGCCTTATACCACTGGCATTGTTTACTTTATACCGTCTATGTCCCTTCCAAACAGTGATCGTATGTGTTTTTGTCATTGTCCGCATTGAACGTAACCGCAACTGCATGCAATCCTTTAACTAAATCCCAATATCACAAGTCTGGACCCGAAAAATTTTCACTGATTGGTCATTATGGTGGTTAACACAACCGGATCCAATCTCATGAATAGGGACTTAGGATTGTGATTTCAATCCTACCCTCAACGGATTACATATAAATAGTTTGATTTGGCCGGGTAAGTAGCTGGCATTGAGTATTGAAATACACGAGAGATATACATAAGGTGAAACAAATAACAATGTTTCACCGTATATTCCAATAGTTTATGTTAGCTCATAAAGATGAGTAATGAACCCAAAATCGGGCCATGTCATAACTTTATCCATGTGATATGTGTGACATCCTTGGACACTCACAAGATGTGCGGTATACATTGAACATTTAGTTTGATTCAAATGAATGTTCATATTTTACATACATGATCAGGTCCATTCTATGGTATATCCCCACCCTTGATCGCCCACCTGATTGGATGATCCAGATGATACACACACCCATTACTGAATGAATGGATCTGATGGCCTACTGGGAATAAAACTCAAATCAAAACGAGGCCCAGTGAGTCTTCAAGTGGGTGAGTCTTCAAGCGGCAAGGCGTACAGGGCACCTTAAAACGAAAAGGGAAAGAAAAGGGTTATAACCCTAACTGTCCCTTTCGTCACCCACAATCTCAGCCCTAGCCCCTTGTTCCCTGAGGACGGGACCTCGTCTGCATGTTCCGATGGTGAGGGTGAAGGTGCCTAGACCAACGATGGATGGAGCATGAATCAAAACACGTCGATATCATGGCTGTCCAACATATGGTTATTGAATCTTATCTTAATCTAGGGTCGTGTGAGATGGCCTGTTGTTGCCGGTGTCCAAAGACAAGACAAAGATGAAGAGAAGAGGCAAATGGCGTTGCTGCTCTCTCCTTGGTTGTCATTGATATCACTGATTTGATTTCAAAAAGAAAAAAAGAAAAAAAAAAAAAAATTAAATGAATCGAAAATCTCTTTGATTTTGAATTTGGGAATTCAAATGTAATCTGTCCCCTTTGATATCTCCAATTGGATCAACACATAAGGCCCCAGGGGCAACCGAATCAGAGGTCCTGATCTAACTGAAAAGATCCTGATTGTGACCAATTGATTCTGAAATCCCTAATTGGATTTTGAGATTCCCAATTTCGTATGTGGTAATTCAAAATTCCCTAATACTGGTTGGGGAAAAAATCCCCTCAATTACGAATTTGGATTGTAAAAATCCCTTGCCCCATACGTGATTGAGTGGTCTGTCATCATAACAGAGGTCTGGCTTTAATAACAATTTAAGAACAGATTTAAGAATATGAACTAATCCTCCATATTTAATGCAACGTGCTCTGATACTAACTGTAAAACTGTACGCGGAATTTGCGTAGGACCGTCCTATGCATCAAATATGGAGATCAATGATGTTGTATGAAAGATGTTCTTGAGTGAGAAGCCATAGCCGTTAGAGATGGCCATAATCTTCCTCACCTTACACCCTTAGGGACCCAACCTTGCTTACATAATTTAGAAGATTGAGTAGTTTGGAATCCATCGAAACCCCCCTTAAGGCTTCACACGAATTTGATAATCCTAGTCCTCTAACTAGAACACTATGTGTGTGTGACATAGTTGTAGCGCATGTCCCTTACACAAATTAGATGAATAACAACTGAATAGGGTCCACTGGTATTCCCGATCACACTATCTAACCCTTACGGCAATTCAGAGTCCCACCTTATAGAATTCTTGTAATATAAATTCAGAATGGCATGCTTAGTAAAATAGGAGCAATTATTCAACTATAGTTAAATTAAATTTCAAAAACTAAATTCTCTATCAATCTTAATCTCAGACCTGTGGACACCATATTGTTGAAAAAGACCGTCCCGTATTTTTTATTTTTAACCGTCCAATAACACCATTCTGACAGTCAGATAATCAAATCAGCGTCATTCCTAGTTCATGGTAGGGGACCAAAATTTATATTATTTAATTTGAATAATTTATATTTAAAGTAAGTAATTTTAAATTAATTTATAAGTGTCTTGTTTATCATCCATCACTATCTGCTGCATCTAAACAAGATTTCTCCTGTGTAGCCGTTAGGATTCAAGGTCAACATGCTGCATCCACACTTTTAAGTCTTAATCGTCCGTCGAGCTGGATCAGGAAAGAAAAATCATTCGTTGGGCAGTAAGTTGACCCAAACATCTCAAAGGTAGGCCCTATCAATAGATGTAGGCGATTCTAACCATGTGGCCTTCCCTTTGAATGTTGACTGTTAGCCAATTTCATTTTCACCGTCCATCTGAAGGCTAGTGTTCACATGATAACTTCGGTCCGTCCCTCGATGGATTGTGCTCCTGTATTGCTGCATGGAATGGAAGCGGATTGGTTGGTGTACCTCACACCAGCGATATGGCTGCTGGCTCATCCAGCTCCCAGTTGTAGGAACAGTTCAAAGGAAATCAAAGTTACATGGCTCCAAAATGATGTATTTATAATATCCACACCGTTCATTCATTTTGTGAAATCATTTTAGAGCATGATACCAAAAATAACTAACTTGAGGGGATGCATTGGATGGACGGTTCAGATGTGATACATACAACACATCGGCCCCATATTTCAGCAAAGAGGCCACACTATATAAAACAAAGGATAACCATTCAAAAGTCTTGTGGACCACACGATGGTTATAGCCACCTGATTTTTGCGTGTCCAAAGAATTGTAGACAGGACCTGTGGGCCCCACCAGCTGTACTTTGTAGAATAAAAGGTGGGTGTGCATGGAAGTTTTATGTTATGATTTTGTCAGACGCGTCTGTGTCTGTCCATATCATCAAACGCATTTTCCAACTTCGGCAAGTGAGGGACATCATCTAAGGTGGGAAGGCTTAATGACACGTGGCAGCCACTTAGAACGGAGATTTGTATATAAGATCCTCTTCGGGAGGTGTGTGTACGTCTTCTAGACCACAAAATCGGGCCCATCATATCGTTATCTAGATAGTGGGCCCCACCATTATGGATAATGCCACAAAAATCTCTCCTATTGGCCAATCATACCCTTTGGATTATTTACTGCAGATAGATGTTTTAGAAAATTCAGCCAAAGATCTAGTTCCAATGGGAAAAAAGACAAATATGGTCGGATAGGATCTTCTGATTTGGGAGATTTTCTAGAAGATGGTCCATCCATGATGAGGTCCATCATATCAATGGTCTAGATCAAAGAATAAAAACGGCCTACTTGTTTAAACTACATATATCCAATCCATCCATCCAGAAGATAAAGGTGGTCCACTCAGTAGGTATTGATGGATCAGAAATCACAACCATTCATTTATTCAGTTAATTGTGGCTAGCCAGACTAGTGGACCAACCTGATTCTTGGGACAGGGAATCTAGATAGTGGTACACTCCATATACATGGATTGGATCTTTCACTAGTGTGCCACGCTGGCATATATGGTGGCCTGTGCATTAGCTGACTTGAAAACGTGTGTGGGCTTAGCAAAGCTCTCATAACGCATTTGCATATATTTTTTTTGCAATTGGTGGTCCACTATCATGATTTGCATTGTAATAATTAGTGGTCCTTTGAAAAAACACTCCAGTCGTCGAGTTTGGGACCTCATAACCACCATTCGCATGGCACAAGGGCCGTTAGTTCCATCAACATTCAACAACCACTATACAAACGTACGGTAGAGATTAGCCGGACAACACTCCATTAGTCTCTAGTCTACTCTTATATTAAGATACAATATCTTTTGTCATGGGTGGGTTATATGATACTCAGGCGGCCCATGACACTGATACGCGTGGAACTGCGGAACCCACCGTCTCTTAATCGTACTGAGTTAGAGATTGCGTACTGAACATTCTTGAAATTGGATTGCGTACTGAGTTACTCAGTACGCTCTTATGGTAGTGAGTAAACTCTGTTGGGCCCACCGTGAATGTATCTAATCCATTCATTCCGTTCATCTGTTTGTCCATCTTATTTTATGGGTTGAAATCAAAATTTAAGCATACCCAAAGATCAAATGAACCATACTATAGGAAACAGTTGAAATAATGATTTCCACCATTGTAACCTTTATAGGGACCACAGTGTTATTTATTTCTCATTTAACCTGTTCATAAGATCACAAAAACATGGATGAAGGGAAAAAACAAATACAAACTTGATCCAAAACTTCGGTGGCCCTCAAGAAATTTTCAATGGTAAATGTTCAATTCATACAGTTTCTTGTTGTGTGGTCCACTTGAGGTCTGGATATACTTCATTTTTAGGTTCAAGCCCTGAAATCATCCGGTAAAATGGTTGGACAGAGTGGATACAATACATACATCATGGTTTACCCTACAGAGTTTGCTCAGTACGCTTAGCGTAGTGAGTTGCTCAGTACGCAATCCGCTCCCAACATTCTTCTCATCAGATTTGTGGGCACTTTGTTTGTTTAAATAGAAATATTTAATATGTTTCATTTTGACTGTCCAATAAATGTCCACTAATGATAAGCATAACTTTTGGTTCATGATATATGTAAGGTGATTTCTTCACAATTCGTAAGTAATTCCAAAGGGCTCGTGCATCATTCATGACACTCTGCAAGAGTATAAAGTTTTTTCTTCTATACTCTTTTAATGAATTAATGTTATCGATTAGGAAAAAAATAGTTAGATGAATTATAGTTCTAATAATAATAAGAGTGTGAACGACGAATTTGTCAAACAATCACTTTCTATCAAAATATATCAATGGACTCTAATAATAAATAAGGGTGGAGGGACACTTACACTATAAATTGATTGGGCTTGATTTTTCTAACCTCTTGTACATTCTCCTCTGATACTATATCAAACAAACAATTACTTTAAAAGCTCAAGCCATTTAGAGGATGGTGTATTAATGTATATTAATGGACTTTAATGGAATTGGTAATGATTGTTGGTTGAGAAATTATTTTTAAATGACAACTTTAAATATCTCAGGTCAATACTTTATGAGAGTAGAAAGATTGAGAAGGATGCTATTTATTGTTGAGATGTGGAACCACATCTGGGGGTCGCATGACCAGTCGTGGCCCCTGCTCGATCGGTCCTGGGGTCCGCTCGACCAGTCGTGAGCAGTCGTAGACTGGCTCGACTCAAAGTCCAGCGAACATAAATTTTTTGGGGTTCGAGGTGCTCGACCGATCGTGGGCCATTCTCGACTGGTCGTGGGGTCCTCTCGACCGGTCGTGAAGCCTTCACGACCAGTTGAGGTTACGCAGATTCGTTTCCGGATTTGATGTGAACTGCAGAAATTTGAGTCAGTTTTCGCAAGGGTGCGAAAGGGAAGTTGCCTAAACTATAAATAGGTGTCCCTAGAGCTTTTCTAGGGTATGAGAAATAATTCTAAGGTGTGGGTAAATAGTTTTCTAAGTACTTCCAAGGGAGAGGTTATTATATTGCCTTGTAATCTTCATTTTTCTTCATAGTGAAAGTTTGCATCCGCGGTTTTTTACCATTGTTGGGGTTTTTCCACGTATATCTTGTCTTGTGGTTTATTTAGAATGCTTTGATTCTTTCTCTAGTTTATATTTCTTCTTGTTTATCGTTTGTGGGTGAGACTTGAGATTGGGTCTCGGTTCACTGCGTTGTTGGCGTGCTGCGCAACAACTGGTATCAGAGCGATTAGTTTAGTTCTATTGGGAGCGATGACGAAAGAAGGGAAGACTAGAATTGAGAAGTTTGATGGTTCAAGCTTTGCCTTCTGGAACATGCAGATGGAGGATTATCTGTATCAGAAGGACCTCTATATTCCTCTAGGAGGAAAAGAGAAGAAACTAGAAAAGATGATAGATGATGAATTGTTTTTACTGTATAGGAAGCTTCAGGAACGATCCGACTCTCTTTGTCTAAGAGCGTCGCCTTCAACAAATCCAAGGTGAAAACCACAAAAGAATTAATGGAAGCCCTAGCCACCATATATGAAAAACCCTCAGCTTCCAACAAGGTTCATCTTATGAAACAACTATTCAACATGAAGACGTCAGATGGTGGGAGCGTAGTTGAACATCTAAACGAGTTTAATACAGTCACGAGCCAGTTGGAATCTGTTGGCATTGTTTTTTAGAATGAGATCAGGGCGTTATTGATCTTGTCTAGTTTGCCAGACAGTTGGGATGGTTTGGTGATTGTCATGAGCAATTCTTCAGGGTCGACAAAGCTGAAATTTGATGATGTGGCCGGTCTAATTCTCAGAGAAGAATCTAGAAGAAAGGCATCAGGAGTTTCAAGGGATTCAGGGAATACTCTAAACGTTGAAGGAAGAGGAAGATCGCTAAACAAATGAGGCAATAAACACGGACGTTCTAAGTCGAGGAAGAAGTCCAAGGGACCGAAAGACAAAGACGGGTGTTGGTATTGCGGCAAGAAGGGACACATGAAACGTAATTGCAGGGCGCTTAAAAAGCAAGAAGGAAGCTCTCAAGGTGGGAAGGATTTAGTAAATCTATTTGAGGAGAGTGACACAGAGGCGTTGATCTTGTCTCTTGATGCGATGAATGAGTCTTAGGTTATAGACTCGGGTGCTTCGTTTTATGCCACTTCATGTAAGGAAGTTCTGCGTAATTATGTATCAGGTGACTTCGGGAGAGTCTACCTGGGTGATGATGAGTCGTGCAGTATTGTTGGAAAGGAAGACGTTCATGTAAATCAGAAAGACGGAACGACTTTGAAATTGAAGGATGTTAGACATGTACCGAGTTTGAAACGTAACCTGATATCAGTGGGGCAGTTCGCTGATACTGGTTATGTGATGACATTCACCAGTGATTCCTGGAAGATCACAAAAGGTGCCTTGGTGATATCTCGAGGTAAGAAGGAAGGTACTTTGTACGTGACTTCAGGATCGTATAGTTCACTCGCAGTCGCATCAACTGGAGTGAATGGGCAGTTATGGCATCAAAGGTTGGGACATATGGGTGAGAAATGAATGAAAGTGCTATTGCCAAAAGGGAAGCTACCAGGGCTGAAGTTTATTGACTTGAAATTCTGCGAGGACTGTGTGTATGGCAAGAAGAAGAGGGTAAGCTTCAAGAAGACGGGACACGCTCCAAAGACGCATCTGTTAGAGCTTGTACACACTGGTGTGTGGGGACCGGCACATGTATTATCTCTTGGTAGCTTACATTATTTTGTTTCCTTTATTGATGATGCTAGTAGAAAACTGTGGATCTATTTCTTAGAACATAAATATGATGTATTTATTGTATTTAAGAAGTGAAAAGTTATGGTAGAAAATGAGACAGGTAAAACAGTAAAATGTCTCAGATCTGATAATGGGGGAGAGTACTGTGATAAGAGATTTAAGGAGTATTGTGCAGCAAATGGAATCAAACATTAGAAAATGATTCCAGGGATACAGCAACAGAATGATGTGGCTGAGCGCATTAACAGGACCATCCTTGAGCGCGCTATGAGCATGAGGTTACATGTAGGGTTGCCTAAGAACTTTTGGGCAGATGCCGTGAATACTGTCGCATATCTCATCAATAGAAGTCCCTCAGCACCATTGAATGGTGGGCTACCAGAAGAAACGTGGACTGGGAAAGAAGTGAACCTTGCACATCTCAGAGTGTTCGGTTGCACTTCATATGTTCACATTGATGCAGAGCACAAAAATAAGTTGGATGCGAAATACAGGAGGTGCGCGTTTATAGACTACGGGCAGCATGATTTTGGCTATAGGTTTTGGGATGCAGAAAAAAGGAAAATCATCAGAAGCAAGGACGTAGTCTTCAATGAAAAAGTGATGCATAAAGACAGTGTGAAAGAAACTAAGACCAATGAAAAAGGATTTGTAGAGTTGGAAGAGTTACCGGACACGGGTGTTACAACGCCACAGGATTGGTTCGAAACGATACAAGGCCAGATTGGTTGTGAAAGGGCTTCAACAAAAGGCAGGTATCGATTTCACTGAAATATTTTCATCGGTAGTGAAAATGTTTACGATTCGCATGGTCTTGAGTATAGTGGCTACAGAGGACTTACATCTAGAGCAGCTAGATGTTAAGACAACCTTTCTTCATGGGGACCTTAAAGAAGAGATATATATGTATCAGCCGATAGGATACATGGCACCAGGAAAGGAAAACAAGGTGTGCAGACTGAAGAAGAGTTTATATGGCCTGAAGCAGGTCCCGAGGCAGTGGTACAAGAAGTTCGACAGTTTCATGTCGAGAAACAGTTTTAGGAGATGTCACGCACACCATCGTTGTTATTTAAAGAAGTTTGATACGTCATACATCATTCTTTTTCTGTACGTTGATGATATGCTTGTGGCCAGTTCAAGCATAAAGGATATCTCAGATCTTAAAAGACAACTGTCTAGAGAATTTGCGATGAAGAATTTAGGAGCTGCAAAACAAATCCTACGCATGAGAATAAAGCGTGACAGGGAAAACAAGAACCTAGTTTTGTCATAGGCAGAGTACATAGCCAAGGTACTTGATTGATTCAATATGGGAGGTGTTAAGCCAGTTAATACTCCATTAGTCAACCAATTCAAGTTATCTAAAGAGTAATGTGCAAAGACGCAGGAGGATCGGACCACATGGCTAAAGTCCCATATGCGTCCGCTATTAGGAGTCTCATGTATGCTATGGTGAGCATGAGACCAGACATTGCTCAAGCAATGGGAGTTGTTAGCAGGTTCATGAACAACCCCGGGAAGGAACAGTGGGAAGCTGTGAAGTGGGTCCTTAGATGCTTGGTAGGTACTAAGGATGTAGGGCTGTGTTATGGTGGATTGGAAATCAAGTTACAAGGCTACGTGGATTCAGATTTGGCAGGAGATATCGATAGCAGAAGAAGCACCACAGGTTATGTTTTTTCTTGGGTAGTGTTGTAGTCAGTTGGGTCTCTCGGTTACAAAAGATAGTATCTATCAGTACGACAGAAGAAGAATATGTTGCGGCTACAGAAGCATGCAAGGAGATGGTGTGGATGTAAGGTTTTATGGAAGAGTTGGGTAAGAAGCAAGCAGATTGCAAGCTGTACAGTGACAGTCAGAGTGCAATACACTTGGATAAGAATTCAGTCTTTCATTCAAGAACCAAGCATATTGCCATCAGATATCATTTCATACGTTCGTTACTAGAAGATGGATCGATTACTCTGGAGAAGATTCATACAAGTGAGAATCTTGCAGATATGCTGACTAAGGCGGACACAAGGGAGAAGTTAAAGCTTTGTTCAGCTTTGATTGGTCTTCAGGCTTGAAGACGGGGAGGCGATGCACTTTAGATGAAGAAGACAAAGGTTTATGGTGATGCGTCTCCAAGTGGGAGATTGTCGAGATGTGGAGCCACATCTGGGGGTTGTACAACCGGTCGTGGCCCCTGCTCGACCGGTCGTGGGGTCCGCTCGATCAGTCGTGAGCAGTCGTAGACTGGCTCGACTCAAAGTCCACCGAGCATTAATTTTTTGGGGTCCGAGGTGCTCAACCAGTCTTGGGCCATTCTCGACCGGTCGTGGGGTCCTCTTGCCCGGTCGTGAAGCCTTCACGACCAGTCGAGGTTACGCAGATTCGTTTCCGGATTTGATGCGGACTGCGGAAATTTGAGTCGGTTTTCGCAAGGGTGCGAAAGGGAAGTTGCCTAAACTATAAATAGGTGTCCCTAGGGCTTTTTTAGGGTATAAGAAATAATTCTAAGGTGTGGGCAAAGGGTTTTCTATGTACTTCCAAGGGAGAGGTTAGTATATTGCCTTGTAATCTTCATTTTTCTTCATAATGAAAGTTTCCATCTATGGTTTTTTACCCTTGTTGGGGTTTTTCCACGTATATTTTGTCTTGTGGTTTGTTTGGAATGCTTTGATTTTTTCTCTAGTTTATATTTCTTCTTGTTTATCGTTTATGGGTGAGACTTGAGATTGGATCTCGGTTCACTGCGTTGTTGGCGTGCTGTGCAACACTTATAGTATTCATGACAATGTGTTTTAGAGTTTTATGTGATCATGTAGTTGAAATGAAGATGTCGAGATGCATGAGTGACAAGACATTGAAGGATCTAATTAGAAATGAATGCATTGGAAAGAATTTATGAGTAGTATTAACAGGTGACAAGATGAGGGAAGTAGACTTGGATGGTTTGGTTATTTGCAAATGACACCAAGGATTGTGCCGGTTAGGGATGAGTTTGTACAAGTTGAATATTTTAAAAGAAGAAGAAGGCTCAAAAGGATATTGTTGGAGGTACTAAGAAAAAACTCACTCAATGACCTGTAACCTGCTAAGGTTGTTAATAGGGCGGAATGAAGAGAGAGAGAGAGAGAGAGAGAGAGAGAGAGAGAGAGAGAGAGAGAGATTCATACAATCAACACCAATTCATTGGGGTAAGGCATAGATGATGATGGGGATGATATATTTGCCGACCCCACGGGTACCCCTCCACACACTGAACACACATGCCAACCCAATACATGTTTATGACATCGAAGTTGTGTATATAAGGGGACTTACTATGTGGATCATCTGTCGAAATGAAAATTTGGTAAATCATCATCTAGGAGATATATGAACTAAAACAATATATGTTATAGAACATCTTTCAAGTCTTCCTTTATAGTTGTATTATTTTCTCTCACACGTAGCCCCCATGCCAATGGGTCCAAGCAATTGAGACTCATCCCATTCCTATCATTTTAGAATGAGCCTCATGCTTTTGTATGGGTGGGGAGCTATGGTAATGATTCATTCATCTTACACGTTGGCATGCATATACATCATGACTATCTTATTGAATGTAACATATGTAGAAAAAATTGAACTGATTAAATGATTCTGTTTACATTTGGCTTGACATGATCCATGTCGCCCAATGATATGTTGGCATGTGTCGACACTTATGTACTAACAACGGAAGGCAAATCATACTTGCACCTTGAGAGAAATCTTTGACCATATCCTTTTGTGACACATAGTTTGTCAAAAGTATAATGGCTCAAAGTTGTATGAATGTCTGTGATCGAGAAGAGAGACATTGCTTGAAGAACATGTGACCATTGCACGAGTGGAACGAATGTGTGAGGCTATTAAAACCTCCACCGATGTCAAATATTTCACAATCTAGTATACGCACGACAAAGCCATCTCACGCAATCATGACGAAAAAGAATATTCCCAGAGACGATCGATACTTTTTGAACAGATTAGGAAGATTATAAGAACAGTGAATTCAAAATTATAAGCAAATCATATTATGATGTCACAAAGAATTTGAATCCTAATAAGGCACAATTGATCATATTTGAAGACTAACAAAGAAACCCCAGCATGGCCACTGCCTCTCGAAACCTAGTAACACTTGATGAAGAACTCTGGGCCCTCACCATATACAACCAATTAATATCTACGGAACAATGCTACTTATCCTAGTTTTAGCTTTTTAGCTTAAAATTTTCACTTCTATCCAACCATGTTGCAGCAAGTTTGGAATATATAATTTAGCTTAGATTTGCTATTGTCCAGCTTAATAAAAATGCATGGGTATCCTTATTTAGATTCACATTCATTCCATACACTAATAATCAAAGTAATGCATTTCATCTAGCAGATCAAAAGCAAAGCAGAGATAACTAAATTCAGAAGTATAGGACTAACACCTTAAAGATACAATTCTAAAAGTGGTGTACAATCATATGAGAATTATACAACTCATAATAAATATAACATGTACGGAAAATATAACTACAAAGCAGGAATAAACTAGAGATCCACTAGGGCACCGTGAACTCACCATCAAGTGCTCTTATTCCTGAGTCATCTATATATGCCAAATAGAAGGCGTTAAGCACCAACATAATAAAAAAATATCCTAAAAATTATACTCGAGACGTTTTACCGATAAGTAGGTTTACGCCAAATACATATTTCTATACGTAATGCTCTTAAGCATGTTACCTTTAATGCACATATACTAAGCAAGTTACATATGTTATCAAACATAATTAAACATGATTAATGATAGCATAACAAAACAACAATTTTCTATCTAGACTTTTTAGGTGCATGAATGCTATATGATGATACATGATTCCCATAATCCAACACTCCCTTAATAAGCGACTTCAACGCCTATTTCATATAATACTAGCACCGTCTCAACGAACAACTCCAACACATTTTGCAAACTACTTATCCTAGGATATGGATGATTAGCCAGTGATCATTAATCTCCAGTTCACACAATAGATTGACGAAGCTAGAATACTACTATTATATTACGGGTCATTATCCAGATCACGTGACTTATTGTGGTATGTAATGACTCCTCACTAGTGTCCCTTAATCCAAATTAAGGCATCACTCGTTATATCTCATAAATCAATAATTCCAAAGGCATGACATGATGTCTAATGGTATATAAATCAACATGGTAAGGGTCATCACCTAAATACCGAGTATGAATAATCAATTTAAAGGTATGGCTTGTAACTCAAAACTAAATTAATACAAAGAAAAATGATAGTCATCAATTCCATTTACGCCCGGGTCGTTTGAACGGTGCTATGTCACACAACCATCGGTCGAATATTTGATGTGGGTCGTTCGAATAGTAATCTGTCACCTCTGTTAATGCTCACTAGTCACTAAAGGGGGCTTGTCACCCCAACATAAGCTGACAGCTCGAATACAGTATCTCATACCACCATACTCGGCTCATGAGTCTTTCTACGATCGTAACGCACTAATGGTTATGAATAGACTTAAATGAATGATAACAGTGGTATCTCAGATTCTATCAAATGTTATACGATCACCAAACATAAAAATGATCAAGCCTTGCATTAGAATGATGTAATCGACTACAGAGGACCCCGACAAATCGGTATTGGGTGCAAAGCATCCCGTGTAGTTCCAACTGCTATCAGTCATTCGTGTTCAACTTTGGTTGGCCGTATAAGTCTGGTATAACCACTCTAAAGAGGACCATCAACTTGTTTAAATAATTTGTGGAGCTCAATCCACTACAATAATAATTCGAATTTAAAGACTACATAAGCATAATCACAAGGAAATTCAATACCACACCAGGTTATACCAATTAAAGACATGTATGAATTAGTATAATCCAAAAAATACCAACGTAATATGACCTCTATCAACACATAATAATTGAACACATATACAATTCAGTACAATTCAATCTACATAAATACAATTTGATTTATATCAATATTTCTTAACATTCAACATCGAAGAGTTCTAATATTAGAAATTTCATATCACTCAAGCATTCCATCAAGCATGTTATTAACCAAATAACAAACATATGTATTTAATCTTATAAAATGCTAGATATAAGCTTAAATGTAGATCTTCACTTTATAGTCGAAAATCCTCAATTCGGATGCGGCCTTAGTGTTGAAAATTTGAAAAAAATACTCCAAACCCTAATTCATTCGCAATCTCATCATTACCAACTTAAATTCTAATCTAATTAGAATTTAATTAAGGGTTAAGGATTTTACCTAACGTAATTTGAGCAAACCCTAACTCGATTCGACGAGTCGGGGCCCAAAATTGGCATACAATGACGTACACATGGGGCCACGCCCAAATACGTCTCCCACAATAGCATGAGCCGCTCTTAATTGATCACTGAGACCCTAAGTCCTAACATTATAAACCCATGGAGTTATGTTTATGGGAAAAAACTAATTCATAAGCCAAGTAGAAAGGTTCACGCAAGGTTCATAAAATTTTAACACTAAAGGGATTGAAATTATAAAGTAAAATTCATTTCTTACCTCCAACTCCAAATGAGGTAGATCTGGCAAAGAAATCAACAACTTCTATAGCTTGGTTGGAGCACTAGTAACCCACAAAAATAAGGAATCCCAAATCTCTCTCTCTCTCTCTCTCTCTCTCTCTCTCTCTCTCTCTCCCTCTCTTCCTCTCTTCCTCTTCTATGCTAGGGCAAATTCGTGTGGGGAGAAGGGCTGCCCAAATGAGGGCATTTTATAGTGTCAGATGTAGTGCATTTAGCCCTAATGTCTACATTATTGGTTAGGTAATCCTATGGGAGGTTGTTTCTAGCTGTTGGGGCCCACTAGGAGGTGTACGGGTCAATATATGTCGTAAAATAGTTGCCTTAAGTGATGATATACGCAAGACTTCGATCGCTCTGCAAATTAGATACATCGATCAATGGTTATGATCAAAAGTCAGTTTGATGGTTATTAATCATCGATTAGGGTCACGGCTATACGGATGTGTAGGACATTACTTTAGGTTAGCATCCTAAGTTTGGTTGCAGTCTAACGACCCAAAAATCACAACTTCAAAAAAATTGAAGGTGGACATTTAACTTAAGTCTGTGTTGATTTCAGCCCATCCTCACACAATACATGTGATGCCCTTTGGGTCCAAATTGAGAGATTCCGAGCGCCGCCTAGCTCAATTTCCGCGATGAAAATTAAGTCCAATAAGACAAAAGACTTTCTATAGTTTCGAGTTTATTGGACCACTAAAGAGCTAGAGGTAGTTTGGTTAATTTGGAAATTTCTGGAATAGATTAAGGAACAAAATTTCTGGTATAAGGTGATTAGGGTTTGGATCAGCTATCATAGCATGACTTATTCATAATTAATGAAAATGATGATTTACTCCTAATCACCCTAATTAATATTCCTAATTCAAATAATTGGAAATTTTATGAAATATTAAGATACACTAAAAATAGAAAATCCTAATTTAACGATACAGGATGAGTCCTGGTACAATTAGAAGCAATTCTTAAGAAGACATCGAATACTAAAACTCTAAGATGAAAAAGATACGTCCAACCCATCGGCGACATACAGTTGTAAAAATTTTCAGTTTCAATAAGTCTATTGCTTATAATTTTTTGGTAATTTTAGTTATTGAATTAGTTTTATAATTTTTCTTATAATTCATCATCAAGTCTACTTTATCTCCATCAAGTTTCATTCCATTTCGAGTTCCAGAAAAAAAAAATTAATTTCAGAATTACCATCTGCCTAAAACCTATGATTTTCTGTATAGTTTTTAAAGCATTCTAAAATTAACCTCATTAATTATTTTTTTTATGAAATTAAACTCATTAAGTTTCGTTTTAGCTTTTAAATCATCTCAATCGAAGTTGTATCAAAGAAAATACATAATTTTGAAATTAGTATACTTAAGCTGTCTAAACGGGGGGCCGACCTTTTATTTTGGGGGTCAACTCTCGACCTTTGTCCAAACGGAAGTTGACCCCTGACCTCTAGGTCAAGTTTTTTTTTTTTTATCCATATTCCCCAAAATTCACAACTTTCAGTCGATTGGATGGTTTTGGTGGACCCAAAATCACTCCTTATTGTTCCAAACACATGTGAATACACACACGACCATGCACTCAAATCAAGAAATCAAAAGTAATGCCCAAGGACATCCAAATCCCAAGTTGGAAAAAATCTTGGGCGTTACAAACCCTCCTCTTCTAAATTGCATGATCGATGTAACATCGATATTTGAATAGTCGGATTAACCTTCACAACTCTGATATAATCCAGTTAGTTTGCCGCAACATTCAATCGATTCGAGTCAAGTACGACTATGGCACACCCGACACTTCCTAATTGCACACTTTAAACTAAATTTGTGTCGTTCGTAACACGTGGTCATGCGTCCAGATTAAACAACAACAGATTCAACCCATTTAATGGGCTTTTATGGCTACTATAATCAATTTATTTTGATATTTGGGACATCTTACATCTATAACAAGAAATATAATTATAGATAGCTTTGATTTTAAAGGATTTTTAAAGAATGATCATAGGATTCATCCCTTAAAAAGTTAGGGCTCAAGTACTTGAGTTGTTTAACTCTTGGAAGCCAGATTTCTTTCAAGAGAGTTGTAGCTATAGAGAATCTTCTCCAAACTTAAGAGGTATGCTCTAGACCTTTTCCTCATCTCTTCTCATTCTTTTCCTTATTTGAATTAATTGTACATTATTATTTACATGTGTGTATGCATGGTGAATAGGTTGAAACCCAACATTATTCTTATTAAAAATTTAATTAGATGACACTAGTCATTTGACCAATGTTACAAAGAATGGATACTCTACATCGAAAGCAAAAAAAAGGGTCTGATCATTGACCTACACTATCCATCATGAGCATCGCACATTTCATGGCCTATTACTTTATTATTTGATTGGATGTTTTTTTTTTTTTTTTTTTTTTTTAGATTGGATAGTTGATATTGATTGTATAACCACTAATCAGGACCATCCAATATATGTCACCCAGCTTATAAGAAAAAAGAACTTTTATTGAATAAGTCATTATATGGACTAAAACACGAGGTATACATGATCATTTCACCTGAATTTGCACAAAAGGAGGAGGCTCAGGTGTGCTGCCCCAATAAGTCGTTATATAGACTTAAACAACCTTCATGATAATGGTTTGGCAAATTTTCTATATCATTATTGGATGTTGGTTACATTTAGTCAAAAGTAGATTATTCTTCGTTCACGTGATCCATTGGTTCATCTTTCACAACATTTCTTGTTTATATCAATGACATCATTATTCCTGACAATGATATCAACTCTATAAATGTTTTTAAAAGTTTCCTTTATGATAGAATTAAAACAAATGACCTTAGTATTCTAAAATATTTTCTAGGCATTGAGGTGACTCACTCTTAGCATGGCATTCTTTTCCATAAAGAAAATATGCAATAGAATTTTTTTTAAGACACTAGTTTTCTTGGGGGTTTGTCCTATTACCCTTTCCATGGAACAAAATTTGAAGCTCACCAATTACAATGAAAGTTTACTTTATATATATATATATAACCATCTATCATTGTCTTATTGGCCACCTCATCTATTTTACAATTACACGGCGATATCTTGTTTATTTGGTGCATATTCTGAGTCAATTTATGAATAAGTTTCATCAGCCACATCTAGATGTAGCTCATCGGATCCTTCCTTACCTTAAACATTTATTGGGCCAAGGTATTTTGCTCTCCTTCTCTGGTAGTTTACAACACACCTTTTTGCGATTCCGATTGGGCAAGCTACCCTAAAACTCAATATTCCATTACTAGTTACTGTGTTACGTTAGGCACTTCTCTACAATTTCCCACTCGCACCATGGCCTTTACCACTGCTAACCTGCTGACTTTGGGACTTTTTTTTTCCACATGGGATTTTGCTGATTATAGAATAAATTATTTGGTAAGACAAATATTGAAAAGTGACAAGTTTCTAAGAAATTATCTTTTTTCCTTTAAAAGAAAAGGAAAAAAAAAAAAAACATAAAAGTAATCTCTCCAACCTTACAATGTTGAATGGAGAAGACAAGATACATTTCTTTAAATAAGGACAATTACACTGCAACAATTTACATGATAAAGATTTAATCAAATACAATTCAAAAACAAGAAAGCTGGTTACTATTTAAAGATTAAAAAATCAATTTGATTAGATGATTCTAATCATATAATCAATGGAGATTGGACGATCTATATTGATTATACTATAAAAGTGTAACGTCTTGGATTTTCGCTATTTTGAATTTTCAAAAACCCTTGAAAATCTTTGATATGACTAGCCTAGGTTGTCGTTTATTGGCCCTTGACGATCGAAGTGAGCCTATACACGGGTAGTACTAGTAAAGAACTGCACAAATCCTATCAATCAACTGTAGGAAGCCAACGAATCCGCCCGATCACTTAAACATCGAGCTTAGTCTCGAGATTTGTTCACGTAGAGTCCAAATCTAGCCGACCTATCACTAACTAATCAAGACAACCGTAACTAAATAAAGATCTACTTAAAGCCGAGGCAAGTAGGGGTCGGATCTTAATTAACAAACCAAATCAATCCAGTTGCTCCTTTAGCCTTAAAAAAACCAATGGTTTAAGGTTATTAAGACCGAATCACTGTTTCTGCTAATTATAAATAGGCCACACTATGAACGTAGTTTATCTAAACCCTAATATTTGTGCACAAAAAATCTTGATATTTAATTCATTCCAGAAATGTCCCGATTTTCTGAACGAGCTTTAGATCGTTCATTAGTGGGCCACTAGTTCCAAAACTATAAAATAATGTCCGTCTCGCTGGGCTTGACGTCCATCACGGGTGGAGAATCAAGATAGTACCGAGAACTGCGCAACTTAGGCCACAAGCTGAGTACTTGAAATGCGCAAATACCCTACGCTGAAGCCTGAAACTTAAGTGAAATAGACTTTCCACTCTTTCGTGAAGTTATGACTTTTTGACCATTAGATCGCAGCTAAACTTAAGTATGAGTTAAGGATATTTTCCTGCTCATATTCGTATAGCCGCGGCCCCGATCGATCACCAACGACCGTCCATCGTAAGTGGGCCTCCAAGGTTGATCGAAGTGTCCGATTGTCCCCCCCCCCCCCCCCCCCCCCATTCTATCAAACCATAGATCCTATAGTGGAATACCTTTCCCTTGACGTGGATGAGCTAGTGGGCTCCTGGAAAGACCCTATAAGTGAGAAACAACCTCCCTTAGGGTTAATATAATGGATAAAGGGCCATTAGGGCCATTTGTACCACTTCTGGCACTATATAAGGGCCTTGTTTGGGCACCCCCTCCTCCCATACGAATTTGAACAAGAGAATAAGGGAGAAAGAGAGAGAGAAAGAGGAGAAAGAAAGAGAGAGAGAGAGAGAGAGAGAGAGGGACCTTAGAAGTGTCAGGGCTTGTGCACATTCACTCTCTCATCCCTCTCTATGGCTACATTGCCACTCTCAGATCCTTTATGGAGTTCTCTTGGCAACGATTGGAGGTAAGAAATAGAATCTACTATCTAATATAGTCTTTTGGGTTAGAATTTCTAGTACTTACAATGGTTTGTGTGATTGTTTAGGCTTTGGTGGATTTTCTCTATAACCCTAATAGGAGCGCTTTGAGTCGGATGAATCATTGCAAATGTGCGGACCATTATACCTAGGTTTCCATTTATTGACCCTTGAGGGTCTCAGTTAATGATGTCTTGTGCCGAATGGGTTGTAATAGCTGGCATGTTCATATTTCATGTTTGATTGTATTATATTTTATTGGTTGGATATGCATGCTCACTTGTTTGATGAAATGTCTAAGTGGTAGAATGTGTTGCTTTGTCGATGTTCACATGCTTGATCTATTGCCTAAGTGATTGTATTACTTTATGCATGCCCACTTGTTTGATTTAATGCTTTAGTATATGCAGTACCACGTGGATGCTCACATGTTCGATGAAATGCTTGAGTGGTTGTGTAATAGAACCCATGTTATAATTGTGTGATGTAATGTTTAGTCCATATTGATAGTTAAGATTTCTATGATGTTGGGTCAGTTGGCTATCCTTCCGAACTAAAGGAGTGGCCCAAGTTAAGGCGGTCACCCTAGGCTTGTTCGATCGACCTAGGTTGAACATGTACGACCGATAGTAGCTGGACTACACGGAATGCTTGCACCCAATGCTGGTTGCGTTGGGGTTATCCCAAGTCAATTAAATTGGTCCACTAGCTGACTGATCATGTATGTTCACAATGTATGATAAGACGAAATCAAATTTAGAATACCTCGTTCGCGGTGGATGAGTCCATTCATAACTGTTAATGCGATACGATTCCACTAAGGCTCATGAGTTGGGCATGGTAGTATGGGACACCGTGTCTGAGTTGTCGGCCTACGCTCGGGTAACAAGCCTCCCCGTAGTGACCAATGAGCAACTAAGACTCATGAACTGGACATGGTGGTATGGGACACCGTGTTCGAGCTGTCGGCCTATGCTAGGGTAATGAGCCTCCCCATAGTGACCAGTGAGCACTGATGAAGGTGATAAATTATTGTTCGAACGGCCCCCATCATATTATCCAGCCGATGGTTACATGCTAGAGTACCGTTCGAACGACCTCAGTGTGAATGAAATTGGGTGACGAGCTCGTTCCTTGTGGTGATTTGGTTTTATGTGATAAGCCCGCACCTCTGTAACGTCCCAGCCAATGTTCATCCGCGCTATGGTCTGAGCGTGGGTTGGGGTAGCCGTTTGATCTGGACCCCCTTCGAAAATAGCGCTCTAGTTGGTCGGGACAGCGTGCTAGCCACCGGTACGTGATCATACTCGGTTTGGGTGATGACCTATACCGGGTTAATCCTCATACATTTAGGTATTATACTATACCTTTAGAATTAGTAGCTGGACTACACGGGATGCTTGCACCCAATGTTAGTTGCGTCGGGGTTCTCCCAAGTCAATTAAATTGGTCCACTAGCCGACTGATCATATATGTTCACAATGTATGATAAGACGAAATCGAATTTAGAATACCTTGTTCCTAGTGGATGAGTCCATTCATAACCGTTAATGCGATACGATTCCACTAAGGCTCATGAGTTGGGCATGGTAGTATGGGATACCGTGTCCGAGTTGTCGGCCTATGCTCGGGTAACAAGCCTCCTCGTAGTGACCAGTGAGCAACTAAGACTTATGAGCCGGACATGGTGGTATGGGACACCGTATTCGAGCTGTCGGCCTATGCTGGGGTAATGACCCTCCCCATAATGACCAGTGAGCACTGATGGAGGTGATAAATTATTGTTCGAACGGCCCCCATCATATTATCAAGCCGATGGTTACGTGCTAGAGTACCGTTCGAACGACCTCAGTGTGAATGAAATTGGGTGATGAGCTCGTTCCTTGTGGTGATTTGGTTTTATATGATAAGCCCGTACCTCTATAACGTCCCAGCCAATGTTCATCCGGGCTATGGTCTGAGCGTGGGTTGGGGTAGCCGTTTGATCTGGACCCCCTTCGAAAATAGCGCTCTAGTCGGTTGGGACAGCGTGCTAGCCACCGGTACTGTGTGATCATACTCGGTTTGGGTGATGACCTATACCGGGTTAATCCTCATACATTTAGGTATTATACTATACCTTTAGAATTGTTGATTTGTGAGATAAACGGGTGACATCTAAATTTGGATCAACGGACAATGGTAAGGAGTCGCTACGTGCGGCCATGAGCTACGTGATCCGGATAAGGACTTGTGATATAACGTCGATATTCTAGCTTCGTCAATATGCTGGATGAATTGAACTTAATAATTACTTGACTAACATGATCATTCATCGCATCGCATAAGTTTAAAATGTGGTGAAACAAGCGTTGAAGTCGCATGTTGAAGAAGTGTTGTCATTTGCGAACCAGGTGGTCGGAGTTGCGTGTTGAGGAAGTGTCGAATGGTGACAGCATGCATCATGTCATATCTTCATATGCGCATTTAACAAGAGTATTTAGGAAATATTTGATTTCTTATTTTATCATTACCCACGCTGATTGGGTTGATAACATGTGTAATTTAGAACTAATAGAATCAGTGAGTTAGCTACTCACTCCCACCTGGGACGGTGTTTTAAAACACCAAGTAGGTGTATCATTGATGCAGGTACTAGTGAAACCTCAGATAGGTAGACTTATATCGGGTTATGCCAATGCCGTTATGTTTTGGAGAATTGGGCGTAAACTGAAAGCTTTAGACTTTAACTGTCTTGGGTATGTATATTGTGGATTGTAGCTTGTATAATCTCATTTTGGGCTATCATCACTATTGGAATTGTACTTTTGACTCTTAGCCCTATATTTCTGAATAGTTTGTTATCTCTACCTCGCTTTAGATCACTAAGTGAATTGCGTTACTCTGATTATCCGTGTTCGAAATGAATGTGAATATGAATGAGGTCACATATGCATTCTCATTAGGTTAACACCCGAGAACTCGGGATAGGAGTCTTTGTACTCGGGTGTCAATTTTCGGGGCGTTACAAAAAGGTTTAATTATCACTATAAATAATCCAGTTTGTGTGGCCCACCTCTGATGGTCCATGTATGCCCGTGAAAAAAATAATAATTTGAGAGAGAGAGAGAGAGAGATTTCATATCTCATCTCTATTTCTTATCCAAACTTAATCCTTATCACCTATCTTATCTCTATCCCAAACCTTTCTTCATTTTATATCTCTCTTACTATCCCTGTATCTCTCAATCTCTCAAATGAGCCTTTCTTTTTAAGGAGGGTGTCATAAGAGGAGTTTTACTCTAATTCAAATATTAACAAAAATGCACCCTACGTATAATTGAGAGAGAGAGAAGAGATGATTTTGGAGAGCTTAGATCCGATAAATTTATTGTCCTTATTTCATTATTTTTTTTATGCATTTAATGTAATTTGACTCAATCTATGCAATGAACGGTGTGGATTGGCTACACGTTTATTGCATTGATCCGTGCGTAGATACGATGTAAAGTTGATGAAAGTCTAAAATTCCATTCAAATTTTTTTATCGCAAAAATTAATTAGTTTGCATATGTTTAAATCAGATTAGATATTTATAGATCGTACGATCCCCAAGGCTAAAATTTACAAAGGCCCTAACTTCCATATCAATCTGACCATCGGATGAGCCACAGTAGTCAGATATGAAAGTGTTTAATAAGGAAAGCTCAGATTTCTATGCAAGTGTTTATATTACTTGGTGTAGAAGTTCAAGATGGGCCATCTGTGTATGTGTGGTTAGATCCACACCATTCATCTAATGTGTAGAGGCAAAATATGCTAAGACCTCAAGAATTTTGATGATCCAATCATTCGGTTGGCCACCTCGATTAATTATTTGTCATTTAATTTCAGAATTTAGATATAAATAGGCATATGAATAATTCAGATTAGTAAATCCATAAATCTTCTTTGGTGTTTGACCAAGAAGTGGGCAATGATGGGTGTAGATTTGTCTAAATTGGTTAAATTCCGTCTAACGATCTATGTACCTTAAAATATATTTTTTCGATGCGACGGCATCAATCGATAGTTGTCTGAATAGAATTTTTAAAATTTTGAATTTTGATAATTGAATTTAATAAACATATTATTTCAATTATTTGGTCATTTAGGGTTTATCCACCTAGGATGTTAATAAAAGGTGGGCCCCACAGTATAATATAACTAGATGAATAACAATGTTGTGGATATAATTGATAGAATTTCTGAATTCAAACAAGTTTAATTACTTTGTGGATTCTACACTACTAGATTCAAGTGAGTAATCTCATTGTGTGTCATGTTCATTGGAATTAAAATAAATGGTTTGTAATGGTTTGATTGATTGATGTACTGATTAGAGTGTTTTGTTACGATGTTGTTGATTTTAACTATTGTAAATGTATGCTACGGTAAATCACATTTTAATTTTTGCTAAATTGCATGAATTATGATAATTGTATGTTAAATTCACATATGAATATTCTGATTAAGATAAGTAACTATGACGTTTGATTGATTGATGTACTGATTGGAGTGTTTTGTTACGATGTTGTTGATTTAACTATTGTAAATGTATGCTACGATAAATCACATGCTAATTTGTGCCAAATTGCATGAATTATGATAATTGTAAGACCCGTATCTTAGTCCGTACTATTCTGTCGACTCCCGCGATCCTTCTCGACAAATTTCAGCAACTTGTGACATATAAACAATGTTTGCGAACGACCCTAAATTGTATTCCATAGATCTGAGTTGGCCTAATTCGAGACTTGTACCTTTGCGACCGCACCGTCGCCGCGGTTTCGACACCATGACTCGCGCGCCGATCTAATACCCTGATAGGGAGATGTGGGTCGATGTTTATTTCGAAGAAACGCCGTACATTTGCAATCCCAAGAGAATCTCTACAACATGTCCCATCAATCAATCAATCAAAGCTTTCTTTCTCCTCAAGTCAAGCAACCTCAAGCTCAACTCTTTCTTACCCTCTCTTACACGACCATACATGTCAAGTACACCATCACCTCACATCCATCACTCCATCACCCATCACTTCTCTTACAACCACCCTCTCTCTCTCTCTCTTCACATTTTCCAAGCACCCAAATGAGCTCACGTCCAAGCCTTTTTCAAGAGAGAAAAGTGGTTTTGTGTGGCCCACTTCCCACCCCAAAAACCTTTATCCTAACCATTCATTCCTCATCTTTCACCATCAAAGTGAGACACAAGGAGATCGGCTTTCCAACGGACTAAGAAGATCGAATGGTGGGTGCTTCTATAGCCTAGATTTCATGTTTTATGATGGGCCAAGTGAGGCCTACCGATTGATGGTATGGATCTTACTTTGGATCCTAAATGCGGTCGATGGTCCACCTTGATTCCCTTGATCATTCCATGATGGGGCCATTCTCTATGAACCCATCATGATGTTTTCTTTCCCTACATAGATAGGATCATCTAGACCTTCCATTTCGGTGGAGGAAGGATCTCCACCGTTGATTTGATTTGGTGGGCCAACATGTATTGGGACCCACTTGATGTACGTTGCAAATCATGGAAGGGAGGGCCCATAGTGTCGGGGTCGCTCCATCACACACACTCTCTCTCTCTCTCTCTCTCTCTCTCTCTCTCTCTCTCTCTCTCCTCCCTTTATCTTGTGGCTCACATGATGTGTATGTGATATCTAGACCGTCCATCAAGTGGACCCTATGGCCGTCCAAACCATGTGGGCCCTACCTTATAGATGTCGGGAGAACACAAATATTAGGTTGACACAAAGCAAGTGGACCACGTCCACGTGGGACCCACCAGCCGTGGTCCCCACACATGGGACCCACCTTGATAAAGATGTACACGTCCAGCGTCCTGGACACTGGACGTTGTGAAGGTGAGGTGTACTCACTGCCAAAAAAATGGTAGTTTGTTTTTAAACTTTTTGGGTGGGCCACTTATACAGGCCCCACTTGGATGTATGTATTTAATCCAATCCGTTCATCCTATTTCCCAACCCATTTTAGGCGTTAAGCCGAAAAAAATGAAGCTGATCCGATTTCCTGGCGGGCCATATCATAGAAAGCATTAGTTTTCACCGTTAAAATGCACTCTGATCTTTCTACCCACCGAAATATGCCAAATATTGGGCTTGTTTGGCTTGTCTTGAGCCATAGAATCCAACAGCCAGGTCGGATTCTCAGGATGGGGGCCCCACCTACGAAAAACCATAGAAAAACTCGTTTTCTTAAAAAAAATAATAATAATAAACAATGGAAGGCAGCAGCGCCTGCTGCTGCCGCTGACGCCAGAGCAACGTCTTGGACGCTGGAGGCTGGGACCCCACCTCGATGTGTTTAGAACATCACCATCGTGCATTTTGATGGGCCCCTTAGGGCAGTGGGCCCCCTAAAAATCAGCCACATAAGAAGCTCAGGTGGCCCACGTCATGGGAAACAGTGGGATTGAATGTTTGCCATTGAAACCCTTTTGTGGTTAACAGAAGTTTTGGATCAGGCATGAAATTTGTTTTTACTCTTCATCCAGGTCTGTGCGACCTTGCCAACAGATTGGATGGCAGATAAACATTATGGTGGGCCCCAAGTGGGACCCACTGATGCATGTATTGGTATCCCCATCGTCCAGATGGCTGGACGGTGGCTATCCCATGACGTATGTGTTTTATCCGTGGCGTCCAGCCTTGCTAGGCTGCTGAACGGTCAGTGGACCCCACCTTTGATGTGTGGGTTACATCCAAACCGTCCATCCTATGGCGAAGCTCATTTAAAGGCTTGAGATAAAATAGGCAGATCTGCCTCTTAGTGGACCACACAGCAAAAAGGAGTGGGGATTGAGTGCCTACCATTGAAACCTTTTGTTGTCATAGAAGTTTTGAATCATTAGGAAATTTATTTTCCTCTTAATTCAGGGTTGTGTGACCTTATGATCAGATTGGATAGAAATGTTACGGTGGGCCCACTTAATGAAAATATATGCCCATTGTTGAGGCCCATTGATATGGCCCACTTGATGATGTGTGTGGGGTCCAAACCGTTCATGGACCCCACCTTGATTAACGCATTGCATCCGCACCGTCCAACCCATGGACGGTGGGTGCAGTTTGGCTGGGGAACCTCACACCAGCTATATAGCTGGTCATTTGACGTCAGCAAGTTCTGTGGGTCCCATTTGATGAATGTGATCCCCAAGTCGTCCATCTTTTTTGCCAGTGTGGACACCACCATGATGTATGTCTTATCCTTGCTATTCGTCCATGTAATGCACCATGGTGTATCTATTTTATCATCGCCGTGATGTATGTATTGTATATCTGTGCTGTCTATTCGTACGGTCCGTCGTGATGCACATATTGTATATTTATGTTGGACCATGTGATTAAACCCACCTTGATATGTGTGAGGCTCATTATTGAGGCCCACCTTGAAGTGTATGAGGCCCGTTATTGAGGCCCACCGTGATGTGTATGAGGGTCATTGTTGAGGCCCGCCTTGACTTATATGAGGCCCATTTGATGTATTTGAGGCCCACTTGATGTATTTGAGGCCCACCTTGGTACATGTACGAGGCCCATTTTGATTTATTTATGGTTGTCCATTGAGGCCCACCTTGGTGCATGTACGAGGCCCATTTTGATTTATTTGTGGCCGTCCATTGAGGCCCAACTTGGTACATGTACGAGGCCCATTTTGATTTATTTGTGGCTGTCCATTGAGACCCACCTTGGTATGTGTACAAGGCCCAATTTGGATTTATTTGTGGTCGTCCATCGAGGCCTACCTTGGTATGTGTACGAGGCCCATGTTGATTTATTTGTGGCCGTCCATTGAGGCCCACCTTGGTACATGTACGGGGCCCATTTTGGATTTATTTGTGGCCGTCCATTGAGGCCCACCTTGGTACATGTACGAGGCCCATTTTGATTTATTTGTGGTCGTCCATTGAGGCCCACCTTGGTATGTGTACAAGGCCCATTTTGGATTTATTTGTGGCCGTCCATTGAGGCCCACCTTGGTATATGTACGAGGCCCATGTTGATTTATTTGTGGTCGTCCATTGAGGCCCACCTTAGTACATGTACGAGGCCCATTTTGGATTTATTGTGGCCGTCCATTGAGGCCTACCTTGGTACATGTACGAGGCCCATTTTGATTTATTTGTGGCCGTCCATTGAGGCCCATCTTGGTATTGTACGACGCCTATGTTGATTTATTTGTGGCCGTCCATTGAGGCCCACCTTGGTATATATATAAGGCTCAAGTGATTAGGCCCATCTTGTCATATTTATGGCCCGTTGTTGAGGCCCACCTTGATATGAATGTAAGGCCCATGGGTTGAGGCCCATTGTGATGTATTAGGGCCCATGGGTTAAGGCCCATCGTGATGTATTAGGGCCCATGGATTGAGGCCCATTGTGATGTATTTGGGGCCCATGGGTTGAGGCCCATTGTGATGTATTAGGGCCCGTGGGTTGAGGCCCATTTGATGTATTTAAGGCCCATGGGTCGAGGCCCAATGGAATGTATACAAGGTCTATTGCATTGTGTGATTCCACCACGGGTTATGTAATGACAGTTATGACGGGTCATGCCTTGGGAGCAATGTTGGTTTGACGTCCACGTTGTAAGAATAATGTTGGTTAAATGTCCGCATTATAACTCTCCCTAGGGCCCATTGATAGGCCCATACTTGTTGTGTGTAGGACATCAAGGCCCATCTTCGTTGTGAGGATAGTTCATCACCATATAAAATGCTTAGTATAACTCCATGATTCATGCCCATACGCATCATATGTATGCCTGATATGAGGAATGTTTGATTATAGCATACGCTATTAGGCAGACTATTCACGGGACTCCTTATGAGACAGAGTGCCCACATTATCGCGCCGTATGCGCAGGGTTGCTACATGACTGGATAGTGTGATTCATGCATCTCGCATATATGTGACTTGATCATTATACGCCCTAGCGACATCAGGGTCATGGCCTCCACAGACACATCGTGGATGGCCAGATGAGACACCGGGAATGCTTGGTTCTAGCACTGTGGGCACGCAAGATGTCCTTGGGTGAAAATCCCAGAAACTCCTTGGTACTAGGAGATACTCCAACGCCTAGACCGAGTGGAATATGAGCGTCGGTGCCTATACCATAAGGCAATGTCTCCCACTGTGTCATGGTCGGTTGGAAGGGGGTGTGGCCTTATCCGTCTGAGTGAGGGGGCTATAAGCTAGGCTGAGTATGACCAGCTCGTAAATGAGTCCGTTATCGACGAGCCAAGTAGGTATTGGCAGACTGCTGGCTAGGCGGATAGTGAGGTCTCTTCCACTCACTGGGCTGTGTAGCTAGGGAGGAGGCAGTCAGAGTGGAGTGTAATAGACCCCGATGATTTCCCCAGAGAGCAACCGTACTGATATGTGGACTTATTGAGCAGGAATTGCATATCCATTCATTCATTCATTCACTATCCACTCGGACTGGTGGTGTGTAACTATTTGTTACGTGTACCTTCGCATGGACAGGATTTCGGTTGGGCGCAACACTAACCTGAGATCAGGAGCTTACCACATTGAGTCGGACTATCCAAATTTAGGTATGAGACTGGTTTGGATAGAAGTCCCTTGTGGTGGACCCCGTAGCTTGCGATACTACGTACTATCATTCCGACTTCACATTCCAGTATGGTTATTTCATTCGCACCGCATATTACATTGCATCCGCAGTACTTAGCATTTTGGGTTACTATGTTTTGCACTTATATGGCCTAGACGGACTTAGCAGGATTTGCATATTGCATTGCATCATCGGCACCTGATATTTGGCTTTCACATTTGTATAGTCGATCTGCATTGCGTATTCTGTTATTGAATGATTCATGGACTTACCAGTATATTTTCGCTTACTCTGATATCGTATGATTCATGATCTTGTCAGTATTTCTGTTTATCTTAATGATGTATGATTTATGGGCTTTATTGTATACTTGGCACTTACTTTACACACACTTTCACCACCCTCTAAGCTTTCTATAAGCTTATGCATGATAGATGCGTACAGGTGGCGTTAGGTTGCAGCAGCGTTGAGCTTGGAGCATGTAGCCGTCTTCTGGAGCTTTGATTTCGACATATGTATTTCCCTTTCAGCACTGTATTTAAATGATTATATTAGTGGATATGTGATGATGATGTTGCCTATGTGATTTGGGTAAACTTGTGGTTATGTTTTTTTTATGAGAAAAAAAATTATTTTGAAAATCCTTCTTGTAGGATCCCAGGATCGAAATCTGACATATGATTGCCGGGAGCCAAGAATGGGGCACTACGGAAGCTGTCGGCACCGGATTCGGCGATTGAAAATTTTGTGAGCTCATTTTTAGAGTTTGGGGCATGACGATAATTGTATGTTAAATTCACATATGAATATTCTGATTAAGATAAGTAACTATGACAGTTATAAAAATGATGCATTCATACATCATCCAACATACAAACATATTGCATTGTCGATCTTGGGGGGGCTCCTTAGAAGAAACATCGATCCTGGTAGATCAGATGCGGGCTATACCCAAGCTCACTGGAAGGTGGAAGCCTACCCGAAGGGTGGATGTGGGTTAACGATCTCCAACCCAAGTAGATGGACAATTATCACATCTAATGCATTCATACACCATTTGCATCCATATCATTGTGCATACTCTGTTTTTATTATATCTTAATTTCAATAAGTATGAACCATGCTGGGTTTTCTCACTAAGCTTGGCTAGCTTACATTTTTATTAATGGAAAATTATATAGATGAGCAATTAGTTGATGAGTTGATGCATGAACAATAAGTTATGGCTGAACTGGTGCACGACCCACGTGAGATATGGTTGTATCTATCAGAAGAGAAACTGACTGCATTTGGACCATTCCTAATTATTTAATTAGAATTTTACTTATTAGGATAGTATGATTCATATATAATGAATTATGGTATTAGTTGTAGGATTTTAGGCATTCGATTGGTTTTATTTAATTGAATTATTCTATGTCTATAACAAGTACTCATTGATAAGTTGTATCGACTGATGAATGGTGCTTAATTTATACTGATTGAATGTTTATGGATGTCAAGAATGGACGGATGTTGATGCTTAAATCATTTTGTGTGAATGATTATGAATGAACCTAATTAAAATGTAAAATGAATATTACTTTTGCCTCTGAATAATCGTATAATGGAATAAGTTAAGTACACAATGTATGAGTTATGACTCGAAACTCAAATCTAGGGGTGCACACTCTATACTCAAATTTCAGGGCATGACCATCCATCCCTATAAAAACACTTTAATTAGATGGTTCTAACCATATGATAAGTGGCTGGAAGAATGGATATTCTATATTGATTATTGTAGAAGACGTCTAATCATTGAAATGGACCATCCATTGACTCTCAAATATTAATTTAATGTGCCCTAAAGTTATGACATTGAATCTCAAATAGTTATAACTAAGGAAAGTAAGCAAAATTCTGTTTTAAACTCTCAATTTTTTTTAAAAATTTGTATAAGTGACTAAACATTTAACTTTCATATATTCAAAAGGTAAGCAAAAAATGAAAAAAAAATCCTCAACAGTTTTTTTTAGCAAACTATTTTTTTTAAAAAAATAAATAAATTAAGGACAATTTAAAAGTAGAAATTAGCGGTCCCATTATTGATATAGTTTACTAAATGGTGAAAGATTTTAGCAGAGACGATATATTCAGGAGGGGAGTATTTGAAAATGGAGTGTAAAGAATAATGTTAATTCACTCTTTGATTACCTATTTACATAATTGCCTATAGAAATTTAAATAATTTTAATTGAAGTTCTTTACTTCAATATTATTAAAATACAACATATATATCCAACTGTTTTTTTTTTTTTCTTTTCCAAAGTGGAGCTATATTAAAGCCGAACTCATCGTTCTCCGTAATTTTTTGAATGGGATTTTGCTCATTATAGGAGTTTTTGGTAAGAAAAATATGGAAAGGTGGTGAGTTTCCAAGAAATCATTTAATCTGATTTGACTTTCTCCGAAAAAAAAAAAAAAGAAGAAGAAGAAGAAGAAGAAAAAGGGAACTTACAACACTGAGGTAACTTTTTTAAAAATATTATTTCCTATACAAAGTACTTTCTAAGGTTTTATATATTGACTCTTAGGATCAATCGGTCTTAAAAATTTCCTATTCAAATAGAATCTTTTAAGATCACTCAATATTAGGAATATGGAGTGTGTTTTCACCATCCATTAGCTCATAAAATCAAAGATTTAAATTATTAGCTTGTAATTTGAATGGTCCAATGCACACCTTTTTAGTCAAAGATTTTTTATTTTTTTTTCTCGTAGCTTTGGAAAGAGAAAAAACTCTTACTCTTATATATATATATATATATATATATATATATATATATATATATATATATATATATATATATATATATAGGAAAAATGAATTAAACATGCTTTTTAATTAAAAAAAAATAATTAGTTTGGGGCAGTTTAAAAATAAATTTTGTTAGTTGCCCTTCATTGATAAAATTGAGTGGAATGTGGAAGCTATTATTAATAGAGATGGATTAATTTACACAAGAATTACTTGAAAATGATTTAAGAGAAATAGAAAACACCTTCATGAATTATCATTGATCAATTGGAATCGGAAGACCGGTCCACACCTGAGCTCGTGTTTGATATTCACTCTCTCCATCAATTTTCATATCTCCTTTAGGGCATGATCTCAAAAATCAGTGCAATCTAAAAGTAGGGCTGAAAGTTGGGCGGGTTCAACCTGACCGACCCGTGGCCGACCTGACATTGGGTTGGGCTTGGGCAGGATATATCTGGCCCGATCTCAAGCTTGGGCTATACAAACACCCACCCGATAAAACTTGGGTTGGGCTAGGGTTGAGGTCTCGGGTTGCCCGACCCAATCCGAACCCGATCAATATATAAGTTACTTATAAATTATAATTGAGTGTGGATCGTTTGTGTCGAAGGCACACTAGTGATGTTGGGTCTCATTTGTTCACGTCATTTCTAAGGACTCAAGCTAACAAGGTATTCTAGATTTCTCTCTCCCAAATAGATAGTGTGCTATGCTACATGACTTTTAAAGGAGTAGTTGTCCTATATTTTAGCTTGTTTTTTTTAAGAAAAAAATGAAGTTCTTTATGATGAATAACCATATATATAATTAATAAAATCATAGATATAAAAAATAAATCGTATATTGAAATATAATAAATTATTGTAATAACGAAAATATTAGCATGTATGCACCTGACCAACCCGACCAACCGACCGAGCCCGCTTGGGTTGGGCTTGGGTGGAGAATTCCCAACCCGAGGTTGGATTGGGTTAGGGTTGAGGTATAGGAACCTTGGGTTGGGTTAGGGTTGAGCACCAACCCGACCCAACCCAACCCGCCCGACTTTCAGCCCTATCTAAAAGTCATGTGTGCTACATCATACAGGGAACGGTAGAGATGGAGGCCATCATAGAAACCTTTCGGGCGATGTTGTGTTGTTTATATTCCATTCAATCCGTTCATCAGGTGAGATCCACTTAGATGAAGAGACCTATTAAAGAAGTCATTCTAAATGGACCACACCGCATGGATTTAGAGGTTTTAGATGTGATTTTTAATTGCTCCCAAATGAGTTTTGGTTCAAGCTGATTTTTATTATTATTATAAAGTAACAAGAATATGACACTTCAAAACTGATAAACGGAGTGGATATTAGGCAGACATCATGGTGGGCCCCATAGAGTTTATGAGTCTTATGCACTGAAAACAACACCTAGGTCTGTACTATGCTGCAAAGCTTTGTGCACCACATGATCCATCCATTTTACTAGATCATTCTATGGTATCTATGAGCCCATAAATAAGGTAGATCCAAAACTCCAGGTACCATACCACTCCACAGAAAGCAGTGGGACAATTATTTCCACCGTTGAAACCCTTCTTGGGCCCACCATAATGTTTATTTTTCATCCAAATTGTTCATAGGGTCACACAAACTTAGATGTAGAGGTGGGCACGGGATGACCCGATCCGGCTAACTTGACTCGTCCGATTGGGTCCAATTCGACTCAACCCAAACCGAATGGGAGAGTCGGTCTGAACCGAGTAAGCTTCGCCCAATCCGAACTCAAGCCGAGTCGAGTTTGAGTTACTGGATCCGAAACCCGATTTGACCCGACTCTCTAACCCTACCCCGATCCCAACATCTCTCTCTCAGTCCCTCCCTCATCCTCCTCTTCCAAGCCCGACAACCACCCACCACCATCACCCTCCTCCTCCTCCTCCTCCTCTCTCTCCTCTCCACTCCCTCCCTCCCTCATCTCTCAATCTGACTCGGTGCCAACTCGACCCGACTCGGTACTTCTGATTGGATCAGACTTGGTCCGGATCAGTCCAGGCTAGACCGAACTCGGATCAAGTTATGTATGCTGGACTCGGTATCGAGTCAGATCGAGTTTGGGTCAGGCCTATTTCAAAATCGGATCGAGTCGAGTCAGCCCTAACTCGGTCCGACTCAACTTGATACCCAACTCTACTTAGATGTAGAGAAAATACAAATATCAGCTTGATAAAGAACTTTTGCAACTCATTAGGGAAGTTTTCAACAATAGGTGTTCAATTCATACTCTTTCTTGTGTGTGGTATAATTCATTTAATAGCTTAATTTTCAGCTCATGTTCTAAAATAATATGAAAAAAAATAAATGAATTGTATGTATATAATATTTATGTTATGATGGGCCTATAGAATTTTGTCAGCTCAACACAAAACCAAACTCTGGTATTCTTATACACCAGACAATCTTTCAACCCAGGGACACTAGGAGTGCACACGGGTCGGTTCGGTCCGGTTCTGGGGTGAAATCGGAACCGATCCGTTCCCAACGGTTCTAGGATATTTGGAGCCGGAGCCGGACTGTTAGCACTCTAGAATCGAATCAGAACCGGACCGTTAAAACTGGTTCGGTTCCGGATCGGCTCCACAGTTCTAGGCTTTTTATAATCTAGTCCAAATATATGTTTTATTTGATAATCTAGCTCATGTCCATTCGTGTTGTGATCCATTTGATGAGTGGTTTAAATATTGTATAAGGTGTGCTAAAATACATTTATGGAAACAATCAAATAGTGCATTGTAAACCATAAATCATGAGTCAAATATAGAAACAATTAAAGGGTTCTTAGATCGGTTCCAAGTTTATATATATATATATATATATATATATATATATATATATATATATATATATATATATATATATATATATAAAACATGCACACACACCCCACACACTCATGCTGGTGGAATTTCACCACCTATGGGTACCCGAACCCTTGACCAGGAGTTGAAACTCCTGAGAGTCTACCACCCGGGCAAGAGTAAGGACCCTTCGGTTCCAAGTTTGGTTCCATGGTTCGGTTCCGCACGGTTTAGATCCACGGCTCGGTTCTACGGATCGGTTCATGGTTTGGTCCGGTTCTACATACTCCCAAATTGAGAACCGAATCGGAACCACTACCGGAACGGTGCACTCTAGAACCGGACCAAACCTGATAGTTTGGTGGGTTCCGGCCCGGTTCCACCGGTTCCATGTGCACCCATAACACAGAGTAACTCGTCAAAAGATGGGTGGCCGGCCAGGTGTGATATGATCCATGTAAAGGTGCACGTGGGGATAAGAAAATGTCGGCAAACTAATATAGCCAAGATCCAACGGTCAGAGTACCATTTTAGTAAATGACACAACTCCATGATTGATTAAGGACACCAGATCCGACAAATGATACGCCAACCGTATGGATGGCCACAAATGTAAATAATATTAATAACAAATAAATAAATAATTGCAACGGCTAGCTGTATCTGACTTTACGTAATACTCACCGTTCTCAACCGAACGGTGATGGATCTGATATTTGTGAACCTCGGATATAAGTAATCTTTATGTTATGGTCCATCCAAGACATGGACCACTAATTGGACAGTTCATATCCATAGAAACGACATATGTTTTGAGAACTGAGGAAGAAGGGCACGCAGCGTTGTTGTATTTTGTATTGTAAAATTCTCAATTTATTTTGGGATGGTCATGCTCAACTTCTCACCTTTTTGTCCATGCGAAGAAAAACGGAGCGGATTAGCTGTTACCAGTGGGTGTTACCCTGACTACGTGGGGTCCACTTTGATGAATTTTTTTTATATATCCACGCCGTCCATCCGTTTTTACAGCTTATTTTTTGATATTATCTAAAAAATAAAGTATATTCAAATCCCAAGTGGACCACACCACTGGAAATAATGGATAAAGAGCATTAAATTTTTTTTGTGGGCCGCCAAAGTTTCGAATTAAGATGGTTTTTGTATTTTCTGTTTATCCAGTTTTCCTGACATTATTAAAGAGTTGGATGGAAAATAAATATTACTGTAGGCCGTAGGAAGTTTTTAATGATAAGACATTCAATCACCACTGTGTCCTGTGTGTCGTCCATATGAAATTTTAATTTCCTTAATTTTAGGATCTCGTTCTAAAGTGAGCTTCATAAACGGATGGACGGTGTGGATATATCTTAAATCATCAATGTGGGCCAAAACCCACTAAGGTGTCACCCGGGTAACACCTAATCCGCTCCCGAAGAAAAGGGCTTTCGTTTTCGAGTTTCGAGGAGCTAAAGTCGTGTACCGTTTAACAGACTCCACGAGCTTTTAATCATGAAATAGACTTTGTAAGAAAATGAAAATGATCACACGGTAATTGCGGAATATTCAATTTATGTGGGCCTTGCTATCATGTGTGAGTGTCATCTAAAGCGTCCATTTGATTTGGGCCAGTCTTAGAACTAGATCTCAAAATCAAGCTTGATCTCAAAATCAGTTGGTACGATGGATCCACTGTATTATGTATATGTGATCTAATCTATTCATAAGATGCCCCCATCCAATTGGAGGAAAGGGACGGGAAGCATATAAACTCAATCCATTTGAAAATTTAGGTGGGCCACAATAGGCGTGTATAGGTTTTAAGCTTGATTGTACATTGCTATTGTGATTTGTCCGTATTTAGAGCTGTACACGAGTTGAATCGAGCCAAGCTCGACTCGGCTCGACTAGTAGCTAACCTCAGCTCGGCTCAGTTCTGGAGCCTCACTGGCCAGCTCAGCTCAGTTCAGTTAGCAGTTAGGACAAGTTCGAGCCCGTACGATATTTTCTCAAATACATGAAGTGCATCTTCAATTTATCACAGTATGTAAAACAGCAACAATAACAACATTTTACTGGTATTTCATCAAACATTCAATAGACAGCATCAAAATCAAGATAAGAGGGTAGTTTTATCTCACACACACACATATATTGTAGTGATTTGTTTTGTATATATACCTTCCTCACCATCAGCCAATCCCATGGAGAATGTATGCACCCAAAACAATACTTCATTGAGTCATTTCATCAACACACTTGGTGAGCAATGTCAATATCAAAATAACCGATTCACTGAACTGATTTGATCCGAGTTGAGGTTCGATTTGAGTCGATTTGAGCTTAGACAAGCTCGGAAAAGTTCGAACTCGGTTCGAAATATTTTTAAGTTCCAAAAATTAGCTTGACTCGGCTCGAACTCAGTTTTAAACTGAGTCAAATTGAGCTTTTTTGAGTCGAAAAGAGCGAGTTAACCGAGCTAGCTCTGTTCGTGTACAACTCTATCCCTATCCAAAGTGAAACATATTAACTTAACCCATTTAAAAATTTAGGTGGGTCACGACACAACATTGCTCATATGGTGTGTCCCACCTAATGAAGATCACATAGATCAAAGGACACTTGGTTGAAGATCAATGGTTCACTGTGGCTTGATTATCTGAAGCCGCCTCAATTAGACCGTATGAGTTCAATTATTTTGGTTGAGAAAAAACAAGACCATGTGGCCCATTTACGTACACACCACGTGCACACATATACTGATGAATTTTGGGGCGTACAGTAAACAACAATCATGATGGTGGCACACAAGATGCACACTTTGGATTCGAGATACACATCACAGGTGGACCCCACTTAGATCAAACACACGACCAACGTGGCAAAATGGCATGGGTGGATACCAATCAGTTGTTTCCTCCCAATAAATGCTCTTCCAACGGAGATCCGTTAGCGGATGTTTTTCCATCTACGCCGTAAACGCACTTGGCGACGCACAGGTAATTGTTTATCTTCAGAAAAAAAGGACGTGGATTTCCTGACAAAGACTTTCACGTGAGGTTCCTGCGCCGGGAACTCAGGTGGGCCATTGTAATGTTTGTTAAAAATCCTACACGTCCATCCGTTTTTTGAGTTCAATTCAGGATATAAAGTAAAAAATGAACCGTTTCCAGAGCCCAAGTGGGCCAAAATTGTGAAAATTGAACATCCACAGTTGAAATATTTGTGGGCCACAGAAGTTTTGAGTCGTGCTAATATTTTTATATTTCAGTCATACCAGTTGGAATGAAGTTATTAACAGTACGGATGACTTGTAAACATCACTGTCAAGCCCAGGTAGATCTTAACGGTAGGAATTTCCCTAACCACATTTTACTTTAGTACGGCCCACTTGAGCTTTGGATATGGTTTTTTTTGGCATCATGTCCTGAAATGTACTAAAAAAACGAATGGAAGGGGAGGATTTCTCGCATAGTGGCCCCCACCTAGGTTCCAGTAACTTCCACGTCCAGAAAAAATGCACGTGGAGTTTATCGGTACGTGGCCAAGGGAAGCGGATTGCGTACTGAGTAAACTCTGTGGGTCCACCGTGATTTATATATTTTATTCAGTCTGTCCATCCATTTTATAAAATAATTTTAAGGCCTTAGCTCAAAATCTAAGCATATAAAAGGCTAAAATCGACCACAAGAAAGGAAACAGTGTGAAAAATAAACGTTAATGTGGTCCTGGAAAGGTGTCAACGGTGGAAATCATTATTTCCACTGTTTCCTGTGGTATGGTCCACTTGAGATTTTTATAAGCTTCAATTTTAGGTTCAACAACTAAAATTATATGGAAAAACAGATGGAAGGTGTGGATAAATCACATAAATTCACAGTAGACCCAACTGAATTTTCTGAGTATGACAATCCGATTTCATGGCCGAGTGGGTGCACGGCGGAAACGGAGAAAGATCCGTTAACGGATATAACGGAGTAGCATTTATACCCAGTGAACATGCCATTGTTATCTAACCCATGGCGTTTTGCCACATCACTTCAGTAGCGTCTTGGCTACTGAAGCCTTCAGTATCTAATCCGCTCACTGTAAAAAAAAATCTTTATAACATTCTTAGTACCATGCAAACCATATCCCTGCCGTTCATCTCCAAACTTTTAAGTTCATCAACTCATTATGTGGGCCACATGCCCGCATCTGTACACTGATTTAGACCATGGGTCGTCCATTGAATCGAATGGTGTGGCCCACCTGATGGAGCTGACCGGGCTGATTTTCCTGCCAGTTGATCTTCATGGTGGGGTCCACCCTTATGCATGGTAAAGATGCCCTTGATCCAAAGTCTCCTGGTTGATAGATCCAAAGGACCACCTGAATTGGTGGTCCATTAATTAGACCATCATCCCTAATTAAGAAAAAAATAAAAGAGGATGGGGATCAGTCAAAAGAGAAAGTGCGCCATTTCCTTTTGTCAAACACTAATCACAGAACTATTAACGACAGCCATAGATTCTAATTTTTTTTTAATTTTATTTTATACATACTTTAATCTTTTCCCCCCCTTTTGTTTGGGACATCACATAGGAAACTGCACGAGTGTTCACAACAAAAGCTGATAGGCTTTTTCATGTGGGGCCCACCATGCCCCCCAATAAATGAGAGCATCTCATCATTATCTTAAAAAGCTATGTGCATGAATCATGTACTATCCACATGGTGACCTGAGCGTGCCACTTGATCTATGGAATAAGGCCTTTTGTATTTGATTACTCTAGATACGTGTCACGTGGCAGAATGAAGATGGTACATGAGGGTGGGCCACATGAGAAAATGCCAAACTTTTGTAGTGGAGGGACAAATCCACTTGGAAGGAATGACTCCTTTTTGATGGGGAAAATGAAAGAGGACTGACTCCTTTTGAAAAGCTCATTCCTTACTGAATAGGTTCCTTTTCTGTCCATTTTGGATTATTTAGATAAAACAAAGGCCAGAAGCGGATTGGCTGGTGTACGACACATCACCCATCTGGCTGATGTGTTGACGTCACCAAGTTCTGTGGGTCCCATCATGAGGTATGTCTTACATCCCAACCGTCCTTCCATTTTTCGAGCTCGTCTAAATGCTTGAACCAAAAAATAAGACAAATCCAACGATCGATTGGAGCACACTGCAAAAAGCAGTGGCTGATTGAACGTCTACCATTGAAACCCTTTTGAGGATCGCATAAGTTTTGGACCAATATGATATTTGTTTTTCCCCTTCATCCAGCTCTGGTAAAACGGATGAACAGTGTGGATATAATAAATACATCATTTTTATCTCATTTGAACCGTTCTTACAACGCTCCAGGAGTGGTAGTACTCAGTCTTCACACGACACGTATCCACACCAACGATCGGTGGTGTGTGGTACACCAGCCAATCCGCTTCGATCTTCAGGGCCACACCACACAACACATGACTAATTTATATGTGTGGGTATTTTAATTGATACTTTGGTTGGCTGTCATGGTTCATACGCATCCATTTACAAATAGGTAGAGCTGGGCATCGAGTCCAGTCGGACCGAGTTAGGACAGTAGACCCAACTGGATTCAGTTTTGAATATGCCCGACCCAAACTTGAACCGACTCTGTACAAGTCCAGCATGCCTGACTCAATCCGAATCTGGGTCTAGCATGGACTAACTGGACCGAGTCCGACCCAGTCACAAGTACCAAGTTGACACCAAGTCGAGTCGGGTGCCGTGGGTACTCACGGGCTGAAATCACCACTCAAAGCCTAGATTCACTTGCCAGAACTGCAGCCTCTCCATCTACTACACGGCATCTCATATATGAAATTGATTTTTTTTTTTTTTTTTTAATATACATGTACGAGTTGAGTTTCGAATCAAGTTGAGTTAGTGCTGTGTTGGATTTCGGATCGAGTTGACTTGAATTACTGGGTGACTTGAACTCGACTCAGTTTGAATTAAGATTGGATGAAGTCAACTCGATTCGAATCGACTCACTCAGTTCGGATCTAGCCGGATCTAAATGAGTCGGGCGAGTCAAGTGGTACGGTGCCCATCTCTACAAATAGGGACATGATCACATACTTTCAAGTTGTGTGAGCCTTTTAATTAATTAATTATTTATTTATTTTTTTACACACATGCACCCGACACACACACCCACACACACTGTAGTCGGATTTCACCACCTATGGGTATCAAACCCAAGACGTCGTGTTGAAACTCCTCGGAGACTACCTCTGAGGTAAGGACTCGAACCCAATGAGCCCTTCAAGTTACATTTAGGTACATAATTTGTATCGTGATAGTATGTGAACCATCATGGTCTACTAGGGTATCTAATTTATCTCTTCATACGACACCCTCCAAACAGTCACACATCTGTTGTGAGCCGACCCACTTCGATAAAGTAGGGCTGCCAAGTTTCAATCAATCCGGGGTGGTCACAATCAAGCATCTTGTGTGGTCACAATCAAGTTCTTGTGTATCCATCTTGTGACGCATTAAGTATGGCATTCTTTTAATTTTATATTTTTCTTTGACTGAGAAGTACATGTTAGATATGGGGTATTTCATTAGGATTTGTCATATTTAGTTTTGAAATGAATTAAGATTCAAAGTAAGTCTTATTGTAATTATTTTAGAATCAATTCAATTTTAAGACTCCATCTAAGTTCTTATCATGTTAAGAAATGTATTTTGTAAGGTTTTATTATTGTAATCATGGTATGCCATAACGGTTGTTACAAGGCCATAAGGCCGTTATGTACAAATAATGATGGCAATCTAACACGTTATGTTGTTTAGCAGCCATTACGGAAAAAAATAACCTTTAGCAGTTGTTATAACGAACTATAATAGCTCATTACATCTCTTATAAAGTCTATAGTGGCCTCATAACGGTCTATTACAAGGTTGATACAATTTTTGTAAAATTTCTTTTGAGAGAGAGAGAGAGAGAGAATAATAATAGTTATGGGACCGTAATGGCCATTGCAGCCCATATCGTAAAAGTAATGATTGTGGTAATTATGGTGTTCACAACCCCAAGTGTATGGTCGCGATGTAGTCATAACTCGTGAGAACGAGGTCGAATTCACAGGGACTAAACTTGTACGTATTCTGAAAACTAGAACTAGAACTAAAAAAAGATCTAAGTCTAAATTTTGAAATAAAAGAGAGTAATTATAAATAATGTTTAAACTATTAATTAAAGGTGGGAACTAGGGTGCCAAAGATCTACTTGTAGTTATCAAGATGCTACCTTACTTGATTCAAGTAACACAATCGGAATTGGAGTCCTATCATATCAAATTGGAAGATAAAATAATTTAAATCAAATTTGAGCTTTTCATTAACCGAATTCTCAATGGAGGAGAATTGTGATAATCGGAAGGGATTCCATCACCCTACCATGCCCAGGAGATGATGGTGAACAACGGAATTTACCAATCTCACTATCTCAAAACAGGAAAAGAAGATATTCAAAGCTATCATAACATCTATTGTAATTTGAGTCACAATAAATCATAGAAAACTGAAAATTTTTCCTTAATAGCAAACTAGAAATCAATGAAGTTCAATAATAACAGGAATCAAAGCAAAATAAACATTCAAACACGCTACAAGTTTCATCTCTTAACCCTAGCTAAGAGTTTAGCCAACTATAGACATGATTGAAACCAAATATCTTAAATAAAGCATAAAAAATAAACTAGGAAAGAATAAAAACTCTTTGGCAGCTTCTCCACCCTTGTGTATACTCCTTGAGACCTTTCCAAACTCTAGAAGATGCTTTGGAGCATCCTAGGGAGTCCTATTTATAGTTGTGGAACTCTAACTTTCGCACCTAGTTGGAAAAATTTATAATCCGCCTCAAATTTACGCACTCTCCGCAGTTTGCTAAATTAAACTTCACTCTGCGCAATTTTTTAAAATATACTTCACTCTACATAGCTAAAATAGATTTCGAGTTTCATAATATGTTTTTTCAGGACAATTTCAGGAATATGTTTGTTTTTAGGACAATTTCAGGATTTTTTTTCTTCACTTCAAATCTTTAATTTTCTTCATTCCTCACCTGGTTTTCTTGTATCTTTGGCATGTGAATTTTTCATTAATGACTTCTAAATTTCCAAATCTTCATTTACTAATCTTTTGAACATAAATATTCTTTTTGACATCGATTTCACCTTAAGCTCTCGAAATCACCTCGCACATGAAAACATGCATAATTAAATCGATTAAACACTATCATGTTTATAAAACTAAGATATAAATAGGGAGAAATATGCAATATTTCACACTCAACATATGGCCACCATTACCATTATGGAATATCTTAATTGTAATAAAATATAACTGAATAAAATTATATAAAGATATACATTCCAACCATAAGATAAATATATTTATAAGACATAAATAAAAAATTTATAGGATAATAATAAAACCAACTATGCTTTATAAGGTAAGTGTTGAGCAATTAAGGCACAACATATTCAAAAGATTAGTATAGTTAACGGGATGATGTTGAGATAGATAAGGAGAAAGATGAGGAAGAATAGAATTAAAAATAACATTTGAGGGAAAATTAGGAGTAACGCTATTTGATAATAAGATGAGGGAAAGTAGACTTAGGATGGTTTTATCATATGCAATAGAAACCAATAACAACATTGGTTGGAAAGAATGAGTTCATACAACACCGAGGTCATAGGTTTGAGTGCTCATGTGGCGTGTGGGTATGAGTGTGTGTAAAAAAATATAAGAAAAAAAAAAAAAACAAAGAAAGGCATGTGTATTAAAAATATATAAAAGATTAAAAAAAAAAAAGTTGAATACTCTAAAAGAATTAGAGAAAGGCCTAAAAGGATAAGAATGAAGTAGTGAGAAAAGACTTGATAACTTCTACTCTAGCTGAAGTTCTAACCCGTTTATGGTAGAACGGTGAACAAGATTTATATAACCCACTTCAATTAATTTGGATAAAGTTTAAATTATAATGATGACAAGGTTCATCACAAATTTTAATGAGATTTGAGCAAGTGCACCTGAATCACTAGTGCTGTGTATGCACATGTCTAATGTCCATTTAGTGAATGGTCTAGCATCAAGATTTTCTATCACAAAGTCATAGTCAACTCATCGGGTGAGCCAAACGTGTTCACCATTGAATATAAGGCCCTTTATGTGGATTTCATGTGGACTATCTTTTCATCCAACATGTCACTGATGGGGATTTTCTCCTCAGGCTCGACCGGTCGAGTGCCTTACTCGACCGGTCGAGGGTGGCGCTCGACCGGTCGAGGCCTGGCTCGACTCAAAGTCCAGCGACCAATTGTGTTAATTCTTTCGCGCTGCTCGACCAGTCGAGGTTACATAGATTCATGTTCGGATTTTGTGTGGATTGCGTAAATTTGAGGTGGTTTTCACAGAGGTGCGGAAAGGAGTTTCCTAAACTATAAATATAGTCCCTAGGGCTGTTCTAGGCAATGCAAGAGAGTTTCCTAAAGCTTTGCAAGGGTTTGCTAAAAGGTTTAGGGCTATCAAAGGTGAGAGAGAGAGAAAAGAGAGAGAGAGAGAGAGAGAGAGAGAGAGAGAGAGAGAGAGAGAGAGAGGAAGCTTGTGGAAGGTGTAAGTGATATGGTTTCTAGCTCCTATATTGTCAAATTTTGTAGTGTCAAAACCTCTTGAAATCTGTGTCTTGTGTAGCTTATCTACATAATGAAGACTGTGCATCTCTCAAGGACACAATGGTCTTTAGTTCAAGAACTTCAAAGGCAAGTGTACGTATTCATGTGCAAGTACAACATCAAGTGTGAATTCAAGCTTTCAAGCTTCATGAGTTCAAGATCTTCAAAGCTTCGTACAAGTCAAGACAAAGCTCCTAGACTTTGAATATCAAGTTCAAGCTTCAATGTTAGTCACGTTGAAGCCTCAAAAGGTTTCAAGTTCAAGGTTCATCATGTGTAATGATCTCAAGCTTCGCGAACTTCAAAGAACACAGAAGAAAAAGAAGACTCAATGTTCATACATCACTAACAAGGTATGAATGACCCTAAATTGACCTTAGGGTAGGTCATTTTGAATACATAATTCAATTAACTCATTTTATAAGTGAATAGACTGTTTATTGACTAGTCCTGGACTATGTTCGACTAGTCCTAGCACTGGCTCGACCAGTCTAAGAAATTCTACGACCAGTCCTAAGTTTGTTGCAAAATTTTGAAATTTTTTGTTAAGCCACAACCAGTCCTGAAGATTGTTCGACTGGTTGTGTGAACAGTGCTCGACTCGTTCTCGACCAGTCTTGTAGCCATGACTCAAAGTCTAGCAACTAAATTTGGTTCCGCACGACTAGTCCTGGACAGGTCACGACTAGTCGTGGAGGTCCCTCGACCAGTCATGAAGGTCCTACAACCAATCGTGGAACGACTTTATCCGATCGTGCTCAAAATTTCAAAAATCTGTTGGTCTTACGACTAGTCGTAGTGTCCTCAGGACCAGTCGTGAATGTAATTTCTTCACTTATAAATAGAGCACGAATTTCAGAGTTTTTCATTCAATTCAAACTAATTCAATTCGTCACTTTGAGAGATAAGTTAGTCATCTTTTTAAGCTATATTGTGCTCATTTAATATTCTCTTAATTTAACTTTTCTTTATTTGATTTTTGTATTATTTATTCCAATCATATTTGAAGAAGGGATTGAGATTGCTCTTTTTTTGGAATCAAAATCAAATAGAGCTAGCCCAACTTGATTTAATTTAAAATCAATTTAGAACCTAGAACCATTTCATATGTGAGTATTGGACATTGAACTTCTACGTTGAACTTTTACTCCAATTTGGTTCTTCTGGGCTATATCAAAAAGAGAATATCCAGGTATTTTACAGTTTTTGTAAATTCCTTTGTTTTGGTTTTATTGAGATTGTACCAAAAAAATCTCTCTGTTTTGGTTTGTCTAAGGTGATCTAGAAAACGCAGAGTGTGGGGTTTTTGAATTGTGTAAGCCCACTTGAAAGACACAATTGTAAGGGTTTTAAGTGAACCTGGAAAAACCTATTTTCATAGTGAACGCAAATATCCACTATGTGAGGATATTAGGAGTGAAGTAGTTGTGTGGCTATTTTTCTAAACAGTTGGTTGGTGTACACACAAGCAAACCACTATAATTTCATGTCTTGTGGATTGAATGTTTATTTATTTTTGTGGATGATTGTAATTTTCCCTTTTGCATTGTGGAGAATGTTGTAATTTCTTTTATGCAAATGTGGAGAATGTTGTAATAGCTTAAATTTCCCTTCTTGCTATTTAATTCTTTATTCCTTTGTATCAGTTTGAGTTTTTGATACACAAACTGTTCTAGTAAGGTTGTCCTGCAATAAACCCTTGGTTTTTATGGTGTAAAGTTGTCCTTAGAACAACATCTGTATCAACCTCTCAATACTCGTACATTTGATGTTGTCTTTAATTTCAACATTTCGGGATTGTCTATTGCTATCAGTATTTAAATTATTTAAATTTTACTTTTTTTTTAAAATTTTTAAATTTGGTATAGTCCTATTCACCTCCCCTCTAGGACATATAGCTTGGCCTTTTCAAGTGGTATTAGAGCCTAATAGCTCATTTTAATTGTTATTACTTTTTGGATTAATTTCCTGAGCTAATCGATCTGAGCTTTGTAAGATGTCAAATTTTGATAGCCTATTAATCACTAGGCCTCCACCATTTGATGGCTCCAATTATGCCTATTGGAAAGCCAATATGAGAATTTTCTTAAAATCCATGGATGAGAGCGTGTGGCAAGCCACATGACTGATTGGACCCCTCCTACCACTGAAGTAATTGGTATCGATGAATCCAAAACTATGAGAGTCATACCTTTTTATCTCTTGGACCACACTTCAGAAAAGTGAGAGTAGTACCAATGCAAAAGCACTAAATGCAATCACTTGCGCACTATCACTGGATGAATTCAAAAGAATTATATCCTGTGATACTGCAAAGCAAGCTTGAGATATTTTAGAAATAACACACGAAGGAACAACAATTGTTAAGAAATCTAAAGTCCAAATCCTCACAACCAAATTTGAGGAAATATGTATGGAGAAAAGTGAAACTTTCATGGACTTTTATACTAGATTAAATGACATTATTAATTCTATGTGGGGTCTTAGTGATAAAATCCTAGAAAGTAAAGTCTGTGCAAAGATACTACGCTCACTACCTGAACGGTTCAATTCAAAAGTGACTGCGATCCAGGAACTTCATGATACAGACAATATGAGGGTAGAAGAATTAGTTGGGTCATTACAAACTTATAAGTTAAACTTTAAAGCTCCTAAAGATAAATCCATCCCCCTTAAATCTTCTAAATGTATTTCTCAAGAAAATAGGAATTCTGATTTAGAAAATTCTGAAGATGATATGACCCTTTTAGCTTAAAAGTTTTATAAGATTTTCAAAAGTAAAAAGAGGGTTGATTTTTAAAAATCTAATGATAAGAAAAGATCTAAATTTAAAACTTGAAAATCTTTAAAAGATAGTCAATGTTACAACTGCCATGAATGCGGGCATTTAGCAAATAAGTGTCTTAAAAAGGACAAATCCAAAAAGAATGGTATGTTGGCTACTTGGGATAAATCTTCCGGCTCTGAAGCCTCTTCTAAATCAGAAGATTTTGAAACCGAGTCGGGTAATGAAGTCAAACCCTTATGACTCTAGCCAAGTTCACGTTTTCAGATAATGATGATTCAACTAGTGAAGAAAATCTGAATAGTGATCATGAAAATGAAAAAGATCTTCAAGATGCTTACAATGCCCTATACAAGGAAAGTTGTAAAATTGCTGTAAAACTAAAACTTCAGAAAGAAAAGTTTTCGAAACTTAAAGAAAATTTTGATACTCTTGTTTTAGAAAAATTCCACATTTCAGATTGTTTTGAAAAAACTAAATGCGATTTAAATTTCAAAACCTCCCTTATTGAAAATCTAAAATCTGAAAATGAAAAACTAAAACTTAAAGTTTCTTCACTTTTGAGTCTAAAAGACAAATGAAGGTATGCCTAAGGTGATCCTAAGTTAGAAAAACTATTATCCGGATCCAAAAAATGTGGCGACCGATCCGATTTGGGCTACGACAAAAGTATTCCTCCTAAATATAAGAATACTTCTAAGTTTGTGAAAGGAGAGTCTTCAAACTCAAAAGGAAAATTTTCAAATTAAAATTATTCTAAAAATACTAAAACTTTTCAATCCTTAAAACCTAAAAGCAACCATATCCACTATAAAAATAAAAATCGTAATCCTTTAGCTGAGAAAATTGTTGATTTACTTAAAGAGCTCTTAAAATCTAACTCAAAGGTTCAGTCTTATAACAACTACAAACATAAGAAGACCAACTATACTCCTAAACCCAAAACTGTAATGAAATGGGTTCTTAAGGTTACTTGCTTGGTTGCCCACAAGGCTTTCAAAGCTTCAAGCCATTCAAAGTGGTACCTAGACAGTGGATGTTCCAGACACATGACTGGTAACAAAGGTCTGTTCACCAATCTTAAAGACATGACTGATGGTTCAGTCACATTGGGTGATGGTAGCAACTGCAGGATTATTGGCCAAGGTACGGTTCAACTTTCTAACCTCCCTTTATTTAAGAATGTTTTATATGTAGAAAGTTTAAAACACAACTTATTAAGCATTTCTCAAATATGCGATAAAAATCATAGCGTAAAATTTTCTAACCTAGGGTGTGAAATTTTAAATAAAAATGATTCTGTAATATTAACTGGTCGCAGAACTTCTGAAAACTGCTATATTGTAAGTGACTCTAGCTCATCTAATTTATCGTGTTACATGGTCCATACTGATGAGACCGAGCTATGGCATAAACGCTTTGGACATGTACACAACCGTACTTGTATAGATTGAGCAAAAGAGAGTTAGTAAGGGGCTTACCCAAAATACAGAAAATAAATAAAATATGTAGCAAAGCCAGATTAGCAACCAATCTAGGAGCTCTCACAAAAAGGTGGACTCCAATGCCACATTTAAACCGCTCTAACTCCTCCATATGGATCTTATTGGACTAACTAGAATGGAGATTCGAGGTGGAAAAAAGTATATTCTGGTAATCGTTGATGACTTTACCAGATATACTTGGGTAGTCTTCTTAAGAGACAAATCAGAAACTCTTAATGAAGTTAAAAGGGTACTTAGACGTATCCAAACTGAAAAAGAAACTCAAGTCTTTAAGATCCGTAGCGATCATGGATCAGAATTTGAGAATAGCTGTTTAGAGAAGTTTTGCAGCGACCAGAGAATATCACATGAATTCTCTGCACCCAAAACACCACAACAAAATGGTATAGTAGAAAGGAAAATAGAGTGCTTTAAGAAATGACAAATGTAATGTTAAATAATGTGAAGCTCCCTAAAAATCTTTGGGTCAAAGTCGTAAATACTGCGTGTTATATAATTAACCATGTCTATAATAGAAAATCAAATAATAAAACGGCTTATGAAATATGATTTGATAAGAAGCCTACTGTCAAATACTTTCGAGTTTTTGGCAGCAAGTGCTACATTTTACGTGATCGTGAAAATCTTAGAAAATTTGACACCAAAAGTGATGAAGGGATATTTTTAGGGTATGCTCTGAATAGTCGAGCATATCGTGTTTTAATAAGAGAACCGGTGTAATTCAAGAATCCATTAATGTGGTTATTGATAATCACTTGAATACACCTGTCTCAAGTTCAGATAATGATGAAGTACTTCTAATTGATAAGCTAGATTCTTCATCAAGTCAAAAAACTCTGAACCGAGGACTATTAAAGATCATCCAACTAATCAAATTCTTAGAAACCCTCTCACTGGTGTATGCACTCGTAGACAACTAGAAGATGTGTGTAACTACGTATGCTTTACATCCCAGGTAGAACCGACTAATGTAAAAGAAGCTCTTACTGACAAAAACTGGATAGTTGCGATGCAAGAAGAGCTTAATCAATTTATAAGAAATGATGTTTGGTACTTAGTTCCTAGACCTAAGGATAAACACATTATCGAAACTAAATGGATTTTCAAAAATAAGTCTAATGAACTTGGTAATATAATCAGAAACAAGGAGACTAGTTGTACAAGGGTACAATCAAATTGAAGGCATCAATTATAATGAAACCTTTGCCTCAGTAGCTCGTCTTGAATCAATCAGATTATTTATATCCATTACTTGCTTTAGAAAGTTTAAAATTTATTAAATAGATGTTAAGAGTGCTTTTTTAAACGGCGATTTGCATGAAGAAGTGTATGTTGAACAACCAACGGGTTTTGAAGACCCTAAGAATGTTGATCATGTCTATCGCTTAAAAAAGGCTCTCTACGGTTTGAAACAAGCTCCCATGGCATGGTACGAAAAGCTGACTAAGTTTTTGCTAAGTCATAATTTTTTAATGGGAAGTGTTGATAAGACTCTGTTTGTAAAGAAACATAATGATCACATTTTAATAGTGCAAATATATGTTGATGATATTATTTATGGATCTACCTGTACTAACATGACTGTTGAGTTTGCAGATCTTATGAAATCTAAGTTCGAAATGAGCATGGTTGGGGAATTGAATTATTTTCTAGGGTTGTAAGTTAAACAACAACCTGATGGTTTCTTTATTTCTTAAACCAAATATACTCTGAACTTAGTTAAAAAGTTCGGATTTGAGAATGGGAAAAATTTTTGATACTCCTATGAGTACGACTCTAAAACTCTCAAAGGACTCTACAGGTAAAAAAGTGGATCCTAAATTACATTGCAGTATGATAAGTAGTTTGTTGTATTTAACTGCGAGCTGACCTGATATTGCATTTATTGTAGGTATTTGCGCTAGACATCAATCTGACCCTAAAGAGTCACATTTAACTGTTGTTAAGTGGATTATGCGATATGTCGCAAGTTCAGCTAATATGGGTCTTTGGTATCCACATGATACTAGTATTCAATTAGTTGGTTACACTGATGTTGATTGGGCTGGTAACGTTGATGATAGGAAATCAACCAGTGGTAGTTGTTTTTATGTTGGGAACTGTTTAGTTTCTTGGCAAAGTAAGAAACAAAGTTCCTTATCGCTCTCTACCTCTGAGGCTAAATACATTGCAGCAGGTAATGCATGCACTCAGCTTGTATGGATGAAAAGAATGTTAAGCGATTAAGGAATTGCACAGGACTCTATGGTTTAATATTGTGATAATTCCAGTGCAATTAATATATCTAAAAATCCAATCCAGCATTCACGAACCAAGCATATTGACATTAGATATCACTACATTCGTGAATTAGTGGAAGAAAAGATAATTTCTTTGGAATATATTCTGACCAAGAATCAACTTGCTGACATTTTCACAAAACCGCTCGACAAAAGCAAGTTTTCTAAATTGAAATTTGATCATGGTATGTACAATTTGAATTGATTAATTATGCATTTCTGTATCATTGTAACAAGCCCATTTTATTTTATTTTTAGTTAGTCATATACATTTAGACAGACACACAACCTTGATGAAAAAGTAGTGAATTCTTAAAAATACTACAAATTAGATTATTCCTACTCGTGATAGAAGTGTTGAATTTCGAAGACGAAATTCTCTTTAAGGAGGGTTAATTGTAACACCCTATACTTTTCAGTACTTGCGTGTTACCTGGTAACCAAACTTAGTATAAATATAAACCTAGCCTATTTGAACACTTCCCTTCATTATAGCCACGTCAGGGAAATTCCAATAGAATTGATCATGGATATGAAGAATGGGCCATATTTCTACATCATAATGACCAAAAAGCTCAAGAAGGACCCGATCTACGTCTGATCGACATCTATAAGAGACTTGACCGCTCAATTAAACCTATTGTAAACATCCACCTCAAATCAGTAAGTATAAAAGTAAGTTTAGACGATTTAAACATTCTTAACTGTTAGATCAATAACAAACTAATGATTTATAGATTGGATCCTCACCATTGGATCATATTACCCTAAAATCTATTATGGACTATCACTTAAAATGGAGCCTAGAACACTTGGACCATCGGTGTTCAAGTTTAATTTGATCTGACTGTTAGAACCACCTGTAAACATTAACAGAACTTACAAAAGTAAGTAATATGACCCACTTGAGCTTTGGATCTGCCTCATCTATAGCCAAACAACCAATGGGACCCGTAACATCGGATGATTGAAATGGATTCAGTAAAACATCACAATGGACCCCACAACAAACCCTGATAGCGTAAATGATTGACCGTAATATAGCTCGACTAATAAATTAGCTTGGCATGACCCACCTGAGTTTAGATCAATCTCATTCTTGGATTTAGGGTCCCATATGAATCAAAGAAACAAATGTTTGGAGTGGATTTATCAAACCGTCACTATAGGCCCCACGTCTAGGGTGTGTGTGCACAGCTTGCACATAGCCACAGTGCACGGGACTGAAAATCCGATCAAATCGAGTTAGACCCGAGCCCGAAGGAGAAATCCTCCTCTCTTTCTGTTTTTCAGTCAGTAAATAGATGGTGTCCGTCTGTTGAGTTATGGCCCACCATCCATGAACCATTCCCATGATCTGAACTGTCCATATTATAGAGGACCTAAATACATTCTATGTCTACCCAGTTTCACATATTGGATCGCACATCTGTGCACACAACATCGAGCACAAAACGACCATGTGAGGCTAATTTTCTGAAAATGGGAATATTATGTTTCCATCCACTTTCCACGCTGGCGATCCGTGTGAAGTTGAATCCACGCACCTCAGCCCTCCATTTGGCAGCATCCAAGCCCTACGTCTTTAGGGTTTTCCTAGCTATGGCTTAGCTTTTCTCACTCACCGCTGCCGTGAGTTGAAACCAAATCCACTAACTAGAAACGTTAATAGCCATCCGTTCGGTGGGTCCCACAATGGCCCTAGGACCTATCCACACCATCGAAGTGCCTCAGATCGAGGGATGGGCCGCCCGATCAAAACCCGCCATGATTATGGCCATCATCTTCCTCGTTAAAACAAAAACACCCACCATCTGCAGTGGGCCCCATCTCTTGATCAGAGCCATCTAACTGATGGACCATGACCCCAAAAGTGCATCCATGGCACTTGATTAAATCGATGCAATCAAAGCTTAATTGGACCATCCCAAAATCCCACTGTTTGGGACCGAGAACCAGTAACTAATCCCCTGGATTAGTTGCATTCGAATCCTCTAGAAGAGGATTAGGGGAGCCTATTAAAGTTCGCTTTTTAGGGCGACCCCTTTCCAAAAACAGAAAACCTAAAAGAGAGAGAGAGTCGCCGCCATTTCGAATGCCACATTAAGCTGGATCGACTCGGTTCGAGTTGCGGCTGAGTTCAGAGTCTGTCTGGACGAATGGTGAGAGTGAGAGAGAAACTGAGGAGCAGAAAGGCAGAAAAAGAGAAGAAGAAGAGAGGAGGAGTAGAAAGAAGAAGATTTGTGAGAAAGGGCATGTTGGTGCCACATTGAGTCAAGACGACTCGGATCTGGTTGAGGCTGCTGCTGAGTTTGTACGTTTGGGTCGTGTCCAGACCCACTCAGATAGAACCAGAGAAAGAGAGAAGTAGAAGAAAAGAAGAAGATAGATAGAAAGAAGAAGATGAAGGGAAAAAAAAAACGAGAGAAGGGAGAGAGGTTTCTCGCACTGAATCGGATGGACTGGGCTGAGTCGTGGGCTGAGTTCTGTCCGAGTCTGGTTTGCATCGGAAATGTTGCTGGACGTTCCAGCGGAAAAGAGAAGAAAAGGAAGAAGAAGATCAGCAAGAGAGAGAGAGAGAGAGAGAGAGAGAGAGAGAGAGAGAGCATGGTGCGGCTCTGAGTTGTGTCGCACCCACCAGTAACTGAGTTCGGACCGAGTCTAGCACTGAGTCATGAACCCGAGTCTAGTCTCGGGTCTGATCTATCCAAGCCCATTGTTAGTTGTGGCTGGAGAAAGAATAAGGAAACTGAAGAGAGAAATGAGGAAGAAAGAAGAAGGAGAATAAGAGAAGAAGTGGAGTTTTGGAACTTGACTCGCTGTCGAGTCGAGTTGAGTCGACTCATTGAAATCGAGTTGATTGAGACCGAGCCGACATTTGACTCAGTCTAAGCCTTTCCCTGGGAATGCATGAAGAAGGAGAGGTATTGCCTTGTAATTTTAGTTAGAATAATAATAATAATAATAATTATTATTATTATTATTTTAAATTTTGGGTAATGTTGTTATCATTATAATTTTCATTATTATGAATTCTTACGAAATTATTACCATTCACCATTTTTTTAATTATTAAAATTAATTTTAATATTGTTAGTTAGATTATTATGATATATTAATTATTATTAGTATTTTAAATCCTTAAATCAGCATTACTACTGATCCGTATTTCAATTTCAAATCATCAAATTCTAAATGGTACACCAAATCCTAAATCTATTGATCAAAATACCTAGTTTTAACCATATCTGTATAAATTGAGTAATGTTGTGATCAAACTGCACTACTTATGTTAATCATGTTAGATATCGATCTTAATGTACGAACATTCAACTCTAACAATGTTGAGAGATAATTCAAGTCTAAGGTGAGGATCACCCTTCAAGCTTTTCCTACGTCATAATAGTTAGCTTAGTTTAATTAATTTGTTGATTACTTAATATAGTGCAATGTGAAAATAATGATTAATGTTAGTCCATTTGAGTAATCTTTTATAAATGCAACATGTTTAGGTTTAAATTCAAATAATTTAACATGCTATGAATCTTTAGTATCTCTAATCTGATTTAAGATGCGCACTTTATATGTGTAAATGTTAGTGATGTTATACGTGACTTATTTTACTATTTGCGATTACTTTATGGCGTATTTAGAAATCCTCGAATTAGTGGCCATTTGTATAATGAATTAAATGAAATTATGGTGGACTTACCATCTTATGGACCATTTATTACCTAAGTGGCTTTTGTTATTTGCCTTTGCGGCTTGTATTTGCCTTAGTGGCTCTGATTTGGTTAATTACCCTTTTTCGGCCTTGATAGGCTATTTGCCGTTGTGGCTTGGATTGGCTATTTGCCGTTGCGGCTTTAATAAATTATTATTAAATAATCCTTTGATTATAAGTCCCACTTGTCGAAATATAATTGGCCACTAGTTGAGTGTGTTATCTTTAAACGCCTTATTTACTAATGTCATAAGCCAAGGATAGCGACATGGGAGACTATGACTGAGCTGTCGGCCTATGCTGGGTGACAAACCCCCCCCCCCCCCCCTCCCCTCATAATGACTATTGACCTTTCTTAAATTGATTATTTGAAATTGAAATAATAATAGTTAGGCTAATCATGCATTTTCATGGTACACAGCTTTTTCCAGGTAGTTCATCTACCGCGGGCAGTCTACACGGCCGTTTCCAGGTAGTTCATCTACAGCAGGCGGTCTACACGGCCTTTTCCAAGTAGCTCATCTACCGCGGGTGGTCTACACGACCTTTTCCAGGTAGTTTATCTACCACGGGCGGTCTACATGGCCTTTTTCAGGTAGTTCATCTACCGCGGGTGGTCTGTATGGTCTTTTCCGGGTAGCTAGTTCACCTTAGGCGACTTTTTTTACCATCTGGATGTGCATCCCCAGGTCTGTGAGCATGTGCATGCATCCATGCATTTAAACAAGATTATCTTGTATGATTTATTAATGAATGCGTATCTGATGAACCTTATCTGATTCTCATGATAATCATTGTATAATATTTGTTATATACTGTCTCTGATAACTATGCTTAATTATCTTGATGCTGCAATAAATCTTGGGGGTTATACCTCACTGGATAGCCATTGACGCTATCGAACCGTATGCAATGTGCAGGAGACATACATGATGTACATACTAGTGTTCATGTGGATTAGGGGAGCCAGAGGACCTTGCGACCCTCTTTCCTAATTTCATCTCATTTTAATTTGTATTGTATGTTTTGTAATAGGTTAAGACATTGATTGTATAAGTTTTTGGGAACTACTTGAAATCTTGGTTATGCGTATTTGGACTCCCTCATATACTTGCTTTGCTTCTATCCCGCTAGTTTATTAACTCTGATAATAAAAGAAAAAAATGTACGTGAAATTTTGGATAGTTAAAGGTTAACGCTCGGGTTTTTGGAAACTGAGTAGTGTACTCGGATTCCGGGAACCGGGGTGTTACAATCATATTGTATATATTTGTTATTTTAAATAGTTAAAATTTCAAATTTCATGAAAAATGCTTATTTTTGGCTATGCATAACTAGTCGAGTACACACTCGACCAGTCGTGGCACGACCGATCGAGCATGTCCTTGACCAGTCGTGTAGCGTGGACTGGTGGTTTATTTGGGGGAAAAACCCTTTTTTCTTCAATTGAGTTTCTTCTCCAACGGGTCCTAGCTCGACCAGTCGAACCCATCTTCTTGGTTCTTCAAGGTTAGTCCATTATTTCCATTTTCCTTCTAGATTCAAGTTTATTTCACTTCTTTTTCATTTTTGAAGTGATTTATTTCTTATTTCATTGAGGTTTTTGGGGTTTTCTTCTCCAAAATCTGATTTTGAGAAAACTCACTCTACTTCTTTTGCAACCTTTTGATTCCTTTATTTCCTAGTTGCAAATGGAAGGTAGAGGCAAAAGGAAAAGTTCTCGTGGTCCTTCAACATCTAGATCGACACCTATCATAAGGCGCCACCTTCGGTCACCCGAAGATGATCCATCTTATGTGCAGGATTTAAGGTTACGCAATGTTATAGTTGAACGACTTGTTCATGTTGAACATTTTGCTCCATTTGAAATCCTTCCTCTTCCCCAATCTGTATGATGGGCTAACATTCTACATTGGGGTGGGCCAGCATACCGGTCTATTACGCAAGCTATGTATGCATGTATTTTTGATTTTTCAACTGAAAATTTAACTTTTATTATAGCAACTAGAGAAGGTCCATTTGAAGTAGACCGATATCTGATTTTTGGTCTAATGGACATACCTGTCATTGATGAAGGTATTCCAATTAGCTCTCTAGTAGCTAAACCATTTGAATTAGAAAAACGTATGCCTATTAGAGCATTGTGCAATATAGATGCGCAATGAAGTCAAAATGAGAATGCGCTTGCTTCAAAGTATTTGTTACCCAGATACAGGGTCCTTCACAGGATATTTATTTCAAATCTTTATCCACGTTCTGGTAACAAAACCGAACTCACCTCTTTCATGGTTCGGATTCTGCATTCCATCATCTCTGGTACATCTATATGTCTTCCTTCTTTAATTTATCATTCCATCATACAATTCTGTCTCCATCCTGGACACAGTGATATCCCTTTTTTCATATCTTATGACTGTGTTGGCTACCCATATGTTAGTAGCCATGCCTGTTGGAGAGGCTCCTATTCAACATCTTATTTTCAACAACTCTAATATCAATAAAATGAATTTGAGGTTGGCTAATGAACAAGTTAATGTGGGTGTTGGTGGAGTTGAAGCAATGAATGAAGAAGAAGGCGATTTACCTCAAGATGATATTAACATAGATGACATCTTTGATGAGATCGATTCAGATTCTGAGGCTGACCCTGATTATCAATATTCTGATTTCGCTGAGAGGTTGCATACTCTTGAGGAACAGGTGGCTCAAATTCGTGTAACCCAGGATTCTCAATTTGCTTATATGCGCAAATATATGAAGGGCGTTAATAAGGGTTTACATCAAATTGATCCATCTATTCCCGCTCCCTCTTCAGGATCTGACTAGTATTTTCTAATCTTGGTTTGTAATAATGTTAATGATACTTGGATTTTTATTTTTTTTAGGTAGTACTTGGCTAAACTTAGATGATCTTGACTTAATTGTATTTGGTTGAACTTTGTTAATGTTGGTTGATTATGCTTGAACATTACTTGCTTATGAATTTAGTATCTTGCATATCTTAAGCCTTTATTCCTCATGACTCTTCCTATTCTTCCTTGTTTATCTACATCCTAGTCCATGTATTGATTTCTTCCTTTGTCATATTGTGACAAAAAGGGGGAGAATTTTGTCATGCTTGATATGTGGATATGTAGTATATGGCATGTGGATTGTGGATGGATTGTGGATATGTAGCCTTCTTTGTGTAAGGGGGGAGGAGTAATTTAGGGGGAGTATTGTTAGAGGAATTGATGCGAATTGATGCTTTGTTTTAACTTGTCTATAACTGGTGCATGATTCTTTAACTAGGTTGTAACTGGTTACTTTTGATAACGGGTGCATGATTCTTTTTGCGTATAATGCTTATGCTTATGTTTGCATAGAGTGTGTTTTGTCACAAATTTGACAAAGGGGGAGATTGTAAGTGTTATGGTTTCTAGCTCCTATATTGTCAAATTTCGTAGTGCCAAAACCTTCTGAAATCTATGTCTTGTGTAGCTCATCTACATAATGAAGACTGTGCATATCTCAAGGACACAATGGTCTTTAGTTCAAGAACTTTAAAGAACTTCAAAGGCAAGTGTACGTGTTCATGTTCAAGTACAACATCAAGTGTGAATTCAAGCTTTCAAGCTTCATGAGTTCAAGATTTTTAAAGTTTCGTACAAGTCAAGACAAGGTTCCAAGACTTTGAATCTCAAGTTCAAGCTTTAATGTTAGTCAAGTTGAAGCTTCAAAAGGTTTCAAGTTCAAGGTTCATCATGTGTAATGATCTCTAGCTTTGCGAACTTCAAAGAATGACTATCAACTGAAGAAAAAGAGGACTCAATGTTCATACATCACTAACAAGGTATGAATGACCCTAGATTGACCTTAAGGTAGGTCATTTTGAATACATAATTCAATTAACTCATTTTATAAGTGAATAGACTATTTCTCGACTAATTCTAGACTATGTTCGACTAGTCCTAGCATTAGCTCGACCAGTCCAAGAAATTCCACGACCAGTCCTAAGTTCGTTGTAAAATTTTGAAATTTTTTGTTAAGCCACGACTAGTCCTAGAGACTGCTCGACCGGTCGTGTGAACAGTGCTCAACTCGTTCTCGACTAATCCTGCAGCCACGACTCAAAGTGTAGCAACTAAATCTGGCTCCACACGACCAGTCGTGGAGGTCCCTCGACCAATCGTGAAGGTCCTACGACATATCGTCGAACGACTTTATCCGATCACACTCAAAATTTTAAAAATCTGTTGGTCCTACGACTAGTCATAGTGTCCTCAGGACCAGTCATGAACGTGATTTCTTCACTTATAAATAGAGTATGAATTTCAGAGTTTTTCATTCAATTCAAGCTAATTTAATTCGTCACTCTAAGAGATAAGTTAGTCATCTTTTTAAGTTATATTGTGCTCATTTAATATTCTCTTAATTTAGCTTTTCTTTATTTGATTTTGTATTCTTTATTCCAATCATATTTGAAGAAGGGATTGAGATTGCCCTTTTCTTGGAATCAAAATCAAATAGAGCTAGCCCAACTTGATTTAATTTAAAATCAATTTAGAACCTAGAACCATTTCATATGTGAGTATTGGATATTGAACTTCTACGTTGAACTTCTACTCCGATTTGGTTCTTCCGAGCTGCATCAAAAAGAGAATATCCAGGTATTTTTACAGTTTTTGTAAATTTCTTTGTTTTGATTTTATTGAGATTGTGCCAGAAAAATCTCTCTGTTTTGATTTATCTGAGGTGATCCAGAAAACTCAGAGTGTGGGGTTTTTGAATTGTGTAAGCCCACTTGAAAGACACAATTGTGAGGGTTTTAGGTGAACCTGGAAAAACCTATTTTCATAGTGAACGCTAATATCCACTGTGTGAGGATATTAGGAGTGTAGTAGTTGTGTGGTTGTTTTTCTAAACAGTTGGTGTACACACAAGCGAACCACTATAATTTTTTGTCTTATGGATTGAATGTTTATTTATTTTTGTGGATGATTGTAATTTCCCTTTTTGCAATGTGGAGAATGTTGTAATTTCTTTTATGCAAATGTGGAGAATGTTGTAATAGCTTAGATTTTCCTTCTTGCTATTGAATTCTTTATTCTTTTGTATCAGTTTGAGTTTTTGATACACAAACCATTCTAGTAAGGTTATCCTGCCATAAACCCTTGGTTTTTATGATGTAGAATAACATCTGTATCAACCTCTCAATACTCGTACATTTGAAGTTGTCTTTAATTTCAGCATTTTGGGATTGTCTATTGCTATCAATACTTAAATTATTTAAATTTCACTGTTTTTTTTTTTTTTTTTAAATTTGGCATAGTCCTATTCACTCCCCCCCCCCCCTCTAGGACATAGAGCTCGGCCTTTTCAGAAGGGAGATTTTGCTCGTAGAGGTGATCTACTTCGCAGTCGACGTATCAGCGCTTTTATGTCCTCATAATTGGTGAGATCTCTCCATTTTCTTTATTCTCTTTTTGTTCATCCGCTCCTGCGTGAGCGAAGAAGGTTTGATCCAAGTAGTGTGTGCTTGTGATTGGTTGTAACGTTCTACTTCATAGTGAATTGTTGATCTGGACGAGGTCCCGTGGTTTTTACCTCTTTGAGGGTTTTCCACGTAAAAATCTCTTGTGTCGTGTGGTTGGTGCTTTGATTTATTTCATTGCTTTATTATCCCATAATTCTGGTGTTTTTGGGAGGCTAGATCATAAGTTTTTGTGCAACGGCCCCCAACAAAGTGGTATAAGAGCGTTCAGGTTGGTTGAACTGAGTGGGATCGGTTCTGAATAGGGGAAGGTGGCTTATTAAGGATGATCAGTCTCAATGGTTCTAACTGGACCATATGGAAGGCTAAGATGGTGGACTTGCTTTATTGCAAGGACTTGTATTATCCAATTCAATGCATATCAACAAAATCAAAGGATATGTCAAATGATGATTAGAAGAAGTTGGACCGGAAGGCAACGGGGTTTATTAGACAATGGTTGGACGATTCCGTATTCCACCATATGTCTACGAAGACCTCAGCCACTAGCCTATGACTGAAATTGCAACGGCTGTATGAGAGGAAGACAGCGGTAATAAGATTTTTTTGATAAGACGACTTATGAATCTCAAGTTCAAATATGGTGGTTCTGTGACTGAGCACATGAATGAAGTCAGCAATATATTGAACCAGCTCTTCGCTATGAAGATAGTCGTGGACGATGAATTATAGGCTTTGTAATTACTTAGCTCATTTCTTGATAGTTGGGAGACATTGGTGGTGTTCGTAACTCCGCCCTAGACGAAAAGGTGTCCATAAAACAGGTAACTAGTTGTCTCTTCAATGAGGAGACAAGGAGGAAGTCTCAGGGGTCTACTCAACAAGAGGCCCTTGTGATGCAAGATCAAGGGAGAGGAAAGAACAGAAAGGGCAAGAAAGCCCGAGATAAATTAAGAGGCAAGTCGAGTATGTAACAGCCCGGATTTTTTCCAACCTGGAATTAGACGTCCTTAGGCGATGGGTCAATCCTAACACCGGTTTAACTTCTCAAACACTTAATTAAAGCCTCAAATCCCTTTTCAAACCATTTTCTTCACAAATCTCACATTTCACTACCTCGTTCTTTAAATCCTTGTAAGTACTTTCACATTAGACATTATCTTAAAGTTTAGGTGATGAAGAACAATACTTAAACTAAACATTGCTACAAAGGTCTAAGTACCACCTCAGACCGAAATCACTCAGGACTAAATCCTTTAGAAATTAGGCGAGATTTAGCTAGTGTTAAACTAGAGTGCCTGTGAAATTAGCACCAATCACTTTAAATACGATCTGTAAGACCCAAAACTTGTGGAACCGTTGACGCTACATTACCCTAAAATCTAGGATCAATCTCATTACCCGGCTGCTCTCGGGAGCATCACGAAACACCGTATCAGATCTGGACAGCACGTCGGAAGTCCGATTAACACGAAGTTAAGGAATTAGGACCGCCTTGCTAGGCTTGACAACCATCTCAGAAATCAAATCCAGATAGTGTCACAGCGCTATTCGCTTGAGCTCGGAGCAGGGAGTGTGAGAAATGTGAAATTAATTCAAAATAAAATAGAAATTTATGAAATCTGGCACCTCTCGCTTGCGGATCAGTATTAAGTAACCAGACCGTCAGAATCAGACCAAATTACACCCTCGGATCAGGGATATTTCCCCAAACATAACCATGTACTCGGAATCTCCGATTGAGATCCGCTAACCGTTGAACTGAAACTGGTCCGCCACGCGTGATCTGAGAACCCTACTGGAACGAAAACTTAATAGTACTTAGATCCAGTGTTAGTGAGCTTAAGTCCGACCTTTGGCTCAAGGGGGCCCACCAGAAGTGCTCCGTTAAGCTGAAACAGGACCACTTTGGTTATAACCTAAGTATACCTTGACCATAAGTCTATTTTGGTATATTTTTAGGCTATATAAGGGCCTTAAAACCCTCTCTCTCACAGCCATACGAATTTGAGAGAAATCCTAGAGAGAGAAGGGAGAAAAGAGAGAGAGAAGTGGGAGAATCTCCCGGCCGCTCTACCCTGCCACTCTACGAGCTTCACCACTGCAATCTAACCTCTTTTCCGGCGATTTCAACATCTTTTTTAGGTAAGAAAACCCTAACCCTAACCTGTTTAAGGGTTTGATTCGATTCAAGTGATGAAATAGCTAACCTATTTCATTCTCTAGGCTACCTAGTTGCCGTATACAGAAGCTAGACAAATCCATCGAGTTTCTTATGCTCCAACGGCTTAAAGGTGCGGACTCTAGGTGTATAGGTTATGGTTTTCAACGCTTTCAATGTCAGATAATGATAGATTCATGATCTGCATGCAATTGCACATGTACAAAGTGCTGTTTGTTTTTCGTTTCGATTAAAGATGAAAAATATGAAATTTTACATACTCTAGGTATTTGTAGAAAGTACCGTATACGTATAAATTTTGGAAATGTGTTTGCCATGATTATTTGCTGTATTGATATATTATATATGGATAAAATACTTGTTTGGCGAAAGGATTCGCCCTAATACATGCTTTTGCTAATATACACTATGTATGTTAAAATAGTGTATTCTAAGTGTTTGTGAAAATGACTGAATGAGTATAGAATTCTCATTCGTGCTCGCCATGACTAATTGTCATGGATATATGATTATTATATTGGCGATATCTCTTTGACGAAAGAATTTACCCTAAATCACGTCACGGCCACTATAAGCTACATATGTTAAAATGTGTAGTCCAAGTGTTTGTGGAAATGACTGAATGATTATGGAACTTGGATTCCTGCCTGCCATGACTATCCATCGTGGGTGCACGCGTGTTATAATTAGGGAAACTCCGTAGTGAAAGGATTTGGCCTAATACCTATGTGATCAACATATGTGATATATGTTGATGTATGTAGTTTAAAGTGTTTATTGAAATGTCTGAATGAGTAGTGGTTAGTAAATTGTAATGTATAAGGGTGTTGAGATATGATTCTCAATCCCTTTAACTATGTGTATGATTTCTTTAGATATCTGTGTGATTAGAAATTGAATATGTATAAACTCATGCTTATGTTGTACTTCATAACATGCTCAACTGATCTATGATTTTATTTATGTCATACATATGTTTAAATTCATGTTAAGGTCGTGAAGGGTGATGGGGGAGTGGTGTAACGAGTGCGAGCAACAGTCCTGGCAGCCCTAAGCGGACCGTATCAGACTTCGATTGTATGATTTGAATCTTGATCCATTACTGCTTTAACTATCTGCAATTGAATGTGATTAGGGCTATTGTATAGTCCAAGCAATCGGTAACAGATTTGAGCTCGTGGTTGGCTTCTATTCACCACGCAAGACGTGGTATGGGACACTATATTCGAGCTGTCTGCCTACACTGGCGTAGCCTGGCTATGGTTCTCAGTCGGGTTGCATCCGGGTCCCGTTGTCAATAAGTGGACTGGTTGGGCTTCGAAAATAGACTGCCAGTTGGTAGGACGTTAGTGGAGTGACCTGGAGCATACTCTAAAATCTGTGATTGGCGATGAGCCCTTCGCAGTAACTAGAGCATGAGTTGAGCTGAGTACGGTGAGACCTATATTCGAACTGACGGCCAACGATTGAGCCGAGTACAGTGAGACCTGTATTCAAGCTGACGGCCAGCAATTGAGCCGCATACGGTGAGATCTGTATCCGTGCTGACAGGTGACGAGCCCTTTGTGATGCCTTCGCGATGCTTCTAAACCATAATATCGTATGAGATTATCTAGGAGTGACGACCCTAGAATGGATCATGTTTGGGAATGATACAAGGGAGGTACCTTAGTTTTCCAATCCTGCTGTTTGAAATAGACTAATAATAATCAGTAATCATGCTCATCATAGCATTGCATGTGCCTGGAAGATGTGGAGCACTGAGGGATGAACACATGCCGCGAACGTAAGATGGTGTCTCATGAGGGTGGTTTGGCAAGGGCATACATCATGTCATTTCATACTTGCATTAAATAAGAGTAGTTAGAATTATTTGATTGTACTGCTTTATCATTACTGCTTGACTGAATTGATAACATGTTAACCTATGCTTTATTGTTCCACTGAGTTGGTCACTCATTCTCACATTACGGGACGGTGTTTTAAAACACCCACCAGACCCTGTATCAGATGCAGGTATCACTGGAGCACAAGAGACTGAGCCCGACTTCTATAACGATTAGGAGGAGTTCTCCTACATGCAGTTCGCTGGAGGCTTCGCATAGGCTGTCTAATGCTACGGGGTTACAGGGTTGATAATTTCAGTTGTACTATTTTGACATTTTGATTCAGAACCAGCATGTATATATACGGTGACTCAGTTAGTGTTCATACTCTGAAGATTGAGAATGTTTTGTTTTATATATATCTATATACACCTTTCAGTCTTCCACTTACGTTTTATATATGGATCTGGAGTATGAATTACTGTTTTGGTAGAATCTCACTCATGTTTATTGTACTGACACAGACAACATTTAATCATCATTATCTATGTTGCATAAGTGATGTTCTGGAACTCGAGAGTTGAGTTACTACTCGACCCTCGATTTTTCGGGATGTTACAGAGTACTAGGAAGAATGTTAAATGCTAGAATTGTGGCAAAAAGGGTCACTACAAGCATGAATGTCATAAGAAGAAGAATGACAAGAAAGGAAACGGAAAGAAGAAGGAAGATGAATCAGATTCCACTGCGGTTGTTCACTCCCCAAGTATAGGGTTGTGATGTAGTAAAAACTCGGTAAGACCGAGGTCGAATCCACAGGGATTGAAACCTGTACGTTATCTGAAAATAACCAGATCTATGATGAAATCTAAACCAATTGTGATTTGAGAAATAATGGTGAAATAATTATCTAAAACTTAAGAGAATTCAGAGAAGGGAACTAGGGATTCAGGGGATCCACTTGTAGAGATCGGGGAGATCTACGTTTGATACAAGAACTCAACTGGACTTCGAGTCCCATCTTCATCCAGTTGGAAGATATGTCGCTAAAGCACAATTGAACTACTCTTGATCTAGTTTTCAAGGGATAAGAAGGATGCAGATTAGTATGGATTCCATCACAAAACCATGCCCATGAGACAAAGTACACAACAGAATTAAACTACCCCACAACCAATCAGAGAGATGATGGTCAGGAAAGGTTCTGTCATCCAACTATGTCCAGGAGACGATAGCGAACAACAAGGTTTCCTAGCATCAAAATAAAAGGAAAGGAATTATTCAAGCCATCACAGGTCTGCTGTAATTTAAATCATAACAAACCATTAACGACTAAAAGAATTTCTTAAATCCAACTAGAATCAATCAGTTCAGTCTAAATCAAACCCGTAGAAGCTCCCATCACGCCACAAGCTTCACCCCTTAGCCCTAGCTAAGGGGTTTAGCCAACCATGTTTGGCTAGATCTGTTCAACAGCAAAGAAACAGCAAAAACAAAACTAAAAGAGAGTTCTCTCCCTATCTCTCTTCTCTCTCTCTCTCTCTCCTTTCTCCAGCCGTGGAATGATATCCCCTTTCTCTGCTCTTTCTCTTCCTAATATAGTTGCTGAAGGGTGATGTGGAGAGCTTGAAACCGTGCGGAAGGAGATCGGCTCGGACGTTTCACGCCAACAGAATTGGAAATTTCCTTGCGCAGAAGCTGTTAATGCGCCCAGAAAAAGCTCTGAATCTCCTTCTTCCCTTGCTTGCTTTCCGAAGAGACGACATCCCTTGGGGGATTTGTGGATGGACTACACGATGGACGGATCAGATCATCCATCTGATCACCGATCTGAACGCGCAACCGACCCGAAGTCGGTCGGTTTTCGGACGCTGCAACAGAGACTGCGGCTCTCTTCCGCTGTGACAATGGTGGGGCCCATTTCCAATGTCTGTTGAGAAATCCACTCCGTCCATTAGATGATACTCGAAATTTCAGTTGGAAATGACTAATTTGGGTTGCTTTTGATGTGGTCCGCCTGATTTTTTTGATCTACCGTCCGTCCGATGCTTGAACGACTAAGATCCCACTCTCTTCATTTCTTCAAATTATGTCAGCTAGGCATTGGTAAGCTGGGCCATGGGAAGCTAATGGATGGTCCAGATTGTCCGTTTGGACGATGGGTGGGACCCACAGCAGAAACCGAAGGTTTCGGTTGCGAAGCAGAGAACGGAAATTTCTGTTTTCGATTTTTTAAAAAAAAAGGAAGTCGGTCAGCGCCGCTGACCGACTTTTGAGTGGTTAGGTGCACACCCGGTGCACTTATACACCGTACACACGTGTTGTACATGTGGGTCCCATAGAGATGTTTTTGAGACATCTGCTCCGTCCATCCGTTTTTCCATAAAATATAAGGGGTTGAGGCCAACTTTCTGGCATATCCGCTTATCAGGTGGACCCCAAATTCGAAATTAATGGGCTGATCTGTCCGTTGGACCACTTCCCGAGATCTTCAATGGCTGAAATTTAATATGTACGGTTAATTTACTGCCCCCATCACATGTATGAAGTTTCGAGTCAATCTGATGGCGGAAACCATGTGATCATGCATTATGGACCAATTTCGGGCCCCTTAAGCTTCAGTTTCTTGGTTTTCTTCGATCTCCGGTGTGCAACTCTGTCGATCTCAGTCCCTGGAGTCCGTCCATTGACTTTGGTGTCATCAGAGCGTTAAATCCATGCTTTAAGCTCCCTTTTTTTCAATCCACGCTCATAATTGCATCCTGCAGCAAAATACCATCAACATATGACATTAAGCACTATCATGTACATAAAATTAGGTACTAATCAGGGTCTAATATGCAATATCCGACCCTCAACACAACCCCCAACGAGCATTTTGCTAGTCCCGAGCAAAACATGCGAAAATAAGTTGAGAATTTACAGGGTAATTTCCATGAAACCGAGTGATATTTTTGAAGAACGATTCAGATATGAGAAATTTAAGATTCATGAATGTTGGGCATAAAATTTCTCCTGGAGGTAAGCGCATGGTAGACTTCATAATCAAGTTCAAATATTAATCCATTACTAGAATAATTCTACACATTGAGTTCCATGAGTGTATAGTGTGATCTCAGCTTATCAACATTAGGATCTACTTCTTTCTTTCATGATATCATTGGTAATAAATAAGAAAACCCGTAACAATCCAAACCTAAACCAAAACCTGCCTCATAGATCAACATTCCATCCCTCGATTTCTCCATCAAAATTAATGCCAATGAAAGGAACCAAATCCTCACCTATAGGGAGCAAACCTATGGTGAAGATCAATCGCCCAGAAATATTGTATTTTCTACAAATTTTTTTTTTTCAAAGACAACCATGGGGAATCGACTCTACAACTATGGGGAGCAAACCCATGGTGAAGTCCATTCGCCCAACCCTTTCGCAGGCAGCTATCTTGTAGCTGGGTTTTCTCATTTTCTTTCATTCTTCTTATTGAACATGATGGAAAATTCCCCAGGTTGGTTCCTTTCATGCTTACTGATCACCAAGTCAATCCTTCAATATTGAACTGAAACCTTAATGTGCAAGCAGGATGTGTCTTGTGGAATCATGACTCAATCAATGTTTAAAACTTCTAATCCTAGATTAACAGTTTGAACTTATTGTGAAATCTAACAAATATTGAATCCAAGAGTCATACGTTACCAACTCCACAAATCTTGAAATTCTAAGTGCCCTAGATGGCCGTCAAAATCACTTCGAATTCACAGAAATTCCAGAAAAATGAAAAATTTTCACAATTTTTGCTCAAGACTAAGAAAATTACTGATTAGGTTACCTAATCTCCCACCCCCAACCTAAAATCTACATTGTCCTCAATGTAAAAGGTATAAGCATGCAATGCTCATGGGACAACGAAAGTAAATGAGAAGTGATGGGGAGATAGTACCTGGACAAAAGAATCAAGGGGCTTTTCCATAAAGGTATCAACATGAAAGCAAGTCAGCCCAAGAGAGAAAGCATAACAAAAATAAAATCTTACCTATACCACTTTCGCAGGTGCTCTCGATTGCATTTAGCGTATGCAATAAGCCTTTAAACCCCTAGGTTGCCCCTAGTGGACGAGTTGTAGTCTCGTGAGGGTTTGCAGCAATGTTACCCACAAACATTGAATTAACTAATCATGAAATCAAAAGCTGGGTTGCCTCCCAGGAGCGCTAAGTTTAACGTCTTCAGCCAGACTAAAGAAACTACCCTAATCCTATGAAAAAGGAAACCTACCTATACCTCCATCGGACTAGGAGATCATTCCTGGTAAACAGGATCAGTCAGAGGCATGGACATGTCCTCTGAATCAAATTTCTCGACAAATGGCTTTAAGCGATGTCCATTTACTTTAAACTCCTTGCCATTGTCGGGGTCTCTTATCTCGACGGCCCTATGAGGATATGCAGTAATGACAATGTAAGGACCGGTCCAACGAGATCGAAGCTTACCCGGAAAGAGATGTAATCGAGAATTATACAAAAGGACTTTCTGACCTGGCGTGAATGATTTTCGTAGAATGTGTCGGTCATGAAACGCCTTCATCCTGTCCTTGTAAATTCTCGAGTTCTCGTACGCGTCGTTCCGGATTTCTTCAAGTTCATTTAATTGAAGTTTGCGTAGCGAGCCAGCGTTGTCCAGATTGAAATTTAGATTTTTGATCGCCCAGTAAGCTCTATGTTCCAACTCCACAGGCAAGTGGCAAGCCTTCCCATAAACGAGTACAGGCAAGTGGCAAGCCTTCCCATAAACGAGTCTAAAGGGAGACATTCCAATAGGGATTTTAAAAGCAGTACGGTATGCCCATAAGGCATCGGTCAATCGAATTGACCAATCCTTACGGTCAGGGTTAACCGTTTTCTCCAAAATGTGTTTGATCTCCCTATTGGAAATCTCAACTTGCCCACTTGTCTGTGGATGGTATGGGGTGCTCACCTTATGAGAGATACCGTATTTCTTCATTAAACTCTCGAATGGTCTATTACAAAAGTGTGAGCCCCCATCACTAATGATGGCTCGAGGCATTCCGAATCGGGAAAGGATGTTTTCTTTCAGGAATTTAATGACCGTGCGATGGTCATTAGTTCGACACGGAATCGCTTCAACCCATTTAGTGACATAATCTACGGCAAGCAAAATATATAAATTCCCAAAAGATTGGGGGAATGGCCCCATGAAATCGATGCCCCAGCAATCAAATGCCTCTATGATAAGAATGGGATTCAAGGGCATCATATTTCGACGGGACAATGCTCCCAATTTCTGACAACGCTCACAAGCTTTGCAAAACTCATGAGTATCCCTGAACATAGTGGGCCAATAGAAGCCACACTGCAGAATTTTGGCCGTGGTCTTTTTTGCAGAAAAGTGACCACCACAGGCCTGTGAGTGACAGAAGGAGATGACACTCTGATGCTCATTGTCTGGCACACACTCAAGATTTGGTCTGGGCAATATTTAAACAAGTATGGATCATCCCAAAAGAATTTGCGCACCTCGGTGAAAATTTTCTTCTTATCTTGCGCAGTCCAATGTGTCGGTATGGAACCTGTGGCAAGATAATTGGCGATATCAGCGAACCAAGGTGAATGAGAGACTCTGAACAATTGTTCATCAGGGAACATGTCATTAATCTGTGTCGTCTCAAAGGAATCAGAGGGATTAAGGCGAGAAAGATAGTCAGCCACTACGTTCTCTACTCCCCTTTTATCTTTTATTTCTAGGTCAAATTCCTGGAATAGGAGAATCCATCTTATCAGGCGGGGCTTAGCATCATTCTTAGACAGAAGATACTTAAGCGCTGCGTGATCAGTGTAAATAATGATCTTGGATCCAATCAAGTAGGACCTAAATTTGTCCAAGGCGAACACTACGGCTAAGAGTTCCTTTTCCGTAGTCGAGTAGTTCACTTGGGCAGGATTTAGAGTCTTACTTGCGTAATGAATAACGTAGGGTTTCTTATCTTTTCTCTGGCCTAGAACTGCCCCAAGAGCATAATCAGACGCGTCGCACATAAGTTCAAAAGGAATACTCCAGTCAGGTGGCTGTATGATGGGTGCACTAGTCAATATGCCCTTAAGCTTAGTGAAAGCTTCTTGACATGGTTCAGTCCACTCGTATGGTGCATCCTTTTGAAGTAGATTACATAGAGGACGAGAGATGAGACTAAAGTCCTTTATGAATCTTCTGTAAAACCCGGCGTGTCCTAAGAAGGATCGCACGTCCCTTATGTTCTTGGGTGGAGGTAGGTTAGATCGATTTTTGCCTTATCCACCTCGATTCCTTTGGATGAAATAATGTGTCCAAAGACAATTCCCTTCTGAACCATGAAATGACACTTCTCCCAATTAAGTACCAAGTTCTTTTCTTCACATCTTGTCAGCACACATTTAAGACTTTCCAAGCACTCGCTGAAAGATGGACCGAAGACAGAGAAATCGTCCATGAAGACCTCTAAATATTGCCCCACCATGTCAGAAAATATGCTCATCATACATCGCTGAAAGGTGGCAGGAGCATTACATAGTCCAAACGGCATCCTTCGGTAAGCAAAGGTGCCGTAGGGACATGTAAACGTAGTCTTTTCTTGGTCTTCAGGGGCGATCTCTATCTGATTATAGCCCGAATACCCGTCAAGGAAACAGTAATAGGAATGACCAGCTAACCTTTCCAAGATCTGATCAATGAAGGGCAAAGGAAAGTGGTCTTTCCTCGTGACGGTATTTAATTTCCTGTAGTCAATGCACATCCTCCAACCAGTAGTGACTCTAGTCGGCACGAGTTCATTATTGGCATTGGCTACGATGGTGATCCCGGACTTCTTAGGAACCACCTGAGTTGGACTCACCCATTGACTATCGGATATAGGGTATATGATACCCACATCCAATAGTTTAAGAACTCGGCCTTAACCACTTCCTTCATGTTTGGATTTAGTCTACGTTGTGGTTGCCGAGCTGTCTTCGCATTATCCTCAAGATATATGCGGTGAGTACAAATCGAGGGGTCGATTCCCTTGAGGTCCGCGATTGTCCATCCAAGGGCTCCCTTATGCTCCAGGAGAGTAGATATAAGCATACTCTCTTGTTCTTTCTCAAGGTGGGCAGAAATCACCACCGGGTATGTCTCATCTTGACCTAAGTATGCATATTTTAAATCAGAGGGCAAAGGTTTTAGGTCAAGCTTCGGTGGCTTGAGGTTAGACGGTAGAGGCACTTCATCAGTGTGGGGTAACTTTTCAAATTGAGGCCTCCACCGGTTAACTTCAAGTACCGGTACCGCATCAAGCATGGCACATGTCTCCCTAATTATGTCATCATCAAACTCATGGGAGTGGGCCAGGCACGTCTCTAGAGGATCAGAGGATAAGGTAAGGGGTGTCCTATCTTCCACGAAAGTATCGATCATGTTAATATCGTGGATATCGTCATCTTCCTCTACCCGTCTGCCAGTGTTGAAAAAGATATTCATTTCTAATGTCATATTCCCGAAAGACATACTCATGACACCATTCCTGCAATTGATAATTGCGTTTGAAGTGGCAAGGAATGGGCGACCAAGAATGACGGGAATCTGAGTGCTTGTATTGTTGATGGGTTCGGTATCCAGGATGATGAAATCTACTGGGTAGTAAAATCGATCAACCTGGACCAACACATCCTCAATTATTCCTCTTGGTACACGAACAGAGCGATCAGCAAGTTGTAGTGTAGTTAAGGTGGGTTTTAATTCACCTAAACCCAACTGTTTGTATACCGAGTAGGGAATAAGATTAACGCTCGCTCCTAAGTCAAGAAGTGCGTGATCAATTCGATAGTCCCCAATTACACATGATATGGTTGGGCTACCGGGGTCTTTGAATTTTTGCGGCACATCTTGTTTTAGGATGGCACTCACTTTCTCAGTCAGGAAGACTTTCTTTTGAATATTTTGCCGTCTTTTGGTCGTACATAAGTCTTTCAAGAATTTGGCATAGGAAGGTATTTGTTTCACGGCATCAAGTAGAGGTATGTTGACCTTCACTTGTTTCAACACCTCTAGAATATCCTGAGAGTTAGAAAGAGGTTTTGGTGCAACCAACCGTTGGGGAAATGGAGCAACCGGCTTTCCTTGAGGTTTCGGTTCTAACTCTGGTGGGGCATGGCTAGATCCATCTTCTTTATCCACTTCCGGGTCCTTAGACTTTTCAGCCCTAACCGGAATGGTTTTGTCAATGATTTTTCCACTCCTAAGAGTGGTGATGGATTTAGCTTGCTCCATCTGATTTGAAGAGCTTGGGTCGCTAATTTCATATTGCGATTTAGGATTGGGAAGCGGTTGAGCTGGGAAGCTCCCCTTGTTCCCAATCGCATTTTCAGCCTTAAGTCCTTGTATTGCTTTTGTAAGGTCTTGAAAGGCCTGTAGCATACCCTGATTGAAAAGCTCTTGCTTTTGAAAATGTTTCAGAACCGGATCCTCTTGAGGTTTCTCTTGAGTTGGATTTTGATTTAGGAAACCTTGAGGTGTAGCGGTTTGTCCATTCCTCCAACTGAAGTTTGGATGGTTTCTCCAGCCAGGATTGTATGTGTTAGAGGTGGGCCCACTAAAAGGTCTTTGGTAATTGCTTACAGCATTGGATTGCTCATTCAATACCTCTTGAAAGGCAGATATAGTTGGGCAATTCTTAGTAGTGTGAATGTTGCAACCACAAATACTACAAACAATTTCCTTGGCCTTATCCTTCTTTAATTTCATGGCCTCGAGTTTTCGAGTGAGATTAGCTACCTTGGTGTTAATATCATCATCCTCTTTCAGGAGGTACATTCCACCTTTTTCTTTGGAATGAGTCGGCCTAGGCGTAATACTCGGTCTAGGGGAGATGTCCCATGTTTGTGTGTTCTCAGCAAGTTTATCAAAGTAGTCCCACACCTCATCAACACCTTTATTCATAAACTCCCTATTACACATTGTCTCAACTAATTGGCGCATGGGAGATGTCAGTCCATCATAGAAAAAATTCGTGATGCGCCACGTTTCAAAACCATGTTGTGGGCATGAACTGACAAGATCTTTGAACCGCTCCCAACATTGGAAGAATGTTTCATCTTCCCTTTGGGCGAAGTTCATGATCGAGTGTTCGTCTTATGATATGGAAAATTTTTTTTAATGAACTCCCTTGTCATGTCATTCCATCTGCCAATAGATTGAGGACGTAGTGAATGTAACCACGTCTTGGCTTTCTCTTTCAAAGAAAAGGGAAAGAGTTTTAACCTAACTGTGTCATCAGACACGTTAGGAAAGTATAGGGTAGTCATGATCTCATCGAATTCTTTCAGATGTAGATATGAATTCTCTGACTCAAGCCCATGAAATTTAGGAAGGAGTTGGATCACCCCTGGCTTGATATCCATATGTCCTGCATTCTCCTGAAAAACCATGCATGAGGGCGTACTCACCCCCGCCGGTTGTAAGTAATCTCGTAAGGTACGAGGCGGGGGTGCTTGATGCACCTCATTCTCATCCTGGACATCTTCCACCCTAGGTTGGGGTAGACGAGGTTGATTTCCAGTCATATCCTCAATTAACTCAGGGGAATTCGAGCGGTGTCTAGTCCTACGATGGACAGTTAACCCCTCAACTAATCCTCCTTCAGTCAAGAGATGTCGAGTGTTGTCACGAGCCCACTTGGGCATGAAACACTCACAGCCCTCAATCAAATTCTAAATCTAATCCTAAGAAGGGAAATAAAAATCTAAAAAGAAAGAGAGGGTTGGAAGGAAGTTACCAATTTGGAGTCCCTAAATTAAGAACCTGCAAAAAGAAACCAAAAAGAGATTAGTTCCTAAAAATAGAAGTTAGAAACTAAGGTGAAAACAAAGTTAGTTTCTAGAAAAGGAAAGTTTCCTAAACCTAGAATTAGAAAGTTTCTAAAAAAATAAAGGAAGAATGAGTTAGTTTCTAAAATTAGAAAGAGTCTCTAAAAAGGAAAATAACTAACCTAGTTTCTAAAAACAAAAGAGGAAGGTTCTAAACCTAGAGTTAGAAAGTTCTAAATTAGAAATCCTAATCCTAAAATAGAAAGTAATGTGAGTTTCTAAAAAGGAAAGAATTTCTAAAATAAATGAAAACTAGAAATAGAAAGTTCTAAAAAATAAAGTAGAGAAATTCTAACCTAAAATTAGAAATCCTAAGAAGAGAAATAGCAGTAAACTGTTTCTAATTTAGAAAAAGAGAAATTCCTAAAAGAGTTAAAATTTCTAAAACAAAAGAGGAAAGTTCTTAAACTAAAAGTAAGTTAGTAACGGAAATTCTAAAAATAGAAAGTAGAATTTAGAAAGATCTTACCGAATTAGAAATTTCTGAAAGGCCTACAAAACAGGAAAGTTAGTTTCTAAACAGAAAGTCTTTAAATAGAAAGTTTCTAAAAATAAAATAGGAAACAAATTAAATTCTAAAAGAATTAGAATTAGAAACTTGCTTAAAGGAATCCTAATCTAGAAATAGCAAGGAAAGAGAAATTACCAATTTAGAAACCTATCTCAGAATCCTACAAAATAAGAAAGTTGGGTTAGTTTCTAAAAAGGGAAAACCATCTAAAATAGAAAGTTACTTTAAATATAAAATTTCTAAAAATTAAGAAAAACCTGAATTAGGAAATTCTAAAAATAAAACCTAAGAATCAAAAAAAAGTCCTAATCTCAAACTAATCCTAAAACCAGTTATCTTCAGGAAACGTAGCCGTCAATCCCGACAATGGCGCCAAAAACTTGTTCACTCCCCAAGTATAGGGTTGTGATGTAGTAAAAACTCGGTAAGACCGAGGTCGAATCCACAGGGATTGAAACCTGTACGTTATCTGAAAATAACCAGATCTATGATGAAATCTAAACCATTGTGATTTGAGAATAATGGTGAAATAATTATCTAAACTTAAGAGAATTCAAAGAAGGGAACTAGGGATTCAGGGATCCACTTGTAGAGATCGGGGAGATCTACGTTTGATTCAAGAACTCAACTGGACTTCGAGTCCCATCTTCATCCAGTTGGAGATATGTCGCTAAAGCACAATTGAACTACTCTTTGATCTAGTTTCAAGGGATAAGAAGGATGCAGATAGTATGGATTCCATCACAATACCATGCCCATGAGACAAAGTACACAACAGAATTAAACTACCCCACAACCAATCAGAGAGATGATGGTCAGGAAAGGTTCTATCATTCAACCATGTCCAGGAGACGATAGCGAACAACAAGGTTTCCTAGCATCAAAAAAAGGAATGAATATATCAAGACATCACAGGTCTGCTGTAATTTAAATCATAACAAACCATTAACGACTAAAAGAATTTCTTAAATCCAACTAGAATTAATCAGTTCAGTCTAAATCAAACTCGTAGAAGCTCCATCACGCCACAAGCTTCACCCCTTAGCCCTAGCTAAGGGGTTTAGCCAACCATGTTTGGTAGATCTGTCAACAGCAAAGAAACAGCAAAAACAAAACTAAAAAGAGATCCGTTCTTCCCTATCTCTCTTTTCTCTCCTCTCTCTCTTCCTTTCTCCAGCCGTGGAATGATATCCCCTTTCTCTGCTCTTCTCTTCCTATATAGTTGCTGAAGGGTGATGTGGAGAGCTTGAAACCGTGCGGAAGGAGATCGGCTCGGACTTTTCACGCAACAGAATTGGAAATTTCCTTGCACAGAAGCTGTTAATGCGCCCAGAAAAAGCTCTGAATCTCCTTCTTCCCTTGCTTGCTTTCCGAGAGACGACATCCCTTGGGGGATTTGTGGATGGGCTACATGATGGACGGATCAGATCATCCATCTGATCACCGATCTGAACGCGCAACCGACCCGAAGTCGGTCGGTTCCGGGACGCTGCAACAGAGACTGCGGCTCTCTTCCGTTGTGACAGTGGTGGGGCCCATTTCCAAGTCTGTTGAGAAATCAACTCCGTCCATAGATGATACTCGAAATTTCAGTTGGAAATGACTAATTTGGGTTGCTTTTGATGTGGTCCGCCTGATTTTTTGATCTACAATCCGTCCGATGCTTGAACGACTAGGATCCCACTCTCTTCATTTCTTCAAATTATGTCAGCTAGGCATGGTAAGCTGGGCCATGGGAAGCTAATGACGGTCCAGATTGTCCGTTTGGACGATGGGGGGACCCCACAGCAGAAAACCGAGGTTCGGTTGCGAAGCAGAGAACGGAAATTTCTGTTTTCGATTTTTTAAAAAAAAAGGAAGTCGGTCAGCGCGCTGACCGACTTTTGAGTGGTTAGGTGCAACACCGGTGTACTATAAACCGTACACACGTGTTGTACATGTGGGTCCCACAGAGATTTTTGAGACATCTGCTGTCCATCGTTTTTCCATAAAAATATAAGGGGTTGAGGCCAACTTTCTGGCATATTCCGCTTATCAGGTGGACCCCAAATTAGAAATTAATGGGCTGATCTATCCGTTGGACCACTTCCCGAGATTTTCAATGGCTGAAATTTAATATGTACGGTTAATTTACGGCCCCCATCACATGTATGAAGTTTCGAGTCAATCTGATGGTGGAAACCATGTGATCCTGCATTATGGACCAATTTCGGGCCACTTAAGCTTCAGTTTCTTGGTTTTCTTCGATCTCCGGTGTGCAACTCTGTCGATTTCAGTTCCTGAAGTCCGTCCATTGACTTTGGTGTCATCAGAGCGTTAAATCCATGTTTTAAGCTCCCTTTTTTTCAATCCACGCTCATAATTGCATCCTACAGCAAAATACCATCAACATATGACATTAAGCACTATCTTGTACATAAAATTAGGTACTAATCAGGGTCTAATATGCAATATCCGACCCTCAACAGCGGTCGCTTCAGATGGTGACGTTATAGTTATTCTTTCAGTCGATCATGATATTTGTCTCACAGCTCCGAGTCAGGATACCGACTGGGTGATAGACTCGGGAACCTCGTTTCATGCGACTCCACGTAGAGATTTCTTCACAAGCTACAGGTCGGGTGACTTTGAGATCATGAAGATGGGAAATTCTGGCGTATCGAAGATCATAGGGGTCGGTGATATTTGTGTGAAGACCGATGTGGGCTGCACATTGGTTCTCAGGGATGTGATGCACATTTTAGACCTTCGCCTCAACTTGATGTCGACAAGAAGGTTAGATGATGATGGTTATGAAAGCCGTTTTACTGGTGGGCGCTGGAAGCTCATCAAGGGTTCATTGATCGCAGTCAGAAGAAAGAAGTGTTGCACCCTTTACAAGGCAAGTATTAGTGTGTGCAAGGGTGGGTTAAACACAACAGAAGATTCAGCTATTGACATGTGGCACAGGCGTCTAGGCCACATGATTGAAAAGGGGCTTCAGCTACTAGCAAAGAAGCGGCTCCTTCCAGACGTGACAAGTATACCTCTCAAAACACGTATTGATTATTATCAGGGGGAAACAGCATTAGAGTTTCATTTGTTAAATCTGCTTCTCATGTTAAAAAGTGCATGCATTAGATTTGGTTTATTCTAATGTTTATGGTCCTATGAGGACAAAAAACTTTGGGTGGGGCATTGTATTTGTCACTTTTATAGATGATCCATCTAGGAGGGTTTTGTGTTTATGCTTTAAAATCCAAGGACGAGGTCTTTGGTGTGTTTAAATTGTTTCACGTTATGGTCGAGAGAGAGAGAGAGAGACAGGTAGATCATTGAAGTGCATTCGTACTGACAATGGTGGTGAATACATCGGTGACTTTCATGAGTATTATAAGTCCCTTAGTATACGACATAAACAGACGGTTCCCAAGACCCACAGCATAATAGTGTGGCTGAGTAAATGAATCGCACCATTGTAGAGAGATCATATGCATGTTATCCCATGCAAAGTTGCCCAAGACATTTTAGAGAGAAAAAACAAGAAACAATGCACACGACAGTGTATTTGATGAACAGGTCTCCATCAGCCCCGTTAAATGGAAGAAGTACCTGAGAAGGTGTGGACTGGACAAGATCCATCGTACAGTCATTTCGCGGGGTGTTTGGATGTAGGGCATCCGTTTACGTACCAAAGGACTAGAGGTCCAAGCTCGATATGAAGATCAGACAATGTGTGTTCTTGGGGGTTACAGTGATGAAAAGTTTAGCTACAGATTGTGAGATCCGACTGAGAAGAAGCTCATCAGGAGCAAAAGATGTGGTTTTCTTTTGAAGACCAATGTATGAAGACATTGTAAGCCAGAAAAGACACAGCCTAGTCAGGAGAGCTAGAGGATATGAATTCGGTTATTCCTCCTGTGGTGCCTGATGATACGGGGGGAGTACAGCAAGGTGTGTGAGGACGAGGGAGTTCCCAAGAAGATGGACAGGGGGATCAGCCCCCACTTTATCCACCTGTTGAGCCATAGGTGAGAGGTCATCTAGGGACAGACAGTCGTCCAAGAGGTACTCGCCACATGAGTACATTATGCTCACTGATTGGGGAGAGCCAGAAGATTATTTTGAGGCCCTAGCTACGAGCATAAGAGGGAGTGGTTGAAAGCTATGCAAGAGGAGATGGAATCCTTGCATAAGAACCACACTTATGATATGGTGAAATTGCCTAAGGGCAAGAAAGCTCTGAGCAATAAGTGGGTGTTCATAAAGAAGATTGAGCAGAAGAATTCACAAACGAGGTTGAAGGCCAGACTTGTAGTGAAGAGGTTCGGTCAAAGGAAAGGTATAAACTTCGAGGAGATATTCTCACCAGTGGTGAAGATGACATCTATACGGGTGTTACTTAGATCGGCGGCTAGCATGGATGTGGAGATAGAGCAGTTAGATGTTAAAACTGTCTTTCTCTATGGTGACCTGGACGAAAAGATCTACATACACCAACCAAAGGGGTTCGAAGTCAAGGGCAAAGAGCATATGATGTGTAGGCTAAGGAAGAGCTTGTATGGGCTGAAATAAGCTCCAAGGCAATGGTATAAGAAGTTTGACTCATTCATGTTAAAGCATGGATATGACAGAACAGAGTCAGACCACTGTGTGTTCACGCGCAAGTTCTCAGATGGTGATTTCTTAGTTCTGCTATTATACGTTGATGACATGCTCATCATGGGTAAAGACATCAAGAAAATTGACAGGCTAAAACAAGAGTTGGGCAAGTCGTTTGTGATGAAGGACTCGGGTCCAGCTAAACAGATCCTAGGAATGAAGATAACCCGTGATAGTAACTGGAAGCTTTGGTTGTCACAAGAGCGGTATATCAAGAAAGTCCTATAGCGGTTCAATATGAATGCAGCGAAGTCGGTCAGTACTCCATTGGATGGTCACTTCAGATTGAGCGACAGACAGTGTTTCAAGATGAAGGTAAAGGTGGATGAGATGTAGAAGATACCCTACGCGTCGGCAGTAGGAAGTTTGATATATGTTATAGTGTGTACGCGCCCAAACATAGCATATGCAGTTGGTGTTGGTCAGTCGGTATCTTGCCAATCTGGTGGTAAAGAATATTGGACATCGGTGATGAAATGGATACTGCGGTATCTAAGGGCTCATCCAGATTGAGCCTATGCTATGATGACGGAAAACCTGTGTTAGAGGGCTACATAGATGCAGATATGATAGGTAACATAGACTCCGGGAAGTCTACATCGGGGTTCATGTTCACGTTTGCAGAAGGAGTAGTCTCTTGGCAGAGCAAGTTAAAGAGTTACAGAAGGTCATAGCATTGTCGACGACAGAGGCCGAGTGCATTGCTGTCACAGAGGCATGTAAAGAAATGCTTTGGATGAAGAGGTTCCTACAGGAACTTAGCCTGAAGCAGGAACAGCATGTGGTCTATTGCGATAGTCAAAGTGCTATACACTTGAGTAAGAATCCAAGTCAGCACTCCAAGTCGAAGCACATAGGGATTCAGTATCACTGGATCAGGGATACTATGGAACAGAAGCTATTACAGCTTGAGAAAGTTCACACAGACGATAATGGGTAAGACATGATGACCAAAGCATTGCTTAAGGACAAGTTTGAGGTTTGTAGAAACCTGGCTGGCTTGAAGATGACAGATTTCTCCTGAGTCGAAAAGGGGGAGATTTGATGGAAATTTTGTCCTCAGGCTCGACCGGTCGAGGGTGGTGCTCGACCGGTCGAGGCCTGACTCGACTCAAAATCCAGCAACCAATTGTGTTAATTCTTCTGTGCTGCTCAACCAGTCGAGGGTCCACTCGACCGGTCGAGGGCCCTGCTCAACCAATCGAGGTTATGCAGATTCATGTCCGGATTTTGTGCAGACTGGGTAAATTTAAGGCGATTTTCAACGAGGTGCGGAAAGGAGTTTCCTAAACTATAAATATACGTCCCTAGGGTTGTTATAGGTAATGCAAGAGAGTTTCTTAAAGCTTTGCAAGGGTTTGCTTAGGGCTATCAAAGGTGAGAGAGAGAAAAAGAGAGAGAGAGAGAGAGGAGAGAGAGAGAAGAAGCTTGTGGAAGGGAGATTCTGCTCGTAGAGGTGGTCTACTTCGCAGTCGATGTCTCAGAGCTTTTACGTTCTCGTAATTGGTGAGATCTGTTTTCTTTATTCTCTTATTGTTCATCTGCTCCTGCGTGAGCGAAGAAGGTTTGATCCAAGCAGTGTGTGCTTGTGATTGGTTGTAACGTTCTACTTCATAGTGAATTGTTGCTCTAACGAGGTCCCGTGGTTTTTACCTCTTTGAGGGTTCTCCATGTAAAAATCTCTTGTTTCATATAGTTTGTGCTTTGATTTATTTCATTTCTTTATTATCCTATAATTCTGGTGATTTTAGGAGGCTAGATCCTAAGTTTTTGTGCAACGGCCCCCAACAGTCACATGTATAGGAAATTCGATCTATGCAAAATATGGGCTCCACCGTGAAATAAGATTGATCGAACATTTGTACACCAGGATCCCTTATGTGAAAAGATTCTCATGGATTGTTGATCACTATGCATCAATGGATGATAATCAGGAGGTGGAGACCACTCATGGTAAGCGCACCGATAGGAGCCATATTTGAACAAAATGGACCATTTCTCAAACTCCTGTGAGGAAAAGTGAAACGAGGGACCCCCCAAAACCATCCATGGCCAACTTATGTTGTGGCCATTTGGGAAATGTACGCAGGTATCAGGAAGTGAGAAAAAAGAGAGAACGAAAGTTTAAAAACCAACCTTAAAAATTTTCTATATAGTCATACATTTCATCTTTTAGAAATAATACATTGTGGGATTTTTAATCAAAGATTCAAACATTTGAAAAATAAATTCTAACAGTGGCACAACCTGTGATATGTTTTCATGCATCCAAAAGATTAAAAAATTAAAATTACATATGACAGTGATAGTTTTCATGCATCCAAAAGATTAAAAAATTAAAATTACATATGACACCTCGAGTCTAACAGTGGCACAACCTGTGATATGTGTTTGAATTTGAGTTAGGCACTCACGTGATCCACCTACCTTAAAATATGTAGGCACGTGAAGCTAACTAATGAAGCTCTACCATGTTGGCATTTCCTTGCTCCATTGGAAAAATTTGTGCTTTCATTGTTAGTTCTAAGCTCAAATGAAGGAGGATTTTGTTAAATTAATAGTTAGCATAAAACTTTTTCCATAACTTTTATAGTAAATATTGATAATAACCATGACAGAGATTTCTATTGCGGGCTCAAATTGACTTACAATAGGACTTCAATGATGATGATGATAAGATTCAATGGACAAAATTTATAGGGTTTCACCATCAAAGGGCATGATAAGAACGGCATGTATCTCACATCATGAATTGTCAGACAAAAACATGGATTACCTAATGTAGAACATGACACTAACATGTGTGATACGTTGATGTGGCAAAGCTCTGCATGACCCACCATGATGTATATATTATATCCATGTTGTCCATACATTTTTTCAGATCATTTTAGGGGGTGACCCAAAAAATGAGAGAGATCCAAAGTTCAAGTGGACGACACTAAGGGAAGCTGTAAGGATTGAATGCCTACCGTTGGAAATTTCTTGGGAGCCACAAACCTTGAGTCATTTCAAAATTTAAGTAGGACATACGTGAATATATAGGTTTTCGGCATGATCGTATATTACTTCCTCTGGCATGTCTTGCCTAAGCTTTTGATAGGAATGATCTTTGGATGTACTATGGCCCCACTTGCTCCATATGGCTTACTATACATTTGAACGTATGTCATCATTTCCTTTAGAAACTATACACGTGCCATATATTAACTTAAATTTGAACCATCTAAATTCGGAGGCCCACTACAGTTCGTTGAACAATCTTAGCCTCTCATCCAATGACACTCATCTATGAATATGGATTAAAGGGTTTCTTTCTTTTTTATTTTATTTAAATAATTTGTTTCTAATGTCTCATCTATATCCACCAATCAACTAGTTGAGCAACTTATGGTCTATGATCCATAAAAAATGGGGTTCACCATGTAGACGGTTAATTTGAGTAACATTTAGGTACACAATGTGTACCGGGGCCGGCATGTGAACCACCATACTCTACTAGAGTTTTTCTGAGTTTTTTTCTTTATTCGAACTTCCTTCGTAGGGTGACACGTCCATTGCCTGTTAGCCTAGGGTTGACAATGTCAATCAATGCGGCGTGATCACAATCGGTCACAATCAAATACTTGTGCATTATATCTTCGGATCGTACAAGAGAATCAAATTCAGGTCTTATCGAGTATAACACATGGGGCATGGTATTAATTTCATATATTTTTACCAAGAAGTCTCTGTTAAGTATGGGGGTATTAATTAGTATTTGTGAAAAGTAGTTTTGAATATGAATTAAGATTCAAAATAATGTATGATTATAATTATATTGGAATCAATTCAAGTTTAGGACTGCATCTAAGTTTTTATTCCATTAAACGTGCATTTTGTAAGATCTTCGTGTTGTAACCAGGGTGTGTCGTAATGGTTGTTATAGGACCATAAAGGTCATTACATAAAGTTTTATACATTAGATAGTTGTAACAATTGTTACAGAAAAAGAAAAAAAAAAGAAAAAGAAAAAGAAAGACCCGTAGCGGCCATTATATCCCTAAAAACTAGCCCATTATGTCTCCTATAAAATCTGCAATGGTTCATAATGATTCATTATTGGGTCGATACACATGTTTCTTTTTAATTATTCAAAAAAAAAAAAAAAAAAAAAAACCTTAACAACAATACAAGGTGTAACAACAATTATAACCTGTATGGTAAAAGTAATAGTGGTGGCCATTACAACCATTGTTATTGTAACGGAATACCTTGGTTGTAGTAAAATATAATTGAATAAAAATTATATAAAGATACACCATCCAACCATAGAATGAATATAGTTATAAAATATAATAGAAGTAAATTTTTTAATAAGATAATTATAAATCTAGTTATACTTTATGAGATAAGTGTTGAGCAATTAAGGCACAACTTATTCCTAGGGATTAGTATAGCTAAAAGGAGGATGTTGAGAACGATGAAGGGAAAGACGATGAATGATAAAATTAACAATAAATACATTCTAAGAAAGAGAAGTTAGGAGTGACACTATTTTGATAACAGGATGAGGGCAAATCGGCTCGAGATGGTTTGATCATGTGCAACAAAACTTAAGAACAATATTGGTTAGGAGTGAGTTGATATAAGCAAAAGGCTTTGAAAGGAGTAGAGATTGGCATAAAAGGATGTGAAGGATGTAGTAAAAAAAAAAAAAAAAAAAAAGAGACTTAATAACCTATCGTTTAAAAACGAAGGTCTAAATCTTGATAAGGTGGAATGACGGAACAAAATTCATGTAGCCAACCTCAATTAATTGAGATAAGGCTTAAATGATGATAATGACGACAACATGGTCTAATGCAATTTCAACTGTGATTTGAGCAAGTTCAGATCAATCGGTGCCAATTATCATTTAGGCCTTAGATTTGGATTTGTACACACACGAACACTCCAACCTCAATGCCAAGATTCTTCATCAAAAGTTGTAGTTTATTTATCAAGTGAGCCATAAGCGTGCACCATCAAATATACTCCCCCTTGTGTGGATTTCATACAAACCATCTTTCTATCCTGCATGTCAAGTGTGCAGGAAATCCAATATTTGTGCAAAATGGGCCCCACTATGAGATAAGACATCAAACATTTGTACAGTTGGAACTATTTGTATAAGAAGATTCTTATGAATCGTTGATCACTATGCATCAATGGATGTTAAGGAGGTTGAGACCACTCATGGTGTGCCCCATGGTAAGCACATCAACGGGGTGGATTTGATCAAAGTGGACCATTTCTCATACTCTTGTGCACCAAAACAGCCCCCATAAGCAAACCACATTTGGAAGAGTGAAACAAGGGACTGTACAAAACAATCCAGGCCCACTTGTATTGTGGTCAATTGGGAAAGGGACACAATACTATGAAGTGAAAAAAGGAGAGGAAACTGGGGTCTCAAAAATTTTCAATAGAATGGTACGCCCCAGCTTTTAAAAATAATACAAGTACTAAGATCTTATGGAATATTTAGTCAGAGTCCGAATATTTTCTATGGAAAATAAATTCTTATGTCATAGTTTCCACCCATGCAAAAGATTAAAGAATCAAGATTACATCCAATAGCTCAAGTCTAACGCTAGCACAACCCACAATGTATATTTGAATTTGAGTTGCGCTATCTAGTCATCCGCCCACGTTAAAACATGCGAAGGCACGTTGAGCTAACCAATGAATCTTTGCCATGTTGGCATTCATTTGGTCCATTAGGTAAATTGTACTCTCATTGCTAGGGTTTTTTTTTTTTTTTTTTTTAGCTTGTTAGTACACCCACCAGTGCCAGTTCACACTCGGCTGTTAGCCACCCCCACTAGGGAATCGATACCAAGACCTCAATGTTGAAACGGGTGCTCTCATTGATAGTTATGCGGAAAAAAAATGATAATAATGCCTAGCATTAAACTATTAAACTTTTACTATAACTTTTATCATGAATAATATTCATAACGACCGTATTAAGATATCTATAGTGGCCTCTCATTGACTATAATAAAGCTTCAATGATAATAATGATGATGATGAGATTACCCAATGGCCGAATATTTAAGGTTTCACCATTAAGGCACATAATAGGAGTAGAAGTAATTTGATAACATGGCAAAGCTTTGTGGGACCCACCATGATGTACGTGTTGTACCCACACTATCCATCCATTTTTCTAGATTATTTTATTAAGGCATGAGCCTAAAAATTAGAAAGATCCAAAGATCAAGTGGACCACACCATAGGAAACAGTGGAGATTAAATGCCTACAATTGAAAACTTCTTACAGCCATGAAAGTTTTTGATGTAGAGCGGGTCGCGGACAGTTTCATGACCAAGATGGACCAGAAAAGGCCCGTTCAACGACAGAAGTGATCCGGACCGTCGGACCTTAGATCAGGCGTATCTCACAATCCGAAAGAGTTACCGAGCGTAAAATATATGATTTTGGAGTACAACAAGCTACTTTAGCCAACCAACCCTGCTATGCCAGGTTGTGCAAGCCGGATTTTCGAAATACCCCTGGATCGACGGTAGTTTCCCTATTTTAATTTCGTTTTTACTATAAATAGTAAGTTTTAGTTTGATTATAACTCTTCATCCGTCGGGCTTTAGGAGTTGCGCCCAACATGAAAAGAGCTTAGAATAATTAGGAGAATGGTTTGGTGAAGCCAAATAGGACACTTACTATTTTTGGCCGAAAAACTTGCGCACTAGTAGACATCATGATCGTCTATAAATAGTAAGTTTACTATTTATAGTAAGTTGTGAATTCTGGGAGTTTTAGTTGTAGTTTGCTTCTGATTTCTCTCCAATTGCTCGGTATCCCTGTTTAAAGGGTTGTGAACTCGTTTATTTCATTCATTAATTAATTTTGAATTTTATTAGAATTTATTTCTATTTTCTTGCTTCCTTTCCTCGTGGATTTGAGAAGTCTTTGTGAGGAGTCCAGAGGAGCTCCGTGGATTCAGAGTAGTTATCCTTAAAGAAGACGGTGATCAACCTCATCACATTCATCCCTGTGTCAATTGGTATCAGAGCGAGGATTCCCCTCGAGCCAATGGCAAACAATGAAGGTATGAATCAAAATCTTGTGGATGGTAATCCAGGGAATCGTTATCTTTCAAAAAGAATGGAAACTTTCCACTGGGAGAATCAGTTGACCATGCAAGGGTTGCAGGTAACCCTCGACCATCTTACGAATGCGCTACTTTTGCCCCGAATCCTAAGCAGTGCTCCACCACCTATGGTTGCTCCACCACCCATGATGGCTCTACCAGTCGTGGTTGCTGTACGACACAACCCCAATTTTTGTAGAGCACTACCAGTGGCAAACAATAGGGCTATACCAGATGATTCAAGTTCTAGCAACGAGGACCTTAATGAGGGTTTTGTCCGACAACTAATCCATGGAGGTGATCATCTAAATCGTACTGAAAGAGACTATCAAGGTAAGGCTGAACTTCCTAGTTTTAATGGTTTATTACGTATAGAAGATTTTCTCGATTGACTTGCCGAAGTAGAGAGATATTTTGATTATATGAACGTGTCAGATTATAAAATGGTAAAATTGGTAGCGTTTAAATTAAAATCTAGTGCTTCTGCATGGTGAAAACAATTACAACTCTCACGAGCCCGCCAGAATAAGGCGCCCATCTCATCATGGCCACGGATGACACGTCTTCTTCGATTACGATTTCTCTCTAGTGATTATGAGCAGATATTATTCCAGCAATACCAAAATTGCCGACAAGGAAATCGAACCGTCACAGATTACACTGAAGAATTCCAGCGGTTGGCTACACGAAAAGTTCTGTCAGAATCTGAGTCACAGAAGGTAGCATGATTTATAGGTAGGTTACGACCGACAATTCAGGACCGAGTTCAGATGTACCCAGTCGGGACCGTGGATGAAGCATTTCAATTGGCAGATAGGGTAGAAACACAACTTGCAAGAGCTCCTTCTCGTCCCTATCCTTTAACTCGACCCCCCATAATGGGTCCCACGCAGGATCTATTGCTGGCACGAGGAAAAGATCCAATAGGAGAACGTCCTCAACCTCCTACAATCGCAAACCGTGATACGGGGAGCGACTCATCCAGACCTCAATGTGTAGCACCCACAACAGCGGGCCTTAGTAGGATTCCAAATCCTTATGCTCGGCCAAGGTCGAACAATTGTTACCGCTGTGGCCAACCAGGCCACTTATCAAACACTTGTCCTCAACATCCTGCAGCACACTTGACTATAAACGAAGGGGGCACCGAAGATGAGGCCGTAAAAGAAAGTCATGTCTTTGATGAACATGAACAAACCACTGAAGAAATAGCAGGTGGCGATGAAGTGACGGACGAGGATCGTGGCGAATTCTAGTTTTGAGGCGATTACTGTAACCCCACGAAAGGAATTACATCCACAGCGACACAATATATTTCGTACTCGGTGCACTGTCAACTGAAAGGTCTATGATGTGTGTTGAGAAGTGGAGCCACATCTGGGGCCGCCCATGACCAGTCGAGGTTGCGCAGATTTCGTGTCGCAAGTCCTTTCGCAACTGGGATGCGAAAGGGAAGTTGCCAAAACTATAAATTGGGATCCTAGGGTTATTCTAGGGTTAAGGTTAATGATGGAAAAGTTATTCTAAGGTGTGGGCAAAGGATTTTTTATGTTCTTCCAAGGGAGAGGTTAGTATATTGCCATGAAATCTTTGTTCTTCATAGTGGAAGTTTGCATCTGTGGTTTTTTATCCTAGTTTGGGGTTTTTCCACGTATATCTTGTCTTATGGTTTGTTTTGGATTGCTTTGATCTACTTCTAGTTTATATTTCTTTCTGTTTATCATTTGTGGGTGAGGCCTGAGATTGGATCTAGGCTCACTGCGTTGTTGGCGTGTTGCGCAACAACTGGTATCAGAGCTATTGGTTTAGTTCTATTGGGAGCGTTGGCGGAAGATGGGAAAACTAGAATTGAAAAGTTTGATGGTTCAAACTTTACCTTCTAGAAGATGCAGATGGAGGATTATCTGTATCAGAAGGACCTCTATATTCCTCTAGGAGGAAAAGAGAAGAAACCAGAAAAGATGACAGATGATGAATGGTTTTTACCGGATAGGAAGGCTTTAGGAACGATCCGACTCTCTTTGTCTAAGAGCATCCCCTTCAATATATCCAAGGTAAAAATGACAAAAGAATTAATGGAAGCCCTAGCCACCATGTATGAAAAGTCCTCAGCATCCAACAAGGTTCATCTTATGAAACAGCTATTCAACATGAATATGTCAGATGGTGGAAGCGTGGTTGAACATCTAAACGAGTTCAATACAGTCACGAGCCAGTTGGAATCCGTTGGCATTGCTTTTGAGGATGAGGTCAGGGCATTATTGATCTTATCCAATTTGCCAGACAGTTGGGATGGTTTGGTGATTGCTGTGAGCAATTCTTCAGGATTGACAAAGCTGAAATTTGATGATGTGGTCGGTCTAATTCTCAGCGAAGAATCTAGAAGGAAGGCATCAGGAGTTTCAGGGGATTCAGGGAATGCTCTAAACATTGAAGGAAGAGGAAGATCGCTGAACAAAGGAGGTAATAAATACGGGCGTTCTAAGTCGAGGAAGAAGTCTAATGGACTGAAAGACAAAGATGGGTGTTGGCATTGCGGCAAGAAGGGGCACATGAAACGTGATTGCAGGGCGCTCAAGAAACAAGAAGGAAGCTCTCAAGGTGGGAAGGATTCAGTGAATCTGTCTGAGGAGAGCGACACAGAGGCGTTGATCTTGTCTCTTGATGCGAGGAATGAGTCTTGGGTTATAGACTCGAGTGCTTCGTTTCATGTTACTTCGTGTAAGAAAGTTCTGCGTGATTATGTGTCAGGTGACTTTGGGAGAGTCTACCTGGGTGATGATGAGCCGTGCAATATTGTTGGAAATGGGGATGTTCATGTAAATCAGAAAGACGGAACGGTCTTGAAATTGAAGGATGTCAAACATGTACCGAGTTTGAAACGTAATCTGATCTCAGTGGGACAGTTGGCCAATACCGGTTATGTGACGACATTCACCAGTGACTCCTGGAAGATCACAAAAGGTGCCTTGGTGATATCTCGAGGCAAGCAGGAAGGTACTTTGTACGTGACTTCGAGATCGTATAGTTCACTCGCAGTCGCATCAACTGGAGTGAATGGGCAGTTATGGCATCAGAGGTTGAGACATATGAGTGAGAAGGGGATGAAAGTGCTATTGTCTAAAGGAAAGCTACCAGGGCTAAAGTCTATTGACTTGGAATTCTGCGAGGACTGCGTGTATGGCAAGTAGAAGAGGGTGAGCTTCAAGAAGACGGGACGCGCTCCAAAGACACATCTATTGGAGCTTGTACACACTGATGTGTGGGGACCGGTACAAGTATTATCTCTTGGTGGCTTATGTTATTTTGTTACCTTTATTGATGATGCTAGTAGAAAACTGTGGGTCTACTTCTTAAAACATAAATCTGATGTATTTGATATATTTAAGAAGTGGAAAGTTATGGTAGAAAATGAGACAGGTAAAACAGTAAAGTGTCTCAGATCTGACAATGGGGGAGGGTATTGCGATAAGAGGTTTGAGGAGTATTGTGCAGCAAATAGAATCAAACATCAGAAAACGATTCCAGGGACACCACAGCAGAATGGTGTGGCTAAGCGCATTAACAGGACCATCCTCGAGCTGCCAGGAGCATGAGGTTACATGCAGGGTTACCCAAGACCTTTTGGGCAGATGCTGTGAATACTGCCGCATATCTCATCAACAGAAGTCCCTCAGCACCATTGGATAGTGGGCTACCAGAAGAAGCATGGACTGAGAAGGAAGTGAACCTTGCACATCTCAGAGTGTTCAGTTGCACTTCATATGTTCACATTGATGCGGAGCACAGAAACAAGCTGAATGCGAAGTCCAGGAGGTGCACGTTTATAAGCTATAGGCAGCATGATTTTGGCTACAGGTTCTGGGATGCAGAAAACAGGAAAATCATCAAAAGCAAGGATGTATTCTTCAATGAAAAAGTGATGCATAAGGACAGTGTGCAGGAAAATAAGGCCAAGAAAAAGGAATTCGTAGAGTTGGAAGAGTTACCGGACGTGGGTGTTACAGCTCCACAGGATGAGGCAGATCCACATACACCGGTTGTGAGGAGGTCTACTCGAGAGAGGAGACCCACAGTCCGATACTCACCCTCCTTACATTATCTACTACTGACGGATAATGGTGAGCCAGAGTGTTTTAAAGAGGCGTTACAGTCAGATAGACGGGTTAAGTGGGAGCAGGCCATGGATGATGAGATGGACTCTCTTGAGTCTAATCGTACATGGGAGCTAGTCACTCTACCCAAGGGTAAGAAAGCTCTTCATAACAAGTGGGTTTACAGACTGAAGGAGGAGCACGATGGTTCGAAATGGTACAAGGCCAGATTAGTTGTGAAAGGGTTTCAACAAAAGGCAGGTATCGATTTTACTGAAATATTTTCATCGGTAGTGAAAATGTCTACGATTCGCATGGTCTTGAGTATAGTGGCTTCAGAGGACTTACATTTAGAACAGCTAGATGTTAAGACAGCCTTTCTTTATGGGGACCTTGAAGAATAGATATATATGCATCAGCCGACAGGATACGTGGCACCAGGTAATGAGAACAAGGTGTGCAGACTGAAGAAGAGTCTATATGGCTTGAAGCAGGCCCCGAGGTAGTGGTATAAGAAGTTCAACAGTTTCATATCGGGAAACGGTTTTAGGAGATGTCATGCAGACCACTGTTGTTACTTGAAGAAGTTTGATACGTCTTACATCATCCTTCTTCTGTACGTTGATGATATGCTTGTAGCCGGTTCAAGCATGAAGGACATCTCAGATCTCAAAAGACAATTGTCTAGAGAATTTGCCATGAAGGATTTAGGAGCTGCAAAACAAATCCTAGGCACGAGGATAAAGCGTGATAGGGAAAACAAGAAATTAGTTTTGTCACAGGCAGAGTACATAGCCAAGGTACTTGATCGATTCAATATGGGAGGTGCTAAGCCAGTTAGCACTCCATTAGCCAACCACTTCAAGCTATCTAAGGAGCAAGGTGCAAGACGCAGGAGGAATAGGACTGCATGGATAAAGTCCCATACGCGTCAGCTATTTGGAGTCTCGTGTATGGTATAGTGAGCACGAGGCCAGACATTACTCAAGCAGTAGGAGTTGTTAGCAGGTTCATGAACAACCCCGGGAAGGAACATTGGGAAGCTATGAAGTGGATCCTTAGGTACTTGGTAGGTACTAAGGACGTAGGGCTGTGTTATAGTGGATCGGAAATCAAGTTACAAGGCTACGTGGATTCAGATTAGGCAGGAGATATCGATAACAGAAGAAGTACTATAGGTAATGTTTTTACTCTAGTAGTGCTGCAGTTAGTTGGGTCTCTCAGTTACAAAAGATAGTATCTATCAGTACGACAGAGGCAGAATATGTTGCGGCTACAGAAGCATGCAAGGAGATGGTGTGGATGCAAGGTTTTATGGAAGAGTTGGGTAAGAAGCAAGCAGATTGCAAGCTGTACAGTGACAGTCAGAGTGCAATATACTTGGCTAAGAATTCAGCCTTTCATTCAAGGACCAAGCATATTGCCATCAGATATCACTTCATACGTTTGTTACTGGAAGATGGATCGATTGCTCTGGAGAAGATTCATTCAAGTGAGAATCCTGCGGATATGCTGACCAAGGTGGTCACAAAGGAAAAGCTGAAGCTCTGTTCAGCTTTGATTGGTCTTCGGGCTTGAAGACGGGGAGGTGGTGCACTTCGGATGAAGAAGACAAAGGTTTATGGCGATGTGTCTCCAAGTGGGAGATTGTTGAGAAGTGGAGCCACATCTGGGGCCGCCTACAACCAGTCGAGGTTGCGCGGATTTTGTGTCGCAAGTCCTTTCGCAACTGGGATGAGAAAGGGAAGTTGTCAAAACTATAAATTGGGATCCCTAGGGTTATTCTAGGGTTAAGGTGAATGATGGGAAAGTTATTCTAAGGTGTGGGCAAAGGATTTTCTATGTTCTTCCAAGGGTGAGGTTAGTATATTGCCTTGTAATCTTTGTTCTTCATAGTGGAAGTTTGCATCCGTGGTTTTTTACCTTAGTTTGGGGTTTTTCCACGTATATCTTGTCTTGTGGTTTATTTTGGATTGCTTTGATCTACTTCTAGTTTATATTTCTTTCTGTTTATCGTTTGTGGGTGAGGCCTGAGATTGGATCTAGGCTCACTACGTTGTTGGCGTGCTGCGCAACAATGTGATCATAAATAGTGGTAGTAGCGAGAACGTCATCTCAAGAGTGATGGTGGAGAAGTTGCAACTACCAACGACGAAACATCCTTCCCCGTACTCAATTGGTTGGATAAAAAAGGTGAATGAGACCAATGTAACTGAATAATACACTATCTCGTTTTCAATTGGCAAAAATTATAAGGATCATATACTTTGCGACATGGTCGACATGGAAGATTGCCATATGCTACTCAGTCGACCCTGACAGTCGGACCGTGATGCGACCCATCGGGGACGAGACAATGTCTACATATTCGTCAAGGATAGTCGAAAAATAATCATTGTCCCTATGGCACCAGAGAACCACCATGAAGCCTCTAAAGTGGAGGGAAGTTTTTATTGACCATTCAGGATTTCATGGAGGAATTCAAGGAAACCGGTGAGGTATACGCCGTAGTGGTGAAGGGTGAGGAAGAGGAACCCTCAAACATTCCTCCAAATTTAAGACTGTTGCTAAACGAATTCAAAGAAGTCTGGCCTGAAGATTTACCTGATGGATTGTCCCCTATGAGGGACATCCAACATCACATAAACCTCATCCCTAGGGCTAGCCTGCTCAACCGCCCTCATTATCGGATGAGTCCGAAGGAGTGTGAGATACTTCAGGGGCAAGTAGAGGAATTGATCTGTAAGGGTCTCTTAAGAGAGAGCATGAGCCCATGTGTCGTACCAGCATTATTAACACCAAAAAAAGATGTAAGCTGGCGCATGTGTGTTGACAGCCGGGCAATCAACAAAATTACCATCAAATATCGGTTCTCAATACCACGGTTGGACAACATGCTTGATATGCTAGAAGGGGCCAAGGTGTTCTCTAAACTAGATATAAGAAGCGGGTACCATCAGATTCGTGTTCGACCCGGTGATGAGTGGAAAACGACATTCAAGATCAAAGAAGGGTTGTATGAGTGGCTGGTCATGCCCTTCGGCCTATCGAACGCACCAAGTACTTTTATCTGTTTGATGAATCAAATTCTAAAACAGTTCACTGGCCGATTTGTGGTAGTATATTTTTATGACATATTGATATATAGTCAGGATGAGGTGAAGCACAGGAAATATCTCAGGCAGGTACTGCACGTCCTACAAATTAACAAGTTGTACCTCAACTTGAAGAAGTGTAGTTTTTTAACTGACAGCCTGTTGTTTCTAGGATTTGTTGTAATGTCTACAGGCATCCGTGTTGACGATGAAAAGGTGCGAGCCATTAGGGAATGACCGATCCTGACAAACATTCATGAGGTGAGGAGTTTTCACGGGTTTGCGACTTTCTATCATCGATTTGTGCAAGATTTTAGCACCATAGTCGCGCTTATAACAGATTGCATGAAAAAAGGACCGTTCCAGTGGACCGATAAAGCTGATAAGAGCTTTCATGAGATCAAGCATCGTTTGTTTACAACATCAGTCTTAGTGCTTCCTAATTTTGACAAATTTTTTGAGGTTGAGTGTGACGCTTCATACGTCGAAAGTGGAGGAGTATTATCACAGGAAGGCAGGCTGGTAGCCTTTTACAGCGAGAATCTTAGCGAAGCCCGAAAGAAGTGGTCGACTTATGAGTTTGAGGTGTATGCAGTTGTTCAGGTGCTGCGACATTGGCGACATTATCTGATTCAAAGAGAGTTTATTCTGTACACTGACCATCAAGCATTAAAGTTTATTAATAGTCAGACTAACGTGAATCGTGTGCATATTAGATGGGTTGCATTTTTACAGGAATTCACGTTCGTTCTGAAAAACAAGTTAGGGCAGCAGAACAAGGTGGCTGATGCACTTAGCCGTCGCGCATCACTACTTGTTACGATGAGCAACGAGGTGGTCGGCTTCGACTGTCTCAAGGACCTGTATGCCAAGGATGAAGACTTCAAAGATTCTTAGATGAAGTGCCAAGAAGGTCACCCTAATGACTTTCATATGAATGACGATTTCCTCTTCAAAGGGAATCGATTGTGCGTCCCTCAAAATTCTCTGAGGGAGCAGATTATTCAGGAGCTACATGAAGGTGGCCTTGGTGGACACCTTGAGCGAGACAAGACACAAGCTCTTGTGGAAGAGCAGTATTACTGGCCGCAATTAGTACGTGATGTGGGAAAAACCATACAACGTTGTCAGACCTCCAAGGGGCAATCTCAAAATACGAGCCTCTACACCCTGTTACCTGTGCCTGACGGTCCTTGGGAGGATTTATCAATGGACTTCGTGCTTGGTCTCCCTCGAACACAACGCGGCATGAATTCAGTGTTCGTGGTGATAAATCGTTTATCCAAAATGACGCACTTTATCCCATGCAAGAAGACCCTCGATGCAACACACGTGGCAAATCTATTCTTTAGGGAGCTCGTACGACTACACGGGGTCCCCAACACCATTACTTCTAATCATGACATAAAGTTCATTAGTCACTTTTGGCGGACTTTGTGGACTCGATTCGATACACGACTTCAATTCAGCAACGTCTACCACCCACAGACTGATGGGCAGACCGAAGTTGTGAATCGCACGTTGGGAAACCTCTTTCGCTGTATTTCAGGAGAAAAACTGAAGTAGTAGGATTTGGCCTTATCTCAAGCAGAATTTGCATTCAACAACATGGTGAACCACTAGACAGGGAAATCACCGTTCCAGATTATCTACAGACGAGTGTCCCTCTGCCTAAGCACCTAAGTATGAGCATTGTAGCAGAACATATGGCAGACAAGATCGTGGGCATCCATGAGGAAGTGCAGACCAAGCTACATGCCTCGAACGAGAAGTATAAGGAACAAGCGGACAAGCGCCGACGACAAAAAGTGTTCGAGGTGGGCGACCTCGTTATGGTCCATCTGCGCAAAGAGAGATTTCCGGCCGGGACGTACAAAAAGTTAAAAAATAAGAAAATTGGACCCGTCCCAATCATTCGAAAGATCAATGACAACGCTTATGTTGTTGTTCTTCCAGATGACATGGCGATCTCACGGACTTTCAACGTCACAGACCTGACCGAGTATTATGAACCAGAACAGGATGAGAACTCGAGGACGAGTTCTTTTGAAGTGGAGGGGACTGATGTAGAGCAGGTCGCGGATAGTTTCATGGCCAAGATGGACCAGAAAAGGCCCATGCGACGATAGAAGTGATTCGGACTATCGGACCTTAGATCGGGCGTATCTCACAAGAATGAGTTGCCGGGCATAAAATATATGATTTTGGGGTAGAATGAGCTACTTTAGCCAACCAACCCTGCTATGCTAGGTTGCGCAAGCCGGATTTGCGAAATACACATAGATCGACAGCCGTTTCCGTGTTTTAAATTCATTTTTACTATAAATAGTAAGTTTTAGTTTGATTATAACTCTTCATCCGTCAAGCTTTAGGAGTTGCGCCCAACGTGAAAAGAGCTTAGAATAATTAGGAGAACGGTTTGGTGAAGCCAAATAGGACACTATTTTTGGCCAAAAACCTTGCGCACTAGTAGACATCACGACCATCTATAAATGTAAGTTTACTATTTAAAGTAAGTTGTGAATTCTAAGAGTTTTAGTTGTAGTTTGCTTCTGATTTCTCTCTCATTGCTTAGTATCCCTATTTAAAGGGTTGTGAACTCGTTATTCATTCATTAATCAATTTCAAATTTTATTAGAATTTATTTCTATTTTCTTGCTTCCTTTCCTTGTGGATTCGAGAAGTTATCCTCGAGGAAGACGGTGATCGACCTCATCACGTTCATCTCCACGTCAATTTTGGATCAAGTTGATATTTGACTTTTTCCCTTTGTCCAAGTCTCGGTGACTTTATCAACAAGTTGGATGCAAATAAATATAGTGGTAGGCGCTTGGAAGGTTTCAAAAAAGGGTGCCATTGTCCCCGCAACTTTTTGTGATGTGGTTCTCTCCAACTTTGTATCTACCTCATTTTTTGGCTCATGTCCTAAACTAATCTAGAAAAATGGATGGACGGTGTGGATATAACACATACATCATGGTAGGGCCCACAGAAGTTTGCCGCATCAACATAGTACCAACCTCGGTGGCGTGTTCTAGGCCATGCATGCAATACCAGTGGTGTAGTGGGAGAGTGCTGTGGAAGGCAATTTAATAGTTTTTAGGGATTTATTTAATACTCCAGCAAAGCATGACCCTTTATAAGTAGCCACTCAGAAAATGTGCAGGTGGCAGAAGTTAAATTAAACTAATCAAATTGTGAAATTCACTGCTCCCTAAGTCACAATCCAGAATCAATCCTAACCTTTGATTGGTGGACGTTTGTTTGTTAAAACAAGACCGTCGGATTTTATTTTTTTAATCGTCCAATGCATGTGCACCACTTAAATAGTCAAATCTGCTAAGCATAGTTTTTAGTAAATAATAATAAATCTAAAGTAGGACTCGTATTTTGGACAGTTTCATTTAAATAACTTCAATTGTACTTTGTGCAAGTTATAAATGCCTGCGTATCATCTGGAACAAGCTATCTGCCAGAGCATCCATCCAAATTCTTCTCTAATTTTAAAAAGGCACAGTCATCAATAATCATCATTCCTTGCTGATGAAGACGTTGGATTTATGGAGTATAGATTAATGAGGAAGCATAGATCTTGAGTTTTAAGTTTGTACAAGTGGAGCCCATGGTTTGATGATCAATACCGTTGATCTGGTAGGTGAAACAATGGACGGGTGATATATTAAAATGTCCCAGAACAGAAGATTGTAGCATTTGGACCTTGTCCCCTTTGAATGTGAACCGTTGATATATTTCTTCCTAGACATCAATTTACAGGACACTGATAAAAGTATTGGGTTAAGATTATTCCATCATGAGAATTTTTGGGGAATGCTCTATCCATTGTGGGGCTCACATCAACGGTCCTGATCACCAAGATGTGGGCCATAATTGTATAAACTCAAGCATGTTATGCTAGATTTAAGGATGGGAATAATATCCTGGGTAGCCTAGAATTTGTACAAGTAATCCAGTGATCCAGATCGTTGATCTGATGTACACGCTGTATATAGCAAGTTTTCCAAAAACCTCCCCTGATGGGACAATCCCATCCTTCTAATCCATGGCCTCGAGATAGATGGCTAAAAACAACCAATGTCCATGTTCAACGTTGAAAGACCAAAGATTAGATGGCTACATGCTTCCAATATGCAAGATATTTGGGAATTGCCAATCTTCGTTTTGGGACCATAAGATCAACGGTCTGGATAAAAGTAACAAATGCGCCAGGTACATTGATCGGTTGGATGATGATATATAAAACTCCTCTTTAGTGTTTAGAGGCATTTTAGTCAATCCGCAAAAGCATTACTAAGCTATTTAAGTGCACAATAAGCATCATTCACAAAAGAAATAGAAGTTCTACTAAAAATTGGTTGGCCACAGATTTCCAGGGAATTGTGGGGTCCATTTGTTGGGTCCCATTAGATCAATGGTTGGGTTGAATCAGTCATTGAGTGCTAACCTGGGTTGGGTTAACCCAAACTCAAATAACCCAATCAGAACTTCGGGTTAGTTGGGATTCATGAAATCCTTAACCCCACGCCGAATCCCATTGGGTTGGGTTTCTATCATATACAAAAATTTTCTAAATCTATCATTATATAGGGTATAATATTTTCCCATCCAACTTGAATGTTGTTAGGGTTGAATTTTAATACTTGGGTTGGGCAGAGTGGAGTAGCTCGGGTTGGATTTGAGCCTCAGGTTGACTTCTCTTGGCCCCAGTTGGGCTCGATTAACCCTTAGCCAGACTAGACCTTCCCAAGTTAACCCTTCTTAGAGTAAGATATAGTAGTTTAAGGTTAGACCTAGAGCTTGGCATCGAGTCGAGGCAGATCGAGTTAGGTCTAACCCAACTCGATTCGGTTTTGAAATATACTTGACCCAAACTTGACCCGACTTGGTACTGAGTCCAGCATGCCCAACTCAATTTGAGTCCTAATACAACCTGAACTAATCCGAACCGAGTCCGACCCGATCGTAAGTACTGAGTCGGTCCGGTCGGCACCAAGTCGAGTAAGGTGCAACGAGTATCCACAAGTTGAAATCACAACTCAAAACCCAGGTACACTGCCAAAATTGCACTCTCTCCATCAGCTACACTATTTCAGATCTAAAACATTAGATATGAGTTTATATATATATATATATATATATATATATATATATATATATATATATATATAGTATATGTGTGTGTGTGTGTGTGTGTGTGTGTGTGTGTGTGTTGAGTTTCGGATCGAGTCGAGTCAGTACTGAGTTGGATTTTAGGTCGAGTTACTGGGTGACCCAAACTCAACTCGGTTTGAGTTCAGATTGGATGAAATCTATTCGGTTCGGATCAACTCACCCACCCAGTTTGGATCAAGTCAAATCTGAACAAGTCCAACAAGTCGAGTTTGCCGAGTCAGTCCTCCCAATCCCAGCTCTAGTTAAACCCATTTCTAACTTTCTCAGCAAAGATGTGTGAAAAGAGTTGTAGAGGGCTAACCTAAAAATTTCAATCAGAAAAGATGAGTTTCTCAAATACATACACACACACATGGGACATTTTCACCATCAGCCCATTGCTTTGAACTAGGACATCTTCACTGTCAGCTCCACCATCTCACACCCATTTGCCACAGTGGCACATGTGTTTGAATTCATCCATTCGATTTCTACCTTCTATCAGAAATTTTTGAGATTAATTCCACACACTAATTATTGGATTATTTATCTTGGATTTGTGTAAGTTATTGTAATAATCATGAGAATCTTTTGCATGTGAAAAAAGCTTAGGTTTTAATAGAGATGAATTATATAATAATGATCAGATGCATGCATTGATGTAGAGCGGGTCGCGGACAATTACATGGCAAAGATGGATCAGAAAAGGCCCGGTCGGCGACAGAAGTGATCTGGACCATCAGACCTTAAATCAGGCGTATCTCACAATCCGGGATGAGTTAGCGGACGAAAAATATATGATTTTGGGGTAGAACGAGCTACTTTAGCCAACCAACCCCGCTATGCCGGGTTGCGACGCTCGGAATTGCGAGAAACCCCTGATTTCACGGTCGTTTCCCTATTTCAATTTCGTTTTTACTATAAATAGTAAGTTTTAGTTTGCTTATAACTCTTCATCCGTCGGGCTTTAGGAGTTGCGCCCAACGTGAAAAGAGCTTAGAATAATTAGGAGAACGGGTTGGTGAAGCCAAATAGGACACTTACTATTTTTGGCCGAAAACCTTGCGCACTAGTAGACATCACGACCGTCTATAAATAGTAAGTTTACTATTTATAGTAAGTCGCGAATTCTAGGAGTCCTAGTTGTAGTTTGATTCTGATTTCTTTTCCATTGCTTAGTACCCTTATTTAAAGGGTTGTGAACTCGTTTTTATGGATTAATTAAGCTATTTCGAATTTATTTAAAATTTATTTATATTTTCTACTCTCTTTTCTCGTGGATTCGAGAAGTCTCTGTGAGGAGTCCAGAGAAGTTCCGTGGATTCGGAATAGTTATCCTCTGAGGAAGACGGTGCTCGACCTCACGTCCTCCCCTACGTCATGCATCCACTGTACACGTGGCATGCACATGGCCTGTCCAAAGATCCAAACCTTAATCCAATATTGTTGGATAAGGTATGACCCACAAATCACATTAATTGGACGGTCGGTGACACTTGATAGCTGACCATCCATTTTCTGCTTTCCTTTTGACCATCCACTTATGGCCCTTCAGACATTGTTAGTATCATCCGTTCAGTGTAACTCTCCGACCAAGCCCCATCCACACTGGGGCCCATGATTTGTACGGTCCAGATTGTATGCAGTAGGGATTTCATTATTATTATTATTATAAAGGACTGCCTCATCATTTTTAAAATTTACATCCTAATACCTTTTTAAAAGAGATTTGCTGGATTAGGTCCTGACATTTTCCAATATGACACAGGACTATATTTGTCGTATATGGAGTCGTGTTTGGTGATCCAAACAGCTTCGAAGATGGTCCTCAACTTAGATGAAAGATATATACCTAATAATGAATGGGCCTCAACTTAGACATTTTCCAATACTTTAGCACTTTTAATATTCAACATTGAATACAGACTATTTCTTTGATCTTTATTCCACTATTGCTTCCAAATTTTAGGATTTCCCAATCTTATTTTTTTAAAAACAAAAAATTTAAAGAAGCCACTTACATTATTAATGTTAGAAATCCTCTACATAGAAGAGATTTCTTAGATCCAACGGCAGTGAAAAGTAAAAGCTCGGATATTAAATCTTTCCGGATGTATTTCATGTGCTAGAACTACATTTGCTAATTCACTAATGAAGGAAAGTGTACAAGGGCCTGTTTGATTTTTTAAAGCAGGTTTAAATACCCTGTAAATGGGTAATTATTACCCTTTGACCTGTTATGTTGAAAACCAGTTTAAAAGGGGTAGTTTAAATTTCTAGACCCACTGTGATGTATTTTATATATCCATTCCGTCCATTCATTTTACCACTATATTTTGAGGTATAAACTAAAAAATAAAGCAAATCCAACATTCAAGTGGCCCACACCAAAGTAAACACTGACCTCAAGAAGTATTTAACGATGAGTGTTCAATTCCCTATTTCCTATGGTGTGGTACACTTGAACTTGGAAATCTGCCTCATTTTTTGACTCCTCCCCTAAATTCAGTTGGCATAACGGATGATTGGTGTGAATAATTCACATATATCACGACAAGCCCCACATATATTTGTCAGCAATCTTGATTTTGGCGATGAAAAAAGTAAGAGGCAAATCAACCCTAGGAAGAGGTAATTATCCTGGGAAGTAATTATTACAAATTTGCAATGTATTTACCATTACTTTAGAAAATCAAACATTTCCTTCAAGGAACAACAATTTTCTTACCAAGAATTCATACTGTAAATTGTGTGATTTGATAGAAGCCGAACTTTCTTCTCTTTGCTTGTTTTTTTTGTAATGATGACAGTCTCTTTTCGGATTTTCAAAAGATGCCTCGGTGATTATATAACCAAGAGAGGTTGATGTATGATTACATAACTGCTTTAGCAAATAGGCAGATAGTTATTCGTATACATATTTATCTCCAAGCTAGGTGGGGTCCACCTGGACAAAATATATTACAGTTGAATTTCATGATATGAACAGTTTGGATCACCCCCATATGACTCATATCCAACATTTAAAAAAGTTTTAATGTATTTTAAAGAAACAGGTATCTTTCACTCAGTCTACCACTTGAACTCTGGATGTGGGTGTTATTATGAGACCATGATTTAGAGATATAAGGCTCAATAGCAGATCTGATATTAAGTTGTGTTTGGTTGCACCAAATATCTTGAAATATCATGAAATCTTGCCCCAAATTAAGTTGATTAGCTATGAAATATCATATACTTTCACGATTTTGGTGCAACCAAACGTAGCCTTAATACATGCAACGTGACTTAACTGAGCTCAGCACTAATTAGAAGCCTCATCTAGAAATGTTATCATGTGGGCTAGATGTGTATAAAGCCAATCAACGGTTGAGAAATGTTACCATGTGGGCTAGATGTGTCTAAAGCCAATCAAAGGTTGAGAAAAACTTCTGTGTACATGTCTTGCCTGTCATGTAATTGGATCGGCTTGATTTTTAGAAAAGGCATGGCATGGCCTGATGAATGGACTAGATGTCCCACACGTATGCCCCATTCTCACGTGGGAGTTTGGTCCACATCAGCTAACTGGTCAAATAATGAACGGTTCAGATCTTCCAATGTAAATTTTTTTAGTGGGCATCACTTGTACAGTGCTAATTTTTTCCTGGTTTAGAGCATTGGACCATGTTCCCTCACATACATAATAATGTAGATCAATCAGTGGTTCATGGTTGGCTGATCTGAGCCAGTCATCTGATGGGCCTATTGTTATAGATCACACACCAGTGAATCAGATCGATTTAATGATCCAACTTTCTGATTCCTTAACACTTGTTTATTGGAATGGAACCGTTGAATATTTTATTTTTAACCGTCCAAAAATCATTCAGGCATTAGAAAAAATAATAATTCTAACCTCAAATAATGGACATTTGTTTATTGAACTTTGGCCGTTGATTCTTTCCATTTGATGGCCTCCAATCATATAGTTCTGATCATTCAGATTAGTGTAGCTTTTGGATTATACTCCATCCACAGTGGGGCAAAGAACATGGACGGTTCAAATTGAATCTCAATTACACCACGTGTACAACGCCTATATAAAACGATTAGTCGTCATACTCTGCCAGCGCATCCAATGATACGCAGATCCCAACTTCCCTTCCACCGTCCTTCTGTAGGTGGGGCCCACACGAACCTGGGCTACTTTCTTATCTAAAAGAACAATCCCTGATGACCGGGCAACATGAGTCACGACACGAGTACAGAGCAGACACGTATAGCATTGCTGATACTCTGGTAAAGTGTGACAATCCATGCGCATGCGAGCAGGTACAGTACACGCGCCGCACATGTACTTTATTTAAACCGTCCAAAATCTTACATGGGATTTGGCCACAAAATCAGATTAATTCAATGATCCTAACCACTGATCAATGGTGCAAGATCTTTTGCTAAATACAGACCATTGATCGTCTTCATTTTAATCATCCAACGGTTGGATTATCATTATTACAGTGTAGTGTAACTTTTAAATCATAACCCATCAGCAACGGCTCGTATTATTTGGACAGTTTCAGATTGAGGTGCATGCAGTGGATGAGTACGGTTAAGCATAGTCCGGCATTGTATGAGATGAGATTCAAATGGTCTCCCGGAGAGAAGATTTCTAAAAAAAGGAAGAGATTTTGCGGGAATGAAAGATGTTTGCCTTTTGCTACTAATAGCAATTATTTTATTTTATTTTATTTTATTTTTGGTGCAGGAGCATATTTCTGTTTGTGTGACCGAATCTATGGAAAGATTTGCCACTCTGTTTGACTGCAGGAATGTTCTTTTGTCCGGTGTTTATAGACCGAAAGAAGATAAGATAAGGTGCGTGTCGGGAGTACGCTTTAAGAATACACCTTATCTTATCCACTCGCAAGTGGCTGCCCCACAAACAAACGGTGAGATATGAAATGTGAGGGGAAACCGATTGCCAGAGATATTCTTGTGCCTGGGGCTGTGTGGGGCCCACAGAAGTGTCCATGAAAAATCCACTCCGTTCATATGTTTTGAAGGACCACAATAGGATATGATTCTAAAAATCACGATGTGAAACTCATGTGGGCCATACAACATGAAACGGTGGGGGTTGAATGCCTGTGGTTTACAGAAGTTATGTATCAGGGTGATCTTTGTTCCTACAGTTTATCTGAGTGGTAATAACCTTAGGAACGGTTTGGATGGCATATACAAATCACGCTCAGCTCTAGACGGTTTCATCGGTGAACATTTATGATCCCACTCTTCGTTGGTGTGGTCCACCTAACTTTTAGATATGCCTGAATTTTAAAATCATAGCCAATTGTCATCTTTCAAAACAAATGAACGGATTGGATTTGTCATGCACATTTTTGTTAGCTCCACACAGCCCTAGGAACAGGTACATGTCCTTGCGAGGCAATCCACCTCCATTGTTAGGTAGAGCTGGGCATGGGATGACTTGACTCACCTGAATGAACTCGCATGGCTCGTTCGAACCTGACTTGACCCGAATCGTATGAGTGAGTCGGTCTGAATTGAGTAGGCTTCGCCCTATCCAAATTCAAAACGAGTCGAGTTCGAGTTACTTAGGAACTCGACCCAAAACTTGATCAGGTCAGACTTGACTCCATTCGAAACTAACTCAACTCAGATTCAAGTATGTGTATATTTAAAAGCCTTAATTTTTAAGTATATCTAACCCTACAAGTTGCATCCAACCTGACCTTGAGCTGATCTTAAACTTACTCTCTCGCTCCTTCATCCTCCTCTTTCAAGCCCGACAACCACCCACCACCATCGCCTCTCTCTCTCTCTCTCTCCCTCCAAATCAGTGCCAACTCGAACCAACTTGATACTTTTGACCAAGTCAGACTTGGTTCGAATTAGTCAAGGCTAGACCTGAACTTAGATCGGTTCAAGCATGCTGGACTGGGTATGAAGCCAAGTCAAGTTCGAGTTAGGCCTATTTCAAAATCGGATCGAGCCAAGTCAACCCTTACTCGGTGCGACTCAACTCGATGCAATGTTTGGTGAAAAGGTAAGAACGCGGGTTGCCTATGCCCCCGACACATGATATCCCTATGCCCCTATTGTCAGAAATTGTGTGGTGATCGTAGATATGCCACTCCTTCCATAAGTTTTGTAAGACCACAGTAGGGCAGGATTGTTAAACTCAAGCAGATCAAATGGGCCGCACCAAACGAGACAGTGGGAATGTGGGAATGGAAACATTCATCATTGAAACCTTCCTAAAGTTGATCATGATGTGTGTATACCATCCAAACCATTTAAAGTTATTACCACTCAGATAAACTGTACAAAACTTCTGTGGTGCCAACAGTTTTCTATGGTGGGCATTCAATCCCCGCTGTTTCGTGTGTTATGGCCCACGTGAGTTTTCAATCTACCTGATTTTTAAAATCTCGTCCTATCGCAGTCTTGCAAAACTGATAGACGGAGTGGATTTGTCACGGGCATCTATGTGAGCCCCACACGGCTTCCAACAACAATGGGCACATGAATATCAAGAGCTTGGCAACATGGGAGGAAGCTCCTGTCGTTGGAAGCTGTGTGGTGCCCACAGAGATGCCCATGAGAAATCCACGCCGTGCATCAGTTTCTCAGGCTCGCAATAGGACAAGAAAGAAATAAATGATTCAGATCCAAAGCTCAGGTGAGCAACAATACAGGAAACGGCAGGATTGAACGTCCACAATTGAAAACTTTGTGGGGCCACAAAAGTTTTAGATTATGATGAAATTTTTTATTACAGTTTATCCCAGTGGTAATAGCCTTATGAACGGTTTAGATGTCATATAACCATCATGGTCCATTCCAGGAAAGTTTCAATGGTGGAATTTTCCGTTCTCACTGTTTCCTATCGTGTGGTCCACTTGATATTTAGATGTAGCTGAATTTTCTTTTTCTGTTCTATTGTGAAATTGAGAAACCGATGGATGGAGTGGATTTCTCTCAGGCATCTCTGTGGGGCCACATAGCTTCCGACCACAAGAACTTTCCGCAATTCGCGTCCCACTGTGTGGATCCTTTGGCTTATCTGATTGTAAAATGGGAATCGCGCGTACAAAGCAAAACGCGTGTGGCCCATCTGGTGATCACGTCAGGCTGGTTGCTGAAAGTGTATCTAGACAACCATGTACACATGATGAACGGCTTGGATTATTCAAACCTGACATGTATTGACCAACTGATCAAGGTGAGTGCCAAAAAAATGTGTGCTCCCTAGACACCACACCCGGGGTCTTATCAGCTGTACAATAGCCGAACCCCGTCGAGCTTGAATTTAGCTGAGAAAATTAGGACTGTGGACCCCACCTTTTAGCCAGCTGGTTTTATGAAAGAAGACAAACCTTCTTTTGCAACTTAGACCTCCACGTGCGGGTACCGCATTTTTGGACGAAAATACCCCTCCTTTCACGGAAATGGATTGGGTACTCCCCGCTACCACGCAATAGTGGATGTTCGGTGGTTTGTGAGCCCCACCATGATGTATGCTTTTCATCCATGCCGTCCATATATTTTTCCACATCATTTTACGATATGAGACAAAAAAAATGAGGTATATGCAAATCTCAAGTATAACACATTACATGAAACAGTGTTGAATGAGCATTCAACATCAACTATTAAAAACTTTTTGGGGGCCCACTGTGATGTTTGTGAGAAATCCTCCCCGTCTAAGTTCATTCATAGGGTCACAAAGACCTGAATGAAGAGGAAAAACAATTTCATAATGATCCAAAACTTCTGTAACCCCTAAAAGGGTTTTGTAACATCCCGGATTCACTGTTTTAGTGTTCCAAAAATCCTTGATATTTTTTTTTTAATTAACTTTATACTATCACATACTGACCATAGCACTCCATTTAGCTGATACACGAGTTATAATCCAAGATTAGCCCAATTTACTAGACCAGACAGGCCGTGATAAGGCCTGGTGCAGGACCGCTAGCCGAGATTGTTTACACTTAAAGACGGCCCGTGTGGGCCACCAGCAACCGAGGAGGGTCAGAAAAATCTAATTTTAGAAATCATAGATCTCACTGGGCTTGTAGTCCATCGCGGACTGCGGACCCAGTGGACTCCCAGAAGTACCATCTGGCGCTTGCCCAATGCGCCCCACCAATGCCAGATTAACATCTGGCACTGACAAAAGAAACTGAGCGCCGGGCCTTCCAGCCGTCGGATTTTCCAAATTACGGTGAAGGTTTAATGTATTTTTCAACGCCGACCACCAAATCTGGGCCCCGATTCGTGGCACGATGACCGTTGATCGTAAATCGGACCCGTGCGATCAACCCCATATCCGATCGCTCCCAAATTTTGCATGGCCCTTCATCGGGCTATGGCTCACCTACCCTATAAATTTCATGGCCAGAGGGCCACCAGAAATGCCCCATCAATCAGAAATGGCCCCCAAGGGCCACTTAAAGGTCGGAAACGCTGCTCAGATCATATATCCGTTCGCCCTAAATTTTTGCACGGACCCTAGAATCCATAGGGCACCTACACACCAATTTGGTTATTAGAGGGGTGATAGGGCCACCCCAACTTCAATAGGGAGCTCTAGAAGGCTAGTTTGGGGAAATTGTGGGAACTTAAGTGATTTGAGTGTCCACCCTTATGCAAACTTGAGGATTTTGGGCCGTCAGTTTGTGACCAAACTTCACACATCGAAAAGGATATTTTCCTCCTCATATCCATATAGCCGCGGCCCCGATCGATTATCGGTGACCGTTGAATAGACTTCTAATCATATCCGTCGATTAACGCATCCAAATGGCGGGCCGATCATATCCATACGTAGATCATCACTAGGGCCCACTATCCAACGGTGGGGTATCGACTCCTACACCCTTTAGTGGGCCCTAGAGCTTGAAAAACCCTCCCATATGGTTAGTATAGTAAGACCCAACATTCGGGGCAATTGCTCAAAACAACTGGCACTATATAAAGGCCATTATTTGGGCACCCCCCTCTCCATACGATTTTACCCTAAGAGAGGGGAGGGAGAGAAGAGAGAAAGGGGAGAAAAGAAGAAAGGAAGGAGAGAGGAAGGGAGAGTGAAGAAAGATCAAACTCCCACAACTCCCCCCTACATCTTCTCAAAGGAGGATTCTCATCCACAACCCCCTTTTCACTCCATTGATCATCTAGTAAGATCCATCACCCATTTTTCTTGAAACCCCTCATGTGGAGGGTAGATTACATAGAGTGATAACATGCAAATGGGTATTTTAGGGATTCCGACCAACCGGCCCCAAATCGACGTTCCTAGGTCGTTTTTGAGTCTCAACGAATCACAAAGGTGCGGACTATGATCTTAGGTGGCCTAACACCATTTATAGTATGGGTCTAATGATTTTGGTTGCTTGGTTGTGGTATTGAAAAATCTAGAGGAATCTAGGAATGGGTGTTTGTTGAAAAATACATGGATTTACATGCTTAACTCTTGTTGATGTTGATCTTGTCCCTCATATGTTATTTGGCTTATGATTGACTTATGTTCTGTTTGTGATGTTTTCCACAATGAGTTACTTCATAGTGCATAGTAATCTGACTCTTGTGTATGGTTGATCCTTGAAATGTGGAAGTGCCTAGCTTCCTCTCTAACCCCACGGCCACACATACACTTGTTTCTACTAATGTATCATGCTTGTTAGGTAAATAGACTTGTATGGTGAAATGTATGCAACATGACACTGGAATGTTGGTGATGAAGCTTGAGTTGGTATGTTATATCTCATCGTCAAAACTTGGATTGTCGAGAACTCGAGGTTAGACGGTAGTCCCATTGGTTGGACTACCCTAAGACTAACCACGCAAGTCGGACGAGTGTGTATGGGCGGCAGCAGTTCGACTGCATGGGGTTTAGTACTCGATGTCGTTCATCTCGTGCTCGCCTGACTCGTGCGGTTTAGTCTACTTACTGGTAAATCATGTTTGTTAACCCTGTGTGCTCACATATGTATGGAACCTGAACCACCCTGCAACCATTGTAGCCCATTGAAAATTCACTTGTAACTGGTCCACAGCCTCGTGAGCCGGGCATGGTGGAATGGGACACTGTGTCTGAGCTGTCGGCCTACGCTGGTTGGTACCGCGCCGCCCCGTAGTGACCGCGAGCGATCCCTTCCTTTTGGCACTCCTCATGTGCTTGGAGTCGGGGATGGGGAACCCGACGGGACACGGATCGCGGTGCCCTGGCCTCGCGCATTGAGGGGTCTCGGCACCGCAACTAGTTGAGGGCATTGATATGTGGGGTGAGTCAGTTTCTCAAACTGCTGGATGAACGGATTAACTAAGAAACTGGCTAACATATCATTGCATCGCATTAGCTAGGGTGGCGACTCGGCAGTCGAGGTCGCTCTGAGGGAGTGTTGTCATATGCGATCGTAAGATGGAGTCGCTTGAGGGAGAGTTGTGGCGAGGGCATGCATCATTTCATCCATCATGCATGCACATTAAAAGATTAGTTTAGTGACTGTGAATGATTGTTTTTCATTAAATCCGTAATATAACTGATGTTTGTGATAACTTGAGACTAATAGTTCACACTGAGTGATCACTCACTCCCACTCTGGGATGGTGTTTTAAAACACCAACCAGATTCGCTCATAGACGCAGGTGATGCAGAATTTGGAGCTGGCGATGCGGGCCTCGAGGAGGACGACGAAAGGACTCAGCTCTACTCTTGTGGACATGATGTTGTTGTGATTTTGTTGAGTAACGCCTAACCTACCATGATGTATCTGTTTTATCCATGCCGTCTGTCCATTTTTCCAGGCATGAGCCCAAAAATGAGGCTGATACAAATCTCAGGTGGACCACACCACAGAAAAGAGGTATTGACTGAATTTTCACCATTAAAAGCTTCTTAGGGCCCACTGTAATGTTTATTTTCCATCCAACCTGTTGATAAGGTCACAAAACCTGGATGAAGGGAAAAATAACAAATATCAGCTTGATCCAAAATTTCTATGACCCCAAAAAGTTTTAAACTGTAAGCGTTCAATCTCCACTGTTTCCTGTGGTGTGGTCTACCTGAGATTTGGATCTACCTCATTATTGTTCTCATGCCCTAAAATGACCTGGAAAAATGGTTGGACGGGGTGGATAAAACAGATACATCAAGGTGGGGCCCACAAAGCTTTGACATAAGCTAGCTGGCTGGTGCTGGGGTCACTAGCCAAACCACGTCCCAATGCATGCAGTATGAAACCGTCCAAATTGTGAAGCCCACTGTAGATAGAGCCTAAAGCGTAAATCACAATGAGGCTATCATCCCAACCGTTGACAATTTCAGAAGAAAATGGTCCCCCCAGTTGCAAAATCATGCTAAAGATCATCCAATTACTGTTATTTTAAGGCCATGATCACCTCACCAGAAGACCCATAATCTTCGTGGCCTGATGGTTAGGGGTGGAAATGGGTCAGCCCAAAAACCAACCTGCAAATACATCAGGTCGGGCCGAACCCATCCTGACTGGGTCCCATCCCATGTCATACCTGGGCTAGCCCATTGATAAGAAATATGAGCAGATCAGGTTGGGTCAGGTCAACATTTAGACGGTCGTGGTCAGTTTCAAGTTAGAAGACCTAGTAACCAAATGTGGTCAGTCTCCAACTGACCTTTTACAAAATACTAATTGAAACCTAAGCTTTTCATTTGCCAAATCTCTAAATGTTAATAATGGGCCTGAAATGAGGTCCAGGTCATTGTAGGACCCAAGATGGTCCTCTCTCTCTCTCTCTCACTCTCTCTCTCTCTCCTCTCTCTCTCTCTCGTGCTTCATTTTCTGCAATGGAGGGTTTGGATTGATTAGCTGGGCTTGTTTGGGACAAAAACAGTTCCATGGTGGACCCACACAATGGGCAGATCAATTTCGTATGCCATGGCCAGGTTGTCATTGTACACTTGTCAAGCTTTTCATTTCCAGAAGTGGGCCCCTCAGTTTGTGCCTTCTGCCATTGAATTGGGACCATCTGATAAGTGGCCCACCTTTTCAGCAGACAATCCAAAATCATGCTGATTTGAAGTAATGCTTTATGAACGTTGAGCAATGGTTGCAAAGCAGGGAAGGGGAAAAAAAAAGGGTGGATAAACAGATACATCAAGGTGGGGCCCACAAAGCTTTGACATAAGCTAGCTGGCTGGTGCTGGGGTCACTAGCCAAACCACGTCCCAACCCAATGCATGCAGTATGAAACCGTCCAAATTGTGAAGCCCACTGTAGATAGAGCCTAAAGCGTAAATCACAATGAGGCTATCATCCCACCGTTGACAATTTCAGAAGAAAATGGTCCCCCCAGTTGCAAATCATGCTAAAGATCATCCAATTACTGTTATTTTAAGGCCATGATCACCTCACCAGAAGACCCATAATCTTCGTGGCCTGATGGTTAGGGGTGGAAATGGGTCAGCCCAAAAACCAACCTGCAAAATACATCAAGGTCGGGCCGAACCCATCCTGACTGGGTCCCATCCCATGTCATACCTGGGCTAGCCCATTGATAAGAAATATGAGCAGATCAGGTTGGGTCAGGGTCAACATTTAGACGGTCGTGGTCAGTTTCAAGTTAGAAAGACCTAGTAACCAAATGGGTCAGTCTCCAACTGACCTTTTACAAAATACTAATTGAAACCTAAGCTTTTCATTTGCCAAATCTCTAAATGTTAATAATGGGCCTGAAATGAGGTCCAGGTCATTGTAGGACCCAAGATGGTCCTCTCTCTCTCTCTCTCTCTCTCTCTCTCTCTCTCTCTCTCTCTTCTCGTGCTTCATTTTCTGCAATGGAGGGTTTGGATTGATTAGCTGGGCTTGTTTGGGACAAAAACAGTTCCATGGTGGACCCACACAATGGGCAGATCAATTTCGTATGCCATGGCCAGGTTGTCATTGTACACTTGTCAAGGCTTTCATTTCCAGAAGTGGGCCCCTCAGTTTGTGCCTTCTGCCATTGAATTGGGACCATCTGATAAGTGGCCCACCTTTTCAGCAGTGACAATCCAAAATCATGCTGATTTGAAGTAATGCTTTATGAACGTTGAGCAATGGTTGCAAAGCAGGGAAGGGGAAAAAAAAAAACACCCCCCACATTAGCATCACTGGCGTAAGGAACCAGATTTAGTGAGGCTGGAAAACATCAAGTTGGTGAAGTCCTGATATGGTGAGATTTGGTTGAGCGACACATGCCGCTGTTAAAAGTGGGGGCATGGAAAGCATGTTCAAAAGTTATTGGGCTGGACCAATGAAAGCCCTCCACATCAGGGACTCGATTTTTCCCTGGCCTCATCAAATGGGAGGGCCTGACGACTCCAACACCTCCATTAGGCTATGATACTGACTCATCTAACTCAGCTCTTAAGGGAAATATTAAATTCCATATTTTGGACCTCATCTCCACAAAACTATATTATTGATGAAACATGGAATAAATGGTATGAACTTGTCCTAGAGTCCGTGTAACAAATGGGAACATCTAGTCCTCTTTGCATGTCAATCTTCCTATAGCCGTGTGATGGATCGCAAATAGATGGCATGACCATCCCATTACCAGTAGCTCCACCATGACGTTGACTGACTCATGATGTGCCTATGAGGACGACTTTATATGGCTCGGAGCCTTTGACCTGCTCCTACATCTCTACCGAATAATTCTTCTTTTTAAGATTCTCATCACTATCTAACAACTCCTTTCACTAATGGAGCTAATATATTCAGGAAGAGATGATCCAGATTAATTGGACAATAATATTGTTCTAACTTTTCTTGCCTTCCCTCATAAATTATAATGACTACAAACCAACTTCACTAGCTTCTTCTCCCAAGCTAGCCTTTTCCTTTCTTTGGCATGAATTAATGCCAAAGTACTTTTAATTACTTTCACATCCAGATGAGCATATTTGAATATAACTCAGCATTTAACTCATTAATCAACCACAAAAGAAGAGATAAAAATATTTGACTATCATCTCATCTATTGTAAGTTTTGGCCTTCACTACAAAACATCATCATCATCATTGCCTTATTCAACAGACTGAGGTAGGTTGCATGAATCCTTTAATGTCATTCCACTCTATCAAGGACCATAACTTCAATTAGACCATAGGCCATTAAATCTTTTCTTCCTGGCTCTACTGACGTCATTTTGGGTCTTCCCCTTGCCCTTCAAAGCCTTTAACTTGTACCAATTCATTCCTAACTGATGCAGTTTTTAGTCTCAGTTGCACATGACTAAACCATTAAAATCTACTTTCCCTCATCTTCGTGTTAATCTTCAGGAGTATTTTGGGGTATTTGGTTCGTAAGTTACTTTATAAATTTCCAATGCATTTCATTTACTCCCATCCAAACATAGCTAAGCCGTTTACGCCCAATTCATTTACCTCCAATTCCTTTTCTCATTTACCTCCATTTACAAGCTCCCAATCTAGCCCTAAGCTACTTGTGCCCTTTAAGTTGCTTATCTTGGTTTTTACATATTTAGTAGAAAAATATATTTGGCAAACAATAGCCTTATTAACCAAAAAGTAGAAATGTTTGGTTTCCAACACTTCGTAAATACTTATACTTCAAATCTATTTGGTCTGCCCTTAATAATCAGTGTCCATCATGTGCGGCTAACCTTTGATGTAGACCATTCATTACATTGGCCCACCTTGGCACCATCTTCAATATGAGCGTCCATCATGTAGGGCCTACCTTCAATGTGGACTATCCACCTTGTGAGGCCCACCTTCGATGTAGGCTATCCATCATGTGGGGCCCCACCTTTAATGTGGACTGCCCATCATGCAGGGCCCAACTTTGAAGTGGGCTGCCCATCAAGCAGGGCCCACTTTGGACGCGAGCCATTCATCATTAGGGGTTTGATGTGGACAATCCATTATGTAGGTCATCCATAATGTGGGGCCCACTTTTGACGTGGACTGTCAATCGAGTGGACGCCTTCGATGTGGACTGCTCATCATGTGGCCTCCTTTGATATGGACCATCCATTACATGGAGAGTAAGAGAGATAAGTAGAAAATTAAACATTGAAAAGCAAGAAAATTAAAAACTTAATGAGGATAAGTAACTTTTATTACAGAAGTTAATTTTATAATAGCAGTTACTTATTGGGTGGTTTTGCATTAATTTCCAATTCTATCATTTGTCTTGCCACTCATTTATCTCAACATCCTCATTTCAACTACACATCCCATGAACTTGTTGTTCCTTAACTGCCCAACATTCTATCCCATCGATGGCAGAAGGAATTTGTATTACAGCTCGTTAGCCGTCCATGCCATCCAGGAATGTCTTGGTCTTGTATCACACTGCTCGACTCCTACAAGCTCCCACATTGCTAGGTTGAAAAGACAGGAATTTTTTTTTTTTCTTCTTCTTTTGGTTAAGATCCATACAACGTTCTGGAGGCCATGGCATATTTGTACAATTCCCAATCATGGTTTAAAAATTGCCCAAAAGGCTTAGAATTGTCTAAGTCGTATGCTTCAGTCTGAAACAAAACAAGTCAACCGACATGGGCCAGTCGTACCCGTTTCTGTCCACAGACAATTCACACTCAGGAACCACTATTTAAAATCTATCCACGCAAGTACTGAAATGTACTATAGAAACGCTGAACTTGTCACCCTAAGAAAGTTCACAGGTACTACAAAATCAATGACTAAGCCTTCCAATTTCTGAGTTGATATCATAGCAGACCAAGAATATGTGGAAATGCACAGAGTTCGCTTGCGAGATCTACCCTGAAAATAACTGCAATAGGTTGTGTGCATTTAACATAGGGTTAAAACAAACTCAAGGTGGTCAATTTGTCAATCAAGAGGGTGATGAAAATCCAGCATGTTCAAGCATCATTCACATATCCAGCCACCATGATCATGACCTAGCTTCTCTCATATTGATTACTTGATCAATTCAGCAATTTCAAGAGGAGGCGAAGCATTCGGTAATGGTAATGGCCGACATAATGGCCATCCATGTGACTGTTGCAATACAAGCCGTAATGGCCCTGTAACAGTCAATTTTTTTTTTTTTAAGGAAAAAAAAAAAAAAAAAAACATGTATAAGGATATTAGAATGCTGGAGAAAAATATGAAAGAAAAGAACATCTGGTTTAAACTTAGTTTTTAAACTTAGTTTCTAAACTTCATGTTTGACACGAATAAAAAGTGAAAATGGGAGAGTTGAAAATAAGAGTTTTCAAAACTGACCCTGATGGTTGTATCAATCTATAACAGTGTACCACCCCATAACAGAGACGACATGGGGCGTATTGGCTGATACTGGCCTATACAGCTGGTTTTTGTCATAATGGACTAATTCACCCCCGTATGGTGTAATGGGCAGGGTGAACATTTGCCTACATAACAGACTACATGGCCATAACGCAACAGTTTTTTAACACTAATGAGAGATTATGCCACCCATGTGGTACCCTGCCATGTCATGTGTGAGTTTGTGCTGCCTGGCAGGTCATACAAATTGCATATAACAAATTCCAAGGCCCATCACAGAAGTTATATAGGCCAAACCTCTAGCCACCATTGACCTCACACATTGGTAAGCATGGCATATTTCAATATTAGGCTAAACCATTGATATTTGCATCTTAAACCTGCATTTGCCTGTGGGCCCAATCACGACATGAACATTTTCACCATGATACTTAATGAAACATGATCCTCGCTGTTGTGTGCCATTGTCGTCTTCATCACCACCGTTACTGTTATCATCATCAATGCTGTCAAAATCATGCAATGTGCAATATGAATCATACAATTCATTTTGTATCGCACACCACATGATATGTATTGCAGGTTCAAATCGTAAATCCCAAAAACAAAAAATCGTAACTGACTCGTGTACGGATTATTGTATCAAATCACACTAATGGTAAGATAATTGTGGGTGGATAAATTGTCCCGATTTACATCAAAAGGTCAAATTTTCTTTTCTTCTTGTCTTCTACCCTTGCTTTTAAAACAAGTAAAAGGCCCTCCCCTCTTAAAAGTTGTCATTTCTGTGGGGGTATGTTGTTCGAGAACCAAACTTCTTTGGTCAACAGAATTCAATTCCACCTTTTCCAATGTACTTCTACACCCAAGAAAGGTAAAACTATTAAAGAACTCTTGTATGATTTTTTTTAAAAGGAGACAAGAATCTTTTTACATTATCATGATACCTATACTGAATACAATTCCCAGTTGCCAATATCATGACACGTAGTACTTTTCTCCGTGCATATTGTTTGGAAATGGATGATTGATGAGTTTTTAATTTCTTAATTCATAATTTTCATATTTCTTTGGTATTTTAACACAATCATAAAATATCTTTGATTTATGATAGGACTACGGTCCCATACAAATCAAGCACTATTACAATTTGCGATATGATAACGATTTTGACGATATTGATCGTCGTTGTCCTCGTCATCATACGATCGTCCCAGCTATTTGGTGTCATCTTTACAAATCCTGTTTCGCCAAAAAAAATAAAAATAAAAAATAAAATAAAAACCTATCTAAATCCCTATTTTGGTAAGTGAAAAGCTTTCATATCCCTCCTTATGACCTCTATCCAAGTCCTTTTAGGTTATCACTTGTCCTCCTACTAGGCCCTTCAACCCTAACTCAAAAGTTCCTTTCCTTACAAGGGCTGTCTTTGGTTTCTTAGCATGGCCAAATCATCTCAATCGATTCTCCATCATTGAATCTCCAATTAGGACTACTCCCAGGTTGCTCATTTTTCTAATTTATACATTAGAAAGTTTGCATTCTCCCAAAGATGGAATTAAGAACCCATCTACATAATGGATGGAGATGCCGATGTTTCTTAGCAGATGGCCAAACCATCTCAATCAACTTCCTGATTGGTACTACTCATAGGTTGTTCAACTTCTAATTTTTAGCTTGGAGAATTTGCATTCTCCCAGATATGGAATTACAAACACACCATAGAGTCATTTGAGATCCCATCCAATGCTTCGTAGCGACTGGCCTGTGCCTCATCTAGAAATGATCTTAGGTATGAGCATAGATAAGACAATTTCCCGAGCACAACTTGCAGCTGGTTGCCCGCGGCATGCTTTCATCTTGAAGTCCCTGAATGTTGCCAGTTAGTTTAACTGAACATCGACATCCCCAAATGGCTGCCATAACAATTTGACTCATAGTTAAAGCAGGTGACTTGAAACTAGAGACCGCTTTCCCAAGCATCATATTTGTGGACATCTATTGGAATTTGGAAGGCCAAAAATAAAATAAAAATCCAATGGTCTCATTCGGTAAACAAGTATCCACAAAGGAGATTGTAGGATTATCCAAACAAGCTGATTTTTAAAATCATGACCTATCAACAGCACATTCCCCATTTAGACTGTTTAACTTTGAGATAATGCATGTTATATTTATAATTTCTAAGATGGTCGTGTATCAAGCCTCATTCGTAGCTAGCACGTACATAATCCTATTTAAATCTATCCTCATGCCCAAAGACCTCAACCGTTTCATCTCCTTCACATCTCTCCTCTCTTCTTTATTTAAATGAACCAGAGTTGCACACGCCTTAGGATATTGTTTGGAAGAAATGGATGGACACCACTAGTCATGGGTATTTCATCATTTCAAAAAGAAACAAAAATGGTTTATCATGTAGGTGGTAAAATACAGATAGACATGGCAGAACAAAATGTAGGTGCTGAAATCTAACCCCACATGTTTTGGGCGGTTCTGTCTAATTAAGCCCAAAAAAATAAGTGTAGCCATTTCTAAAAATCCCAAAAAAGGTCCGTTCTTTGAATGGATGGGACCATCTGATGAGGGCGATTTTGATACCATACTATCATGTGCAATCCAATGGTCCCCTGTGATCATAGGTGGGCCCACTATGGTCCACCACAATAAGGTCCAAAGAATTCACACCAAACCCACTTCTCACAAAACCAAACATCAACAAACACTAAGAGGGGGGAAAGGGGGGGAAAAACTACCACATTCCAAAAGATCAGTCTCAGCAACGCAATCCACTACAAACTACAACATCAGCATTCCTCCAATCATACAAAACTAGCACCGCTTCCTCTCATCTCTATCTATCTAAGATGAAGAAAACAAGAAACAACAACAGAACATACGAAAGAGAGCGACAGGGGAAGATAGAAAGAAAGAACCTGATCAGAACCGTCAATCGAGCTTCACATGAAGATAGCGAAGGATACGACGGTTAGTAGCGGATTGGGGCTTGGAGTAGGTGGAATCATCAGGGAGTCCAGAGTCAGACTCGTCATGGAACCATCCGACCGATCTCTGAGCATCGAGAACGAACTGCGAAAGACCTAAAAAAGGAAGTCGAATAGGATTTTAGAAGAAGTGGATGAGAGACTTCAGAGAGAGAGAGAGAGAGAGGAGAGAGAGAGAGAGAGAGAGAGAGAGAGACCTTGTTTGACAGATTGCCTCTTCTCTCGGATCTCGTGAATGGTAGCAGATAGCTTCCAGTAGAGAGGGCGACCGACGTAGAAGGCGACGAAGAGGAGGAAAAGTGCCAATGCAATGCGTAGAGAAACCCTAGTTCTTTCAGAAGCCATTTCTTCTTCTTTCTTTCTTTCTGTGTCGGCAAAGGGCGGTGAGATGCAAGAAGGAGATAACTGAAAACCCAGCACCTCTCACTCACTGGTCCCACCTCATTTTGGAACCGACTTAGCAGCGATCCCGATGTGGATGGGACGCTCATCATGGGGCCCAACTCGATGTATCTGTTTCATATCTACACCGTCTATCCGTTTTTCCAGATCATTTTAGGTCATGAGCCAAAAAAAAAATGAAGCAGATACAAATCTCTGGTGGACCACATTGCAAGAAACAGTGGTTATTAAACGGCCACCATTGAAAGTTCTCAAGGTCCACCGTTAATGTTTATTTGTCATCCATCCTGTTGATAAGGTTATATAGACCATGATGAAGGGAAAACACCAATATCAGCTTGATCCATAACTTTTGTAGCCCACAAAATTTTTAATGGTCAATGATCATGTTTTCGTGGTGTGGTCCAATGAGATTTGGATGTGCTGCATTTTTTGAGCCATGCCTGAAATGAGCTGGTGAATAGATAAACTATATATCTATACAACGCATACATCAAGGTGGGCCATGGTCAAGGTTGGAACCATAATATCACTACCAAAGTCATTTTAGGATGCAGATTGCCTACCGACGCTGCCAGTAATGAGCTGGCTGATTGTATCCTACCTACCCCTGCCCGTATGCTCAAATAGATGGGGCCGCAGATTGGCTACTAACAAGTTGAGTAGCGAAACTGCTACTGAAGTGGCGTCATGTGTGCCCCACCATGATGTATGTTTTGTATCCACGCCGTCCATTTATCTGAAGAGTGTTGAGAAGTGGAGCTACATATCTGGGGCCGCCCACGACCAGTCGAGGTTACGCGGATTTCGTGTTGCAAGTCCTTTCGCAACTGGGATGTGAAAAGAGTTTCGCGGATTTCGTGTCGCAAGTCCTTTCGCAATTGGAATGCGAAAGGAAAGTTGCCAAAACTATAAATCGGGGTCCCTAGGGTTATTCTAGGGTTAAGGTGAATATTGGGAAATATTTCTAAGGTGTGGGCAAGGGATTTTCTCTGTATTTCCAAGGGAGAGTTTATATTTCTTCATGTTTATCATTTGTGGGTGAGGCCTAAGATTGGATCTAGGCTCACTGCGTCGTTGGCGTGCTGCGCAACAACTGGTATCAGAGCTATTGGTTTAGTTTTATTGGGAGCGATGGCGGAAGATGAGAAAACTAGAATTGAGAATTTTGATGGTTAGAACTTTGCCTTCTGGAACATGCAGATGGAGGATTATCTGTATCAGAAGGACCTCTATATTCCTCTAGGAGGAAAAAAGAAGAAACCAGAAAAGATGACAGATGATGAATGGTTTTTACTGGATAGAAAGGCTTTAGGAACGATCCGACTCTCTTTATCTAAGAGCGTCGCCTTCAATATATCTAAAGTAAAAACGACAAAAGAATTAATAGAAGCCCTAGCCACCATGTATGAAAAGCCCTCAGCATCCAACAAGGTTCATCTTATGAAACAACTATTCAACATGAAGATGTTAGATTGTGGGAGCGTGGCAGAACATCTAAACAAGTTCAATACAGTCACGAGCTAGTTGGAATCCGTTGGCATTGCTTTTGAGGATGAGGTCAGGATATTTTGATCTTATCCAGTTTGCCAGACAGTTGGGATGGTTTGGTGATTGCTGTGCTGTGAGCAATTCTTCACGGTCGACAAAGTTGAAATTTGATGATGTGGCCGGTCTAATTCTCAGCGAAGAATCTAAATGGAAGGCATCAGGAGTTCAGGGGGAGGGAATCAGCTCTAAACGTTGAAGGAAGAGGAAGATCGCTGAACAAATGAGGCAATAACACGGGCGTTCTAATCGAGGAAGAAGTCTAATGGACCGAAAGACAAATACGGGTGTTGGCATTGCAGCAAGAAGGGGCACATTAAACGTGATTGCAGGGCGCTCAAGAAACAAGAATGAAGCTCTCAAGGCGGGAAGGATTCAGTGAATCTGTCTGAGGAGAGCGACACAGAGGCGTTGATCTTGTCTCTTGATGCGAGGAATGAGTCTTGGGTTATAGACTCGGGTGCTTCATTTCATGCTACTTCGTGTAAGGAAGTTCTGCGTGATTATGTGTCAGGTGACTTTGGGAGAGTCTACCTGGGTGATGATGAGCCGTGCAATATTGTTGGAAAGGGGGATGTTCATGTAAATTAGAAAGACGGGACGGTCTTGAAATTGAAGGATGTCAGACATGTACCGAGTTTGAAACGTAATCTGATCTCAGTGGGACAGTTGGCCGATACTGGTTATGTGACGACATTCACCAGTGACTCCTGGAAGATCACAAAAGGTGTCTTGATAATATCTCGAGGCAAAAAGGAAGGTACTTTGTACGTGATTTCAAGATTGTATAGTTCATTCACAGTCGCATCAACTGAAGTGAATGGGCAGTTATGGCATCAGAGGCTGGGACATATGAGTGAAAAATGGATGAAAGTGCTATTGTCAAAAGGGAAGCTACCAGGGCTGAAGTCTATTGACTTGGAATTCTGCGAGGACTGCGTGTATGGCAAGCAAAAGAGGGTAAGCTTCAAGAAGACGTGACGTGCTCCAAAGACACATCTGTTAGAACTTGTACACACTGATGTGTGGGGACCGCCACAAGTATTATCTCTTGGTGGCTCACGTTATTTTGTTACCTTTATTGATGATGCTAGTAGAAAACTGTGGGTCTACTTCTTAAAACATAAATCTGATGTATTTGATGTATTTAAGAAGTGGAAAGTTATGGTAGAAAATGAGACAGGTAAAACAGTAAAGTGTCTCAGATCTGACAATGGGGGAGAGTATTGTGATAAGAAGTTTGAGGAGTATTATGCAGCAAAAGGAATCAAACATCAGAAAACGATTCCAGGGACACCACAGCAGAATGGTGTGGCTGAGCGCATTAACAGGACCATCCTTGAGCGCACCAGGCGCATGAGGTTACATGCAGGGTTGCCCAAGACCTTTTGGGCAGATGCTGTGAATATTGCCGCATATCTCATCAATAGAAGTCCCTCAACACCATTGGATGGTGGGCTACCAGAAGAAGCGTGGACTGGGAAGGAAGTGAACCTTGCACATCTCAGAGTGTTTGGTTGCACTTCATATGTTCACATTGATGCAGAGCACAGAAACAAGCTGGATGCGAAGTCCAGGAGGTGCATGTTTATAGGCTATGGGCAACATGATTTTGGCTACAGGTTCTGGGATACAAAAAACAGGAAAATCATCAGAAGCAAGGACGTGGTCTTCAATGACAAAGTGATGCATAAGGACAGTGTACAGGAAAATAAGGTCGAGAAAAAGGAATTCGTAGAGTTGGAAGAGTTACCGGACATGGGTGTTACAGCGCCACAGGATGAGGCAGAGCCGCATACACCGGTTGTGAGGAGGTCTACTCGGGAGAGGAGACCCACGGTCTGATACTCGCCCTCCTTACATTATCTACTATTGACGGATAATGGTGAGCTAGAGTGTTTTGAAGAGGCGTTATAGTCAGATATACAGGTTAAGTGGGAGCAGGTCATGGATTATGAGATGGACTCTCTTGAGTCTAATCGTACATGGGAGCTAGTCACTCTACCCAAGGGTAAGAAAGCTCTTCATAACAAGTGGGTTTACAGACTGAAGGAGGAGCACAATGGTTCGAAACGGCCAGATTGGTTGTGAAAGGGTTTCAACAAAAGGCAGGTATCGATTTCATTGAAATATTTTCACCGGTAGTGAAAATGTCTATGATTCGCATGGTCTTGAGTATAGTGGCTTCAGAGGACTTACATTTAGAACAGCTAGATGCTAAGACAACCTTTCTTCATGGGGACCTTGAAGAAGAGATATATATGCATCAGCCGACAGGATACGTAGCACCAGGTAATGAGAACAAGGTGTGCAGACTGAAGAACAGTCTATATGGCTTGAAGTAGGCCCCGAGGCAGTGGTATAAGAAGTTCGACAGTTTCATATCGGGAAACGGTTTTAGAAGATGTCATGCAGACCATTGTTGTTAATTGAAGAAGTTTGATATGTCTTACATCATCCTTCTTCTGTACATTGATGATATGCTTGTGGCCGGTTCAAGCATGAAGGACATCTCAATCTCAAAAGACAACTGTCTAGAGAATTTGTCATGAAGGATTTAGGAGCTGCAAAACAAATCCTAGGCATGAGGATAAATCGTGACAGGGAAAACAAGAAACTAGTTTTGTCACAGGAAGAGTACATAGCCAAGGTACTTGACCGATTCAATATAGGAGGTGCTAAGCCGGTTAGCACTCTATTAGCGAACCACTTCAAGCTATCTAAGGAGCAAGGGGCAAAGATGCAGGAGGAACGAGACTACATGGTTAAAGTCTCATACGCGTCAGCTATTGGGAGTCTCATGTATGCTATGGTGAGCACGAGGCCAGACATTCCTCAAGCAGTGAGAGTTGTTAGCAGGTTCATGAACAACCCCAGGAAGGAACATTGGAAAGCTGTGAAGTGGATCCTTAGATATTTGGTAGGTACTAAGGATGTAGGGTTGTGCTATAGTGGATCGAAAATTAAGCTACAAGGCTACGTGGATTCAAATTTGGCAGGAGATATTGACAGTAGGAGAAGCACTACAAGTTATGTTTTTACTCTAGGTAGTGCTGCAGTCAGTTGGGTCTCTCAGTTACAAAAGATAGTATCTATCAGTACGACAGAAGCAGAATATGTTGTGACTACAGAAGCATGCAAGGAGATGGTGTGGATGCAAGGTTTTATGGAAGAGTTGGGTAAGAAGTAAGCAGATTGCAAGCTGTACAGTGACAGTCAGAGTGCAATACACTTGGCTAAGAATTCAGCCTTTCATTCAAGGACCAAGCATATTGCCATCAGATATCACTTCATACGTTCGTTACTGGAAGATGGATTGATTACTCTGGAGAAGATTCATACAAGTGAGAATCTTACGGATATGCTGACCAAGACGGTCACAAGGAGAAGCTGAAGCTCTGTTCAGCTTTGATTGGTTTTCAAGCTTGAAGACAGGGAGGTGGTGCACTCCGGATGAAGAAGACAAAGGTTTATGGCAATGTGTCTCCAAGTGGGAGATTGTTGAGAAGAGGAGCCACATCTGGAGCCGCCCACGACCAGTCGAGGTTGCGCGGATTTCATGTCGCAAGTCCTTTCGCAACTGGGATGCGAAAGGAATTTCGCGGATTTCGTGTCGCAAGTGTTTTCGCAACTGGGATGCGAAAGGAGTTTCGTGGATTTCGTGTCGCAAGTCCTTTCGCAACTGGGATACGAAAGGGAAGTTGCTAAAACTATAAATTGGGGTCCCTAGGGTTATTCTAGGGTTAAGGTGAATATTGGGAAATATTTTTAAGGTGTGGGCAAGGGATTTTCTCTGCACTTCCAAGGGAGAGTTTACATTTCTTCTTGTTTATCGTTTGTGGGTGAGGCCTGAGATTGGATCTAGGCTCACTCCGTCGTTGGCGTGCTGCGCAACAGAGAGATCATTTTAGGGTAAGATCCAAAGGCCCCACCAGAGAAAACAGTGGGAAGAGTGACACCACCTTTAAAAACTTCTAAAGTCCACCAAAGTCTGATATTTGTGTTTTCCCTTCATTAATGTCTTCCTTAGGAAGGTTTCAACGGTGGACATCAATCTTCCCACTGTTTTCTTTGGTGGGGTCCACTAAAGCGTTGGATCTGCCTTGTTCTCTAGATAATGCCTTAAAATAATATATCCAAATGAATGGACGTTGTGGATACAACACATACATCATAGTTCACTTCAGTGGCCAGTCTCGCTAGTCAACCTGTCAGTATCTAATCCGCGTCCAATAGATGGGTGGGTCGTGCTCACTTTCTAGTGGATAATATTGTATGGCTTACAAAACTAATTAATGAGGGAATTCACGACACCATTGCAGGCTGACCTCAACTCAACAACAACGACGACGACGACGACAACAATAATAATAAACTCTCATTTCGTGAGGCTCTATAGTCTGGCAGAAAAACGCACTACTATTTCATTGATGCTCAATCTCGCTTCCTTCCTGTCTGATCTCCCCTTCGCTTCCTACCTCTCGGGGAGAAATGCCGCATTGGAACATTTGTTTCTCTACGGTGAATTTTAAGAGAAAATATACAAGGTTTTTGAAATAAGAAGGTTTAAGATTTATGGAATGTAAGGGTTTATAAATTTTAAAATTTTGAGGTTTAAGGATTTGACGGTAGTGGAAGAGGCTAGCTATATTTTTTTATGATATATTTGCCTTATTCGAACTACTTTTCGAACTACTTTTCAAGTGCATATTTTTTATCTTTTAAAATAAATGAAACTCAGTGACACCGTGATTTCTTTTCTTAAATTCAAATGATAAATCCATCACTTTAATGCTCAAATGTACTCTTTTAATGGAAGTACAATTTTTTTCCTTTAATATGTTTATCCACTAGTGGCATGTGAAAATGAAAGGTCGGCATCATCCATTAAAAATACATCCGTTCATTAGGCTTAAGACCATCCAATAGTTGTAATTACTTCTTTATAGTGGAGTTGATATTGAGTATCAATCCATGCACTATCCCTCCAAATTAGCTTTGCGACTTGAGCATATATGAAAGATATCGACCAACAAGTTTATTTGAATTTTCCAAGGCGGGCACACCAGATGGTCCAAAACATTCACCTAAGCCATAAAGTAGAAACCTCAATCACTTGAATTTGTTTGCATTTCATATATGTAATTAAAATTAAACTTTTTAAATTATTGCATTGTGGGAAAAAAGAATATACATTGAAATTAAACTACCTAAACTATCATAATTTTTTTTCAATCCTTCCTGAAACTTTGATACTAATTTAGGTGGAAAAGTCATCCAGTTTGCCCACCATAAAAAATACAAATAAACACGTTGTTGATATCATTTATATATGCTCAGGCCACGAAGCTAGAATTGATTTGGAGGGATATGGCATGGTTCGATACTTAGTATCATATCCACTATGCAGAACTAACAACTATTGGATGGTCCTAAGTACATGCAAAGGCCGGGTATAGGCAGTGTTCGAATTATCTCTGATATTATCTTTATCTCTAGCTTAGCGATACCAATAATGATGGTAGTATCAGAAATTCCAGGTATTAGCAATGTATCGCTAAGTATCGCCAAGTATCGCCAACGTATCAATATCGCTAATGTATTCGCCAATATTTTCAACTACGTAAATTCTAGGCGTCGCTTGTATTGCCAATGCATCAATATCGCCAATGTAATTCCAATATTTTCAAATATGTAAATTCTAGGTAATGCTTGTATCGATTATCAACGTATTGATATCATCAAAATTTTGTTTATTAGAAAAAAATTATTTTAATTTTTTTTCATGGGCACATGGTTGTATGTAATGTTCAATTTGTCATTGATAATATTGATAATATCTCGATATTATCGATATCGCAACATGAGCGATATTAAGACTACAATCTTTCATTTCATTTCCAATTGTTGATAATTTCTTGATGAAATATCATTTGTTGTTGATATTATGTTGTAGACACCCCACCCAGGCTAACATCTCAAGAAGGCTAAGATAATCCAAGAATCATGATCATATCCAAAACCAAACCCAGTCCCAGTTTAAACCTAAAATCCTGACCCAAAATCCCAAACTTCAAATCCGTAATCATAACCATTCAACCCACCAATAGCCCCCCGCCTATACCTATCTGAGCCCCTTACCCGAACCCGAAACCCAAATCCGAACCTTACCCAAACTCGAAACGCAAATCCGAACCTTACCCGAACTCGAAACCCTAATCCAAACCGTACCCGAACCCGAAACCCTAATCTAAACCGTACCCGAACCCAAAAACCTAATCTAAACCATTAAAACCTCCCAAACCCAACCCAAAGTCCCACACTTAGGACCTATCCAAGACGAGTCAACCTAGAAATACACCTGGACGAACCAAAAATCCAAAAAAGAGACCATCGCACGAATCAACGCATCAAGTAGAGCCCACACGCTCAAGCCTGGCCCGAGTGCGGCCCGGGTGGTAGTTGGACTACTGCCGGCAGTACTCCAATTACCACCGCTCGCGGCTCGCGTGTGGACAGTTGTCCCAACGTGTAACGCCCTGAAAATCGGGGGTCGAGTAGCAACTCAACTCCCGAGTTCCAAAACATCACTTACGCAACATATATTGTAACATCCCGGATTTTTGCCAACCTGCAATTGGATGTCCTTAGGCAATGGATCGCTCCTAACACCTTATTAACCTGTCAGAACTGAATCCCAAAGTCTAAAACCGCTTTTGAACCCATTTCCTTCACAAATCCCACCCTTCACCACCTTGTTCTTTAAATTTTCTAAGTACTTTCACATTAGACACTATCTTAAGTTTAAGTAATGAAGAACAATACTTAAACTAAACATTGCTACAAAGGACTAAGTACCACCTCAGACCGAAATCACCCAGGACTAAATCCTTTAGAAATTAGGCGAGAATTAGCCAGTGTTAAACTATAGTACCTGTGAAATTAGCACCAATCACTTTAAATACGATCTACAAGACCCAAAACTTGTAGAATCATTGACGTTAGGGTACCCTAAAATCTAGGATCAATCTCATTACCCGTTTGCTCTCGGGAGCATCTCGAAACTCCGTATCAGATCTGAACCGCACATCGAAAGTCCAATTAATACGAAGTTAAGGAATTAGGACCGCCTTGTTGGACTTGACAACCATCTCAGAAATCAACTCCAGATAGTGTCCCGAGGCTATTCGCTTAAGTCCGGAGCGAGGAGTGTGAAAACACTTGATTTTCTTTACAAATAAATATCTCAAATAGTAATCTGGCAACTCTCGCTTGCGGATCAGTTTTAAGCAACCAGACCGTCAGAATCAGACCAAATTACACCCTCGGATCAGGAGAAATTTCATACACATATCCATGTACTCGGAATCTCCGATCGAGATCCGCTGACCGTTGAACTGATACTGGTCCACCATTTGCGATCTGAAATCTCAACTGAAACAAAAACTTAACTAAACGTAGATCCGGTGTCAGTGAGCTTAAGTCCGACCTTTGGCTTAAGGAGGCTCGCCAGAAGTCCTCCGTTGAACCGAAACATGTCCGCTTTGGTTATAACCTAAGTATACCTTGACCTGGAGTCTGTTTTGAAGTGTTTTTAGGCTATATAAGGACCTTAGAAACCTCTCTCTCACAGCCATACGAATTTGAGAGAAACCCTAGAGAGAGAAGAGAAGAAAGAGAGAGAAAGTGAGAGAGAAGTGAGGGAATCTCCCTACCACTCTTCCCTGCTACTATCTATACTCAACCGCACCATTCTCATCGCTTTCCTGGCGATTCCGACTTCGTTTCTAGGTAAGAAACCCTAACCCTAATCTGTTTTGGGGTTGTATAGGTTGTAGGTTATGAAATAGCTAACCTATTTCGCTCTATAGGTTACCAAACTGCCGTATACGAAAGCTTAGCAAACCTATTGGATTCGTTACGATTCTACGATAAAAAGGTGCGGACTTTAGGTGTATAGGTTATGGTTTTCAATGCTTTCAATGTCAGATAATGATAGATTCATGATCTGCATGCAATTGCATATGTACAAAGTGCTGTCTGTTTTCCGTTTCGATTAAAGATGAAGAATATGAAATTTTACGTACTCTAGGTATTTGTAGAAAGTACCGTATTCGTATAAATTTTGGAAATGGTGTTTGTCATGATTATTTGTTTGTATTAATATATTATATATGGATAAAAATACTTGTTTGCGAAAGGATTCGCCCTAATACATGTTTTGCTAATATACACTATGTATGTTAAAGAGTGTAATTCTAAGTGTTTGTGAAAATGACTGAATGAGTATAGAATCCTCATTTGTTGGACTACTGCCGGCAGTACTCCAATTACCACACTCGCCTGCGCTTGCGTGTGGACAGTTGTCCCAACGTATAACGCCCTGAAAATTGGGGGTCGAGTAGCAACTCAACTCCCGAGTTCTAAAACATCACTTACGCAACATATATTGTAACATCCCGGATTTTTGCCAACCTGCAATTGGATGTCCTTAGGCAATGGGTCACTCCTAACACCTTATTAACCTGTCAGAACTGAATCCCAAAGTCTAAAACCGCTTTTGAACCCATTTCCTTCACAAATCCCACCTTCACCACCTTGTTCTTTAAATTTCTAAGTACTTTCACATTAGACACTATCTTAAGTTTAGGTAATGAAGAACAATACTTAAACTAAACATTGCTACAAAGGACTAAGTACCACCTCAGACCGAAATCACCCAGGACTAAATCCTTTAGAAATTAGGCGAGAATTAGCCAGTGTTAAACTATAGTACCTGTGAAATTAGCACCAATCACTTTAAATACGATCTGCAAGACCCAAAACTTGTAGAATCATTGACGTTAGGGTACCCTAAAATCTAGGATCAATCTCATTACCGATTTGCTCTCGGGAGCATCTCAAAAATCCGTATCAGATCTGGACCGCACATCGAAAGTCCAATTAACACGAAGTTAAGGAATTAGGACCGCCTTGTTAGACTTGACAACCATCTCAGAAATCAACTCCAGATAGTGTCCCGAGGCTATTCGCTTAAGTCCGGAGCGAGGAGTGTGAAAACACTTGATTTTCTTTACAAATAAATATCTCAAATAGTAATCTGGCAACTCTCGCTTGCGAATCAGTTTTAAGCAACCAGACCGTCAGAATCAGACCAAATTACACCCTCGGATCAGGAGAAATTTCATACACATATCCATGTACTCGGAATCTCTGATCGAGATCCGCTGACCATTGAACTGATACTGGTCCGCCATTTGCGATCTGGAATCCCAACTGAAATAAAAACTTAACTAAACATAGATCCGGTGTCAGTGAGCTTAAGTCCGACCTTTGGCTCAAGGAGGCCCGCCAGAAGTCCTCCGTTGAACCGAAACAGGTCCGCTTTGGTTATAACTTAAGTATACCTTGACCTGGAGTCTGTTTTGAAGTGTTTTTAGGCTATATAAGGACCTTAGAAACCTCTCTCTCACAGCCATACGAATTTGAGAGAAACCCTAGAGAGAGAAGAGAAAAGAGAGAGAAAGTGAGAGAGAGTGTGAGAGAATCTCCCTACCACTCTTCCCTGCTACTATCCATACTCAACCGCACCATTCTCATCGCTTTCCCGGTGATTCCGACTTCGTTTCTAGGTAAGAAACCCTAACCCTAATCTGTTTTGGGGTTGTATAGGCTGTAGGTTATGAAATAGCTAACCTATTTCGCTCTATAGGTTACCAAACTGCCGTATACGAAAGCTTAGCAAACCTATTGGATTCGTTACGATTCTACGATAAAAAGGTGCGGACTTTAAGTGTATAGGTTATGGTTTTCAATGCTTTCAATGTCAGATAATGATAGATTCATGATCTGCATGCAATTGCATATGTACAAAGTGCTGTCTGTTTTCCGTTTCGATTAAAGATAAAGAATATGAAATTTTACGTACTCTAGGTATTTGTAGAAAGTACCGTATTCGTATAAATTTTGGAAATGTGTTTGTCATGATTATTTGTTGTATTAATATATTATATATGGATAAAATACTTGTTTGGCGAAAGGGTTCGCCCTAATACATGTTTTTGCTAATATACACTATGTATGTTAAAAGAGTGTATTCTAAGTGTTTGTGAAAATGACTGAATGAGTATAGAATCCTCATTTGTGCTCGACATGACTAATTGTCATGGATATATGATTATTGTATTGGCGATGCCCCTTTGACGAAAGGATTTGCCCTAATTCACACCACGGCCACTATATGCTATATATGTTGAAATGTGTAGCCCAAGTGTTTGTGAAAATGTTCAAATGAATATGGAATTTGGATTCCTACTTTCCATGACTATCCGTCGTGGGTGTACGCGTGTTATGATTGGGGCAACTCCTAGTGAAAGGATTTGGCCTAATACCTATGTGATCAACATATGTCATGTATGTTGATGTATGTAGTCTAAGTATTTGTTGAAATGTTTGAATGAGTAGTAGTTAGTAAATTGTAATGTTTAAGGGTGTTAAGATATGATTCTCAACTTCTTTAACTATGTGTATGATTTCTTTAGATATCTGTGTGATTAGGAATTGAATATGTACAAACTCATGCTTATGTTGTACTTCATAACATGCTCAATTGATTGTATGATTTTATTTATGTAATGCATATGTTTAAATTCATGTTTACGTTGTATGATCCGTCATGGGTGATGGGGGAGTGGAGCAACGAGTGCGTGCAACAGCCCTGGCAGTCCTAAACGGATAGTATCAGACTTTGGTTGTATGATTTGAATCTTGATTCATTACTGCTTTAAATAAATGAAATTGAATGTGATTGGGACTATTGTATACTTCAGGCAGTCGGTAATGAGATCGAATTCGTGGCTGAGTTTCATTTGTCACGTGAGATGTATTCGACGAACCCGAGTCGTACTTCGGTTGGCGATAGTGGTTGGCCACACGAAGTGCTTATACGCTTCATATCATTCAACTTGTTATGCGCTCGAGCTAGCCGAGCTCGTCAAGTAACCCGATATGTCTTATGTATGTTCACCATGTTTGGACGCCTCTGCTTGAACCTAGGATACCAAACTTACCTGTGAAATCCCTTTTAACCATGGTACCTCGATCCGCTAAGACTCATGAGTCGGGCATGGTGGTATGGGACACCGTGGTCGAGCTGTCGGCCTACGCTGGGGCCACGTGCTTCTCCGTAGTGACCAGTGAGCAACCAGACTCGTGAGCCGATTATGGTGGTATGGGACACTATATTCATGCTGTCGGCCTACATTGATAAGGTGATGGGGGAGTGGTGCAATGATTGCGAGCGACAGCCCTGGCAGCCCTTTGTAATGACCTCGAGCATATTCTGAATTTGCGGTGAGGCGACGAGTTTTGCCGCAGTGTATAGAGTATGAACTAGGCCTGTATCTGTATAGTGATGAACCGTTAAAAAGGTGATGGGAGAGTGGTGTAACCTTTGTACGTAACAGCCCTGACAGCCTTTGCAGCGACCTAGAAATACACCATCGTATGAGATTAACTAGGACTGACGACCCTAGAATGGATCATGTTTGGGAATGATATAGGGGAGGTACCTTAGTTTCCCAATACTGTTGTTTGAAATTGACTAATAACAACTCGGTAATCATGCTCATCATCGCACTGCATGTGCCTGGAAGATGTGGAGCACTGAGGGACGAAAGCATGCCGCGAACGTAAGATGGTGTCGCATGAGGGTGGTTTGGCAAGGGCATACATCATGACTGCATTCATACTTGCATTAATAAGAGTATTTAGAATTGTTTAATTGTACTGCTTTATCATTACTGTTTGACTGAGTTGATGACATGTTAACTTATGCTTTATTGTTCCACTGAGTTAGCTACTCACTCCCACGATACGGGACAATGTTCCGAACACCCACCAGACTTTGTCTGATTGCAGATGGCGACGCTACTCCTGAGGCGGAGTCAGACCTTTATAAAGACAATGATGCTTGTTCGTATATGTTGTGTGCTAACGACTTCAAGTGAGCCGTGTCTTGATCGATGGGATTACAGGGATGTTGACTAGATAACACTACACCTTTGGTATAATTTAAAATTGTATTTGTAATTCATTAACCTGGTAACATTATCACACTCTGGAGACTCACCACTATTTTTATATATTTCTTATATCTATCACAGTCTTCCGCTTGCACTTTAACTGTCTCTGGAGTATGATATGCTGTTTTGGCTTAATCTCACTCATGTTCAATGCACTAATTCAGACAACAATTCAATCATCATTTATTTTGTTGTATAAGTGATGTGTTGGAACTCGGGAGTTGAGTTTATGCTCGACCCCCGATTTTCAGGGCGTTACATATATGCTTATGATTCAATGTTGTCTGTGTTAGTGCATTAATCATGAGTGAGATTATACCAAAACAGTAATTCATACTCCAGATTAGGTTGTAAAACGTAAGCGGAAGACTGAAAGACATAAATACACGTATATAAGTCAAAATCACGATCGGTCTCCAGAGTATGAATATAATACTGAGTCACTGTGTACATGAAGTATAACATGAAATATTACAAAAGTCAAAATGTCAAAATGCTTCAACTGTAAATAAACCCTGTAGCCCCGTCGACCAGGAGAGCCTAAACGAAGCCATCCGAGAACTGCATGTAAGAGTAGTCCTAAATCGTCGTAATAATCAGGCTCCCACCTCGGGAGTCACGCCATCATCTGAAATCAAGACAGAGTCTGGTGTGGTGTTTTAAAACACCGTTCCGTAACGTGGGAGTGAGTGATCAACTTAGTGGAACAATAAAGCATAGGTTAGCATGTTATCAATTCAGTCAGTTAGTAATGATAAAATAGTAAATCACACATTTCCTAAGTATTGTTGTTAATGGCAGAGTGATGAAGTGTGAGATGGATGATATGCATGCCCTCGCGATCTCCCTCACACGTCACTCACGCGCATAACAACACTGCCTCATCGCCCGGCGTAACGCCTGCCACGCGAATGCAGTGCATGCGTATGATTATCAAGTTCTTATTAGTCCTTTCATACAGCAGGATTGGAAAACTAAGGTACCTCCCTTATATCATTCCCAAACAAGGATCCATTCTAAGGTCGTTAGTCTTAGGAAATCTCATACGATGTTGCAGTTCAAGGTCACTGCAAAGGACTCGTCACCAAGTCAGTACAGGCCTAGTTTATACTCTAGATGCTACGGAAAGGCTCGTCGCCTCTACGTAAACTCAGAGTATGCTCGAGGTCACTATAAAGGGCTCGTCACCAATCAGTATAGGCCGACAGCTCGAATACAATGTCCCATACCACCGTATTTGGTTCACGAGTCTGGGTGGCTCACTGGTCACTACGGGGAGGCTTGTCGCCACAGCGTAGGCTGACAGCTCGACCACGGTGTCCCATACCACCATGTCTAGCTCACGAGTTGTAACACCCCATACTTTCCAGTACTCGGGTGTTACTGTATAACCAAACTTAGCATAAATACAAGTCCGATCTAAGTATAACGCAACCCATCGCTAGGACTTCAATCACCTCGATAGGCGAATCAAACCATCCCGTGATATTTAATAACTATATAATCATCTTTATTTATTTATTTATTTCATATAAGTGTTACACAATCATAGATCAAAAAATTATAAATGGATTGGTTTATAATGGTCCTAATTCCTAATGACCTACAATGTGGCCCACATCATGAATTATATATCTAGTGTGCAAACAATAAATAATAATAATAAATACAAAAATGATATAAATACATATATGCACATAACAAAATAAATGAAATAAAATAAAATTACTATTATTATATGTGTAATATAACAAGTCTTGAAGTTGTGGACAACCCATAAGGCCACTTTGGCCGTTGACAATCGAGTTGGGATAAATCTGACCACCAGAACAATTATGATCATCCATTAACGGTAAAGATCTGGTTGGCATGGCCCACCTAGGACTCTCCATCGACCAAAATGGACCAGAATCCCTGAGTACGGTCCCCAATGTAAATGGATGGAGTGGATTGCGGTAGTGTAACCTTTCAGTAGGCCTCTACACAATGCTTATGCACAAAAATATACCTGTGCATGAGGGGCACCAAAACCATTGGCTCGGTCAAACATGTCTTGACCGACCATTTTGCAAAAATACAAATCTCTCCCGCCAACGGATATTTTAAAACCGACTTACTTCAAATCTTAGGTGAGCCACCACGGCCACTTTCTAAACATTCTAAAAACCGTTCAAAACCATTCATGGGACCCACACGATCAGGACGGCTTAGCCGTTTGATCATTCGTTTACAAACGAAGCAGATCGACTGCCACCGTCCATTATATGCCAAGAATAGCCCGACCAAGGGCGCGTGGATAGGTGAGAGAGGGAAACCGACTTCCCATTTGGGAAGGGCCAAGCTCGGCCGTCCACGTTATGGGCAATCACAGCCGTCCATCTCTCTCTCGCCAACTATAAAGAGGGCACTGTAGCCCTAAGGAATTCATACCAAGTAAGGAAGGGAGAGAGTTTAAGTGAGAGCAAGAAACAGGGAGTCGTCTCTCTTATTGTAGTTCGAGTGCAGGGCCGGTATCCACCCTCCGCAGGTGACCACTCCTTCTTCTTTTTCTTCCTTCCTTTCATTTAAGATAGAATGAAGCCATGAAACCGAACTGCAATTAGGCTGTATGATGGCCCTGTTGGGGCCGAAATATGGGTTTTTTCTTCTTTCTGTTCAACATGTTGTTTTGTGCTAAAACCGACCGGACAATGGTCTGGCCTCAGGCAGACATCAGACCACGTTACCAGTCCCGTTTGATGTTATTCTAAACCTCTGTTGTTCTTCAAAACAGCTCTGATAACCAGTCAATCAATGGCTGCGTGTGTCGAGCTGAGAAAGCCGAAGTCGGGTCTCTGTTTACAACCAAAACTGAGCCAAAACCATCTGTATAAGTGGCTGTGGTTTGGTTTGAGAAACGAGCTCTTGTTAAGCTCTGTTTAGAGCTGAAATGAGGGAGAAGATATGTTAGGTGGCAGGCTCTTGAACGAGCACCATGAAAGGCGGAGAGAAACAGGCCATGAGTGACTCCATTCAAACTCTCCATCAGGCCCCTGTTTTCAGTTGAAGTTGAGCCAAACCACTGCTCTGTTTGAGCTGAACTCAGGCCTCATGTTGTACGGAAAATATGAAGTGAAACAACACCTCTTGCTGGGCCAGGTCTGGCGTTGAAGGGTGGGCCGAAAACGGCTTCTTCTGCAGCACGCAGCATGGGTGCTGTTTTCACGAAATACAGGTGGGCTGCTTTTGGGCCCTGCATAAAACGCAGGTGGGCTTCACCAACGTCTGTGGGCCGACCCTGAATGTGGGCCCTGCAACGTCCGTGGGCCCCACCAACTGTTGTGGGTGGCTTTAGTGTCAGGCCACCATAGGCCCTTTTAAATTTCGACCGTCCATCAGGGACGTTACGTCCAGAAAAAGGCCCTGGGCCGGAGGTCCAGATCTGGACATGTTCCTTTCATTACTTTTATAAATTTATGTATATATACATGTAGATATATATATATACGTATATGATCGTATATCTAATAGTATGCGTAAGTGGTGGGCCCCACCTGGGACCCACCTGTGTAATTCATAAAAGATGCATGCACGCTGATGGCGTGAAACTGAGGTTACTGTATATGTACAGTTAACGTCATCTGCCATTCAGTCCATGCCAAAAAAAATGGAGATCTTATCATAGCTGATAAGTCTGGAAAATCCGAATGGTTCGCATGAAGCAGAACCCCATTAAACCCCTTAGTTTCGAATCCTACCTTAAACAGCAACTTCGGTGGGCCATGAGAAATGAAAACAGCTTCTTCCTTTGATTTGAAATTCTCTTTACTATGGCCCACTGGAATATGGCCCACTGGAATCTTAGATCAAGGTGAAAATTCACCCCATAACGGGTTCTTGGGATTCCACAGCTTATGGACCGTTCGGATTCAATACCCATGCTCATGTGGGACCTACCTGTGAAAAGAAAATAAATATTGCATGCATGCATGAAAATGTCCAGCAGCAACGTCATCCACCAATCAGTCCACGTAAAAAAATGAAAAAGTTGAGATATCTGAGATTGGAAGATCTGGGCGGTCCACTTGAAGCAGGACCTCATAAAAACCCCTGGTCCCAATTTTTACATCGAACCAAAACTTCGGTGGGCCATGGGAAATGCAAACAGGTTCTCCCTTTGAGTTGAAATTATCTTTGTTATGGCCCACCAGAATCTCAGACCAGTGGTGAAAATTTACGTCCTAAGGTTTCTTGAGATTCCCATATTTTGGGACCGTTCAGATTCGACACCACGGGCATGTGTAAAGGTGCACACGTACATAGGCGCATGGGTGGCCTTGCCTAAATATAATCCTGCATGGTGAGTCGCATGCGGAAGAACCCAACCTCTTACATGTGTTTTTAACGTGTGGGCCCCACATTGATACACATATCAATATATAAGGTCCATGTGGAATCCACGCATGTGTGAAAACTATATTGTTATAACAGTTACAACGTACCATATAATGCCACACCATATATACCATATAATATTCACCACGTATACATAGATATACTAGGCAATGTATATATCATATGGATAGTGTGCAAGCTCCTCTATAAGGTGGTGGTCACATATGGGGACCAACCATGAGATAGATATTTATTTACACAGTCTGTACAATGAATTTCACCAACTTGATAAAGTATATATTGAGTCCACCTATTGGGACAAATACCGTCGGGCTATACTCCTCTCATAAGCGCCCAATCATCGTAATTGAGGTCATTCAATTAACCATGGCGTTTTAGAATCGTAGGATCTATCAGCTAATGCCAAAGATAATTTCTAGATCTGTTTCAAGTGACGCAGAGACTCTAGCTTCTCAAGAGGGCTTACACCCAAGGGAACCCTACAACGTATCTGGTGATGATTCTTCCCCTTGAGCTTTCCATCTTCTCATTAGCTTAAGTTATAGTTTTATTTAAATTCATAATTGATGCCTCTCTTTATATTCACATGTGTTAGCTGGTGGAAATTGAATTGCTGTATTACATGCTTTATGATTATCCTGTATAATTGTTCATTCTTTTTGTGGAGGTTTATGGAACTTAAACTGGTACATTAGTGAGAAATTCCCACATATGATAAGTACCCTACTTTGGATGTAACTTGACTAGTTGTGTCATAATGACCTTCGACTTGGTGATTATTGAATGTGGTCTAGATGGATCATTTGATGTGGGCCTACCATCCAGGGTGTTGTGTCCAATGGTTTTCAAGGATTGATCTTTTATCGCATGGTTCTGATACTCGCCCTATGTGGTGTTTTGATATCGCCCTATGAGGCTTTGTTTTGGTATTTTCCCTATAGGGTTCGATGTTTATACTGTACAACCTGCGATGGTAAGCCCCATTTGCTGTAATATGATTGGCCACTAGCCGACAGGGTTCCATTAAACATTCCAAGATGGTAGCCTCATGGGCGGGGATGGTAGTCATGGGATACTATGCCCAGCCGTCGGCCTACGCTGGGCTCTGAGCTCCCCGTAGTGACCTTTGAGCTTATTAAACCTGCTGAGTGTAATTGGATTAATAATGGGCTGGCTAATCATGCATACATCGCACAGACCAGCATCTATTGCTATCGTACGTGATGTACGTATTGTTCCGACTGGTTGATCTTCCCAGGTTCGATGATTCCGACTGGTTGATGTTTTTCCCAGGTTCGATGATTGCATGGGCGGCGGCCCTGTCCGCACGGATGAGCATCCCCGGGGCGTGAACGCATTCCATACATCCATGCATATAATAAGATCTGCATCATGTACCGTTTGTATGCTTTTTTATAACTATGCTTACCTAATGCGGTGGTGTGTAATCTTGAGGGGAGTTCACACTGAGTTGGCCACTCATCCATCATATATAACCGTACAGGTAGCACAGATGTCTTAAGTGACTTTCAGGTTCAGGCTGATGAGGAGCCGGGTACATGTGCAAGGGTTACATGACTACATCTACCTTGAGGAGTTTGCGCAGTCTGGTTGCTCATGTTTATATTCTTATGTTATTTTTCTTGTACTAGATCATGTGGATTCTTGTATTTGTTATGTTCGAGACATTGGTTTGTATAAGTCATTATGGGCGCTCTCTTGTATATTCTAAATGATAATGAAAATTCCCTTTATGCTTACTTGTCCATTCTACGCTCATCTGCTTACTCTGATAAAAGAAAAAAATATATATATATATTTGACCCTCCTTAAGGTTAACACTCGAGTTTTTGGGAAACGGGTCGTGTACTCGGGTCCCGAAAACACGGGGCGTTACACGAGTCTTAGCGGATCGAGGTGCCAAGGTTAAACGGGATTTCACTGGTGAGTTTGGTACCTTAGGTTCAAGCAGTAGTATCCATACATGGTGAACATACAATGGCACATCGGGTTACTTGACGGGCTCGACTAACACGAGTGCACATTGCATCGATCGACATGAAGTGCATAAGCACTTCTTGTGGCCTAACCACTGCCGATGACCAACACATGACTCGGGTTCGTCAAACACGTCCTACGTGGTGAATGAATCTCAGCCACGACTTCAAACCTATTACTGATTGCCTAGACTATAACATAGCCCCAATCACATTTAATCCGTAACCAGAAAGCATGTATAATAGTTAAAGCAGAATTAACAGGTAATTCAAACATGTTAACAAGCATGTTATAAGGCACAATATAAACAGGAAAAACAAACACATACATTTCATAAGTAAGCGATTAAATTAAACAACTCGCATGGAGGAAATCATACACATCTCTAAGGTAGTTGAGAATCCTATCTCAACACCTACCCTAAGCACTATCATCTAAATACTTACTCTTATAAGCATTTTCACAAACACTTAGAATACACTTATTTACATACATAACACATATTAGCCAAAACATGTATTAGGGTGAATTCTTTCGCTGAGTAGGTATTATACACACATAAAGCATATACATATAGTAATTAATCATGGCAAATACACTTTCATATTTTGTACGTATACAGTATTTTTTACAAATATACAGAATACACTAAACACCACAATACGCATATGTAACTGAATCGTAAAACAAACATCGCATTTTGCATGTACAATAACACTTAGATCATGAATCTATCATTATCTGACATTGAAAGCTTTGAAAACTATAACCTAAACGTCTAAAGTCCACACCTTACGCTGATAAACGCGTAACAGAGTCAGTTTAAACTCTAAGTCTTTAACAACGGTAGAACGACAACCTATGACATGAAATAGGTTAGCTATTTTATCACCTACACTAGTTGGATCTCTAGAACTGATTAGGGTTAGGATTTCTTACCCAAAAATGGAATCAGAATCGCTAGAAAAGCGATACTCTAGTGATGGATAGGCACGTAGACTAGTAGTATAGAACAACAGGAATCTCCTCCCACTTCTCTCACACTTTCTCTCTCTTTACTCTCTTCTCTCTCCTAGGGTTTTCTCAAATTCGTATGAAGTGAATGAGAGAGGGTTTAAGGTCCTTATATAGGCCCAGAATTGCCAAAAATAGGCCCAGGGCCAAGGTATACTTAGGTAATGTCCAAAGAGAGACTGTTTCGTCTCAACGGAGCAGTTCTGGAGCCCTCCCTTGAGCTAAAGGTCGGACTTAAGCTCATTGACTATGGATCTAGGTCGAGTCAAGTTTTCATTCCAGTCGGATTCCCAGATCACACGTGGCTGACCAGTTTCAGTTCAACGGTCACCGAAACTCGATCATACAAGTACACTGCCTTGTGTATGAAATTTTCCCTGATCCGAGGGTGTATTTGGATCAGATTTTGACGATCTGATTGCTTATATCAGGCCCGCAAGCGACAGGTCTCAGATTACTTAAATTAGATTTCATTTCTAAAGAAATCCACGTTTTCTCACACACTTCACTCAGGGCTCAAGCAAATAGCCCCAGGACACTATCTGGATTTGATTTCTGAGATGGTTGTCAAGCCCAGCAAGGCGGTCCTAAATATATAACTTCGTAGTAATAGACTTTCGACGTGCAGTCCAGATCCGATACGGAGTTTCAATGTGCTCCTGAGAGCAGCTGGGTAATGAGATTGATCCTAGATTTTAGAATAACCTAGCGTCAATGATTCTACAAGTTTTGGGTCTTGCAGATCATATTTAAAGTGATTCAAGCTAATTACACAGCTAACTTAGTTTAGCACTTAGTTAACTTTGTCTAATTCCTAAAGGATTTGATCCTGAGCGATTTCTGCTTGAGGTGGTACTCGGGTCTTTGTACGAAATTTTTCGAGACGTTACACAACGTCCAAAAGTCAACTTTCTCAAGAAATTACCTCTCCGACCTTCACTATTTACTATTTTACCAACACCAAGAGCCAATGAGAGGGCGCCACGTGGTACTCCCCTCTCCTCAACCAACCATAACTTGCCACTGAAATAGTGGTGAAGACCGCTTGGGTCGAAGTCAAAATATGCCAATATGTCCTCGAGGGGGTGAATAAGACTTTTTAAAGATTTATGAGTTATTTAAAAATCCTATCACTCTAAACCTATCATGTATGCAATTTTTTGGATTACTCAAATGTAACTCTACCGGCTTCCAAGCCAAGTAGAGGATCCAATCACAAACTAATCAAGATATATCAATATGCAACTTAGTCTATATTGGATGTGACTGTGTGTGTGTGTGTGATGTGATCAGATATATAAATAGATTATCATGAATCACACATAGAGAAAGCAATCACAAACACAGTCATTTTATAGTGGTTCGACGATAAGTCTACTCCACTCCCGGCTGTCGCACTCAACCCTTGAGTGTACCGGATTTCACTAAGGAGGTTTCTCAGGGTTCACCTCAAACCTAAGGTTTTAAATCAGGTTCACCTTCAACCTTTACACGGAGGTTTCTACTCGGTTCACCTCTAACCCTAGAGTTTCACTGGTTCACTCCTAACCAGATGTTTATGCTCTCCACAGAGCAAGGGTCTACACAACGCATCCAGAGGTTTCTACTCGGTTCACCTCTAACGCTGGAGTTTTATTGGTTCACTTCTAACTAGATGTTTATGCTCTCCACAGAGCAAGGGTCTATACAACGCACCCACAACGTACACTCCCACCCGAAGCCTCCTTGAGGACTTCAAAGAGTGAGAACCACTTAAGACCCAATCCTAGAAAGGAATTATCGCAAGTGTCCTCCTGGGCTCTAAATACTTACAGATAAGTTGATGAGTCCCGTTAAGCACAACACCGAAGATCTCCTCCTCCTTGTTGATGAAGAGTCTTCTGCTCCCTTGATTCACAACACAAAAGATATACCAAGACTAGGCTTGAGGTTGGGTTAAGGTAGAGATGGAATCCTACTCTCTAAAGGTTTTCCTATAAGGAAGGTAGAGTAGTTCCACTCTTATGCATTCAAGGCATCCCAGCATAATGATTTGCCATTAAGGTAGTAGTTGGAGGATCCTTGAATATGGAAGTTCATTCTCCAATCCACTCTATTGAATATCAATGGTGAGGGTGGATTGGAGGATGAACTACCTCGAGAGAAAGGGCTTAGGGTATAAGATGTAAGTTGAAACACACAAAAGCTCTCTCTTTTCTCTCTTACAGCAACAAAAGACAAGTCCTCTATATATAGGCAAAAAGCTCCAATGGATATAAAACGATCACATTTATGACAGAGTTTGATATCATCGAGCAGGTTCGATATCATCGAGCGTATACTCTCGATAGCATCGATGGTCTGCTCGATGACTCGGACTCGATGTCATACGCTTTTGAAACTCTTTGCCAATTGGTCGATGAATCGAAGCTATTGTCGATGTCATCGAATTTTGAACTCCGATTCCATCGATGACAGGTTCGATCCATCGACACTTGAAAAATGAGAGAGACTTGACTTTGAGATATTTTAGGTTTTTATGAATGATCGGGGGAACCGTCCAGGTCATCGGAATTTGAATGTCGATGATATCGAGATCAGAGTCGAGGCATCGATAAATCCAGCTGATTTATCTTTGAACTTGCTGGACAGATTATGGCCTTGTTCGATGCAATCGATTTGGTGTCGATATCATCGATATTTGAATATCGATTAAATCGAAGGGCCCCCGATCATAGTTAAAAAAACAACCTGAAATAACTGTTGTAAGAAATGCGCGCCCACTGTCGATTCATCGATGGACCTTCCGATCTTATCGATATTTGAATTCAGATCATATCGGACGGTCATCGATATATCGAAGAATTTTGAGATTTTCATTAAAAAACAGGGGCGCCGGAAATCTGCCTGTCGATCTTATCGAGCCACTCTTGATGGTCTCGAGATTTGAATATCGATGATATCGATATATGTATCGATACATCGATAATTCGTCCAGATATATTGTGAAGTTGCTGGACATATTTAGTGCTTTTATCGATGACATCGATAGGTGTATCGATATATCGATAAATCCGTCCAGATGAATATTTAGTTGCTGGACATTTTGGTCCTTTTTTCGATAATATCGTTAAGGTATCGAGGACATCGACAGTGCAGGTCGATCATATCGAGGGTGCTTCGATAAAATCGACAGGGCGAGAAAAACTTAAAGATTTTCCTATTTTGCAAAAAGCTTTCTGTAATGCCCCGTATTTTCAGGACCTGAGTACATGACCCGTTTCCCAAAAGCCCGAGTGTTAACCTTAACTGATGGTCAAATTTGAGTATACATTTTTCATTTTATCAGAGTAAGCAGATGAGCTAGAATGGACAAGTAAGCATAAGAGAAATTTTCATTTACGTTGAGAATATACAAGTGGTTGCCCATAATGACTTATACAAACCAATGTCTCCATTCTTACAATCACAAAATGAAATAATATTACATGTGAATTAAAGTAAATTACAACAAATTGGGGATATGAAATCCTGTAACAACCCTTAACAAATATAATCATGTACCCTTGTCAACCATAGTCTGCTCCCCACCAGTATGAATGTGAACATCATCAGGGTCACCTGTGCTACCTATACGGTTATATATTTGATGGTGGATGAGTGGCCAACTCAGTGTGATCTCCCGCTAAGATTACACACCGCCGCCCTAAACAAGGAATAACATAAAAGCATACAGATAATCCAAAACATAGTAGATGCAGTCTTATTAAGTGCATGGATGTATGGAATGCGTTCATGCCCCGGGGATGCTCATTAATGTGGACAGGGCCACCGCCCATGCAATGCGTTCATACCCCGGGGATGCTCATCCGTGCGGACAGGGCCGCCGCCCATGCAATGCGTTCATGCCCCGGGGATGTTCATCCGTGCGGACAGGGCCGCCGCCCAAGCAATCATCGAACCTGGGAAACATCATCCAGTCGGAACAATACGTACATCACGTACGATAGCAATAGATGCTGGTCTGTGCGATGTATGCATGATTAGCCAATCCATTATTAATCCAATTACACTCAACCATTTTAAATAAGCTCACTGTCACTACGGGGAGCACATGGCCCAACGTAGGCCGACCGCTCTGGCATAGTGTCCCATTACCACCATCTCCGGCCCATGAGACTACCGTTTTAGGGTGTGTGTAGCACCCACTAACATGTGGTTAATCAATTCAACATAAGGAGCTACCATCAATGCCGACTAGGGGTGAAATGTTGAAATTATCAAAAGTGGCGATTTAAACACGTCGGCATGAATGATTCAAAAACGGGCAATCATCGATATTTGAAAGGGTTATGAGATTCACCCCCAGTCAGTTAGGTGAAACTACACATGAATGGTAAACCCCATGGTCAAGTACCACAACCAAAACCTACATGTCAGGGGCCTGCGTATATTACAACCAATCTAGTTACACCTCAAGCACGGACTCTCCTTTACTAGGATTTTCCATGGAGAGATTTTATCAGTATGTGTGTCATAGCAGCATATATTATGATATGAAAGGAGAATAAGGAACGACACATGTATTCCTATCAATATACAACAATTGAGTATACATGACATAAATGACTAGATTATTTACCTAGGCAGTTCAAGAATCTAAACAATAGTAAGCATGAGAATTATCATGTTTAGCAGATAAAACAAGTGAATATAGTTTATTTCTACCCAAAGTTTATCATTAGTCTAGCTAGCTATTTACATTAATAAAACTACCATTTCTGGTTTAGTTAAGGGTGGAAAGCTTAAGGGGAAGAAATCATCACCAGGCAAGGCGTAGAATGCTCCTAGAGGCAAGTTTCCCTAGGAAGATGGTGTGCTTGCACTACTCCCGTAGCTCCCTGTATCAGTCCATTCGTAGTAGATAGTGAGTTACAAAGTTAAACACTTGAGGATAGATGGAGGGTTGGAAAATCTTAAGCCAAGGTTGTCTTAGGTTGTTTCTTCGAGGCGATCAAACTCACTAAGCATGAGCCCTTGTTTTTAACTAAACTGGGTCCCGGCACAGCCCACTTGATCACTAGATCAGCCTCATTCTTCTCCTTAGATCCTTAGGACAGGTTTGTCACATAATATACATGTATACATTACACATGTATCACATAACATATATATGCATACATTATATGCCTGATGTATGTATTACATGACATAGCATATACATAGCATATGCATGTATTATATGTTTGATGTATGCATTACATGCATACATTACACATGTATCACATAACACATACATAGCATGGCCCACTGACCTTATGGAGGGCGTGGCCATGACACACATATATCGTGTGGGACCCATATAGTGAAGGCAGCAATTGCTGCGGATACAGAGGCATGTTGGCCCACCGTCCAAGCAGTGGACGGCTGGGGACAAATACACGTCTGGTGGTGAGTGCCCATGCATGTATATATGTAGGGCCATCACCTACTACATGATGTACAAATGTATCAACGTGGGTTCCACTTGAGCATAGGTGTTGAATCTGAACGGTTCATAAGATGTGGAATCCCAGGAAACCTTAGGGGGTGAATTTTCACCCTGGTCTAAGAATCCGGTGGGTCATAGCAAAGGTAAATGTAATTCAAGGGAAGGAATTGTTTGCATTAATCATGGCCCACCGAAGTTTTGGTTCACAGTAAAAATTGGAACCAGGGGGTTTTCTGAGGTTCTGCTCTATGTGGACCATTCAGATTTACAGGACTCATTAGGTATGATGAGATCTAGAATGTTTGCAATCAGTTCGCGTTTGCAGGTGGTGGCACCCACTGTTTCAACGTACTGTTGCCCACATGCATCGTTCATTTACCTGCATGTGGGTCCATGTAAACATGGGTGTCGAATCGGAACGATCCATGAGATGCGAAATCCCAAGAAACCTTAGAGGGTGAACTTTCACCTTGATCTAAGATTCCAGTGGACTATGGCAAGGAGGATTCCGAATCAAAGGAAGAAACTATTTGCATCCCTAATGGCCCACCGAAGTTTCGATTTAAAGTGAAATTTGAAACCAAAAGGTTTTATGGGGTACTGCTTCATGTGGACTGCTCAGATCTTCCAGACTCATCAGGTAAGATGAGATCTCGAATATTTGCAATCTCAAACTTTTTGTATGCGGTTCACGTGAATTGATTGGCAGCATGAAGTTCACGTCCAGGAGCACACATGCACCGTGTATGCTCTTCTCAGGTGGTTTCCATGTGGATCTTCCACGTATGCAAAAATCGAGGTGGGCCCTATATCTGAAGTCAGAATGAATGGACGGCCTGGATGTACACCATCTACGTTGTACCGCGTGGATGGTGCACGTGCACATAATATACATGTAGAGACATGTATCCTTTCACAGGGGCCTTCAACGGTATACATAAAATGTGCCCACTGTTTCCACATTCTGGTGTACACACACCACTTATTCACTTCACAGGTGGGTCCCATGTGGGGCCCACCACGTATCTACGCATACCGACTGGTATATATTCGTATACTAATGTATATATATACATATATCTATATATATATATATACACAAATAATTATATAAAATAAACAGGAAAGGGACAGAAGGAACTGCCCAGATTTGGACATCCGGCCCAGGTTCTTTTTCCTGGATTTAACGTCCCTGATGGACGACCCTACTTGAATGGCCCATGGTGGCTTGACACTAGAGCAACCCACCATCGTTTGGTGGGGCCCACGGTCAGCACATGGCGCATGATTAGTGTCAGCCCACTTACGTTGGTGAGGCCCACCTGCGTTTATGCAGGGCCCAAGAGTGGCGGTCAGCCCACAAATCTCACGTGAACGGGTCTTCTCCTGCATGCCGTCTGGAGCAGTTTTCAAACTCCTTTGCAGCTGGTTTGAGGCCCGGTTTGGGACCTTGATGGACATCTGGGTGAAGCCCAGAACTGAGCTCCAAATAGGCATGCAGTGACAACCATCTCTCTGCTGAAAACAGAGCTCAATGAAGACTTGTTTCTCAGCCGAAATCACAACTATTTACATGGCTGGTTTCGGGCCGGGATACGAACGTTGTTTAGGCCTGGAATCAGCTTGGAATCAAGGCCATTGGTTGGCCTAGTTCCTGTTCGAAGTAGGGTTCTAATTCATGGCCTGGTTCGTCCCAAAACAGGGACCCAACTCACTATTTCCTTAGACAGATTCACAGCCATTGATTGGCTAGTCTTCCGTCCGAACCTGAGTTGGTTTGAGCTTTTACAAAGAGCTCAAAACAGAGCTTCAAATGACCTAACACACGGCCATCATTCGGTCATGGTTTCAGTCCATGCAGGGCCTAAGTAAAACCTGGTTTCTCAGCCCATACCGCGACCATTTAGAAGGCCGGCTGGAGGAGAAATGTAGATGTTGCTGGTCTGTTAGCAGCCTGAGAATCAACTAGAAAGGAGAGGGGAGAAGAAGGGTCACCTGAGGTGGGTGGATGCCGGCCCTGCACTCGAACTATAATAGGAGAGACGACTCCCTGTTTCTCTCTTTCTTTTCTCTCTTGGCGTGCACTTCCTAGGGCTACAGGACCCAATTTATAGGGAGGGTGAGAGAGAGGGAACGGCTGGGATTATCTCCCCAATGGACGGTTGAGATTTGCCCTTCCCAAAGAGGAAGGGCGGTCGTCTTTCTCCTCTCACTGCAGGTTCACGATCGGGCGGCTTTCAGGCTGGGATGGATGGTGGAGTTCAATCTCCTTCGTTCGAATTCAGATGATCAAACGGCTATACCGTTATGATCGTGCGGGTCCCATGAAGGATTTGAATGGTTAAAATGCTCGAAAAGTGGTCGTGGTGGGTCACCTAGGAGCTTGAAGTGGGTCGATTAAAACAGAGAGAGATGATGGCGGGAAGATATTTGGGATGTGCTCGGTCAATGACGGTTTGACAGAGCCAATAGCTTTGGTGCACCTCGTGCACAAGCACACTCAGTGCACATGCATAGTGTAAGGGCCCACCATAATGTTACTACCATGATCTACACCGTTCCTTTGTATTGGGGAACATTACCCAGGGATCCTGTCCCACTTTGGGTTGATGGTGGGCCTAGGTGGGCCATGCCAACTAGATCTTGACCCTTAATAGGTGATTATAATTGTTCTGGTGGTCAGATTTACCCCAAATCGATTGTCAACGGCTAAAGTGGCCCTATGGGTTGTCCACAACTTCAAGACTTGTTACTACACATATAATAATAGTAATTTATTTTATTTCATTTATTTTGTTATGTGCATATATGTATTTATATCATTTTTGTATTATTATTACTATTGTCTGCACACTATATTATATATATATATATATATATATATATATATATATATATATATATATATATATATATATATTATAAAATTTATGTTGTGGGCCACACTGTAGGTTATTAGGAGTGAGTTAGGACCATTATAAACCAATCCAACGATTGGATTGCCTAGTATCTCATTATTGATAACTCTAGGGGTCCTAATGAAGATTTTCATTTATTTAAATACAGTTCAACTTGTGATAGTCAAACGGACAGATTGATCTCAATCTTATTATGATGTTGTGAGTTGTCATAGTCTAAGATGTTAAGTGTTAAGATGGGTAGTGACGTGTAAGGTAAATTATGTGGGTAAATGCATATATGTAAGCTAATTTGGATCTATGTGGTGACACCCGAGTACTGAAAGTACGGGGTGTTACACTTTCTCACCTTAAAAACCCTAAGATGTCTATCTTGTTTTAATCACCTGGTGTTTTGGGACACGGGATGTGAGGCTATGATTTACCTATTGCGAGCTTCCATACATCTGGTTGAGGCAGATGCTTGAGATAATCTTCCTATCGAGTTTTGCAGCCAGTCTGACTCACCACACACGTAACTTAACAAACTAGGGCACTAGCAGGTGCACTTTCAATCTCCTCCTTTGTCAATTACGTGATAAAATACCCAAAACACCCTAAAACACTTCTAGACACACCCTAAATTGTGTGTACATGCATTTACACAATTTTACAATTTTTCTAACCCATGTACACATTCTAGAAGTATCTGCTCCCCCTAACACCTGCAGCACATTAGATATACAATTTTTCACTCGGGGTGTTTTGAATTGTTCTCCCCCTTTTTGTCAGTCATTGGCAAAGGTATAGCAAGTGATATTGACTGAAGCTTAAAATACTTGGGAGAACCAACCAGATAGAGATGTATAAAGATGAAATCATTTAAAACAAACATCATTTTCAAAACCTATGGATGCAGAAAGTAGAGTAGTGATATAGCAGTTTAGAATATCCGTGAAGAAGCAGCACATGCAATCCATAACTTGGTAAACCAGGGGGAAAAATGGCATTAATGATAAGAATTCTATTCAGCCATACTCAAAATGCAACCAACATATCCACACATACTGCCACAGACAGCAGTAATCAACCAGTCTTCTAAAAAAAAAAAAACGTTCAGTCCAACCATGGACATATACTTTTAAACAAATGTACCAGACTAGCTAGTATTACATACACTCAGATAGACATAGAATATTCAAAAAGATACTAATATTCATATGCAGAATTATGAGTGAAGTGTATGTGGTAGTGTGTAGTGATCATCATCATGGTGCAAAATGTGATGGTGTCGTGTCGTTCTGGCGACAAGTCATCACGTCCACCAACTGCTGGACGGTTTGCTGCACACTCAACACCATCCGCTCCAGGACAGTAAATCTCTCATTCATCGACTCCCTGAGCTGAGAGACATCGTGCTGAATAGCGCCCAGCTTGTCTAACTGAAGCTTAAACCGCTTTGCATGCCCAGATGTTGATGTTGATGGAGCATAGTGCGGTCTAGAGGCATCTTCTTCGGTCATCCCGGTCCCTCTCATAAGCACGTCTCCAGCCCTATCTTCTCCCTCAACTTGGATTCCTTCCTCCAGCGGCTCCTCAGGATATTTGTGAAACACTAGATCCATCTTTCGGATGTTGCTTTTGTTGAAGAACTGGAGAGGAAGAACTGGATCATTTGTGGTTTGGAATCCTATGGCATTACAGATTGTATTGATGATCTAGGGGTATGGCAGGAGAATGTCCCTAGTCCTATGAAAAACATTCACCAATTGATACACAATCAGGGTAGGCAGACAGATCTTGACCCCAGAGGCGATTGAATAGATTATCATAGTCATGAAGCCAGTGAGATCAGTTCTGTTGGAGCCTCTAGAGTAGATATTTGAAGCGAGAATACCATGCAGGACTCGATAGCGTGGTTCCATGAACTTAACTTTCAGAGCATTTCCTTAGTACCACTTGACATCACGATCGTGACAGAGAAATTTAGTGACCTTGGATCGAACTTCATGATCTTCCATGTCCATATCAGGGATTCCCACAGGGGATAGGATAAGATTGAATATTCCTGCAACAGACCCTGGAGTGATCAACACATCATCACCATCTACAATGACGGAGATGGAGGGGGGATCAGATGTCGGAGAATGGCAAACAACAAAGAATTGGTAAGTTCGTTCAAGCTGATACGATCCTCCAAAGTCGAGAACTGGTGACCAATCTATAGCTGTAAAAAGAGGTTCCAGATTATATGGGATCAAGCAGCTTCTGTCGACTTTCCTCTCGGGAATGACTTTCCTTCCTGCAAACCTTGCTAAGACGGGATTGACTTGCACTGGTGGAGGAGTCTGATCTTTCGACTGGGACCCACCTTGTTTTGAGTGTGGCTTTGTGGGGATCCCAGGTTTGGAAGCACTTGCTTTAGCCTTAGAGGCAAGCACCTTTTGTCGGGAGGTTTTTGAAGATTCCCCTTGTCCGGATGCTTTCCCTTTATCTTTTCCCATGTGGTCGGATTCACTTTGAACGGCTTGGGAAAGATGACAAAAATAACTGACAAAAATGGCAAATACCTAAAAAGGGAGGTGGACACATGGTGTACTTGGAAGGGTGTTACCGGATTTATAGAAGGATTTGAGTGATTCAACGTGGCTTCCAGCAGTTTGGTCGGGAGAATTGAGCAGAGAGGGCGACCGAAAACTCTTGAAAAATAAATCCCCTTTTTCACTCTGTTGACTTTTATCGGGCGACATCTGTCGATTTTATCGAACTTACTTTCGATTTTATCGATGATTCTCAGTCGATATGATCGATAGTAGCCCCGATAGTATTCTCGATCAAGTGACTTTTCAAATTTTGATAAGATGTCGATAATATCGACATTTTATCGATTTGATCGAGAATACACATGACGAATCAGTAGGAGTATCAGTTATGAAAGTTTTTCAGATTTTAGCCACCAGACGACACTCACTTCAAGCATACTTAGCAAAATTATGTACAATTACTGTACATCAAAATTATAAACATTTGCATGTTTATTTACAAAAGATTGAGGTGAGAAACCTCAGATATATCATTTTACGCTCAACAAAATTGCATCATTTCAGCAAATGTCCAGGCCTAGATGCATGACTTGGACTTGTCCTTTTATGCTTGGAGTTTCAGGGTATGTGAAGATTAGTCATAAGACAATTTTGTTTTTTTTTTCTACCCATTTTGAAATAGACTTCTTTCTCCTGTCTTTCATCTTAGGTGGTGATAGATGAGTGTTTCCCCTAGGTGGACTCTTGACATTCTGTGTTTCTCTGATTGGTTTGAATTTTCCAATGTGATTTTGTCCAGAGTTATGTGAAGTCCGCCTAGATGTTAGGCATTCAACCTCATAATGACCCGTATCACCACATAAATGACATACTGGAGAGATTCTTACATTGCTTCCTGAAGCAGCCGATGATTTAGTTGTTAGTGCTGCATTTCCTGTTCTCTTCTTCGTTTTCTCATATCCTAGGCCACTCTTGTCCTTTCCGGGCCTTCCCATCCCTAACATCCTTTCAAGATTTTCACCACTCTGAGAAAATTTATAGTTTATTTCAGCAAATTTTCTAAATTTCTCTAAGTCATAGCAGAGTGTGTGATTCTCATTCTTGAGATGCCTATTTTCATCTTCTAACAATTCAATTTGTTTGGTAAGTTTAGATGATTCAGTTTTTAGGGATAGGTTGATTCTTTCTAATTTGTCATTATCTGCATAATATTGCTGCAGATCATTAATTAGGTGTGAATTTATCTCCAGTGTTTTATCCAGGTCTTTGTGTAGTAGTATCTTCTTGTTTTCTGAGATTCCAAGTCTCTTAAGAATGTTGATGCTATGAGTATAGAGTTGATTGTAAGCATCTTATAACTTTTCTTTTTCTATTTCTTCTTCATTCCCAGTTTCTTCATCATCAGATGGAAATGATTCCATGGCTCGCTGTTCTTTTTCGTTCTCAGACTCAGTGGGAATGATCGAAGCAGTGGAGACCATGAGAATTTTCAATGATTTCTGATCTTCATTGCTTTCTGAGTCACTAGATTCTGAATTTGACTCATCTGTATCGTCCCACGTGGCGGCCATTGCCTTGCCCTTGGTTTTTCTGTTTAGGCATTTGGTTGATAGGTGTCCATACTCCCGACAGGCATAGCATTGTGGTTCTTTGGTTCTTCTACCAAATTTGCCTGCAGGAAGTTTGTTGTTCACCTTTCTCTCTCTAGAGGGACGACCGCGATTCTTTTGAAAGAATCTTCTGAATCTTGTACCAGCAAAGCCACGCACTTCCTCATCTTCATCTTCCTTTTCACTTCCACTGTCCTCATGTATTATTTTCTTTGAAGTTTTCAGGATAGTTGTTTTGGATTTAGGGGCTTGAGTGAAATGTAGTTCAAAAGTTTGTAGGGAACCTACTAGTTCTTCTACTTTCATTTCATCTATATTTCTACACTCCTCAATTGTTGTTACTTTGGAATTAAACCATTCCGGTAGGGATCTTAGAATTTTCCTACAAATTTTTGGTACCGAAACTTTCTCTCCCAATCCACCCATGGAGTTGCAAATGATGTTTAGCTTTATAAAGAACTCCATAAATGTCTCATGCTCTTCCATTCTGAGACTTTCGAACTGTGAGGTCAATAGTTGAAGTTTGGACCTCTTCACAGTACTTGTGCCTTCATGGGTTGTTTCAGTAAACCTCATGCTTCTTTTGATGTCCCACATATGCTTATTTGATTGAAAATATCTTGGGACACGGCACAGTAGATGGCGTTCATAGCTTTTGCTTCCGCAGTCTGTTTATCTTTGTCGAACGTCGTCCACATCTCTTTGGATTAGGGTTTTGTGATAGTTGTGCCACTATCTAGTACAACTTGATCTGTTAGCGGCACATATCCATTCTCAACTATATTCCAAACATCGTGATCCAAAGATCTTAGAAAGTAGTGCATCCGAGCCTTTCAGTATGCATAATTTGAGCCGTCAAATACTGGAGGTCTAGTGACTGATGAGCCCTCTCCTTTGGCCATATTCCCAACTTCAGTCAAGATCACTCTCTAGGCGGTGAAGCCCTTAAAGAGAGACCCGTTCTGATACCAATTGAAATAGCGGTGAAGACCGCTTGGGTTGAAGTCAAATATGCCAATATGTCCTAGAGGGGAGTGAATAGGACTTTTTAAAGATTTATGAGTTATTTAAAAATCCTATCACTCTAATCATATCATGTATGCAATTTTCAGGATTACTCAAATGTAACTCTACTTGGCTTCCAAGCCTAATAAAGGATCCAATCACAAACTAATCAAGATATAGTAATATGCAGCTTAGTCTATGTTGGATGTGACTGTGTGTGTGTGAGATGTGATTAGATATATAAATAGATTGTCATGAATCACACATAGAGAAAGCAATCACAAACACAGTCATTTTATAGTGGTCCGACGGTAAGTCTACTCCACTCCTGGCTGTCGCACTCAACCCTTGAGTGTACCGGATTTCACTAAGGAGGTTTTCCAGGGTTCACCTCAAACCTAACGTTTTAAATCAGGTTCACCTTCAACCTTTACACGGAGGTTTCTACTCAGTTCACCTCTAACCCTGGAGTTTCACTAGTTCACTCCTAACCAGATGTTTATGCTCTCCACAAAGCAAGGTCCCACACAATGCACCCACAGCGTACACTCCCGCTAGAGGCCTCCTTGAGGACTTCAAAGGGTGAGAACCACTTAAGACCTAATCTTAGAAAGGAATGATCGCAAGTGTCCTCCTGGACTCTATACTTACAGATAAGTTGATGAGTCCCGTTAAGCACAACGCCGAAGATCTCCTCCTCCTTGTTGACGAAGAGTCTTCTGCTCCCTTGATCTGCAACACAAAAGATATACCAAGACTAGGCTTGAGGTTGGGTCAAGGTAGAGATGAAATCCTACTCTCTAAAGGTTTTCCTATAAGGAAGGTAGAGTAGTTCCACTCTTATGCATTCAAGGCATCCCAGCATAATGATTTGCCATTAAGGTAGTAGCTGGAGGATCTTTGAATGTGGAAGTTCATTCTCCAATCCACTCTATTGAATATCAATGGTGAGGGTGGATTGGAGGATGAACTCCCTCGAGAGAAAGGGCTTAGGGTATAAGATGTAAGTTGAAACACACAAAAGCTCTCTCTTTTCTCTCTTACAGCAACAAAAGACAAGTCCTCTATATATAGGCAAAAAGCTCCAACGGATATAAAACGGTCACATTTATGGCAAAGTTCGATATCATCGAGCAGGTTTGATATCATCAAGCGTATACTCTCGATAGCATCGATGGTCTGATCGATAACTCGGACTCGATGTCATACGCTTTTGAAACTCTTTACCAATTGGTCGATGAATCGAAGCTATTATCGATGTCATCGAATTTCGAACTCCGATTCCATCGATGACAGGTTCGATCCATCGACACTTGAAAAATGAGAGAGACTTGACTTTGAGATATTTCAGGTTTTCATGAATGATCGGGGGAACCGTCGAGGTCATCGGAATTTGAATGTTGATGATATCGAGATCAGAGTCAAGGCATCGATAAATCCACCTGATTTATCTTTGAACTTGCTGGACAGATTATGGCCTTGTTCGATGCAATCGATCTGGTGTCGATATCATCGATATTTGAATATCGATTAAATCGAAGGGCTCCCGATCATAGTTAAAAAAACAACCTGAAATAACTGCCGTAAAAATGCGCGCCCACTGTCGATATCATCGATGGACCTCCGATCTTATCGATATTTGAATTCAGATCATATCGGACGGTCATCGATATATCGAAGAATTTTGAGATTTTCATTAAAAAACAAGGGCGCCGAAAATCTGCCTGTCGATCTTATCGAGCCACTCTCGATGGTCTCGAGATTTGAATATCGATGATATCGATACATCGATAATTCGTCCAGATATATTGTGAAGTTGCTGGACATATTTAGTGCTTTTATCGATGATATCGATAGGTATATCGATATATCGATAAATCTGTCCAGATGAATATTTAGTTGCTGGACATTTTGGTCCTCTTATCGATAATATCGTTAAGGTATTAAGGACATCAACAGTGCAGGTCGATCATATCAAGGGTGCTTCGATAAAATCGACAGGGCGAGAAAAACTTAAAGATTTTCCTATTTTGCAAAAAGCTTTCTCACGTTAAAAACCCTACGATGTCTATCTTGTTTTAAGGGTTTTAATCACCTGGTGTTTTGGGACACGGGATGTGAGGCTATGATTTACCTATTGCGAGCTTCCACACATCCGGTTGAGGCAGACGGTTGAGATAATCTTCCTATCGAGTTCTACAGCCAGTCTGACTCACCACACACGTAACTTGACAAACCAAGGCACTAGCAGGTGCACTTACAGCCACCTCATCTTTTACCCTTCCTAAACCCTACAATTATCATAAGACCATTGGAGAAGGCTATAAATAGCCCTCTCCTCTTCACATTTCATCATCCACTTCTCATTTCAAAAGTTAAGTGAGAGAGGGAGAGAGAGAGAGAGAGAGAGAGAGAGAGAGAGAGAGAGAGAGAGAGAGAGAGAGAGAGAGTGAGGAGGAGCTCTGAAGCCTCTAAAATCCAGATTTTTCCAGCCACTCCCTTAGTCTACTCCCTACCTTCTTAACCATCCCTAACCTCCAAGACTAGCCCAGATTGACCAAGGCCCAGTCCATATCTTAGCCTACTCAAGATCAAGCCAAAGATCCTTTCATACAAGCATTCATCATGACATCTGTTCCCTTCTCACCCCCTGCTTATCTAGATCTCTAGTGAATGTATGCTCTGTGACTTGCCGTACATCGGATCCTGTCACATCAAAAATTCCTAGCAATCTAATCCATTTATTTTTTAGCATGAGCATCTTTACATCCGCCTTCTAGACACATTCCCGGACGTATGCTCTGCGGCTTGCTGAAACCTCGGATCTTGCTACATCAGAAATCTATGTGTGTTCTTAGTCCCACCTTGACCATAGCATCCATCATCCCTTGAGATTGTTTTATCACACTAAGTAGAGATTGTACATTTATACGGGCAGAGAGGGTGCCTAACACCTTCCCTCTTTGTAACCGAGGTCTCTTACCAGAAGTCCCGAATCACAGACCAGGAGTCAATCTAAGGTAGGAAAGTCTTCAGATTTCCCAACCTTACATATTTTGCGAGTTTTAGCCGATCGTGGGATTATGAGATTAATTGGCTAGTGGCAACTCCAACATCCATAAATTAGCCTAATCAGCCCCACCACCAAATCCATAACATCCAAACCAGCGTGGGCGCTGAATTTTCGGTGTCTATAGAATGGCGAATCCACTGGGGATTGTGCTAACTCGCACTAATTGAGACTCAACTCGAAAGTGTTGGGTACTTTAATCTTAAGGGACATCATCACTGCATTCATACCAAAAACATTAAAAAAAATATTTGGCTTCTACTTGTTTAGACATCAATTCGAACCATGACCACCCGATCCCTGACAGCCATGACTTCTCAAGCTACCCATGAAGAAGAGCTGGTGGTTCCGCCAGGTTCTGAACCATCAACATTAGAACCACCCCCTGCACTGGCACCAATACCAATAGCCCAAACAGATTTTCCAGTCACAGTAGCCTTGAATGAGATGTCTTAGAACTTCAGGGCTTTACAAGAGTTACTACTCCGCCTGGTACCAAGTGTAGTACCAAACACGCAGGGGCAAAACCTAACATACAGAACAACTCAATCCCGCAAACCCCTTTTACCTTTTCCCTCATTCCTCCAGCAAACCCTGTTCTCCCTCTCCATGAAGAGTCAGCATAGGATCAACAGCAACCAACAAACGGGAGCAACCCTCACACACATCTCTACTCAGCACATCACATTAATAAGGTTACAACACAGGTCCCCCCCCCTAACGGGAACCACAAATAAGAACTGACGGATGCCCATGAAGGGGGTCAATTTTGCGTCCAACCCACTCCCCCTAACAGGAGCAACATTCTGAAATTGGCAGATACCCCAGGCAGGAGTCATTTCTGAACTTCACACCCTCCTCCAAAAGGGAACGGTGTCCAGTTCCAACTACCTCATGCCACCGGGAGTCCGTCTTATTTCCAACAACCCCCCATTCTTGATTCGTATGAAGAGGAAGCAGCACAAGCCCTGCAGCAAGGGGTTAGATATCCACAGCAAAGTAAATCAAAATCGAGGAACTACGAGAACAACTGCAAATGGTGCAAAATCAGCTACAAAAGCAACAAGGAGTGGATCACCCATCCACCAAATTCAGAGATCTGTGTCCTTTCCCTGATGCCCGGGTCCCTCCAAACTTCGAGGTACCCAAATTTAAAAGGTATGACGGTAGTGGGTGCCCCACAACACATCTAAAAGCTTTTTGTAGGGAACTCAATGCGATAGCAGGGAACGATGGAGCCTTGATACGACTCTTCCAGAAGTCTCTTAAAGGTGACCTTTAGATTGGTACACCTCGCTAGATAGCCATCAAATCAGAGCTTGGGAAAGACTCTCCTAAGCATTCATCGACAGATTCTCATACAATCTGAACATGGCTCTGAGAAGGGCAGATCTGGCCGCCTTGAGACAAAAAAGCGATGAATCATTATCAACATATGTGGGACGATGGCGGGCCATGGTAGCCCAAATGAGAAACTCCATCGATGATGAAGAGCAGATATCCATGATTGTACATTCTGTGAATCCCAACATTTCAGGATATCTGATCTCAGTACAAGTGGAAGCTGGAATCAGAGCCGGAACCATTTCCCTATGGCCACACCAGACCCCCACAATCAGAAGGAACAAAGTTGAGTGGAAACCCGTTGGATATGGGAATGGAAACGGCACTACTCCCGCGCATCGCACTACAGAGGTTAACAATATCATCGCCAATACTCAAGGCAATCAATACGCCCCGCAATCGAAGCCATAGCAAGACAGACAATATCAACCACAACCAAATATGCAGTACCAACCACAGCAAGCCCAACAGGGACATCAGACACATCCGTCCCAACAACAACAACAACAGCCTAGGGGGAATGCACAAGGCCCATACAAGCAGACAATGTTAGGCAGGAAGTTCACCCCTTTAGCACAAACATACAGTCAGATTCTGACGATGTTAATGCAAAAACAACTTCTAACACCGCTTTAGCCTCAACTTCCACCTAATCCCTTACCACCTGGTTATAATGAAATTAGTATTACGCATATCACTAGGCTCCTGGCCACCTAACAGACCGATGTTTCGCTTTGAAACACGCAGTCCAAGATTTAATTGAAAGCCAGAAGATTGCGATCATCCCGTAGGCTAACAACACGACCCAAGCCAACATTCTCCAAAATCCCCTGTCATCACATCAAGTGGGACCCAACACATCCAGTACCTCTACCGTCAATCATATTGAAGGAGGACAATCCACACACTCGTCTCCACATCATTCCATACAAGCAATCATGCCCGATACTGCACTTTGGGATACCAACAGGCGTCATCACCTGAACCACAGGTATTCCTCGAGGTAGCACCAATAACACAGCCTCTCGTATTCCTTGAAGCAGCACAACAACTCAGCCTCTCATCCTTCAAGAGGCACCCCCAGCACCCACTGAGTCATACCTTCAACACCACGCTCCCCAAGGGGCACATCTAGCCCCAAACCCGGCAAATCCAAAAAGATCAAATTCTGAACCCATCTTTCTCCCAATAGGCCTCCCCGATTTAGCCCCGCTAACTTTGCAAGGGGCACCCCCGGTCCAAACGCCGAGCTTCCTAATGCCTCACCAACTGGCACATGCCCAGAGGATCCCTCCCACACACAAAGTGGAAGAAGAAAATTCCATTGTCAAGTCTCATTAAGAATCAGTCACATTTCAAGAGAAATTATCAAGTCCATCACAAACAGTTCTAGCCATAATTTCTCAGCATCAAGAACCAATGATATACCTAGAAGAAAGAGCGGTTCCCTTTTACAACCTGAAGGCAGTCCCATGACACTACCCAGAATGTGCTGAAGTGGGTAATAACGGGAGGTATTTCAGGAGAGATAACCAGAGTCCAAAAGAAACCCGGGGAACTTGTTGGGAACCACTTGCAAAGCCAATGCTGCTTACGACATAGCAGCCCAACTCAAAACCATTCTCGCACAAATATCCATCTGGGAACTTCTGTGCACATCGAGATCGCATCGAGAAATCTTTGTGAAAATATTGAATGATGCCATATCTCCCCGGATGTACCTCCTGAAATGGTGGCAAGTATGATCAGACAACTCCTCGCACCACGGGCCATCACTTTCTCTGATGAGGAGTTGCCACCTGAAGGTCACAAACATGAATGCTCATTGAACATAGTTGCCCGTCAACAGAATTTCAAGGTCCCACTCGTGCTCATTGATAATGGATCCAGCCTTAACGTTTGCCCTTTAAGGACTGCCAAACGGTTAGGGATGGAACCATCTTTTTTCTGACCCAGTAGCATGAGCGTTAGAGCCTTTGATAACTCTCGGAGACAGGTTGAGGCAGAAATCGATCTTGAATTACAAATCGGACCAGACATGACCCTTGTCACATTTCAGGTCATTGACATTCCTGCCTCATTTAACCTTCTGTTGGGGTGGCCATGGCTTCATGCTGGTGGAGTCATCCCATCTACCCTTCATCAAAGGGTTAAATTCCTTTCGGGAAATCGAATCATTTCAGTATTGGTCGAGTTAAAAACCATCCTACCAGTGACGGTTAATATCCCAGAAACCGACATCCCAGTGATTGACGTTTAACATACGGAAGGTGACATATCATATCACAGCTTCGAGTTCGAAGTTGTGAACTCAATCGCTAATCCACACCCCCTCGCTGCTGAATATGTCACCCCCTTGCTGAGCGACTAATCTTGAACTACCGTACCGAGTTCATGAGAAAGGTATGATAGTAAAGCCAGCACGTGCCAACGTACAGAGACAAGGACTGGGATATCAACAGACACCAGTAGACCAAACTGAAAGGCTAAAGAAGGGCCAACCATTTAAGTACACACCAATCAAGTTCGTCAGGGCTGGGACAGTTTGTAGGGATAAGATGATTGCCCTTGAGGACCACCTCCAACGGCTCAAACTCACAAAAAGTCCCAGCCAAGAGTCCATCTGGCCACCAATAAGGTGGGACAAGATCCTCAAGGCGTCAAAAACACCTTCGATACCAGGGGCAAAACCTCTGGACCCATCACATGAGGCTAGGGGCAAGGAAGCAGGGGCACCCACAGGGAACCCAGAACCGGGAGTGCCTATTACAAAAGGCATAGGCAAGAACGGGGAGACACCCATCCCCACCCACAGTCAAGGGGACACATCCCCACTACCAGCTTAGTGGCACGAGGGGCAAAAGTAGCCCATCCATTGGATCGACAAAGGGAAGTGGCCTTCCCTTGACTGGACAAACATCAAGGTCCCATCACAAGATAAACCTGAGGAGCCAGAAGAGCTCCAACTCCTAGGCGAAGAGATTGAATCCGATTCCGACTCTGAGCCCAGCCCAGCAGACATCATGGTCATCAGGACAGATGACTCACAAGAACAAACAGGATCAAAATGGGTAAACAGATAGGATGGACGGCTATTCCCCTAACGATTGAATTGGCCGATAGACCATCCATGAATGGTAGTCCCCGAAAAAAAAATGCCAATGTAAATAGTAGTTGGTACCCCAAACCAGGACAGGATCAATCATGGTCCGTAATGCCATCCTGTTCGGGATCCCATGGTGACACAAAAAAATAAAAAAGCCTTCAAAACACAAAAACATCATATATTTCAAAAAGTACAAAAAAAAAAAAATCTTCAAAATCACAAAACACCAGAAAATTTTCAAAATACAATAACGATAGAAATTTTTTCAAAAATCACCGTGCCATACACTTTATACACAGCGCCTGAGTTCAAGGTCGACTCATATGATTTTGATTTAGAGCTAGACTTTGAACTCATGGGTTTGGATGAAGCCCTGGAGGAGGGAAATGATGATACATCTCACGAAATCGAGGAATCTCTCGAAAGGTTCGAAACAAAGGCCAACGTTGTAGTAGATGATTTTGAAATTGTGAACTTATGGTCAGCGGAACTCCCCAGAGAAGTGCGCAGCGGAAGATCACTGTCACCGGAGTACAAGCAGAGGATGATGGAATTTCTGAGACCAAGGTTTTCCAACTTTGCTTTCTCTTATGAAGACATGTCAGGGCTCGATGAAGACTTGGTGGTACCCATCTACCAACAAAGCTAGACATGAAGCCTATCAAGTAGAAATTGCGGAGAATGAAGCCAGAATGGGCTCTAAAGGTCCGTGATGAAGTCATAAAGCAATATAACGTGGGATTCCTGGTAGTCTCCAACTACCCAGAATGGCTCGCAAACATTGTACCAGTCCCAAAAAAGGATGAAAAAGTCAGAATGTGCATCGATTTTAGGGACCTCAACAAAGCAAGCCCTAAAGACGATTTCCCTCTACCTCATATCGACACACTGATAGATAATACTGCTGGACATAAGATCTTCTCCTTCATGGATGGTTTCTCAGGCTACAATCAGATTAAGATGGCCATCGAAGATCGAGAGAAGATTTCCTTCATCACACCATGGAGAACTTTTTGCTATCGGGTTATGCCCTTCGGGCTGAAGAATGCAGGAGCTACATATCAGCGAGCCATGACTGCCTTGTTCCACGACATGATAAACAAGGAAATGAAAGTCTACGTGGACGATATGATCATCAAGTCTCGCACAATCAAAGGACATTTCGTAGATCTCAAAAAGCTCTTCGACAGGCTAGAAAAGTTCAAGCTCCGTCTCAACCCGCAAAAATGTGTCTTCGGTGCAACCAGAGGCAAGTTGTTAGGCTTCATTGTCAGTGAAGATGGCATCCGAGTGGATGAGACTAAGACCAAGGCAATCATCAAAATGTCACTGTCCAAGACAAAAAGAAATTTGGGGCTTCCTTGGGCGGGTCTAGTATATCAGCCGATTCATCGCACAGCTCACTCCGATGTGTGAGCCCATATTCAAGCTTCTGCGGAAGAACTCGCCAAAGGAATGAAATGATGACTGTCAGGCGGCCTTCGATAAGATAAAAAAGTACCTGTTAAATCCTCTAGTGTTCATGCCACCTACTCCAGGTAGGCCACTATTGTTATACATCTCCATCGCAGCAGAAGCAATCAAATGCGTTCTTGGCCAACACGATGATACGGGAAGAAAGGAGCAAGCGATTTACTATCTAAGCCGACGATTCATAAGCTATGAAGCCAAATACTCCAACTTAGAGAAAACATGTCTCACCCTAGTCTGGGTAACACACAGTGGCTACGACAGTATATGATCGCTCACCCAATCCTTCTGCTCGCTCTCATGGACCCGTTGAAGTACTTGTTCAAAAAACTAGCACTAACGGGCAGGATCGCAAAATGACAACTACTGCTTTCAGAATTTGACATCACATATGTCACCTAGAAAGCAATCAAGGGGCAAACACTAGTTGATCACTTAGCAGCACACTCTCTGCCTGACTACCAACCACTGAAGACCTTCTTCCTGACGAAGACATCCTCCAGATCGAGGAAGAAGAAGAAAGAAAAGCAGGAGAGTGGACACTCTTCTTTGATGGAGCCGTGAACTCAAAAGGGAGTGGAGTAAGCGCCATACTCTACTCTCCTGATGACATCCTAATCCCATATCTAGGTGATTGGCATTCCAATGCACCAACAACATACCTGAATATGAAGCATGCATCGCCGGTCTAAAAGAAGCCATCATCCTCAATGTGAAGAAGTTACGGGTCTTCGGAGACTCACAACTCATCATCAATCAGATAAATGGCGATTGGAAGACCAAAGATGAAAAGTTGATCCCATATCACGTCTATATGGAAAATTCAAGGAGATCACATTCTCTTACATGCCCCGAGTCAAGAACCAATTTGCAGATGCTTTGGCTACCCTCGCCTCAATGTTGGAAATCCTAAAAGGAGTTGCTGAATGAGAACTCACCATCGAACTCCAGGAGGAACCCACATTCTGCCTATAAATCAACGAAGTTGAACCTTTCTCAAATGATCGACCATGATACACAGACATCAAAGAATACCTCGAACCCCAGAAGTACCCGGAAGGAGCAACGCTGACCGATCATCACATTATACAACAGTTAGCGGTACAATTCGTGATCACTGGGGGCATCCTTTACAAGCGATCCTTCAACCAAGTCCTTCTCCGCTGCGTAGATGAGACAGAAGCAGCACGATCATGTTAGAAATCCACGAAGGACTATGCGTCCCACACATGAATGAACATATGATGGCAAAGAAGATCCCATGACTCAGCTACTATTGGCTTACGATGGAGACAGACTGCTGTAGGCACGTCAGGAAATGGTTCAAGTATCAGGAGCATGCAAACCAGATCCACGCACCTGCTTCCGAACTCTACAACCTGATGACACCATGACCCTTTTCTATAGGGATTAGACATCATCGGCAAGATCAGCCCCAAAGCTTCAAATGGGCACAAATATATCCTGGTGGCAGTAGATTACTTCACCAAGTGGATAGCGGTAGCATCATATACCACCATCGCAGCATCTCATGTGGTCAATTTTATGAAGAACAACATCATTAGCCATTATTGGGTCCCTCAAGCCATTATCACAAACAACGGAACTCCGTTCGTTAATAAAATGGTGGGCGATTTCCTCGACAAGTTTAAGATTCAACGCCATCGGTCAAGCCCCTTCCGGCTCAAATGAACGGTGGGGTCAAGCCGCAAACAAAACCATCATACACATACTGGAGAAAATGGTGAAAACATATAGTGACTGGTCGAAAAAGCTTCCATATGAGCTCACATCAGACGTCTGTATGGTCTGCCACAGGCACAACTCCATATGAGCTCACATACGGAATGGAAGCAGTACTACCAGTCAAAATCGAAATCTCATCGCTCCGGATACTGCTAGAAAGCGAAGTCGATGAGGGAGAGTGGCAACAAGCAAGGTATGATCAACTGCATCTAACAGACAAAAAGCACATGCGGGCGCTAAGCCACACCCAATGTTACCAAAGAAGCATTGCACAAGCCTACAACAAGAAGGTTCGGAAAAGAAGCTTCAAAGTCGGTGACATGGTCATGAAACGCATCCTACCGCCGCACTTACTAGATCCCAGGGGAAAATTCAAACCCTCGTGGGATTAACCGCTGATCATTCGAGAAGTACTCCCAGGAGGTGCTCTTTGGCTCACCAATCTGAGAGGAGAAGATCTTCTTGAGCCCATCAAAGCCGATAATGTGAAAATCTATTATGGGTAACCATACCTAACCTTGTCAATAATTACAATCGCAAAGTTGTACCCATCACTTTCCTACAAAAAAAAAATGTATATACATCTGCCACCTCTCCCGTCAGAAACACCTGTCATTTCTCCCACACAAAAAAAAAAAGAAGAGAAAACCAAGGCAAAAAAAAAAAGAAAAGAAAGAAAGAAAGAAAAAAAAGGGAACAAAAAGAAAGCAAAAAAAAGGGGCAAAAGAAAATTCCAAAAAAGAAGAAAACCCAAAAAGGAAGAGAAGAAGTCCACATCCCCAAATAACCCAACTAAAGACAGCTTATGATTATACTCAAAGACAAGGACAGGAAGGTCACCGGTTGGCTTGCTATAAAGGAAGTCTCTCCATCGCACCCAAACTTTTAAAAAAAAAAAAAAAAAAAAACGTGCCCAAGCAAAATGAGCGATGCGAAAACCCGAAAGGGCGCCTTGAGCAAAAACAGCGGACATATAGCGGACTTAGTGAAAACCCGAAAAGGCACTAAGGGTAAAAATAGTGCAGCTACCAAGGGGCAGGCAAGAGCAAAAACCCGGGACATAGTGAAAATCTGAAAGGACACTATGGGCAAAAATGACGAGAAAAATCGGACGTCGTGAAAACCTGAAAGAGCGCTACAGGCAAAAATGGTAAGAAACAAAAAAAAAAAAAAGTACAGGTAAAGAAGAAGTCGAGGCAGGAATCATCGCAATGAGATACAAGGAAAGATCAACTTCGAATCAGTGCTCTATCAAACTCTGCTCAAATCCAAAAGACGTGATCCTAGGCATCCTCTCAGGGAACCAAGATCTCAAGTACACAGTCCAGATTACTGCACGCGACGTGGGCTGAGCCTAAGATTCTGATCCCAATCATTCAAAGCACATATCCAAACACTAGCAAATTTGGCACAAACAAAATTTTATTTTCATTTCTGTAAAAATCTTTTTATAAGTATTTTGCTTTCTTCATAAACACAAAAACAAAATAAAATTTTCTCATGCATATAGGATAAGCAGATGATCAACATCGGGAACTACAGGTAAACTCCTATCTCTCGTACATCGATAATCTCTGTCTGAGCCTCTCTATCTCCATGCGCAGGTAAAAGGCCTCATCCCTATTTAGGCGATGTGCCACAAGCATGCTCTCATCGTACCGCCGTCCTACTGCTAGTCGATGAGCCATATCCTCACATGCGTGGCGAAGGACCGTGATCTCTGAGATCAGGTGACCATGCGTGGCCAACAAGAAAGATGGATCGATAAAAGGTCGCTCCTCAAAGGCTTCGAATGAATCATCAACACATGAAGAGGATGAAGCAGTATCGCCCACCATGTCTCGATTAGCAGCCTCGTCAACCAAATGCCAGCCAAGGACCTAACGATAAAGCGACTGCTCTGCCACCCATCGCTGATACGGCATTGTCGCCATGGGAGGAGCCCAAGACTCAAGATCCAAAGTTGTCGCATCTAAGGAGCCCTGCCAGGAAATCTAGACTCGTCTATTAAAAAAGTCAAATCAGAAGGAAGAGGGGCATACCCAAACCCAGAAAAAGCAAAGTCTGGAATATCCCGCCAGAAGCTGAACTGCCTAAGGAAGCGCACAGGATGGTAAGAGCAGTACCCCCGAAGTCCCAACAGCAATAGAGGAGTACGAGCGCCACTACAAATCAGGGGAGAACGATGGAGCCAGGGAGCCTCCCAACTAATCTCCCACCCCTCGCAACTGAGAAAACATACTGCTGTATAACGACTCAGTGGCCTCTACACCAAGGGGAAGGTCACCAAGTAACAAGGACAACACATCATCGCGACGAGAATCCGGCCATAGGAGCAGATGAGTCATGAACAGGTGCTCCCACAACCATACCCGTAAGAAACTACAGGTCAAGTTCAGATTGAAAGCAAACAACAACGCCAAGCAAACAAAAAAAAAATGAAGAAGAAAGAGCAGAGAATACCTGAAGGAATGAGCAACAACCCCGGAGAATACGGGTGCATCCTAGTGAGCACTCGGTCAACCTCAAAAAGAGCTCCGTCAGCACCACGGAAGTAATGCTCCTATGATGCAGGACACGACGGAATACATTTAGCAAAACCACCAGTGATGACTGCCGTCAGCCAGAGAAAAGCAGCTCAACTAAGACATAAAATATCAATGCATTCAAGCACTGAAGCTGACAATCTGACTCAGAACCTCCTCGGGAAGTAGAACAACGATCATACAGGAGCTCAACTAAAAGCTCACCAGCCCTACCCTCTGCAGTAGGAAGAGCTATGAGAAATCCAAACCAGGAGATCAGATCAGTGGGACGAACTGGCTCAGACTAGGGAACATAAGGCTCCCGTCTGAGAGGGAGACCAGACAAGCGTACAAACTCCTCCAATGACGGACCCAACTCGAGATCATTGAAGGAAAATAGGTTCAGCGCTGGAACCCAATCATATAAAGCCACACCCAATAGTCACCAGTCCAGGCAAACTCGATAAAAGTGAAGAACCTCCCGGAAGCCTAAGGAGCCCAGCTCAAAAATCTCGAATTTGGTCAAACTCTCAATCTAGATATGCAATCGCTCAGAACAGGTACTACATGGCTGCAGTCGACAGGTCCAGACGAGTACACCCTCAACAATCTGGAGCCCAAGATCCGCAGGAGAATCATCAAAGATGGACATCCCCTCGTCCAGTAGGTTGATCTCGTGATGGCGGAAAAATCCTGACTCCCCCATCGCATCTCGAAGAGTATCCTGAAAAGCTACGATAGGTGGACCCGAGTCTCCAACGACCGTCACATCAGGGGCAGTCTGGAAAACAGATCCCCCAGGAGCCGCCACGCCTAAAGTATCCCAGTAGCTGATAGCACCTGTACCCTGAGCTCCGACAACAGCTGACTGTCCCATCACTGCCCCGAAATTCGCACCAAAAATCTGCTCGAGGCCATCTGCAAGAAGTCCACCATCCATCAGATCTAAACCGCTCGAATCACCCAAAAGGGGCCCACCACCTATCTGAACCCAATCCATCCCATCCACACCATCCACTCCTGTCAACATATCAACCCCAACACCCAAAAGCGGCCCACCAAAATCCAGACCATCCACCACCCCTCCAACACCATCTCCATCATCTAATGGTCCACCCATGATAATCACATCCAATGGCCCACCAAACATGGAAACATCAAAACCATTAAGTCCATCCAACCCATCAAACCTATCAAAGCCATCCAAATCATTCAAACCCACCCCATGGCCACCATCAATGGAAGTAGGAACTATGTCATGAATGACATTAACTTCCTCACCACTACCTACCACCATCAATCCTTCCATAAATAGATCTCTCCCATCATTCATGGACCCACCAACCTCCCCACCATTTATGGATCCACCAAACCCATCATCATAGTTGGCCATAATGGCTACAAAAAGGAAGGAAAAGGAAGAGACAAAAGAGAAAAGGACAAGGAAGAAGAGACAAAGAGAAAGAGGGAAGATGGGACAAAGAGAATGATCGGATGGCCAGGAACGGACGAGAATGTCCAAAAAGGGACAGAAGGAATGAACAAAGAAGAGGGGTACTCGCTGGAAGAAAAGATGAACGGAGGCGGTAATCGGATTACCACCCGTTGTACTCCAACCATCGCCGTCAGATCTGACAGTTTCGCATCGATACAGTCCTGACAGAACAGAACAGGAAGAAAAAAGGCCCGCTTTCTGGCGAAATCAGGGCACGATCCACTTCAGAAGGGCCAGGGCCATGGGACGTACATTCAAGAGCTCAAATGAGGTTGTAAAACTGATCAAGAAATAATCCACGAAAGCAACATTAAACAACTGAAGTTTCACATAAACAAAGAATCATACAGCTAATGATATATGGTTACATAGTACAATGGAACTAATCATCGTCAGGAAGGTAAGCGTCCGTATCCTTGCAACGAAAATGGGGCCCCAAGATCTCTCCTCCAGCAAAACGTGCGCCACCACCAGGAGCATAGCCAAACTGTAAAATCGGACCGATGTTATATTGCTCACACCAGGAGTTGTACTCTCTATCCAGATCAACAAAGGCGCTGACATCAAATCCCTCCTGGGCAGCAGTCAACTCCCACTCGGGCACCGACCTCCAATCAGAAGGACCAGATGGTAGACTAAGTGGGACCAATGGGCTATCGGACAACTGCTAAAAAATCCTCTCTCCCAGGTACCATTTCCTCACATGAGGGTCCTCCAGAATACGGCGTCGCCGTGAGGCTTGAAATGGCTCCTGAGCTCCGGGAGTAAGCGTCGCATTCATTTAGAGATACGACCTGGTGTGAAACTGTAAAAAGCAGAAAAGTCAAGGGTCGAAAGATAAACGGAAAGCAATACATGGGCCATACAAGGCAAGAAAAATCACTTACATCATCAGGGACAAGGGCATCAATGTTCGACCTCCAAGCGAGATCAGAAAATAGGCGCGTACAGCTGCGGTTATCCTTGTACCACAACATCATACGAAGAAAGGGAGGTGAATGATCGATCAAGGTGGGCGCTAGATAGGGAAAGTGATCGAAAAAGCAGACCTGCGCAAGACCGCAATCAGAAAAGCATACCAAACCATCCCCAGAGAGAATGATGTAACAAGAATCAAGAAAAGTACCTCGATGACTGGATAAAAGCCAATCAAAGATCGGCTGATACAACGGCTGGCCTTGTCCAGCCCTTCGTACAAATGGGCCAGGAGGGCCGCATTCCAGTTGTACAGCGTGAGAAAGGTGATATCTGCCACGAGCGACAATAAACGGGAACTCATCAGTTCATTCTCATGGCAGAAGATCATCGCTCCCATGGGTACAAAATCAGGGTGCGGGCCTTCATCACAGCCGCGGCTTCGGTCTCAGGGATGCATCTGGCAAAATTTGATGATAGCCAAAGCAGCTTGAATCGATGACTGGAGAAATCTGTGACATTTGGCATTGGAAGATCATCCTCGAAAGGGACGGATCCTCCGTCATATTGGAGACCCAGCTGCATGTATATGTCATAAGGAGTAATGCCCCACTCCCCAAAAGGCAACTGGAAGGTATAGGTCTCAGGGTGCCATCGTTCAGCCAAAGAAGACAAGAGGGACATGTTCGTCTTGCTCAGGCAAATCTGAAATAGGTGAGCAAATGGAGTACGCTCCAACACCTCGAAGAACAATGGCTGTGGATCATGGAACCAATCAGGCCAATGCATCCTGACCCCCCGTCCCCTCAAGATCAAAGGCGCACCACCCTCCCGAGCTATATTGGAAAGGTGTCGGCCCTCTCGCGGCATATGGCACGGATCAATCGACTGACGGGAAGGACCAGCCTCATTTCTACTATGACGTAGAATACTGCACAAACAAGGCTCACAGGTAAGTACCCTTCTCACCATAATGTCAAAAGCCCATTTCAAAGGCCATTCTAAGGCCCATTTTAAAAAGCCCACATTTCAAAGCCCATTTCAAAAAGCCCATCTCAAGGTCCATTTCAAAAAAACCCATAAAGCCCAAGCCCATTTTTTAAGGCTTATTTCAAAAAGCCCATAAGGCCCAAAGCCCATTCCAAAGCCCATTCTAAAGCCCATTCAAAAGCCTATTTTTAAAGGCTTATTTCAAAAAGCCCACAAGGCCTAAAGCCCATTTCAAGGCCCATTTCAAAAGCCCATTTTTTAAGGCTTATTTCAAAAAGCCCATAAGGCCCAAAGCCCATTCAAAAGCCCATTTAAAGGCTCACTTCAAGGGCCCATTCCAAGGCCCAGTTTAAAAAAGCCTATCTCAAGGTCCATTTCAAAAAACCCATAAGGCCCAAGCCCATTTTTTAAGGTTTATTTCAAAAAGCCTATAAGGCCCAAAGCCCATTCCAAGGCCTGTTTTCAAAAGTCTATTTCCAAAGGCCCATTTCAAAGGCCCTTTCCAAGGCCCATTTTCAAAAGGCCCATCTTTCAAAGATCAGCATCCACACCTACATGTCCATAACAAATCCGGTCACAACAAGATCATGATGTGGGGTCCACTTGAAAATTCCCATCCATCCATCGTCCACCATAATGACCAATCATCAAGATCGAAGCCGTAAAAGCTCTCAAGTAGGCCCCAAATCATCCGTCCAACGGTCCAGATCACCCAAAATAAAATAATAATAAAAAAAATTAAAAAATAATAATAAACAAATTTTCAAATAAAAGGGTGGGGCCCCTTTCTTATCACACCCCACTCCATCAAAACATAAAACACAAAAAATAAAATAAAACAAAATAAAATATATACAACCAACCATTTAGGCCAAACCAAAAAAAAATCTAATAAGATCCAATGGCTGAGATCTAGTCAGAATAAATCAACGGCCTTGATCATGGCCCTCCCCAAACCCATGAAGAAATCCAACCCTTTAAAAACTCTTTAAATAAGTGGTCCACCCAAAATCTAGCAAGAGCCCACTGATCAAGATTACCTGAAAATGGGAAAAGAAGAAAGGGCAAGAAAAATACAAGCAGAAAATCTATGAAAAATCCTTCAAAATAGCTTCTAGGGACCACAATGGAGTCTCTGGACGTCCCAAGTGATGAATTCAAATAGGGGAAGAGGTGTCATTGGTCGGACCAGCCCACAGCTCGGACCACTGGACCAAACAGTGGACCGGCGTTAGCCGAACTGCCGTCAGTGGCAGTCCGACTGCCGCCCGACCAAAAGTGGCTTAGGCAGCAAGCCTATCCCCTTGGGGTGGGTTGGAGCAACTAGTTTTCCCTTTTGTCCATTGTATAATAACCTCATAAAAAGACAAAAAGAAAAGACAAAAAAATAATAAAAAAAAGAAGCTCCTTAAAAACTCATGATAAGTTCAAATTCTCGCGAGAAATTGAGAATCTCAATAAAGCATACCTTGAATATTGCTGAAAAATGCAAAAACACAAAAAAGAGATACAAAAAAGAAGGAAAAAGAAAATATTTAATAATTAGCCCCATCAGTTAATAAAAACCAGACGATCATGACCGTCCATGGGTCGGATGGATATTTCCAAAAATTCAAAAATATATATACATAATTTGAACAATTAGCTCACTAATTTACTAGTAGAGGCCAAAGACCAAAAAAATAAATATATAATACAAAAAAGGATAATATATACAATAAAAAAATGAATGAAAAATGAAAAGAAAACAAAAAATATATAAGTAAATAATAACTATAAAAGAACAAAAAATAAAATAATAATAATAATAATAATAATAATAACCATTAACCCCATTAAATTATTAGTGGAGGCCATCTGACTTTGCTACAAATAAAAACCGAACGACGACTCCCACCCGCAAGATCAAACGGATATTTTTCAAAAACCCAAAAATATCTTCAAATAAAATCCCCAAGGAGTCTAGCTCCAAAGAGGATAGTTTTTTTTAAAAAAAAATTCAAAAAACGCACGCTGCGCGCGGTACACTGAGGAATCTTGCATATTACCCAGTCGCGGTCAGTGCAAATAGCTAAATAAGATTCGATCTCCCCTGGTTTCCCCGGAGGATAAGCGAATCCATACATGATACATGTATGATTGGCCCGATCTCTATATCTGGACAGTCGTACGAATGCTAGTAGAAGTGAGTGGATCAATCTTTGGAAAGAATAATCAAACTCAAAGTGACAACAATCCATTGTAACTAAAGTATCAGAATCAGCAGACTGCATTGTAAAGGATTACCTGCACATACCTAGTAAGAGAAGTTCGTAAAATTTGATCAAGTCCAAGTCGACATAGTGAGTTCCCCGTAAGGCCGCACCAACGCGCAGGGGCAGTTAACCACTTTGACGATCAAACAGAACGAATACTCCTAGGGTGATTACATAGCAAAGGAATGACAGACCAAACAGTATGGGAATCCTCGTAAAGCCGCACCAACGCGCAAAGGCCCTACTTTCAGACTTACCCTCCAATGCTATTAACAATCCGACGTGAAAGGGTTATGATTGGTGACCCGTAATGTGGCACCATCGCGCAGGACAATCACAACGCTTTCCTCAACCATCGTGATATGTGCAAGTCATCTATTTTCCAAGTAATCAACTGACAATGATACAATGATAGACAACAGATTCGAATCACCATCCTTTCTGACCAGAAGGGTGGGGTGTCCACTCGCTTTGGCCTTCGATTGCTCGCATTCTCGGCCAAAGAAGGGCATCTGTAGACACCCCACCCAGGCTAACATCTCAAGAAGGCTAGGACAAACCAGGAATCATGATCATATCCAAAACCTAAAATCCTGACCCAAAATCCCAAACTTCAAATCCGTAATCATAACCATTCAACCCACTAACAGCCCCCACCTATACCTATCTGAGCCCCTTACCTGAACCTGAAACCCTAATTCAAACCTTACCCGAACTCGAAACCCAAATCTGAACCTTACCCGAACTCGAAACCTAATTCCGAACCTTACCGAACCGAAACCCTAATCTGAATCGTACCTGAACCCAAAAACCTAATATAAACCATTATAATCTCCCAAACCCAACCTAAAGTCCCAAACCTAGGACCTATCCAAGACGAGTCAACCTAGAAATACACCTGGACGTACCAAAAATCCAAAAAAAGAGACCATCGGACGAATCAACGCATCAAGCAAAGCCCACACGCTCAAGCCCGGCCCGAGTGCGGCTCGTGCGGTAGTTTGACTACCGCCAGTGGTACTCCAATTACCACCGCTCGCGGCTCGGGTGTGGACAACTGTCCCAACGTCCAAAAGTTAACTTTCTCAAGAAATTACCCCTCCAACCTTCACTATTTACCATTTTACCAACACCATGAGCCAATGAGAGAGCGCCACGTGGCACTCCCCTCTCCTCAACCAACCATAACTTGCCACCACATCTTTTACCCCTCCTAAACCTTACAATTACCATAAGACCAAAATCATGCTACCCGTAGCTTATAAACGTGCACCTCCTGAAATTCGCATCTAGCTTGTTTCTGTGCTCTGCATCAATGTGAACGTATGAAGTGCAACTGAACACTCTGAGATGTGCACGGTTCACTTCTTTCCCAGTCCATGTTTCTTCTGATAGCTCACCATCCAATGATGTTGAGGGACTTCTATTGATGAGATATACGGTAGTATTCACAACATCTGCCCAAAAGGTCTTGAGCAACCCTGCATGTAACCTCATGCTCCTAGCGCGCTCAAGGATGGTCTTGTTAATGCGCACAGCCACACCGTTTTATTGTGGTGTCCTTGGAATTATTTTCTGATGTTTGATTCCATTTGTCGCACAATACTCCTCAAATCTCTTATCACAGTATTTTCCCCCATTATCTGATCTGAGACATTTGACTGTTTTACCTGTCTTGTTTTCTACCATTACTTTCCACTTCTTAAATATATCAAATACATCAAATTTGTGCTTTAAGAAATAAATCCACAGTTTTCTACTAGTATCATCAATAAAGAAAATAAAATAACGTGAACCACCAAGAGATGATACCTGTGCCAGTCCCCACACATCAGTGTGTACAAGCTCCAACAGATGTGTCTTTGGAGCGCATCCTGTTTTCTTGAAACTTACCCTCTTCTGCTTGCCATACACGTAGTCCTCGTAGAATTCTAAGTCAATAGACTTCAGCCCTGGTAGCTTCCCTTTTGACAATAACACTTTCATCCCCTTCTCACTTATATGTCCTAACCTCTGATGTCATAACTGCCCATTCACTCCAGTTGATGCGACTACGAGTGAACTATATGATCCTGAAATCATGTATAAAGTACATTCCTTCTTGCCTCGAGATATCACTAAGGCACCTTTTGTGATCTTCCAGGAATCACTAGTGAATGTCGTCACATATCCGGTATCGGTCAACTACTCCATTGAGATCAAGTTCCGTTTCAAACTTGGTACATGTCTGACATCCTTCAATTTCAAAGTCATTCTGTCTTTCTGATTTATATGAACGTCTCCCTTTCCAACAATACTGTACGACTCATCATCACCCAGGTAGACTCTCTCAAAGTCACCTGATACATAATTACGTAAAACTTCCTTACATGAAGTGGCATGAAACGAAGCACCCGAGTCTATAACCCAAGACTCATTCCTCGCATCAAAAAACAAGATCAACGCATCTGTGTCACTCTCCTCAGAAAGATTCACTGAATCCTTCCCACCTTGAGAGCTTCCTTCTTGTTTCTTGAGCGCCCTGCAATCACGTTTCAAGTGCCCCTTCTTCCCGCAATACCAACACCCGTTTTTGTCTTTCGGTCCCTTGGACTTCTTTCTCGACTTAGAACGTTCATGTTTATTGCCTCCTTTGTTTAGCGATCTTCCTCTTTCTTCAAAGTTTAGAGCATTCCCTGAATCCTCTGAAACTCCTGATGCCTTTCTTCTAGATTCTTCGCTGAGAATTAGACCGGCAACATCATCAAATTTTAGCTTTGTTGACCCTAAAGAATTGCTCACAACAATCACCAAACCATCCTAACTGTCTGACAAATTGGACAAGATCAATAATGCCCTGACCTCATCCTAAAAAATAATGCCAACGGATTCCAACTGACTCATGATTGTATTGAACTCGTTTAGATGCTCAGCCATGCTCCTACATCTGACATCTTCATCTCGAATAGTTGTTTCATAAGATGAACCTTGTTGGACGCTGAGGGTTTTTCATACATGGTGGTTAAGGCTTCCATTAATTCTTTTGTGGCTTTCATCTTGGATATATTGAAGGCGACACTCTTAGACAAAGAGAGTCGGATCATTCCTAAAGCCTTTCAATCCAATAAAAACCATTCATCATCTGTCATCTTCTCTAGTTTCTTCTCTTTTCCTCCTAGAGGAATATAGAGGTCCTTCTGATACAGATAATCCTCCATCTGCATCTTCCAGAAGGTAAAGTTTAAACCATCAAAGTTCTCAATTCTAGTCTTCCCTTCTTTCGTCATCGCTCCCAATAGAACTAAAACCAATAGCTCTGATACCAGTTGTTGTGCAGCACGCCAACAATGCAGTGAACTGAGATCCAATCTCTGATCTCACCCATAAACGATAAACAAGAAGAAATATAAACTAGAAAAAGAATCAAAGCATTCCAAACAAACCACAAGACAAGTTATACGTGGAAAAACCCCAACAAGGGTAAAAAACCACGGATGCAAACTTCCACTATGAAGAAAACAAAGATTACAAGGCAATATACTAACCTCTTCCCTTGGAAATACAGAGAAAACCCTTTGCCCACACCTTGGAATAACTCTCATAATACCTAGAAAAGCCCTAAGTACCCCTATTTATAGTTTAGGCAACTTTCCTTTCGCACCCTTATAAAAACCAACTAAAAAATCCGCAGTCCGCATCAAATTCGAAAACGAATCTGCGTAACCTCGATTGGTCGAGCAGGGTGCTCGACTGGTCGAGTGGACCTTCGACTGGTCGAGCATGGGCCTCGACCAGTCGAGTACCACGGAACCAAAAAACCAATGCTCGCTGGACTTTGAGTCGAGCCTATCCATGACTGGTCGAGTGGGCCACTCGACCTGTAGAGTAGGGCACTCGACTAGTCGAGCGACCGTCCAGATGTGGCTCCACATCTGGACAGAAGATCCATATCAAAGTCGGGGGAGTTGAAGAGAAGCCGCATCAAGATTGTGTGAGACTCCTGTAGGAGTGCACGTAAATCCTTGTGTATGATCATAATGATTTATTGCGAACCTATAAAAAAAACCATTGAAAAGGTTAATTGTGAACCTATAAAAAATAATTGAGATAGTAAATCTGAAAAACTTAAGTTTGAATTTGTCATCTGGTAGTAGAGTAAGGAATTTAGTCAAGCCACTATATATTCTTATATTTGCAATTGTGATATTTGTTTACACCTCTATTTATGCTTGTGATTTGATTTATATATTTCATATGGATGCATGATTAGATTGTATACTAGGTGCTAAATGCATTGAACACACTAGATATATCTATCTCACCCTATAGACTGTAAGGCCCGTATCCTAGTCTGCACCGTTCCTTAGACTCCCGCGATCATCCCCGTCGAATTCTGGCAACCCTCGACCTGTAGTCGGCATTTGTGCGCGACCTTAAGTTGCATCCCGAAGATCTGAGTCGACTCGACCCAAGACTTGTATCATTGCGACCGTACCATCACCGTGGTTCCAACGCCGCGTCTTGCGCACTGATGCGATATCTAAGCCAGAAGTTGTGGGCCCGCATTTATTTTGAGAAAAATGTCACGCATTGCGAATCTCGATAGAATCTCTACCCAATCCATCACATCAATCAATCAAGTATTAGTTAAGTACACATCCCATCACAACCCATCCCTCTCTTACACAAGTCATCCCCAAAGTTAACCCTCATGTCACTCACACCCATCACTCACCCATCCATTTTCAACCCATCACAACCTCTCTCCCTCTCATTCTCTCTACCATTCCAAGCAACCAAAGAGAGGACCGTCCAAGCTTCCCAAGAGAGCCAAGTGTGGCCCACTTTCTGCCCCCTCATCTCTCATCATAGCCCTTCAATCTTCATCATCCTCCATCAAAGTTGAAGCTGAGGAGCTTAGCATTCCAAGGAGCCTAGAAGATTATCAATCGGTGGGTATTTTGTAGGGTTTGATTGCAATTTTTGTGATGGGCCAAGTGGGGCCTATCGATTGATGGTATGGATCTTACTTTGGACCCTAGGTGTGGCTGATGGCCCACCTTGATTCATATGATCATCCCGTGAAGGGGCCATTCTCTATGGACCCCATCACGATGTTTATTTTCCTATTGTGAGGAGGTCATCTAGACCTTGCATTTTTTGTGAAAAAGGGATATCCACCGTTGATTTTTATGATTTAGTGCCCACATGATTTGGGACTCATTTTAATGTATGTATTGTATTTACATGGCCCACCTTGGGAGGGCTCATAGTGGCGGAGCCCCTCCCCTCCACTGCGCGTCTCTCTCTCTCTCTCTCCCTTTTATTGTGGACCCCACTGTGGTGTATGTATCCACGATGTCCAGCAGTGGGCCGCCCAATGTCTAGCAGCAGCGACCCACCTTGTTGCTGGCTGGCCTGGACGAGGGAGAAAACAAATAGCAGCGTGATCCAAACACGTGTGACCCACCGTGATGCATGTGATTTATCCAGGCCGTCCATCCAGGGCCTGGACGCTGGAGCATTTCAATAATAATATAATAATATATAATATTATATGGTGGGCCCCACGTGAGACCCACCTTTGTGGAAGCAGATTGGCTGGTGTACTTACAGTAGCTATATAGCTGTTGTATTGACATCAGCAAGTTCTGCGGGTTTGATCATAAGGTATGTGTATATCCACACCGTCCAACATTGACGGTGGGACCCACCTTTGATGTTTTATATCCAAATCGTTTGTGCATAGCACGTAGAGCCCACCTTGATGGCATACTGCATCCAGCACGTGAGGCCACCATGATTCATGTGTTGCATCTGCACCGTCCAACTTCCTGGATGGTGGGACCGTCCCTGATATATGTGTTTATCTACATAGTCCACCTGGATGGTGTGACCCACTAGGAGGTATGCGTTTCATATTCACGCTGTCCGTTCGATGGGGCCCGTCTGCCACATACAGGGACCACCTGCTGGCTGTGTAGGGCCCACCTGCTGTGTGGCCCGTTCTGATGTATTCGAGGCCCAGATGGTGAGGCCCAATGCGATGTATTTAAGGCCCACGAGATGCGGCCCATTGTGATGTATATGAGGCCTATGAGATGTGGCCCATTGTGATGTATATGCGGCCCATGTAATGAGGCCCAATGTGATGTATATGCAGCCCATGTAATGAGGCCCATTGTGATGTATATGCGGCCCAGATACGTGGCCCATTGTGATGTATAAGTGACCCGTGTTTGAGGCCCAATGTGATGTATATATGGCCCATGTAATGAGGCCCATTGTGATGTATATGCGGCCCATGTTTGAGGCCCATTGTGATGTATATGCGGCCCGTGTTTGAGGCCCATTGTGATGTATATGCGGCCCGTGTATAAGGCCCATTGTGATGTATATGCGGCCTGTGTATAAGGCCCATTGTGATGCATATGCGGCCCGTGTATGAAGCCCAAGTGATGTATATGTGGCCCTTGTATGAGGCCCAAGTGATGTATATGTGGCCCTTTTGTGAGGCCCGATGTGATGTATATGAGGCCCTTATATGAGGCCCAATTGTGATGAGTGATTCCACCATGATGTATGTGTTATATTCACATCGTTCATCCATTGCTCTAAGGTCGTGGCCCCCATTGCCTTGAGAGGCCCACCCTGATTTATGGGCTATATGACCACCATGGGGCTGCCTTATGAGGCCCATCATGATGTATGTGTTACATACACGATGTCCATCCATTTCCCCGATTTGTACAAGGGTCGTGGGCCCCATAGAGGGTTAGATTCAAATCCCAAGTGGACCGCACACTAGGAGATAATAGTGGTTAAATGTCCACCATTGAAATCCTCTCTAGGGCCCGTTGTTCAGCCCATTACCTTGGGAACAATGATGGTTAAATGTCCACGTTGTAATCTCCCTAAGGCGCATTGTTAGGCCCATTCTCATCTCCTCTTATTGGGCTTACCACAAACCGTTGGGCCCCCATTGATGATTATATTACCCACCTTCCCTTATTAGGTTATCCCAATCCATTGGGTCCCCATTGATGATACCCATCTCACCCTACCGGGCTAACCCAAACCCTTGGGCCCCCATTGACGCTAGTGATACCCATCTCACCCTACCGGGCTAACCCAAACCCTTGGGCCCCCATTGATGCTAGTGATACCCATCTTTCCATTGATTAGGTTATCCCAAACTGTTAGACCCCCATTTGATAATGATGTTTTTCATCATACCCTGTAGGACCACCTAAGCCTTGGAGCCCATCTTGTGTTTGTACCGGGCCTTCCATAGGGAATGTGGCCCACCTAGATGCATGTGTTTGTCCAAGCTTAATATCCCAAACCCGAGGCCCACTTAGATGATGAGTAGGACCGTTTGTAGGGTTACATAGTCCTAGATGTGTGGATCCTACCAAGGCTGCCTTGTATTCGTATCGGGCCCTCATAGGAAAGCCCAGTTGTTCATGATAAAGGGAGTGAGGAAACCCACTTGTTGTACTTAGATTCATCCTCTTGTACACCCGCTTGACTCGCCTCGTGAGATGTCGTGAGATGTGTTCTACTCTCATAACTGATTGATAGGACTTTGATATTATGTATGTATCATCCACACCGTCCAGTTACCCCTTTTGGAATGAGAGTGAGGCTCATCCTTGACGTTAGTATGTCATCTAAGCCATCCATTCTTTGTAGGATGAGTACATCATCACCCCTTGCCGTAGATGGAAGAATATGTGGTATCAGGTTTGGTATATCCACTATATAGAACCTATCTCGATGTATGGGCAAGATCCGTCGTCCTTCTAGTGGACCCTGTCTTGGAATATATGATATACCAGTATCTTGGAAGGCTAATGTTAGTGTAACGTGGGATATGCCACATGGACTCCTATAGTTGTAGAAGGAGCATGTTGTTTAGTTTATACTCTTGGTATGTGACCTACCGGTGAAGGTCGATTGTGGATTATTGTTGTCTGCCTTATTAGATAATCATGCCTATGTACTTTATTACATCATGATACATGCCCATACGCATCATATGTATGCTTGTTATGAGGAGTGACTGATCATAGCATGTGCCGTTGGGTTGGTTTATTATGGGACTTCTTGTGAGATGGAGTGGCCCCACATGAGCGCATGATACGTGTAGGTTTGATGCATGACTGGATAGTATGACTCATGCATCTCACATTTATGTGGCATGATCACTGTATGCCTTAACGACATCAGGGCCATGGCCTCCACAGGTATATCGTGGATGGCCAGTTGGGACACCGAAAATGTTTAGTTTTAGCATATAGGCATCTAATGTATTCATGGGTGAAAGTCCATAAACCCCTTGGTACCAGGGATGCTCCAACGTCTAGACTGAGTGGATATATGAGCGCCGAGTGCCGAATACCAGGAGGCCGCGCTTCCCACTGTGTCGTGGTCGGTTGAAAGGGGGTGTGGTCTTACTCGGCCGAGGGAGTAGGCAATGACTAGGCTGAGTCTGACCCAACTTAAGGAATGAGTCCACTATCGACAAGTCGGGTCGATATTGGTAGGCGGATAGTGACGTCTCTTCCACTTACCTAGTTGTGTGCTTGATGGGGAGGCAAGCTAGTGTAGAGTGTAGTAGACCCCGGTGATGATCCCAGAGATGTAGGGTACTGATATGTCGACTTACTGAGCAGGAATTGCGTACTCAGTATTTGACTCATTCATTCACCATTCACTCAGGCTGGTGGTGCGCAACCAAATCATTATGTATACCTTCACGATGGCTAGGATTTCAGTTATGCGCGTGACCAACCTGAGATCAGGAGTTTACTACATTGAGTCGAGCTATCCAAATTCAGGTATAAGACTGGTTTGGATAGAAGTCCCTTGTAATGGGCCCCACAGCTTGCGATACTACGTACTATCATCCAGACTTCACACTCCAGCTTGGTCGTTTCTTTCGCACCACACATACACCACCCTATAAGCTTTCTATAAGCTTATGCACGACCGTTGCGTGCAGGTAACGTTAGGTCACAGCAGCATTGAGGCAGGAGCTTGTGGTAGATTACTTTGGAGATTTTGTTATTTATGTATTTTCCTTTCAGCATTGTACTCAAATGTTCATATTAGTGGATATGTGATGATGATGTTGCCTTTGTGATTTGGGTACACTTGTGGTTATGCTCCTTTACAAAAAAAAAAATCACACCGAAAAATCCTTCTTGTAGGATCCCAGGATTAGAATCTTGCATATGGGTGCTGGAAGTCGAGAATGGGGTACTACGAAGGCTGTCGGCGCCGGATTCGGCGATTAGGAATTCTGTGAACCCAGTTTCTGAGTTTGGGGCGTGACATAGACTACTTTGCTGTTATCTCTTTTATTGTCTATGAGCTTGGACCTAATTCATTGTGAATTAATTTGTATTAATTGGTGGATAATTTTAAACGGTCTTATTCACCCCCCATTAGGACTTAGCCACAATTCTAAACTCTATAATCTTCCGTGCAATTTCAGATGAAGCCATAATGGTTATGGGCAAGGTACATGAAGGCATTTATGGAGCAGACTAGGTAGGTCAGAAGATGCGGTTGTTGATTCGAAGGTATGGTTACTACTAGCCGATTACATAAAAGGATTACATGAAATATGCAAAAGGATGCCAGGCATATCAGAGACATGGTCTGTTGCAGCATGTCTCGGTATTAGAGCTCTATCCAATTGTAAAACCATTGCATTTTCTAGGTTAGGCCATCGACATCATAAGACATATATTTGCCCTCCTCGAATCAATAAGGTTTCATCATTGTGGTAATTGATTATTTCACCAAATGGGTGGAGGTGCGACTGACGAAAGGAGATGGGTAGGTAGAAATTATTGATTTTATTAAAGAACATTTCATCCACCAATTCAACATCCCCAAGATTGTAGTGCCCTGAAAATCGGGGGTCGAGCATAGGCCCGACTCCCGAGTTCCAACACATCACTTATGCAACATAGATAATGATGATTAAATGTTGACCGTGTTAGTGCATTAAACATGAGTGAGATTAAGCTAAATCAATATATCATACTCCAGAGACAATTGAATCACGCAAGTGGAAGACTGCCATAGATAGATAATAAACATATAAGTTGTAGTATATCTCCAGAGTAGAAACACATCCCAGTTGAAATATTACAAGTATCGATTCAAAATACAAAATGTCAAAAATGTGATGGTCCTCTACGATGTATAAGCCCTGAAGCCCCGTCGATTCAGAACGGTTCACATGAACTTGCCTGAATACTGCATGTACGAGAATGCCTCCTCGTCCTCACAAAAGTCCGGCTTCGCCTCAGGAGTCACGTCGCCATCTGAAATCAAGATAGAGTCTGGTTGGTGTTTAAAACACCGTCCCGTAACGTGGGAGTGAGTAATCAACTCAGTGGAACTATACAACAAAGGTTAACATGTTATCAATTCAGTCAAGCAGTAATGATAAAGCAGTAAAATCAAACATCTCTAAATACTCTTATTAATGCAAGAATGATATGAACAATGATGCATGCCCTAGCCTACTCTCCCTCAGCGACTTCATCTTACGATCGCGGCATGAAACCCTTCCTCAGTGCTTGACCTGCTACGCCAAACACACACGTAATGCAGTGCATACACGTGATTAACCAGATTCTTATTAGTCCTTTTCATACGGTAGGATTGAGAAACTAAGGTACCTCCCTTATGTCATTTCCCAAACAATGATCCATCCTAGGGTCGTCAGTCCTAGTAACTCCCATACGATGTTGCGGTTCTAGGTCACTGCAAAAGCCTCATCACCTGATTAGTGCAGGCCTAGTTTATACTCTGATTACTATAGAAAGGCTCGTCGCCTCAACGCAGGTTTAGAGTATGCTCAAGGTCACTACAAAGGGCTCGTCACCTTATCAGTGTAAGCCGACAGCTCGAATACAGTGTCTCATACCACCGTATTCGGCTCACGAGCTTTGGTTGCTCATTGGTCACTACGGGTGGACTCGTCACCTCGGCGTATGCCGACAGCTCGACCACGGTGTCCCATACCACCATGTCCGGCTCATGAGTCTTAGCGGATCGAGGTACCATGGTTTAACGGGGTTTCACTGGTGAGTTTGGTACCTTAGGTTCAATTATTAGCGTCCAAACATGGTGAACATACATCGGGCCAATCGGGTTACTTGACGAGCTCAACTAGCACGAGCGCACATCAAATCGATTGACATGGAGCGCGTGAGCACTTCGTGTGGCCTAACCACTGCCGACGACCAATGTACGGCTCGAGTTCACCGAACACGTCTAAGGTGGTGAAAACAACCTCAGCCACCAAATCAGGGCCTATTACCGATTGCTTAGACTATATCATAGTCCCAACCTCATTCAATTTCAACAGGTAATCACATGAGACAATCAAAGCAGTAATGAACAAATAATTCAATTCTTACAATCATATGAGCATGTTGTAAAGTGAAACACAAACATGATTTCACACACATTCATCCCATAAATAAAACAGACGTCATAATGTAACGTACATAGAGGAAATCATACACGTAATTAAGGTAACCGAGATTCATATCTCAACCCTCATACAAAGTACTTCTTAGTAACAACTAGCTCCTTCGGACATTTCTACAAACACTTAGGCTAGATACATCATCATACATGATGTATGTTGATTGCTCATGTATTAGGCCAAATCCTTTTACTAGGGAGTTGCCCCGTATACCACACGCATATACCCACGGCAGATAATCATGGCATGCATGAATCCGGGTTCCACATTCATTTAATCATTTCCACAAACACTTTGGCTACACACTTTAACATATAGAACGTATATTGACTATGACGTAATTTAGGGCAAATCCCTTCGCTAAGGAGTTGTCGCATATATATCAAATATATATCCACAACAGATAATCATGTTAGGCACAAATTCAAATTCCATACGTATTCAAACATCTCAACATATACATAGAATACACTATATTCCACATAGTTCATATATAATTGTAAGGCGAAACAGACTACGCATTTTGCATGTGAAATAACACCCACGTCAGTTATAAATCATTAACCGACATTGAAAGCCTTGAAAACCATAACCTATACATTTATAGTCCGCACCTTACACCGGTAAACGCGTATTGAACTCAGTTTGTAAGCCAAGTCGTTGTCTACGACACGAGGGCCACCTATAGCATGTAATAGGTCAACTATTTCATCCCTTAGCCTATTTGAAACCCTAGAACGGATTAGGGTTAGGATTTCTTACCCAAGTACGGTGTTGGAAACACCGGAAGAACTACACGGGAGTGGTGTTTCAGCAGGTGGATTAGCAGGGAAGAATCCCAGGAATCTTCACCAACTTCTCTCTCACTTTCTCTCTCTTTACTCTCTTCTCTCTCCTAGGGTTTTTCCCAAATTCATATAGAGTGAATGAGAGAGGGTTTAAGGTCCTTATATAGGCCTAAAACTGATGGAAATGGCCCCAGGGCCAAGGTATACTTAAGTTATAGCCAAAGGAGGCTTGTTCCGATCCAACGGAGCACTTCTGGAGGCCCTTTTCTATGTGCGATCGGACTTAAGCTCCCTGACCATGGATCTAGGTCGAGTTAAGTTTTTGGTCCGATCGGATCTACGGATCGACCGCGGCGGACCAGTTTCAGTTCGATGGTCACCGAAACTCGATCTGGGCCACAAGTACACTGCCATGTATGGGAAATTTCTCCCGATCCGAGGGTGTATTTTGGTCAGATTCTAACAGTCTGAATCCTTATATTCGGCCCGCAAGCGACAAGTCTCAGATTACTTAAGTTTAGATTTTTATTTCTAAGATATCCACGTTTCTCACACACTTCACTCCGGGCTCAAGCAAATAGCTTCGAGATACTATCTGAACTTGATTTCCGAGGTGGTGGTCAAGTCCGTCAAGGCGGTCATAATCGCTTAGTTTCGAGGTAATCGGACTTTCGACGTGCGGTCCAGGTCCGATACGGAGTTTCGTGATGCTCCCGAGAGCAACTGGGTAATGAGATTGATCCTAGATTATAAGGTAACGTAGCGTCGATGATTCTGCAAGTTTTGGGTCTTGCAGATCGTATTTAAAGTGATTAGTGCTAATTTCGCATGAAATCTAGTTTAACACTAGTTAACTCTTGCCTAATTGCTAAAGGATTTGGTCCTTAGTGATTTCTGCCTGAGGTGATATTCGAGTCTTTGTACGGATTTTTCCGAGACGTTACAATAATTATTATAGATAAAGGAACAACTTTCTCAAGAGCACAAATCTAAGCTTTTGTAGCGGTGCGCAAGTTTAAGTTTGTATATTCCACATCATATTATGCTTAGGCCAATGGACATGTCGAGTCAAATAACAAAACCCTAAAGAATATCATTAAACGGATGGCAATGAATAATTCACGATTGTGGCATACAACGTTGTCGGAAGTATTGTGGGTTTATTACACTTCATAGAGAACCAGTACATGGATGACACCTTTCACACTAACATATAGACATGATGTTGTATTGCCCATGGAAGTTAACATTTCTTCCCTAAAGGTAGCATATCATCACAAGCGAACTCTAGAAAAATTCACTGAGTCCATGCTTATGACGTTAGAAGAGCTGGACAGTGTTCAATTGCAAGCCCTGTATAAATTGAAGGTTCACAAACTCAAAGTCGTTATAACATAAAACAGGAAGGTGACAGGGAAAAGCTTTGCTGAAGGAGAAATAGTGTCGAAAACTAGCTACCAATTGGAGCGAATGACAAAAAATACAGTAAATGGTCACCAACATAGGAAGGACCGCTGAAGATTAAGAAAGTCATACATGGAGGAGCGTATTTGTTATAAGATATGAACGACTGAGAGCAGAAATCCTTTTAATGGCCAATATCTGAAAAAGTATTATCCTACACTATGTGAGTCTATATAAACTAAAGAAAGGATAGCCACCGATAAGACTCAGCCAAAATGAAGAATGAAGTAATAAGGAAAAGATCATCTGGCACAAAGATTTGTTACGAGACATTATTTAAATATTTTTGGCCGATCCAATTTGTAAGTTTTGTCCTCGTCTGATTAATAAAATAATGGCCAAGTTTCGAGCTTAGGTTGTCGCCTATTGAGAGCATCATTTTCAGTTTTATAAATGAAACACTGGGTTTCATATCCACAATAAAAGCTGACAATCATGCTAGGAGAATTCCAACGCTCGCATTAACTTGCATGACGATCGAACGCGAACCCCATGCTGTCACGCATTGAGAGTCAGAATAGCTATTGAAAACTTAAATGTTAAACGTCCCATCACATTTCTCGATATGAAAGGATGTGGAGGCATTGTTTACACTCATTTTCGATGCCCTGACGTGGACCAATGGAAATTCACCACGTGTTAACATTACAGACTTAGTATTCATGAAAATCATACTTGCACTTGAGAGTATTTTCGATTGATCTTCCCTTCAGTGATACGCGTTCCGTTATTAATGCAGAGGCACAAACCCTTACACATGCCTTTAAGGGAGCAAACCGTCGTACACTATGTGGCCACGATTAAATGAAACAATGAATGCAGCAACGTACCTGGAACATCTATAAAAGATCCATCAAGGTAAGAATCCTAACATGGATCAGCCTATGATATACTCGGTAAGACTGTCTCTCATAGTTCTTTTAAAATGGGAGATCTTCCCAGAGACGTTTGGAGAATTCACGAAGGCTTTGAAGACCCCGAATATCTGAAGATCAAATCCATATCCAAGCAAATCTAGTTGTAGTTAGGACCCAAATCGGAAGAGAGTGAACATCAAGCAGATCAGGTCCCAAGCCATACATAAATCGAAATTAAGAGAATGTGAGAGCTTGATGAAAGATCTTGCCCAAGTCGTCTGATAACGGATCAATATTAGGTGAATCCACACTATCTAATCCCTCCAGCACTCCAAACCATCAGGGAGCAAGTTTCAAATGCAGGAGGTGGGCCATCAGACGAGTGGCCATGATTGATTTGAGGTCCGAGATTAACAATCTCCTTATTGATCTCATATTCGATTAGTGGGTCAGGAAGATCTCACATCAAGGGATCAACTATGAGAAGAAGATCCGAGAAGCTAACAATTTTAGATCTATCTAGAGTCCTTATCCGGAATGTATCCCAAATACGCGGAAAATTCAACAAAGAAGCCCAGCGAGAGTTTAACCGATTCGATAAGCTATAAAAGGAGCACATAAAGAAAGGCTCAAGGCCTTATGACAAATACATTTATATACTTTTTACAATTTATCTTTAATCTATCTTCACTTTTATCTTAGTATATCCTAGCCTAGTTCTAACATAGATCGTTACTGTCTAGCTTCCTCCGCTACAATACCTTAGGATTAAATTAATGTCAACATCCCTAAGTTGATGGATTCCAATCAACTAAGTTCTTGCTTAGGCGATTACACCTCTTTGGTCACATCCTACTGATCATTCTCATCGATCATTTGTTCTTATAGATAGATTAGGTATTTATCTTTTGTTTATTTATTACTTTGGTTATTTCGATACTCCATCGATTGTAATGAGCCATATATTCAAATATTATTAAAAGCGGCATTGTTTAACCTTCGTTTTTGTTTATTTGTTCATCTCTATTCCTTCGAGAAGTATAAAACTAAATTAGTGATGAAAGGACAAATCCTTAGTATACGAGGCAAAAAGAATCCATTCGGAAGGGCTAACCACTACCCTTTCACAAGTTGTCTGATCGTTATCACAACTGATGGTTGAGACAATAACTGGATCATGCATCCTGTCTATAATCAATTTGACTCAGCAAAGGGCACTAGTGTTCGATCAAACATTGAGTCGAGTGCGACTCTAGCGTGCCCGCACTTTTTAATCGCACACGAAATCTAAATACATGCCCTTTATCACACGTGTGGTCTTGTGTTTGATTGAAATGCGATCGAATAATTTTGTTTTTGGCATGTTAGGTGGGACTAAAACCTCTTTGGCTACCATAAATATTCGTTACACATTGGTCAAAAGGTATATCCAAAAAATGAGGTAGATCAAAATCTCAGGTGGACCATTCCAGAGGAAATACTGGTGATTGAACATCCATCAATAAAAACTTCCTGGGGCCACAAAGTTTTTTTATCAAGCTAATATTTTCTTTTTTCCTTCATCTTGGTTTGTGACCAAATCAACAATTTGGATGGAAAGAAAAAGTTTACAATGAGCCCTAAGAAGTTTTTAATGGTGAGCTTTCAGTCACCACCACTTTCCTATGGTGTGGTTCACCTAATATTTGGCTATACCTCACTATTGGTCTTATGCCCTAAAATAATGACCTAAAATGGATGGACGATATGGATAAAACACATCATTTTGGGCCCCACAGAGCACCATCCAATAGGACAGTGTTAATAGGCAATCGGGTCCCCTACTGACACTACCCAATCACTGCTAGATGGTGCTTTCTGGGCCCTACCATGATGTCTTTATTTTATCCACCCTGTCCATCCATTTTGCCAGCTAATTTTAGGCATCAACTTAAAAATGAGACAGATCAAAATCCATGGTGGACCATACTATAGAAAATAGTGGTGATTGAACACCCACTATTAAAAACTTCATGGGCCACAAAAGTTTTGGATCAAGCTGATATTTGTATTTTTCCTTCATACTGGTCTTTGTGACCTAATCAACAGGTTGGATGGTAAATAAACATTACAATGGGCCCTATGAAGTTTTTAACGGTGGGCATTCAATCATCATTGCTTCATATGGTGTGGTCCACTTGTTAGTTGGATCTGCTTCATTTTTAGTTACATGTCCTAAAATAATGATCTAAAATGGATGGACAGCATGGATAAACATAAACATCATTGTGGGCTCTATAGAAATCTGCATATTTCAATAGGCAATCCTCATCTAGGGAGAACACAAGCCCAGATTGCATACCAACATTGCTAGTGATGACTTGACTACAGGATGATGGTGTTATGTGAACCACACCACAAGAAACAAGTGGAGATTGAATGCTCCCATTAAAAACTTTTAAGGTCTACAAAAGTTTTAAATCAAGATATTTGTGTTTTGGCCTCATCCAGGTTTTTGTACCTAATCAATAAGTTGGATGGCAAATAAATATTACAATATCAACTTGATTTAAAACTTTTGTGACCCTGAAGAAATTTTTAATGCTAGGCATTCAATCTCCAATATTTTCCTGTTAAGTGGTCCACCCGAGGTTTCAATCTACCTCATTTTTGAGCTCATGCCCTAAAATGATCTGAAAAAATAAATGGATAGCATGGATAAAACAAATACATCATGGTGGGTGCTCACATAGCACCCTCATAGCAGTATGCAATCCTCAAATTTTGGTAACTATGGGGCTGACCATGATATATGTGTTTTATGTCCATGCCGTCCATCTTTTTCACCATGTCATTTAGGGCATGTGCCCAAAAATGCAGCAGATCTAAATCTTAGGTAGACCACACAGAGAAACCATGGTGATTGACCGTTGAAAAGTTGAAAACTTCTCGAAGGCCACAAAAGTTTTGGATCAAGTTGATATTCGTGTGGTCCTTTGATCCAGGTCTTCCTTGCCGATGGCAAATAAACATCCCTATGGCCCCCCAAGAAGTTTCTAATGGGGGCCGTTCAATCTTTAATGTGGTGTAGGCTAATTGAGATTTGGATCTATTATATTCATTAGCTCATAGCTCAAAACGATATGGCAAATGTATGGATGGCATGAATATAAGACGTGTCTAGATGGGCCTATAATGTAGGATTCATTGACCTCTGGATCTAAGATCCACCAAAGCCGCATCTACGCAAAACATGCTGTAAACTTGATGGAGCTTTCACACGATATTCAATCAAATCTCGCCATATCATACGTACACCAACTTCCATACAAAGGTAGTACTCAAAGCCTCTCAATTTGGAACCACATATGCTCTATTACACATGTTGTTGTTTAATCAGGACAAGTGATCACATGCCCGAATTCAATCAAACACGTGAGATTAAGAATAGTGGCGAGTGTGCTAGAGTCATATTTGATCCGATTCGATTAAACGCTTGTAACTCCATGTGACAAACTAGCAAAATTAGGACCAGACCTGTGAAGGTTGGCCTGAGTGTTCAACCATTAATTGTTACAACGATCAATCGATTTTAGAAGGGGAGAGTCAGCCATTCAAAATGTAATCTTTTTGCCTTGAGCAAAGGACATTTCTTTCAATGGTAATAGCATATCAACTTTCTCAATGAATTAATAATGGATGGACAAGATTAAAAATAAGTTTGATTGTTGATTTGATTAATTGAATGTAAGATCAGTACAATTAATGTAAAAGAAAATAAAGTAGAGAAGAAAGTAAATACTTACGGCTACTTGTACTAGCAAAATGGTTGTCGGAAATACTAAACAGTCATGAGACGATCGTGACGTGAAGTCAGTGAGATTTGACTGGTGATTGATCAATTAGAAACTCGATGATCGGTGATCCAACGATGGTGGTCGTGGATATTTAACCTAGCCTTAGAGTGTACTGCAGCGATGGCTTTGGACAGTGGTGAATCTAAACTAATCTAATGGCTTCAAACTTACTGTAGTGTGGTTGGACATAAGTGGAGTGTGTAAAGCTAAGGATAAGCGGCTTTGCACTGTAGAGAGATTGATTGTGTGTGGAGAGGGGCTAGAGCTCTTTGTTGAGTAATGCTTTTATAAGTTTCTAGGAGGCGGTGGTCATGTATGATTCCGTGTAAATCTTTGATTGCACAACGACCATGTCCTAATAGAATCTGGAACTTGAATCCTTACTATATGGTGCCACAATATTTGATTTGTTTCTAATTTCGGATGAACTTTCCATTATTCGCTTCTAATTCTTTACTGCATTCGATCTTCTCGAAGGAAAATTTTCTCTCGGTGTTGGATTCATTTCTGATTTAGGACGGTCATGCCGTGTATAAGTTGGGTTGTGAAAAATCAGCCATTGAAAGAACTTTAAAACTTTTTACGTACGGAAATTGGTCACACGCATCGCTCATCTATCAGTCACATGTCTTACGAATGATATCCACATTTCTGTTGCAACGTGCATACGGCTTTGAACAAAGCTACTTTTGACGGGCTACGTATTCACGAGAAATAAGGATCGTTGAGCTCTTGTGGTGCGAGTACCATTGCCTCTCACCATTCATACATGAGTTCCGATGGGTGGCAACTTCTCATTGGGTAATGTGGATTGCGTCAAGCCAAATGTAAACACATGTAGTAGGTTATGTAATGGACCTAGATTGTGAACTGTTGCATGCATAGTGTAGTGGGATTTAATTACACGGCAGGCTAGTGTCTAAGATAGGGAACCAACTGTACAACTTTCAAACATGCTTTCTGTGACCTCATCTCTAGCAGTTGCTTGCCATTCAATCAAATCATGCTACATTGTGCCTTAACCATATAGGTAAGGGCAGCATCCAATCTACATTTGTATGCAACGGACGACGATAAATGTAAGGAACAAATGATAAGGGGTCGTTTGGATGCATGTAAGTCCTTCAGTTGTAAAGGGATTACAGGTAATTTGATTACAAGGGCTGTTTGGATGCATGCATTTGCTTGTAAAGAGTTTACAGGTTGTAAACATATCACAACTTTTAGTTGTAATTTGAAACTTGGTAAAAAGCCATGTTTCAAATTACAGGTCAAGTCTTTACAGCTAAAAAGCATTATACATGTTAGAACATAATGGTTAATATACACTCATGATATGTGGAGCCCACCATAATGTGTATGATACATCTAATCTACCAATCATGTACTTCCCTTGATGCTCTCCTGTGGCCCTAAAAAAACAGCTCGTCCATTATCAAATGGACCAGACAAGGACTTACAGGCATCTGAATACGGTGAAGGATAGGACACACTATTAAAAACTTCTAAATTGCATTTGGGGCCCACTGAGATGGGTGGAAGACATCCAATCTATTTAACGTGTGTATGCTTTAATGCTCTTAGGATCCTTAAAAAAATCAAGTCTTTATTATTTGATTTACAGATTTTGAAAGGTTCACCACCCAAGCTCTATGGTATGAATACCTACTTTATTCATTAGAAACACTTTACAGGCTAGCCAAACACACAATCTACTTACATGTAAATGGATTACTGATGTAGGGATGAATGTGATGAGGTCGATCACCGTATTCCTCAAGGATAACTACTCCGAATCCATGGAGCTTCTCTTCACAAAGATTTATCGAATCCACGAGGACAAGAAATAGAAATAATTTTAAAATATATGAAAGGAATTTATTGATCATTGATAAACAAGCCTACATCCCTTTAAATAGGAATACCAAGACTTGGAAGAAGTTTAGGAATTAAACTATAACTAAAACTCCCTAAAATTCGTAACTTACTATAAATAACAAAATTCTATTTATATTAAGTGTCCTAAGTGTCTTATGTGGCTTAACCACTTTATTCTCCTAATTTTTCTAAACACTTTTCATGTTGGACACAACTAAAGCCCAACAGATGAAGAGTTATAATCAAACTAAAAGTTATTAAAAATAGTAAAAACAAAAATAAACATGGAATTCGACCATCGATTTGATGGAATCTCGCAAATTGGGCATGGGCAACCGGCATGGCCAGGTTGGTTGGCTAAAGTACCTTGTCCCATATCTCGCAAATTTGGCATGGGCAACCGGCATGGCTAGGTTGGTTGGCTGAAGTAGCTTGTCCTACCCCAAAATCATATATGGTACATCGAGTAACTCATTCTAGTTTACGAGATATGCTTGTTTTAACGTTCTGACGGTCTTGATGACTTCCGCAGATCATATTTGGAGATCATCTCACCGTTAATCGTGGTCTACATGATCGTTCATCCATTGGATCGTCTTGTGTTCCATCATGGGGCCATCTGATGGTTAGATTATGTTGGACTCTTTTGTCGGCTAGTTCTTTTATGTTATTTGATGATATGAACATTTTAGTTTGTGATTGGACTTTTAAGAGGGTAGATTAAACCTTTTACTTTTTAAGACATAAATGATATTTTTTTTGCTTTTATTACTAAAAGGGTAGAATTGTCATTTCAACAAATTTTTGCTAATTGCGCCTTATCTAATTATCTTGGAATAGCATGTAAACCAATTGTAATATATTTACATCTAAACAAATTATGGGCATCGAAACGACCCCTAATGGAAGCCGGGTGGAGTATGTAAGAGGAGACAAGTGGGGCTGGTAATGGGTCGAGTTTGGGTCGGATCCCATAGGAGTCGTATTTAGGCTAATCAGGTTCAGGTCTTGCTGGGCGGATCTTTTGGGTCCGAGCCTAGTTCTTTATATTCAAACCGTTCATTCAACTTCTAGAGTGGGCCACACAAATATGAGATAAATGGATGTATACGGATCAGCACATGTGGCCCGACACTACTAGCGTACCTTGTTGTGTTATTTTCAATTTTGGCCACACAATTCTGTGATGACCCCACCTGATTGGAGCTGATTAGGTGCAGCACTGGCCTCACCCAGCACGGTGTAGCCTTGACCATGGGCCCACTTCGATGTATGTGTAGTATATCCACGCCATCCATCCATTTTTTTAGATTATTTTAGTGAGTGATACCAAAAGTAAAAAGTAGATCCAAATCTCAGGTGGATCACACTACAGGAAAACAGTGGTGATTGAATGCCCACCATTATAAACTTCCTAGGGCTCACCGTAATGTTTACACACCATCCAGCCTATTGATGAGGTCACACAGACCTGGATGAAGGAGGGAAAACAAATATCAGCTTAATCCAAAAGTTTGCTGGCCCACAAAGAAGTTTTTAATGGTCAATCACCACTGTTTCCTGTAGTGTGGTCCACCTGAGATTTGAATCTGCTTCATTTTTTACCTCATTCACTAAAATGAGCTGGCAAAACGGATGGATGGCCTGGATATACAAGACATACATCAAGGTGGGCCCCACTGTCAAGGTCGCACCACATTGGGTGAGGCAGGGGCCACACCTAATTCGCTCCCCCACCTGATCAGTGGCCTTGATCCCAAATTGAAGCCTTTCCATTCTACACACATGCCAGCATGTGACATGTGCGGAAAATCTGATGGTTTCGACCGGAGGGCCAGATAATTATACAAAAAAAGCTTCAATCATTGATCTAGACCATCCATCATGTGGTTCCCACCTTTCATTACACATCCTCTCAAAAGATGTCTGCGACTAGATGGTCCTAGCTATGCTTGGGGAATGAATGGTCTATGTTAATCATACTGAAAAGTTCTGACCATTGATCTATGTCATCTCTCAAAAACCTCTTTTTTGGGTGATTCCAACCATCCTATTCATTGGCTACAGAAGTGGACTGTCCATTTGATTATACTAGAAATGATCTGGTCACTAATATGGATCATCCATCATGTGGGTCCCACCTCTAATTGACCATCCCTCCAAAAAAGGTAACTTTGGTCAAATTCTCCTAACCATCTAGTCATTGATTAAGAGGTCCTAATTGATTGTATTAGAAACACTGCCATCAACAATCTAGATAATCCATGATCTGGCCCACCTTTGATTGTGTCGATCCATCTAAACGATGACTTGTATCGGATGATCCCAATCTCTCTCTCTCTCTCTCTCTCTCTCTCTCTCTCTCTCTCTCTCTCTCTCTCTCTCTCTCTCTCTCTCTCTCTCTCTATATATATATATATATATATATATATATATATATTCCATTCTTGTATTCCTTAAAATTTTGATAGCTTTCGTTTGCAAATCATCTTCCTTGTTTAAGATCATCTATCTTCATCATTCAGATAACCCAGGAGTCATGTTGGTTCCTCAGTCTCTCACTGGGGACAATTATTCAACATGGAGCCGTGCTATTATGACAGCTCTCACTGCCAATAACAAGATGGGATTTATCAATGGGACCATGAAGAAACCTGCTGACACTGATCCAGATTTCCTTCAGTGGTTGCGCTGCAACAACATGGTAGGCTCATAAATTCTGTTGAAAGAATTAGCAACCAGTATCATATATGCAGGCTCTGCATGCACAAGAAATTTGGACAGATCTCAAGGAACGTTTTTCTAAAGTAAATGCACCGTGGATCTTTCAAATCCAACGTGACATCATCTCGTTGTTGCAAGAGCATATGCCCGTTGCTACATACTTTTCTCAGCTTAAATCCTTTTGGGATGAACTTGCCAGTCTTTGTTCTATGTCAGAATGCACTTGGGAACCCTCAAAGCATTACGAGAGTATCAAGATCAGGAGCAAAATGATGCAGTTTTTGATGGGCCTAAATGAATCCTCCACAGCTGTACGTGGACAAATCCTCTATCACACGCCCAAACATAGTCTTCTCTATCCAAATTCTAAGCCAGTTCATGGACAAACCAAGGCAACCACATCTTGATGCTGCCTAAGACTCCTTCGCTATCTCAAACAAAGTCCAAGACAAGGCATATTTTTTTCTGCTTCCAGCACCCTGCAATTACGTGCTTTTTGCGACTCTGGTTGGGCCAGTTGCAACGACTCCCGTCTTTCTGTTACTGAACATTGTGTCCTATTCGGCTCTTCACCCATCTCCTAGAAATCCAAGACACAAAGCACCGTCGCTCACTCTTCTGCTGAAGCCAAGTACCGCGCAATGGCTACTACATGCTGTGAAGTCACTCGGTTGCTCTATCTTTTGTGCGACCTCCCTCATACACAACCAGCCTTACTATTCTGTGACAACAAGGCTGCACTTCACATTGCTGCAAATCTGGTCTTTCACAAACACACCAAACATATCGAAATTGATTGTCACATCATTCGTACTGCTCACATTTCCACCTCCATCCAACCTGCTGATGTGTTTACCAAGCCATTTGGTGCCTCTCAATTCTAGATCCTGATTCGCAAGTTAGGTGTTCATGACATACACACTCCAACTTGAGGGGGAGTATTAGACAACTGAGTGTACAACTGTATAGCAATTATTGTAATCATCTACCTCTCTCCTTCAATTACAGGAGTTTCTCATCTATCCTTCAGTTATGTGAGGCTCCTTCAGTTATCAGAGTTTTTCTCATTTGTATTTATTTATTTATATAATCTATTCTTGTATTCCTTTTGATAACACACAATAATAAGAAAAAGATAACATATAATCTTTTTCTTATAGATTTATTAAAGCTCAAAGAAGGCTCTATGAGTTGGCCATTGTGCTTGACCTGATAACACACAATAATAAGAAAAAGATAACAGAGAATCTTTTTCTTATAGATTTATTAAAGCTCAAAAAAGGCTCTATGAGTTGGCCATTGTGCTTGACCTGACACATTTGAAACCCTGTAAACCAAATAAAAGACTGAGAAATGATAATGTTACTAGTGATATCAACCAAATATTAGTAGGTATGTAAGCATTGGGTTCGGCATTAAAAACTGGCAACCGGTTTCAAATATCTAAGGCTCATGCCCCATCCACAGATCTAACACCAGGCTGAAACATGGTCTTAGAATTCCATTGGATGCACTCCTAAATAATACTTGAGCCAAATCTCAATTTGCATTGTGTATTTAGATTATCGAAATATTTCTAATGCAATCAATATCTGTTATCCATTACTTAGCCATTGATTGGAGAGTTATAATTGTCCCACTAAAGTGACTTTTGAGAAGGTTGGCAATCAAAGACAGGACCCATGTGATGAATGATATAGATCAATGGTTGGATTGATTTTATTATAACAAAAATATATATGCATCAAAGTAAGGAGAGGGCCTGAAAACGTACACTGGTGCCATCAGAGCCTCTGAGGGTGGTTGCATTATGGCAGCGGGCGGGCAGGCAATGAAGAGTCGGTGAATCACTTGTTCTCCATTGTGAGTTTGTTGGAGATATCTGGCGTCGATTTCTTACCTGCTTTGTGGGATTGTATGCTAAGGTAATGACAATTTGGTTATTTGCAGTTAGGTGGACTAACCATGACAATTCAATTCAATATTGCATCCAGATGATCACTAGAAGATAATATTCCTACATTAAATATTCAAATCTAATGAGATTAACCACGGACAGAAAACACATATTACCAACTATAAGAGTCTGTCTGGAAGAAAATGAAAAAACATCCAAACTCATTTCTATTTGAAAGGTGTGACAGATGAGTCAGTACCAGAAGGGAAGTCAACTGAAGGTTCAGATTTATCCAACTAGTGTGGCCCACCTGAAGATAAAATTTAGTGACAACAGTGCACCTACTGGACTGCTTAAATTCCATGTACGTGCAACAATGCATTAGCATGTAAAGCACTGCCTCCCCAAACCATTTTTGACAGCTGAAAGCTATTTTCCTTACAATATCAGCCATGCAGGTAGAAATAAAAATTAAAAACATGGAGAGGAAACGAAAAGATACATACATGGTTTTCGTGTGTATGGTGTGCCGGCATGCCAGAGTCTATGCGACTCAAGGCAAGATTGAACTGCTAGTGTTCCCCCGTGTTGAGATGAACATATTGGAGAATGGATACAAGATCCGATTATCCTCTCAACCATCAGTTGCACTCAATGTTCAAGCGATTTGTGAAAGTGCAGGGGTTAGCCCTTCCGAATGGATTTTTTTTTTGCCTTGTGACAATAGATGTAAGTCTACAAATTTAAGGACTTGTTCTTTTAGCATGATTTGCTACCGTAGTTCAACAATAACAATAGAAAAAAAGAAGATATAAGCTGTAAGTATTTGTCTATTAATGATATTTACTATAGTGGCACTCACGATCGACTTCCCTTCGTTGCCCAATGGCAGATTGAGCTTCGTAGTGCGACGATCGTGATGTACGGGATGGTTGTCTCGTTACTCGATTGGAAACTGAGCCTCTGTTAGTGCATTAATTTGTGCATTTTGTTTGTCAATCACGTGAGTCCATGTGTCATGTAGTCGGTTGAGCCTTTGGAAGATGAAGAACGAAGACACAAAAGGACAAGAGCATCAATGAGCAAAGAACAGGTAAATGAGGTACCTTGGTGACCCTAACCTTTAACACAAAATAAACTTTGAAGCTCTAGATGATATTGGCTTAATAGGTAAACCTTGTTGATCATCCCTTAACCTTAGAAACTTAATTGGAACATGATAAGTAAGGCTATAAGAGATGCGAAATTTTTGTGAAAACATATGCCCAAAACAGCAATTTTCGAGTACTGCTCGATCCCATCGAGCATACCTCGAGGGGTCTTCGATGTCATCGAAGATCCCTTCGATGACATCGAATAGGAAGTCAGATATATCTAGCAAGAATTGATCATTTTATCTGATTTTCTCAATGGCATTGGGGTTTCCTTTGATGGCATCGAAAAACACTCGATGACATTGAACAGGAAATTCAGATGTCCAACGAGAACAAATTATATTATCTGATTTTCTCGATAGCATCGAGGTACTCTTCGATGACATCGGAGGTCACTTCAATGGCATCGACAGATCCATTATTTATCTGTTTTATGACTGTTGGAACTCGAACCTTTTATAAAGGGCATTCGGTTCTTGGACATAAGGATGGATTTTTGGTGTAATAGAAACTTAGGTGAATCCATGACCATATACCTCATCCCAGGCCTCTAAACCGAAGAGTTCTAAGTCATCTTTCTTGAGATTAACACTCTAATGAGGATTTCAACCTCTACCTTGAAGATGTGCTTGAACTCCTTCATTTTCTAGAGATTAGACTCAACCTCTCTAGGCATACCATTGTCTAAATCCTCTAGAAAACACATATTGATAAATCACCTAGGAAATACAACTTCCCATTGTTGAGAAGTGGAGCTACATCTGGGGCCGCCCACGACCAGTCGAGGTTGCGCGGATTTCGTGTCCAAGTCCTTTCGCAACTGGGATGCGAAAGGAGTTTCGCGGATTTCGTGTCGCAAGTCCTTTTGCAACTGGGATACGAAAGGAGTTTCGTGGATTTCGTGTCGCAAGTCCTTTCGCAACTGGGATGCGAAAGGGAAGTTGCCAAAACTATAAATTGGGGTCCCTATGGTTATTCTAGTGTTAGGGTGAATATTGGGGAGCTATTCTAAGGTGTGGAAAAAAGGGTTTTCTCTGTATCTCCAAGGGAGAGGTTAGTATATTGCCTTGTAATCTTCGTTCTTTATAGTGGAAGTTTGCATTCGTGGTTTTTTACCCTAGTTTGGGGTTTTTCCATGTATATCTTGTCTCATGGTTTGTTTGGATTGCTTTGATCTATTTCTAGTTTATATTTCTTCTTGTTTATCGTTTGTGGGAAGGCCTGAGATTGGATCTAGGCTCACTACGTTGTTGGCATGCTGCGCAACAACTGGTATCAGAGCTATTGGTTTAGTTCTATTGGGAGCGATGGCCGAAGATGGGAAAACTAGAATTGAGAAGTTTGATGGTTCAAACTTTGCCTTCTGGAAGATGCAGATGGAGGATTATCTGTATCAGAAGGACCTCTATATTCCTCTAGGAGAAAAGAGAAGAAACCAGAAAAGATGACAGATGATGAATGGTTTTTACTGGATAGAAAGGCTTTAGGAACGATCCAACTCTCTTTGTCTAAGAGCGTCGCCTTAAATATATCCAAGGTAAAAACACAAAAGAATTAATGGAAGCCCTAGCCACCATGTATGAAAAGCCCTCAGCATCCAACAAGGTTCATCTTATAAAACAACTATTCAACATGAAGATGTCAGATGGTAGGAGCGTGGCTGAACATCTAAACGAGTTCAATACAGTCACGAGCCAGTTGGAATCCGTTGGCATTGCTTTTGAGGATGAGGTCGGGGCATTATTGATCTTATCCAGTTTGCCAAACAGTTGGGATGGTTTGGTGATTGCTGTGAGCAATTCATCAGGATCGACAAAGCTGAAATTTGATGATGTGGCCGGTCTAATTCTCAGCGAAGAATTTAGAAGGAAGGCATCAGGAGTTTCAGGGGATTCAGGGAATGCTCTAAACGTTGAAGGAAGAGGAAGATCGCTGAACAAAGGAGGCAATAAACACGGGCGTTCTAAGTCGATGAAGAAGTCTAATGGACCGAAAGACAAAGACGGGTGTTGGCATTGCGACAAGAAGGGGCACATGAAACGTTATTGCAGGACGCTTAAGAAACAAGAAGGAAGCTCTCAAGGTGGGAAGGATTCAGTGAATCTGTCTGAGGAGAGCGACACAGAGGCGTTGATCTTGTCTCTTAATGCAAGGAATGAGTCTTGGGTTATAGACTCGGGTGCTTCGTTTCATGCTACTTCGTGTAAGGAAGTTCTGCGTGATTATGTGTCAAGTGACTTTGGGAGAGTCTACCTGGGTGATGATGAGTCGTGCAATATTGTTGGAAAGGGGGATGTTCATGTAAATCAGAAAGACGGAACGGTCTTGAAATTGAAGGATGTCAGACATGTACCGAGTTTGAAACGTAATCTGATCTCAGTGGGACAGTTGGCCGATACCGGTTATATGACGACATTCACCAGTGACTCCTGGAAGATTACAAAAGGTGCCTTGGTAATATCTCGAGGTAAAAAGGAAGGTACTTTGTACGTGACTTCAGGATCGTATAGTTCACTCGCAGTCGCATCAACTGGAGTGAATGGGCAGTTATGACATCAGAGGCTGAGACATATGAGTGAGAAAGGGATGAAAGTGCTATTGTCAAAAGGGAAGCTACCAGGGCTGAAGTCTATTGACTTGGAATTTTGCGAGGACTGCGTGTATGGCAAGCAGAAGAGGGTAAGCTTCAAGAAGACGGGACGCGCTCCAAAGACACATCTGTTGGAGCTTGTACACACTGATGTGTGGGGAACGGCACAGGTATTATTTCTTGGTGGCTCACGTTATTTTGTTACCTTTATTGATGATGTTAGTAGAAAACTGTGGGTCTACTTCTTAAAACATAAATCTGATGTATTTGATGTATTTAAGAAGTGGAAAGTTATGGTAGAAAATGAGACAGGTAAAACAGTAAAGTGTCTCAGATCTGACAATGAGGGAGAGTATTGTGATAAGAGGTTTGAGGAGTATTGTACAGCAAATGGAATCAAACATCAGAAAACGATTTCAGGGACACCACAGTAGAATGGTGTGGCTGAGCGCATTAACAGGACCATCCTTGAGCGCGCCAGGAGCATGAGGTTACATGCGGGGTTGCCCAAGACCTTTTGGGCAGATGCTGTGAATACTGCCGCATATCTCATCAATAGAAGTCCCTCAGCACCATTGGATGGTGGGCTACCAGAAGAAGCGTGGACTGGGAAGGAAGTGAACCTTGCACATCTCAGAGTGTTCGGTTGCACTTCATATGTTCACATTGATGCAGAGCACAGAAACAAGTTGGATGCGAAGTCCAGGAGGTGCACGTTTATAGGCTATGGGCAGCATGATTTTGGCTACAGGTTATAGGATGCAGAAAACAGAAAAATCATCAGAAGCAAGGACGTAGTTTTCAATGAAAAAGTGATGCATAATGACAGTGTGCAGGAAAATAATGTCGAAAAAAAGGAATTCGTAGAGTTGGAAGAGTTACCGGACATGGGTGTTACAGCGCCACAGGATGAGCCAGAGCCGCATACACCGGTTGTGAGGAGGTCTACTCGGGAGAGGAGACCCACGGTCCGATACTCACCCTCCTTACATTATCTACTACTGACGGATAATGGTGAGCCAGAGTGTTTTGAAAAGGCGTTACAGTCAGATATACGGGTTAAGTGGGAGTAGGCCATGGATGATGAGATAGACTCTCTTGAGTCTAATCGTACATGGGAGCTAGTCACTCTACCCAAGGGTAAGAAAGCTCTTCATAACAAGTGGGTTTACAGACTGAAGGAGGAGCACGATGGTTCGAAACAGTATAAGGCTAGATTGGTTGTGAAAGGGTTTCAACAAAAGGCAGGTATCGATTTCACTGAAATATTTTCACCAGTAGTGAAAATGTCTACGATTCACATGGTCTTGAGTATAGTGGCTTCAGAGGACTTACATCTAGAACAGCTAGATGTTAAGACAGTCTTTCTTCATGGGGACCTTGAAGAAGAGATATATATGCATCAGCTGATAGAATACGTGGCACCAGGTAATGAGAACAAGGTGTACAGACTGAAGAAGAGTCTATATGGCTTGAAGCAGACCCCGAGGCAGTGGTATAAGAAGTTCGACAGTTTCATGTCGGGAAACGGTTTTAGGAGATGTCATGCAGACCACTGTTGTTACTTAAAGAAGTTTGATACGTCTTACATCATCCTTCTTCTGTACGCTGATGATATGCTTGTGGCCGGTTCAAGCATGAAGGACATCTCAGATCTCAAAAGACAACTGTCTAGAGAATTTGCCATGAAGGATTTAGGAGCTGTAAAACAAATCCTAGGCATGAGGATAAAGCGTGACAGGAAAAACAAGAAACTAGTTTTGTCACAGGGAGGGTACATAGCTAAGGTACTTGACCGATTCAATATAGGAGGTGCTAAGCCGGTTAGCACTCCATTAGCCAACCACTTCAAGCTATCTAAGGAGCAAGGGGCAAAGACGCAGGAGGAACGAGACTACATGGTTAAAGTCCCATACGAATCAGCTATTGGGAGTCTTATGTATGCTATGGTGAGCACGAGGCCAGACATTGCTCAAGCAGTGGGAGTTGTTAGCAGGTTCATGAACAACCCCGGGAAGGAACATTGGGAAGTTGTGAAGTGGATCCTTAGATATTTGGTAGGTACTAAGGATGTAGGGCTATGCTATGGTGGATCAGAAATCAAGCTACAAGGCTACGTGGATTCAGATTTGGCAGGAGATATTGACAGCAGGAGAAGCACTACAGGTTATGTTTTTACTCTGGGTAGTGCTGCAGTCAGTTGGGTCTCTCAGTTACAAAAGATAGTATCTATCGGTACGACAGAAGCAGAATATATTGCGGCTACATAAGCATGCAAGGAGATGGTGTGGATGCAAGGTTTTATGGAAGAGTTGGGTAAGAAGCAAGCAGATTGCAAGCTGTACAGTGACAGTCAGAGTGCAATACACTTGGCTAAGAATTCAGTCTTTCATTTAAGAACCAAGCATATTGCCATCAGATATCACTTCATACGTTCGTTACTGGAAGATGGATCGATTGCTCTGGAGAAGATTCATACAAGTGAGAATCCTGCGGATATGCTGACCAAGGCGGTCACAAGGGAGAAACTGAAGCTCTGTTCAGCTTTGATTGGTCTTCAGGCTTGAAGACGGGGAGGTGGTGCACTCCGGATGAAGAAGACAAAGGTTTATGGCGATGTGTCTCCAAGTGGGAGATTGTTGAGAAGTGGAGCCACATCTGGGGCCGCCCACGACCAGTCGAGGTTGCGCGGATTTCGTGTCGCAAGTCCTTTCGCAACTGGGATGCGAAAGGAGTTTCGCAGATTTTGTGTCACAAGTCCTTTCGCAACTGGGATGCGAAAGGAGTTTCGCGGATTTCGTGTCGCAAGTCCTTTCACAACTGGGATGTGAAATGGAATTGTCAAAACTATAAATTGGGGTCCCTAGGGTATCTAGTGTTAAGGTGAATATTGGGGAGCTATTCTAAGGTGTGGGAAAAAGGTTTTCTCTGTATCTCCAAGGGAGAGGTTAATATATTGCCTTGTAATCTTCGTTCTTCATAGTGGAAGTTTGCATCCGTGTTTTTTTACCCTAGTTTGGGGTTTTTCCACGTATATCTTGTCTCGTGTTTGTTTGGATTGCTTTGATCTATTTGTAGTTTATATTTCTTCTTGTTTATCATTTGTGAGTGAGGCCTGAGATTGGATTTAGGCTCACTGGGTTGTTGGCGTGCTGCGCAACACCCATTAGTTATAGGAAATTCAACCAACCTCCCATCACCTTGGTCATCTTAAAGGAGCACTACATGTAAGGTGTTTGATCTTTGAGCTGGAGCCTTGACAAAGCATCGACAATCATGATCGAGGGAGCAAAGGGGAGCTGATTGAAGCACAAGAGAGCATCGATCAAGCAACCCGAGACGACGCTACAAAAGGGGCTCAATCCGACAAGTTTTCAATTGTAAGAGTCCATATACTCTCTTTCCTTGTGTAGGATTGATGGTAAGAGTTTGTGACCCAAATTAGATTAGGTTTTTGTGAAGGACCTTGGCTCTTGTGTAGGACCTAAATTCATGTTCTAGTGTAGGGCCTAAATCAAGTCATTGTGTAGGCCACCAGATATAGGTGCATACTTGTTAGTCTATATGGTAGCCTCTAACAGGAGTAAAGGTAGGTCCTTAGAGTAGGACCGTGGTTCTTAGTTAGCCTACGTAAAACCAACTAAAAGTCTCTTGCGGGAGCCTTCGACGGGAGTGTGCATTAGTAGGTTCTTGTGTAGGACCGAGGTTTGTGGTGAGCCTATATAAAACCACATAAAGTCTCTTGTGGGAGCCATTCCTTGTATAGGATTGTAAAAGGTTAGAGGTTAACATGATTTAAGACCTCCGATAGTGAAATCTGGTACACTCATGGATTGAGTGTGTTCTTCGGGAGTGAAGTAGGGAAACTGAACCACTATACATGCTTGTGCTCTGAATTGTCATTTGCGCGCTTGTTTAATTATGCTTATGTGATTGAATGTCTAAATGAATGCGTAATTGGACAAATGCTAGGTGTTGATAGTTAGCACATCCTACACACATACATTATCATAATTATAGACTAGTTGCTTAATTAGCATATCATTTGTAGTCTATGTGACTGAACCCTCTATTGGCTTAGAAGCCTTACTGTTAATTGTCTTAGCTTAATTTACATATTAGCTTAGTAGGCAATTGAGTTTAAAAGATGAAAATTTTAATTGGTTCTGATCACCCCCCCTCTAGGGCAACCTTCATTCCTTAGCTCTGCCAAGCTTTCGCACATGCAGTCGTGGTAATCCCATTACACCACAGGTGAATTTTCAGAGACAACTGATAGAGGCCGGATCTTTGACTATCTGTTCGTTGCTCGGTCGGAACTAGGATCTGTGGCGAGATGGCCCGGTAAGGTGACAACTTGTTCGTGGTCTTAGTGAGAACTAAGCACGTGGTGAGACAATCGAAAATCGACTATCCGTTTGTCGTCTGGTGTGGACCAGACTTCATGGCGAGATAGTGGGCAGAATCACCTAGTACGTAACAGGAAAGCCTTGATCCAGCGAGTTGTCGTGGATAAGGGTGAAAAGATAAACTAAGTATTAAAAACTGGGTGGGGTCATGCCATGAGCAACGATGGGCTAAAACTAAAATAAAGTAAAAAAATAAATGCCCATGGTGGATGTAGAAATAAAACTAGGTTTAGTTGTCATGGCGTGAGGCTTGGAGCTCTTTGTGGAGTATTGTCTATATAGGCTTTTAGGAGGTGGTGACCCTGCATAATCTTCAGTATCGTGAAGAATCTTAACATTTAGCTGTGTAAATCTCTTTGATTCTCCCATATAAGCATAGCCCATCGCGTGTGGTCATGTGTATAAGAGATATATACTCTTATGTGCGTCGGCTAGAATACTCGCATCTCTGGACTCCCACCTTGAAAAGGTGTGGTCCTCACGTCACTTGGCTTTGAAATCCACAGAGTTTTGTAAGGCAGGATTATAACATTTAATGCTGAATAGAGATCTCAATTGATTGGATTATGACAATTAATGTTGAGAGAGAGACTTGCTTTTTGCATAGAGTATTTTTTTGTAGAGATATATATATATATATATATATATATATATATATATATATATATATATATATATATATATAGTAGAACTTTAACATTTAATGCTTCTCTCATGTGCACGTTTCTAATTCCTCCTCTCGAAGTTATCTACATCACATATCGCATGGCTGCAATGTGACGCCTTTTGAATAATTTGATTTGGGCACGCCAAATCGGGTGTCAAAAATGATGGAAGGTGCGAGTACGATTTCGCTCATCATTTAGAGCATAGTACCGACACGTAGCAGCATGTCATTGGTCCACATAAGTGTGTCAAAAACAGTTGTAAACACATACTATTGGTTTTCCCTAGATTTGAGAATTATTTGGCTCCAACATCTTTGCCAACAAAGGCTAACTACGGTGTGAATTGGTGGCTCTCTCCCCTGCCGTGTGTGTTAGTGAAACCTACTACTAGCATTCTAATGTGTGACAACGACAAATTTAGGTCAAGAAAGAAGAAAATAAGGCATGCTTATATCCACAACAAAAGCTTCATTATTCATGAGCTTTTTACAGCGCAGTGTTGGGCAGTTCTTCACAACATTGGTGCAGAAGACACATAGGGATGGAGGCTTATTCATCTGTCCATTACAGTTTATATTTCATGGAAATTTCAAATCTCCCTATACATAGCTATATTTGTTTCATGTCCAGACATCATACAACTCACCAATGGAATAATCTTATAATAGCAAATTGAAAGAGAGATGTTCGGGACCGCCCTGTATACATCTTACTCTGATTGGGGCAGAAAAGATGGGAAAGCAGAAGCCTACTTAATGCAGATTCTATCTTTTAAGTCGACCCAAATGCCAAATCTACCTTCTCAGCTATGACATCCCGTCCAACTGTGATTTGAGGGTACATCCAAATACACCCTTAGCTACTTGAAATCTTCAATACTGAAATCTTCTCCGACTTCTCCTCTGGCTCAGGGAGGGAGGATTACCACTCCCAGGGAATTCCCATCGCTCAATGTACCCGTCCCAAGAAGAGCTGACAAGTGAAGGGTAGAATGGGTGCCAGCTACAATCTCTCACCGCCGAGGTATGGAAAATCAGTTTTGCAAGTTGGGATCCAGTTACCTGAAAAACATTGCCGAGTTCCATGCATGCAGAAGTTATAAAGAGTTTCACCCACTAAGCTCCAAGGAATTATTATCTAAAACTAGCTTAAAAGAATGAAATTTGAATGGCAAGAGAGGGTTGGTGAGTACAGTACATACCACATCATAAATATAGACACAACCATCACTGGATCCAGTATAGATGTACTTTTGACCAGTGCTGAAAAATAGGTACAATATAGAAACAGATCACAAGAACTGTTGTGAGAAACTTGAATCGGTAGAAATATTAAAACTGGGCTTGTTGCATGCAGTCACTAAAATCCATGGTTTGAACCAATTTCAAGAGGAAAGGTAATTGCGTAAGGTGTGCATCCTTATTGCATACATGTTATTTGGTACTCCAGTTTTGCATAATGCTTGATACACAGGCACTCATACACACGGCATATGTTGACTCAATTAAACAGGGCAAATTGTGGAACTCACTGTCACTAGGCCAAAACCCTAAAATCAGATTTTTTGTACAATCCTATCCTCTGATTCCTGGACATTTGTGTGTTGAAATAGGATCATCAGATATTTTTCATTTTTAACTGCCCAAAAATTGTCAACCAATCTGATAGTCAGATAATCAAATAAGTGAAATTTTGGGTCATAATATATCTAAACTGAGACCCATATTTGGACAGTTTAATTTGAATTATGTGTACTCCAAGTATGCAATTTCTTGAGTAATTTCCAAGTGCCTGCATATCAACTCTGGCAGAGTACCAAAGTTTTTCTCATTACGCATACGTGTGCAATAATATCAGGGTTGCTCGTCTGGCAGGCCCATTATGGACGGGAATCTCTCAAAAATCAGGCCAATTGGATGAATCCTAACAGAGAATAAAACAGGATCCAAAAATTAGCAGTGGCCATTTTTTCCTCAAAATGAGTGGTTATGATCGTCTGATCAGCTCGATTTCTGGGTCCATGAGCAGTTCATGGGAGGTGTGCTGAACAAGTGGTCTGGATCTGATACACGTCTGCTAGCATCCTTGTGTGAAATCATATATGTGGCCTGCGATAAGCCATCTGCACTTAGCATTGTGTCTTCTGAGTGAATAGATGCAGTGATTGATGGAATACCTATATGCTGGGGAGAAGTAACAGCGTATTAGAGTCTGCAAGACCTCATGACCTCTGTATGTGGCCAAACATTGATCGCCTGGATGCTTCTGATCTCTTGCTTCGGGTGGGTAGTTCATCCATCTATAATCCCAATCACGAAGTCTGTACTTGGGACTGCAGGAATAAGCAGAATAAATGCATTAGACATTAGATACACATAGATCTGTGGGCGATAATAGAAACCACACTTCTCGAAAACTGGATTTGAGAGAACATCCACAAGAGAGACTGAGAGAAAGGGTGCAGCTAAAAGCAAGCACTGCAGGCTGTGGCCCACTCGAGCTGTAGATCTACCTGCTTTTGCGATTGACGTCCTAAAATAAGCCGATAATAAATGTACAGTGTGGATGTTACTGAGTTATCATGGTGGACCCACAGTTTGGTGCACGGTCCCCTCACACCACGCTTACATGCAGGCTACACGCAAAGAGGAAGAGAAGTGGCAGCTAGCTACTCTCCTCCATGAATTGAAAAGACAAAAACAGCCCTCGGTTTGGGGGAAAATTTTTCCAAAAGCTACTCATGTTATTTATAGTATAGATAATGCATGCAAACATGCTTTTTGCAAAAAAAATTGCAAACAGTACGAATACACAGGAAAACTCTTCATCAGTTCATACATTTGCATGTGTTTGTGCATGATGAATTCATGGTCGGGGGATGCTAAGATTACATGTATGCAAACTTCATCCTGCATCATACGTACATAGTTCATGCCTCATACTAAATGCATGAAGGCACACCTTAGTGAATAAACCTAAGCAAATAAACTACGTGCATACACCTTTCCATCCATTGGTTCTTGCATACATGCATTCATACATCATAAGTGCAGGTTATCATATACAAATACGCACTCCTAACTCTTCCTTTTCATGATTACTTTGATTCAAAGGCCAACATAATAGAACCAAAATCTTATGGTGTCATCCTCTGCAAATTATCCAAAACTCGGGCTTGCTTTTACCACTCTAATTTATTCAAAGTAAGAACACTGGAGGTATGGCCAGGCCATTAAGGACAAGAGTACATTGCTGGTAAAAGGGACAAGACAACAGGTGCACACCCAAAGGCAGACCAGGTGATCCATCCCAAGGTCCAACAACAAGATTTTTAACTCAAATTACAAGGACATGTTTGCATGCTAGTTAAAAATGCGTTCATCTCATTTTAGTTAGTATTAATTACAAATTATGGAGTATAGTTTACCTAAATTATTGGTTATATTATCAGGGTCTGTTTGACTAGCACTTAAAAAATGAGTTCATCTCATTTTAGTTAATGCCAATTATGTATTAAAGATTATAAGTTATATAAATTGTTGGTTGTCAAGATTATTTTAATCCTAAAAAATCTCTAGTACATAATTACTGATAACTAAACTGAGATGAACTCATTTTAACTGGTAAACAAGCAGGCTCTAAATCTTATAATTACCATTAAAAAAAAAAAAAAACCGATCTCTAGTGCATAATTATGAGTAAATAAAATGAGATGAACTCTTATTAAGCGGAACCCAAACAGGCCCTTATTCTCTACCACGCCACCCCCAAACAAAATAAATAAATAAATAAATATCTCTAGTACATAATTAGAATTAAATTAAATGAGAGTAACTCATTTTTAAGCAGCACCCAAACAGACCCAAGCTTTATTTCACAAAATAAGTTTCAGAAAACATGAGAGTTTAAAAAGCTTAATTATTGCTAATGAAAATAGCGAATGCATGATGGATTTCTTATGGTGTTTGCGGCAAATGGCTAAAGGTAATAATCAGGAACACAACAGGGCATGTTTGGATATGTGGAATCCAAGGCAAAATAAAGGAAAAAACAAGAATTATCCAATGATTATTTCTATGGGAACTACTGAAACACGGATTTCCATTTTGAGTTCATGTTTGGATAGCAAGTGGAAATCTTACATTCCCCTCACAATACGCACCTAGTTTCTTTGCATCCAAACAGCACAAATTGTCACTTCAAAGGAAGATCCTTTTCCTTTTCCATTGTTTGGCATGGAATTGATGGTTTCCAAACATGGCCTTAAAGACATCTATTCCTTCTTTTTTTTTTTTTTCCAGTAGGGTAAACTGAGATTGTGCTTTGTCTAGAGGGCCTCATCGTGTATGTGTTGTGACCAACTAGTCCAGTGAAAATGTGAACCAACATAACAAAATGGACAGCATGCATGGCCCACCTAATGATTAATCGGCTCGGTTTTAATGCCGTAGCACATATCAGGTGCAATCCATCTGTTGAACCGCCAGAATCTTACAAACACATGCCATGGGATTTGGTTGTCTACTTTCGAGCAAGGGTGCGGGCAAAGAGAACTACCAATGGATTATTGGTTCAAACCAAAAGACATTAATATGGTCACACACTCACACTAGGTGTGTAAATTATTGCCCAAAAAAGCATCAGTAAACAAAGTAATAAGATGCGTAATTGTAAATAATACATACCAAGTAGCATTGGAGGTCATTTTCCTGATGTCCCAAAGTTTGATGGTCTGATCTTTGCCATTTGAAATAAAATAGCGGCCATCCCCACGGCTGTCAATAAACGTAATGCCTTCTAAATGCCCCATTAGGATCCCAGCAGGTTTTCCTGTAGCATTGAAGCAGCGCCTGTCCCACACCTGAAGGAACTAAATAGTTTCATCCCCAATTCAATTATCAAACAAGCAGTACTCTAAAGTTCCATTAAATTCCTTACACATTAAGTACTTCCACTCGATAGGGCAACCTGCAATGAACTGGCCTGGTTCATTAGGATTCCAGTTCCAGACTGACATGGGCCGGACAGGAGCCTGATTTTTAGGCCTATAAATATGTCCCCAGCCTATCTGAGGCCTTCCAACTTAACAGGCCAGCCTAGGCCTAGTTTTAGTAAAGTTTTCTATGGAGCCTAGCTTAACCATGGTTCCAGGCTAATAATGGTAATCATGGTCTAGCCCAAGGTTGAATTTCCAGCATGATAAATAAACAACCAGGGTTCGAGCCGATCCTGACCATTGCTTGTCACCCTCACTCCTTGGGAGAAGATGATCAAGATTCAAGATTGCTATCCTATTAATAGATTTTAGACACAGTCTGATTAGAACTTTAAGAGAACAGGAAATTGACACCAACCACATCTGGAGATTATAGAACAAGAAAGCCGACAAGAAAGACTCCTCCAAATATGGGTCCCAAAGTAAGAAGACAATCAAAACACATAAGAGTAATTAAAAATTAAAATAAAAAATAAAAAATCAATTCTGAGTTATAAGATCGACAATTTGGATACATGCAATCACCCACGACCACGTGTATCGGGTAAAGCCGAGGGGAATCGAACCCTCACCTATAGGGAGCAAACCTACGGTGAAGACTATTCGCCCAAACCTCATTGGGTTAACATGTTGTGGCACATCCAGTGTTTTAAATATCGACGATATCGGCCGACATATCCCACGATATATCTTGTGTCCCACCTGTGTGATATGAAACACACAAGTATTGGGATATATCCCACATGTTCGATCCAGTGAACTTAAAATAAAATATTAAAAAAAAAAAAAATCGATCGTTATTATTATTATTTTTTCCTATAAATCATGTTAAATCAGTGTCAAATTTTTACAAATCCATAATTTTTCATGTTTTGCATGGCATGAAAAATCACGGAATGGGAACTTTGATTTCAAAATTTGGAGAAGGACCGAGTTGCAGAAAATTGAAAAAAAATCAAAATCAAACATGTATGTAACCTAATATAGTGATTCTTTTTTTGCTTTTGAATGTATTGCTTGTGTTTCCACATGTCTTCTTACATTTATAAATTATATGAATAGAATTTGAATATGCTTGCATCAATTCAGTTAGACAACACACAGATTAGGACCCCATACAAAGAAAACTCATTATGTGCAATAGTTTTTTGTAATGTTTTGATTTGTAAGTGTGTATTGATGTCTTTTTTAACAATCACTGAAATTTCATTGAAAAATTCAACCAATATGCAATGTTTCCCCATGTTTCGAACAACAACGATACATTACACGATACAACCGATATATCCCATGCGATAACCGATACGTATATGTATTCCAAGGGTGCGATACGTAACGCGATACCGATATTTCGAACATTGGGCACATCTATGATCAATGGTGCAGCTGTCATAACGGTTTCATCAGCAGATCTTGCTGTGGGCCATTAGATCATCTTTGTTTACTGCAGAAGTAATCAAGGGTCCTTGACCAAAGGGCCATCTACCATCTGATGTTACTTACTTTGGCCCATTCCGGGTCAGCCGTTCCTACTGTTCTTAGCCTGTAGTGGCCCACCTGGATGTCATATTCGAGCTGATATTTCAATTACACGCTGTTGGTTGTTTACTGTGGAGACTGTTATTTTTCTATTGATTGATGTCGGGCCCATTGATCGCTGGACCTTGATCATGTTGCTTCTTGCTGGCCCGTCTCGCATCATCCATCTAACTGGACAGGAACTTCCGCTGATTGGACCTGTCCTGGCGGTGTTGTGGCCCGATGTTTGCATGGAATTGCTAGGCCCATCCACTTGTTGATTGTACTGTGGCCCACCTTTGTTGTGGACCTGATATCGTTGGGCCATCTTGATTTGGGCCCAGGTTTCTGCTGTGGGCCAGGACCATCACCTTTGGCTATTGATCGTTTTAAGGGCCTGGATTTCTACTAAAGACCTGTTTTCTGCTTCATGGAAGGATGTTGACGTTCTCTGCTGAAGGATAAAAGAATCGTTTGCTTCCTCACTGTTTGTCAGCCTGCCCGTTTAGGCCTGTTTTGTGTAGGCCAACCTTTTCCAGATTGTTGTCGGTCTGTTCTCTGTTGGGCCAGGAATTACTTGAACCTCTCTTCAATGTGGGACAAATCTGATGTGGACTTGGTCATCATTAAGCCTGAAAATCATTGGTGGGCCTGTTTGGCAAGTTTGATCTCGTGGTGTTTGGATTGTCACGCTTGTGGCGCAATTCATTGTCAGCTGGAATCTCTGCGTGATCCAGTTGTTCATTAAGTCTGTGTAAGCCTAGTTGTTGATGGCCCATTTTTCTTCTACTTCTTCGACTGTGTGATGCGGGCTCGTCTCTTCTCCACCACCTTCGACGATATAGTAACTTCTTCGTCTTAGGCTCTCCTTGCCAAGATGTGTGATGTGACTAGTTTTTATACAGGGCAGTTGGCATGTCTTATTGTTGTATAGGGCAGTTGGCCCCGACTTGTTTATATACAGGGTAGTTGGTCTGAACTCGTGTTTGGGCTAGGTTTTTGTCTCGACCTTGTTTATTCCTAGCAATTGACTCGAACTAGTTGTTTATATTAGACAGTTGGTCCATTCTTATTTGTTTCGGATAGTTGGTCTGAACTTATGTTTGTGTTGGGCAGTTGGCCCAGCCTTGTTTGAGCTGGAAAGTTAATCCAGGCTCATTTGTGCCGAATAGTTGATTTAGTTGCTCACATCACTCAAGTTGCAAAAGTGCTTACTCACCTGAAGTTGTTCGTCGTCTCGTCACCTCCACTACACGACCGACTAGTTGCCTGGGCCCCCCCATTGCATACTCTTCTTGTTCCTTGCTCATTTCATTCATCTATAGGAGGCATCCCTAAGATTAACACCATGCAGCCGTTTTACAGAAGCTAGACTCGACCTCAATGTCCTTGGATCTCTCATGATAAACAGGGTTGTTGGTAATATGAAAAGTTGCTTGATTATCACAATACAACCTCATAGGAGTATCAACCATATTCGAAGCTCGCACATTAACGTTCACATCCAAATGAGTTCACACGTTGAACAGGTCATTGCCATGTATCCAGCCTTAGCACTTGAACGTGCAACTACAGTCTACTTCTTACTCTTCCATGTAACTAGATTATCACCTACAAAAGTACAATAGTTAATAGTAAATGATCTTTCAGATAGAGAATCAGCCCAATTTGCACCAAAATATCCTTCTACACGGAGATGGCCATTCCATTTATAGGGATACAACGACCAAACGCTCCCTTTAAATACCTAAGGATACGAAACACCTCTATATAAGGAACCTAGGGAGCCTACATAAATTAACTAACCATGCTGACTAGATATGTGATACTAGGTCGGGTGATCGTTAGATAAATCAATTTTCTAACCAGTCAACAATATCTTCCTGGATCATCAACCAATTCTCCTTGATCCACACCAAGTTTCTGGTTTATATTCATGGGAGTTTCAGCAAGCTTGGCTCATAGAAGACATGTCTCATCCAATAAAGCCATTACATATTTTCGTTATAACAAATTGATGCTGCAGGCCCTCCCACCCAAGTCACATAGGCAACTAGCAGTCTCAACCGACCCGACTTCCACCCTCCCACGCCCAGCCTATCATCCCCGTCTTCACCCCACCCGACGCAGCAATTCCATCTCTACATCCACATCCCACACCCATGGTAACCAGCCAGATCGCTCGAGTCCAGCCACACAGCCAGATCTGTCAAACAACCATTCAGTCCAAAAGATTAAGCTGTTAAAGTATGGGGTATCAATGTATATCAAGGGACTTTATCACTTCAACCCCCCCCCCCCCCCCCCAACGCACGTGCGAGGTGGGAACTCCGCACGGGAACATATTGACGAAGGTGGAGGGACACTCACACCATAAATAGGCCGGGCTTAATTTCCCGGTCCCTGGGCCGGACCTGATTTTCCTGACCCCCCGTGGTAGAATAATATTTTAAAGAGGCATATTTTTGTTGCTCTCGAGATTCGAACATAGGATCTTCCGCTCTGATACCATGTCAACCAACCATTCACTCCAAAAGCTTAAGCTGTTAAAGTGTGGTGTATCAATGTATATCAAGGGACTTTATCACTTCAACAAGATCAACAATCAACCAGCTCCTCTCTCCCTCCACTACGTCGAAGACCTCGACCACCTTCTTTGCCATGGTCTGGTAGCGTCCCAAGTCTGGAGTTTCTTCGCTCAACTCCTCAAGGTCCGTCTTTATTAGAGACAATCCATATCCAACCGGCTCCAACAATGGACAATGGCTGCAAAAAAATCTTCCTCTTGGAAGATCTTACGTGGCCTCACTCCTCTCATCATCTGGGAGCTATGGCTTGGGAGAAATGTAGCAAGATTTGATAATCGTCCTTTTTCGCAGCCGCAACCATCGCCAACATCTCAAAATGGATAAAAGAACTATATCCTCAATTGCCTTAGCTGGACATTTCTTCAGATCATGGTATGCATACTGGGTGAACTCTGGGAATGAATATACACTCTTCCCCTATCTCAGATAGAACTCATATCATCACTTGGTGCAAACCCCCAATTGGATGGGTCAAGCTGAATGTGGATGGTTTAGCTAGGGGAAATCCGGGCGAGGGGGGTGGAGGCGGCATTTGCAGAGATCACATTGGTAACTTTATCTTCGCCTTCCACAATAGATATGGCCCTATCTCCAACACTGTTGTTGAGGACCATGCGCTTGCTGATGGATTGATCCATCGCAAGTAGGGGTGTACACGAACCGGGCTAGCCCGTTTAACTCGCTCAACTCGGCCCGACCGAACTCAGTTCCGGGTCGGGACGGGCCATTTTCTGCAACCCAAAACAGAGTTCGGGCTGAGTTCGGATAAGTCCAAGTTCGGCCCGACTCGGTCCGAAACCCGACTCGACCCGGCCCGACTCGACATTCTATCAAGATCCCAACCGTCTATTCTTCTTCATTTCTTTCTTCTTGGATTAGGAATCCGCATCTAGCTGGCTCCAAGTCCTTCGTCGTTATCTGCCGTTCATCACGCCAATCTCTCAATAACAGCTCTCTCCGTTAGTAACTTCTAATACCTAATCCTTTTTATCTTTATATTCAACGAACGCAAATCATATCCAATCCAATCCTCATAAATTCCCCAAACAGGGGAAAACACATACAGATTCTTAGATCGTTCTTATATAAAGAAAACAAAGAACTGAAGCTTTTTTTTTTTTTTTGGTTAGCTTGTTAGTACACACCCATGTCAGTACACACACTCCATGTTAGCCACCCCCGCTAGGGATCGATACCCATGTCAGTACACACACTCCATGTTAACAAAGAACTGAAGCATATTCGTCAGTGGACAATGCAGAGCCGAAGAAGTGGCAAGCACTTGTTACAACGGTGTTAGCGGCTGCCATTATCAGCTTCAGCTTAGGAATGCCTGCCCTTGCTGACCTAAACAAGAACGAAGCAGAAACTCGAACTCAAGTTCGAAACTAGCCCAAACTCGAAGGTTCAAAACTGGCCCGAACTCGCCCGATTGCAGCCGGGCAGGGTTCGGGCTGGACATGCTGGCTCGGTGACCGGGCCGGGCTGGGTTCGGGCTGGGTGTGGCTGGTGACCAGGCCAGGCCGGGTTGAGCCCAGTTCAACTCGAATCGACCCGTGTACACTCCTAATTGCAAGGATAGAGGGCTGTCTCAAATCATGGCAGAAACTGACTCATGAGTAATCTTTGATGCGGCGACTAATCAAGATAAATCATGTAGCTGGAGCATTTGGTACCATTTGGGAATTATTCAACATCTGACCCAAGCCCTCGATATCCGCTTCTGCTTCACATTCTAGGAAGGTAACTCCGTAGCTGACGGACTGGCTAAATTGGCAAGTGGGGGTGCCCCGAACAAGCTCTATCTTAGTCAGAATGACCTCCCTAAGCCCATCAGAGGCTCCATATTTCTGGACAGATCAAACTTTGGCTTCATCAGATTATCCAAACCGAAAACAGGGGTCGTCTGACCCCCAATCGTATTCCTTCGCCTTTCGCTGCGGGCGATTCATTCCATCCTACTGTCCATTTATCCTTGGCTACGTCTAACTCCAGCTTCCCTAGAAGGCCTTTTCAGCTCCGGCCAGAAATTCTGCCTGTTAGCTCAATTCTAACAGCTGGACGCAGTTCCTTCTTCGTCTGCTATCCTCTGTCTCTCAATTCATGTCATTTCTGTTTTCTTTTTTTCCATATGATTGGAGTGGCTTGTTTCTTTGTTGGGCCCTCCCGAATCTTCATCATGTATATTTGTCCATATCAATATACAACTAGTTTTTCCAAAAAAAACAAAAAAAAAAAACAAAAAAACTTAGACCTAGCCACCTCATCGCCCAAGAAGTGTTGAAGACGACCCAAGTCCTTTGTATAGAAGTGTTGTTTTAAAAAAATCTTCAACTTATCAACCATTGTACTATCATTGCCTATGATGATGATATCATCAACATATACAACCAACAAAATATTGCATGTCTGACTTCGCCTTACAAAAACAGAATGGTCGGCTTGGCTACGTTTCATCTTGAATTTGAACACTACTTTACCAAGCTTGTTGAAGCAAGCTCTTCGAGATTGTTTCAAACCTCAAATTGATTTCTTCACATGGCATACCTTATCTGATTCCCCGTGAGCAATAAACCCAAGTTGTTGCTCCATGTAGACTTCTTCAACTGGATCTCCATGAAGAAAAGCATTCTTCACATCAAGCCGATACAAAGGCCAATTCAAATTTGTAGCGATGGAAACAATCACACATATAGAGTGAAGCTTCGTTTCAGGTGAGGTCTCTGAATAGTTGACTCCAAAAGTCTGAGAATACCCTTTTGCAACCAACCGAGCTTTTCATCGATCAACTGAACCATTGGGAATATATTTCACCATATACATGCATCTACATCCAACTACATGCTTTCCAGTAGGTAGAGAAGCTAATGTTCAAGTTTGATTCTAATGAAGCACAACCATCTCTTCTACTATAACTCGTTTCTATTCATCATAACTCAAAGCTTCCTAAATCTACTATACGTTCATTTCGAGTGCATGAACGTATACCCTTACGAAGAGCAAATGGTAAATTACCTTCATCTAACAATTTATGCAAGGACTCAGAAGGACAATGATCTTCTAACAGATCAAAGAGATTGGTATAGGTCATACTTGTACGTTCTCCCTCTCCGCGTTTAGAATGCTTGGAGTAGACCTGCATAGGTCAATCTACACATTGCATAAGTATCTCTCCAACTCTAGTAGTAATATCTGGTATAGTGGTAAGAGTAGTAGAAGAACTCTTTTCAAATTGTAAAGACTTTCCTCCTTCAGAGAAATATAGAGTATGTTAAAAGAATGCAACATCAGCTGACATGTAATGCCTACAGGAAACAAGATTATAATATTTGTATCCCCATTGGGTACAAGAGTACTTAAGAAAATGCACTTGATAGCCCTTTCTTCAAACTTGTCATGAACATAATCAAGTTTATGTACGAAACACACGCAACTGAAATTTTTTAGAATAAACAAGGCAGGAATTTGAGGACAAATGACAGAGAGGTGATTTTCCATCTACGATAGACGAAGGCATCTGATTTATCAGGTAGCATGCAATTAAGACCGCATCACTCCACAAAATTTTAGGAACCTTCATATTTAATAACAATGCCCTAGCAACCTCAAGTAAATGACGATTCTTACGCTCAAGAACCCAATTTTGTTATAGTGTGTGTGCACAAGTTTGGTGAATAATGTCATAAGATGGAAGATATGAGTAAAAGTCATGGGGTATATATTCCTTAGCATTATTAGAATGTAGAACACACCATAGAATTGAATTGCATTTGTACTTCTATAAGAATTTATTTTTTTTAAACAAGAAAACTCTTCTGACCGATTTTTCATCAAATATAACCATGTTATTCAAGAATAATTATCCACAAAGATAACAAAATACTTGAAAGTAGATTAATTAGTAAGATGAACTAGGCCGCAAATATCAAAATACATCAAATAAAAAGATTTATCACTTCTTTTGTCCACGCGAGGAAGAACGAACACTCTATGATGCTTGCTCAACTTACAGGCCTCGCACTCTAGCTTAGACACATGTGACAATGATGAAACTAGACTCTTCAAATTACTCTCTAACTTAGACACATGTGACAACAATGGATCTAGACTCTTCAAAACTACTTAAAGAGGGATGACCAAACTTGAAATGCCACTGATATGGAGAGATTTCTGTCCGCAATGCAGTTTCGGTTACTCCATTGTCAAGATAATAGAGTTCATTCACTTCGTGCCCTCACCAATCATCCTCCCTGTCTCTAAATTATGAAATTCACAATAAGAAGGATAAAATGTGACAGAAAATTTTAAAGATTTGGTTAGTTACCGATGCGGACACCAGACCATTCATAGTATATCAACGTAGGAAGCATGTGTTACCTGTGTCAATGTGGTTAGATGACGGATACGGGTTGGGTCTCTAGAGGTTGAAGACCTTACACATGTATTCGTGACATGTGTAAGTTGCTTGAAGGAGATATTTGGACCGTTGGATTGCGACATGGTGTGATCGGACCATTGGATCATCGCGGCCTACTTTCATTACGCTATTATTAGGGCCCATCGGGCATCTTAGATTTGAGTTTATCTTATGAATATTTTGTTTATTTGAGTTTTGAGACCGTGCGCACAATTTTTTGTGCAAATTTCTTTTTTTGAAACTTTTTTTTAGTAGGAGTATTTTGGTCATTTAGTGTAATTACGAATTCATAAGGGTGTTTTACCCTAAATCTAAGAATGCTATGTTATGTTTATGAAAAGAAAGAGAGCTTTGCTTCTTCAATACCAGATGATCCCATCTTTTGACTTCTAGCAATTGGAAGAGGGCATGAGGCCCAGGGAAGTGATTCTCATCTTCTTCTTCTCTCTCCTTCTTTCTTTTCTCAAGGTACTCTCTTTTTTAAACCTTTTTTCTTCCTTTTCTTTTAAATTCTCTAGATCTAAAAGTCGATCCCTCTTCTTTTTAACCCAAATATTTAGATCTTGGAAGATTTTCATCCCCACATTTACATATTTTGACCTTCTTCAAATCCTATCACCCGAGGCCTTAGATTTGAAGAACCATCATTTTTTTTTTTCTGAATTTTTCAGATTTCCCAATCCAGAAAATTCCTATTTCCTAGATTAGAAAATCCACTTGGATCGTTAGACAGATCTATTGCAAGACGAAAGTCCTATCTTTCGCCGGATCCAACTAAATTCAGATTTTAAGGTTCAATACAACGTGTTTGTGATGGATGGCCATGATCATTGTTGCAGTCTCCTTATTTCCTTCTCGTGTTTATGATGTATAAAGCTGATTTTTTATTTTTTATTTTTGTTAAATATTAAATCCGCCACTTTTAAATACCACATTCATTTAGGATTGGATTGGGCCGTCCTACACCAGTTACTCAGTGACAATAAAATCAAAGGAAAGTGAAAGTGATGAATATAAAGTATAGACGAAAATGAAAGTGATGGGGTAGGACAAGCAATACCCACCCAAGACATGAGTTAAAGTACTACCTGCTAATGTGACTAACTGAGACAATACATTGCTTGACAGTCATATAATCGGAAGTTCTCAAGTTAATGACATATGGAACACTATCAGACGATGTAAGACAAACTATACCTGATTGAGCAAGAGTGGTTGTGAATGATGATGCATGAGTGGAACAATCCTTCTGAAGTCTAGCAATTCATCCTTGGATAGAGTGTATCGCCCGAAGTACCAGACTAAAAAACGAGGGAAATAAACTTGAAGATATTACCCTCTGTGTCGTCATTTAAAGAGCGAACCTGATTCTCTTAAGCAAGTTACCAAGTTGTCAATTTTGTTTCTAGGTTAGCTCATTCAAATCTTGCAAAACGATCATAAGGGTTTGTCGTCGTTGTCAGGTACTAGTTCATGTAGAGTAGTTATTGGAGTTTGATCTTTTCGGCGACGAAAAGGCCACCGTGAAACATTTCAAATCTTTCTGCCTTTAGCTTCAAACATTTTGATCTAATTTTGGGTAGCTCCTAGTTAGGAGTTAGGACCTCTGAATTCTTTTTGGTCTGCACAATTTGTAACCCACTTTGACTAATAAACACACACCCATCTTTCTACTTTTGGTTATACCTGAACTCGAGGACATGTATACTATCCTCGAAATGAACCCTCACCACTAGAAAAGCCTCCCACGAGATTCTCATTCTAGTAGGGTTGCTCATCGTTTGAAAAGCTCATATCAACATTCATTGCCCTCGAGGAAGAGAAGGAAGGAAAAGTTCGAGAGTGAGTTGCAGATCCCACGAAGGACACAATGTTAGCTCTATCTCTTCGTGGAGAAGCTCTCGAAGCTTCGACAATGCTATGGATTTGGACAACAACTTCATTAGAGAGTTTGTTGAATAGATATCTAGAGTGGAGAATTCCAGTCCAGATGCCTATGAAGACCTTCCTTCCATCAGGAAAGATAAGAGACCATTGAATCTAATCATCCTAGGTCTTACTCCAGAGACTGTTCATGATCATAGAGAAAGAGGAAAAGGAATAGATCGAATCATCTGGCCCGATCGTAGCACTTCAAAGGAAAGTCAAGGTCGCTCTAATAGTAGACCCCTTTTTGGCCGAAGGGTTTCTCCATCTCCTTTGCACTCCTCTAGAGTTTCCTCCCACTCTCGGAAGTCTGAGGGTCGAGATGGAAATCATAGCAGAAGGAAGTCGATAGGGAGAAGAGAGCTTCAACTTTTGTTCCCTTTAAAGACGATGAGGCTGATGGGTAGATTACAGTTGGCATGGGTAGGAAAAGAGTCAAATCTTCTTATCTCAATCATAGACCAGATCCTCTCTGAAAACTTCCAACCCTTTTCATCAATCAATTCCCAACGGAGTGGATGGAGCTACATTTTTTACAGGTGTGTAGGAAATTTGGTAAGGTTAGGGAGGTTGTCATTCCCCGAGTTAAAGGTCTTGCCTCTATTAGGGGCTTTGCTTTCATTCGAATGGAGGAAGAAGACCTTCGAAGAGCCATTGAGGGCCTCAATGGTCAGAAGTTCTATGACAAAGTGATTAATGTTTAGGTAACCCATTATGGTCCTAGGGAGGTGAATCATGAGAAGAAAACACCAAGGGATGAGCAGCAGAGCTAATCCCTTCAAGAAACGTTCGCCTAACCCCTCAACCAACTTTCATCCTCTCACATAGGTGTCAGGGGGTTTGAACCCTCTGGAGGATCCCTGATCTCTTTCAAGGAAACTATCCTGGGAACCACTTCTCCACACTCAACTGATACCCCGACTAATAATTTGGTTAACCCCCTTCCAAATTCAGAGACGCTCGCCCCCTATCTTTGTGTCTAATGATGGGGACGATTGTCCAATTGTTTTAGTCCTTTTAGAGATTATCCCTAAGGCGTGGAATAACTTCGACTTAGTTATTTGGTTCCAACTTTACTGTAATTTAGGTTCGAGAGATGTTCTTCTTCATCTGAATCCCTCAGCCATTTGGGTCTCTTCACCCATCGGAGAATATTGGCAAGATTCTATTCACTAGTTTGCTTCAACGGGTAGGCCCCATGAAATCCATTTGTAGGTGGTCAAACTGGTCTGTGTTTGGAACCTCAAATGATTAGTTTCATTTTCCAGATATTCCTCTTGAACTATGGTTTAATTACTTCTTTTGTGCCTTAGGTTCTTGTATTGGAGATGTTTTGCATGTGGACCAGGCCACCGAACGCTGGGAGGAGTTCCGCTTGGCGAGGCTATGCATTAGAGTAAGGAGGTTGAAAGTTGTCCTTCAAGCAGTTTCAGTGAAGGTGGGAAAGACTTCCATTCTAGTCGAAGTCATCAAAGAGGCTAACCAGGAAGCCTAGTACCAGGTAGATGAAATTCCAGTGGTCCATAATGGAGGATCTCGGCGTTTCTCAATCAGTCGGAACAATGGGGGACTACAGATGCCATGCTCCTGCATCCTCTAGTCCAGAGAGACTAACACGTGCATAGGACTGTCGATGGGCCAAGCCGACCGAATAGGCTCTCAGGCCTGGCTTAGACTAGCATTTCGGGCCCGAGGGCTGGGTTCGGACTTACAAGTAGAGCCCGATTATTAATCGGACCGAGCTTGGACTCAACAATCCACAGGCCCACCCCGCTACGGCTTCCAATGTTTTTTTTTTTTTGTACTTTACTCATTTCACAAATCACAACAAAGGTATGCAACCCTCTCTCTCTCTCTCTCTCTCTCTCTCTCTCCAACGTCTATTTTACGCAACTCGTAAAAAACCTGAGCTCTGTGGGCCCACCATGTTGTCCCTGTACATCCACTATGTCCATCACACGAGCTCCTCAATGTTGAGCACAACTTGGCTAGGACCCCGAAACCAAAGATGTGGGTGGGACCCTGACCATAAAACCCATCCATGCTGGATATCACATACCATTATACTCATCCATGCTAGATATCCACACGGCCACAGAATGTTGTTTGGTTTGTAAACAAGTTGATCGCAATCACACCACATCACACATGCCAATGACAAAACTTTTTTTTTTTTTTTTTCTAAAAAAGAAACCGCAATAGTTGGAAGCTATATCATATAAAAGACTATGGTAAAAAGAAACTGCAATAGTGGGAAGCTATATCATATAAAAGACTACGGCTGCTTTGGAAAGTGCTCAAATGGATAATCCACCCAAATAATCATGAGGCTCAATTGTTGTTTGAAATTATAGAAAGTGCATCCCATATTGTGTTTAAAGGACTTTCTTTGTTAATGGCCCAAATTGACAAGTGAGCTCAGTTCACCTAATAGAGGACATAAGCACAACAACCATTTGGGTGAGTGGCCGTGTTAGACAGGCCGCGCCTTGTATAGCCACATGCCTTGTATAGCCAATTTCCATAGATAGATGATTCTATCTTTATCATTTACCTTGTATAGATGGCTGTAGATCTCTATATATTTAACCCCTTTGGGTTGTCTCAAATACAAGAAAACCAAAGGAGACTCATTTCTCTTTACTTACATGGTATCAGAGCTATACCGATCTCAGCTGATCTGATTCGACGCCACCATCTTCAACTGCACATCCTGATCCGACACCTCCTTCAACACCGGCACCACCTTTCCTGTGCTACCAAACCTCTGCGGCACCACCTCCAGACAGATCCGGCCCCCTGTTGTGTCACCCAGCCCCGTCCGACCACCCCTGCTGCGTCACTCACTCCATCTGACCACCCTTGCTGCGTCACCCATCCCATCCGACCAACCCCAGCCTGTCCACACACTCGATCGACCACCCCCAGCCCATCAACACACCCGTCCGACCACCCCTGCTGTCTTCGACCACCCCATCTCCATCAGCATGCACGCACGCACGCACATCCGACCAACCCCAGCCCATCCGACCACCCCCAGCCCATCAGCACACCCGTCCGACCACCCCTTGGACCACCCCTGCTGTCTTCGACCACCCCATCTCCGTCAGCATGCACGCACGCACGCACGTCCGACCAACCCCAGCCCTTCTGATTACCCCATCTCCGTCCGCACACAAAATCCCCAAGTCCCTTTCTCCCTTGCTGTTGCTGTTCTATTACTGTTGAGTCATTGTTGCTGCAAGGTACCTCTTTCCTAGGTGTGGTTTACATCCATTCAGATCTATGGACAGACTCCCGTACAGAGGCCCCATGATGTAGTTTCGATGGTACCAATTACAATTTATGGACCATTCACTTTCAGAATTTCCTCAAGGGTTGTGATTTGTGGGACTAATTGATGGATTTGTTACTGTCCCCATTTCCACAGATGTCGACAAAATGGCTGAATGAGAAATAAAAAATGGACGTATTATTACTTGGATTCTCGATTCGGTTGATCGGTCAATTGTTGTTGGTCTCACGCCACATTGCATTGCTAAGGCAATGTGGGAGCATCTCCAGACAATTTATAAACAGAGTAATGCGGCTCGGTTATACCGCCTGGAACAAGATCTGGTTCACCTTACTCAGGGTGACAAAAGTATTCAAACATTTTATTCTACCATTGTTACAATTTGGACAGAGATGGCTATGATGGATCCAGAATTTCCTCATGACTTTAAGATCTTCCAAACAATACACGATAGTGTGTGAGTTCGACAGTTTCTTATGAAGCTGCGTCCGAAATTTGAGCATTGTAGGGCTGCTCTCCTGAACCGTAGCCCAACTCCTTCATTGAATTCGGTTATTAATGATTTATTGGATGAGGAACAATGACAGATTGTACGTGCTGGACTTTGACGCATCTGTCACTCCGGCTCATTGTTTCTTTTCTCCATCTTCATCAGATATTTGTTCAGCAAATAAATTGTGGAAACTCTGGCACTTTCGCCTGGGTCATCCACATTCAGATCGGTTAATTCAGTTATTTTCTTCTGGCATGTTAGAGAATATTTCTCTTAATAAAAGTGATTTGGATTATTCTTGTTCTTCCTATTGTCTTTCAAAAAGTAAGTGAATTCCCTTTCCTCTAAGTACTACAAAATCATCATCTATGTTTGAACTAGTACATACGGATGTCTGGGGTCCTTCACCAATTATGTCTCTATCTGGGTTACGATATTATGTTATATTCATTGATGATTTCACACGTTACATCTTGATTTACTTTCTGCACTTTAAGTCACATGTTTTTGAAAATTCAAGTTATTTCACTCTATGGTGGACTCTCAATTTGGGGTAAAAGTTCAAACTCTTCGCTCTGACTCAGGAGGAGAATATCTCTCAACAGATTTTCGTACATATCTTCAGGGTCATGGGATTATTCATCAGAGCACCTGTTCTGATACTTCACAACAGAATGGGGTGGCTGAACGAAAAAATCGTCATATTGTTGAAACTACCAACACCCTAATGACAGCTATGAGTGTTTCTCGTTCTTTCTGGGCGGAGGCAATGTTACATTCGGTCTACTTGATTAACTGAATGTCAACCAAAGGTTTGAACAGTAAATCTCTCTACTTTCTTCTCACCGGCTTACCTTGATGCAGGACAATTGACTTTGCTCTAAAAGCTCGAACTGTTAGAGTATGGCGACTTAATCCCTTTATCTCATAGCCCAGGCCCCACATCTCATGGGTTAGGACCTCGGCCGAACCCCTTCGTAGGCCCCAAATCACATGGGCCGCCCAACCCAAGTGTGTCCCCGCATCCCACGGGCTACCCCACTTGAGCCCGATGTGAAATGTGCATTAATCACCCCTGGTAAGGAGTATCGAACACAAGACCTCCCCCGTGGGCCCCAAATCGCATGGGTCACCCACCCCGAGTGTGCCCCTGCATCCAACAAGCGACCCCACTCGAGCCCAGTGCGAAAATGCCCCTGCATTAATCACCCCCGGTGAGGAGTCTCGAACACGAGACCTCCCGCTCTAATACCAATTTGATGCAGGACAATTAACCACTTGCTTTAAAAGCTCGAACTGTTAGAGTATGGCGAATTAATCCCTTTATCTCATAGCCCAGGCCCCACATCTCATGGGTTAGGACCTCGGCCGAACCCCCTTTGTGGGCCTCAAATCACATGGGCCGCCCACCCCGAGTGTGTCCCCGCATCCCACGAGCTACCCCACTCGAGCCCGGTGTGAAATGTGCATTAATCACCCCTGGTAAGGAGTCTCGAACACAAGACCTCCCCCGTGGGCCCCAAATCGCATGGGTCACACCTCAAGTGTGCCCCTGCATCCAACAGGCGACCCCACTCGAGCCCAGTGTGAAAATGCCCCTGCATTATACCTCCTAAATATTCCACATTTCGTGTTTTTGGTTGTGTATGTTATGTTCACCTGGCATCACGTGAACGTAACAAACTATATCTAAAATCAGTCAAATGTATGTACTTAAGATTTGGAGAAACTTAAAAGGGTTTTCGACGTTATGATCCGGTTTCTCGTCGTGTTCGGATATCACGACATGTTGTTTTTCTTGAGCATATTACCTTTCATTCATCTTTTCTTCCTCAGCACGCACTAAACTCTCCTGGTCTTACCGCCTTTCCTGACATTCCTTTTGCCTCGAGTACTCTCTCTCTTCCGTTGCAGGTTTACTCATGACGACCACGTACAGATCCACCACCTATTACTCTCCCTACTGTACCTGTTGTCGATCCAAAACCTACCTCGATACGTCGTTCCACTTGTGTACATCGACAACCTGATCGCATGATATACTCTATGTCTGCCATGAATACTACACTGGATACTGTATCTATTCTTACTTCATACACTCAGGCAGCCCACTCATGATTGTTGGAAAAAGGCTATGGCAGAAAAACTTGCAGCATTGGATGATAATCATACGTGGGATATTGTCAGTAAAACTGACCAACAATTAATTGGTAGTAAATGGATTTATTCTGTAAAGCTCAAATCTGAAGGATCATTGGATCGATACAAGGCTCATCTTGTAGCTCAGGGATACAAACAGGAAAACGGAATTGATTATGATGAGACATTCGCTCATGTGGCCAAGATGAAAACTGTTCGTACTCTTCTGGCAATATCATCCGTTCGTTCTTGGCCACTCGCTCAGATGGATGTGAAAAATGTTTTTCTTCCTGGAGACCTCCAAGAAACCGCATATTTGAAACCTCCTCCTGGCTCTTTAATCCTTGCCAATAAGGTATGTCGCCTAAAGAAAACTCTGAATGACCTCAAACAGGCACATCGGGCATGGTTCCAACGCTTTCACGATGTTGTTACGGGTGCTGGCTTTACTCAAAATGGTCATGACCCATCCTTATTTTTATGCACCACTGATCGCAGTATTGTCATTGTTCTCGTATATGTTGATGACCTACTCTTGACTGGTAGCGATGCTACTGGCATCTCAGCATTAAAGGAAGTTCTGAAATCATCCTTCAAGATGAAGGACCTCGGCCATCTAACATACTTTCTTGGGCTTGAATTTTTACGTTCTCAACGTGGGATCCTGGTCAGCCAGCGTAAATATACAAAAGATCTTCTCGCTTTGGCATCATTGATGGATCAGAAGACAGTTCAGACTCCCTTAGAACTTAACGTTCAATATGGCCGTGACGATAGTCATCTTCTTGCGAAGCCCACCTTATACTGCCGTTTAGTTGGAAGTCTGGTTTACTTAACAATGACTCGCCCTAATATTGACTCCGCTGTCCAAGTTGTCAGCCAGTTTGTTTCAGCTCCTCAGACTCTTCATATGACTGCGGTGTTGCACATCCTACGGTACCTAAATGGAACTCTAGATCGATCACTGTTCTTCTCCTCCACAGCAACTCTGGACCTTCGTGCTTATTCAGATGCTGACTGGGCCGGTTGCGCTCTCACACGAAGATCTACCACTGGCAACTGTGTTTTTCTCGACTCTTCTCTCATCTCTTAGAAGTGTAAGAAGCAGGCCACTGTTTCCAAATTAAGCACGGAAGCCGAGTATCGAGCAATGTCAGCTGCTTGTAGTGAGCTTGTCTGGTTACGTGGACTTCTTTCCGACTTGGGCATTCATCTACAGAATCCTACTCCAGTCCATGTAGATAATCTGAGTGTCATTCAGATTGCCTCTAACCCTGTTTTCCATGAACGGACAAAGCATATTGAAGTTGACTGTCACTTCATCCGAGAGAAGTTTCAGTCTGGGCTCATTTCTCTTCCACATGTCGCATTTTATAATCAGATTGCAAACATTCTCACGAAGTCCCTCACTTCTGCACGTCACTCATTTCTAGTTAGCAAACTATTACTTGTCGATGACCAGCATAGTTTGAGGGAGGATGTTAGACAGGCCACACCTTGTATAGCCACATGCCTTGTATAGCTAATTTCCATAGATAGATGATTCTGTCTTTATCATTTACCTTGTATAGATGGTTGTAGATCTCTATATATTCAACCCCTTTGGGTTGTCTCAAATACAAGAAAACCAAAGGAGACTCATTTCTCTTTGCTTTCAGTTTCTCTTTACTTACAGGTCGATGGGAACTTAGTAGCTTCAGGTTGCACCTAAATTAGCTCTTGATGAAATGTACTCAACATAAAAGAAATGAGACCTGTTAGGAATCAACTTGATCAATACCAGTACATGATGATAACCATATGCAAAAGGTAAAACAAGTGCCTGTAACTTCCAGAAACAGACATCTCCTTGCTCCGCAATTTATTTTCCCTTTAACATCATCATCATCACATTTAAGCCTTATCCCAACTAAAAAAGTAATTTAATTTTGCTAGCATATTATATGCAACCCTTGTTGAATAATATAACTTGCATGATTGCATCTACCAAGTAATGTACTGCTTATATCCCAGATGCTGACCATACAAAATTCCTTGGCCTGCCCTTTGTGAGTGCTCATGAACATCATCATCATCATCATAGTCTTCCCAACTATTTGGAGTCATTTATGGGCGCTTTGGAAAGAAACTTCCACTTAATATAACTGAATTTCATTGGGATAAATTACTTTGGAGACTAGAGAAAGCTTGCCTGAAAGACCAACATTAGTAATCTGAAATAAATTTCTATAAGCCTGTTTCATATGACACAGTAAGATAGGCTTGGCAGACAGAAAACTGAATAAGCTTTTGTAACTTGCAAGAAGTTTCAGATAATGGTTGACAAACAAAGCTATTGACTCCACTCATTACTATATTTAAATAAGTTTTGCAGACTCAGAACTCTTATATATATATATATATATATATATGACGATAGGGTATCCCTGCCCCCCTTTGAGGCAAGACTATTTTGTGTGGCTTATAATACCGTGTATTTCTTTAAAGGGGTGTGAATCAGTGGAACTGGTACCCCTAACATGGTATGGGGCAGATGTGGGGTCAATGTGATGTATGCAGCACATCCAACTTATCCATCAGATGCATGACTTCATGTTACCCCAGGTCTCCATAATCAGATTAAATCCAAAACTCAGGTGGGCCCAATGTTCGAAATATCGGTATCGCACAATGTATCGCACCCTTGGGATATAGATACGTATCGGTTATCGCACGGGATATATCGTTTGTATCGCATAGTTTATCGCACTTTTTGGGAAACATGAGGAAACATTGGGAAAATGGTTGAATTTTTTAATGAAACTTTGGGGATTGTTAAAAAGGCCCTTAATAAACACTTTTATATCATAAAGTTTCAAAAAAGAAGTGTACATAATAGATTTCCTTTGTATAGGATCCTAAGTTATGCGCTGTCCGATTGAACTAAGACAGTTATATTCAGTATCAACCCCGTCCATCCGTTTTTCCATATCATTTCAGGACATTATCCAAAAAATAAAACAGATCCAATAATTAGGTAGACCATACCATAGGAAACAATGGTGATTGACCATTAGTGGGCCACAAAAGTTTTGGATCAAGCTAATAATAGTTTTTTCTCTTCATTCAAACCATAAATTTATCTGGTAAAATGGATGGATGGAGTGGATAAAATACATGAATTATAGTGGGCCCACAAAGTTTACAAAGTACATTGCTCACTAGGGGATCCACTTCCCACCAAACTGGGGGTGGGGCGTTGATTGTACGCAGATTTCCTACCAAGTTCCTTCACTCAAAACCTAGGTGGGGCCCACTGTGATGTTTGTAAGAAATCCACCTTGTCCATTCGTTTTTTGAGATCATTTTAGCACTTGAGAGCAAGAATGAGCAGGATCCAAGACTAAAGTGGGCCGTACTAAAGGAAAAGGTGGGTAGGAAAATTCCTACCGTTAAAACCTCCTTAGGTCGACAGTGATGTTAACATGCCATCCATACTGTTCATAATGTTATTCCTACACGGATGAATTGAAAATACAAATACTAGTCTAATTCAAAACTTACGTGTCCCCACGAATATTTCAAGTGTGGATGTTCAATCCTCAAATTTTTGGCACACTTGAGTATTAGATCCTACTCATTTTTTATTCAATGTCCTAAAATGATCTCACAAAACGGATGGACGGAGTGGATTCCTCACAAACATCGTGGTAGGCCCCACTAAGGTTTCAAGCACAGGAACTTCCTGCTGAAGGCTTTGGCAGGAAATCCTAGTAGGTGCTGACGCTCCTCGAGCTCAAGTTGTACAAACATTTCAAAGTTACATGGCCCCACAATCATGTATTTATTATATCTACACCGTTCATGCATTTGGAGAGATCATTTTAGATCAAGAACCCAAAAATGAGTCATATCCAAAGCTCAAGTGGACCACACCACAAATAGCAGTGGGGGACTGATTCTCACCATTAATACATTCGTAAGGTCCACCATAATGTTTATTTTCCATCCAATCTGTTAATTAGGTCACACAGACCTGGATGAAGAGAAAAAATAAATATCATATTGATCCAAAACTTCCGTGACCCCCAAAAGGGTTTCAATGGTAGACGTTCAATCTACCACTGTTGTTTGCAGTGTGGTCCAGTTGATCTTTGGATTTGTCTTATTTTTTGGCTCAAGCCTTACGAAGAGCTCGCCAAATGGACGAACGGTCTGGATATAACACATACCTCATGATGGGACCCACAGAACTTGGTGACGTCAACACACCCGTACTTGATTTCGATTAAAAAGGGGCGCGGATTAGCTACTGACAGGTTAAGTAGCAAGACTCGCTACTGAATTGACGTCACCAAGTTCTGTGGGCCCCACCATGATGTATGTTTTGTATCCACACCGTCCATCCATTTGGAGAGAAGAACATTTTATACCATGAGCCAAAGAATGACTAAGATTCAAAGCTCCAATGGACCCCACCACAGAAAGCAATAGAGAGAGTGACACCCACCATTAAAAACTTCTGAGGGCCACAAAAGTTTTCGATTAAGCTGATATATATTTTTTCCCTTTTATAATGTTTTTTTAAACTTATTAATGGGTTGGATCTCAAATAAACATCACGGTGGACCTTAGGAAGGTTTCAATGGTGGATGTCACTTTCTCCACTGTTTTCTGTAGTAGGGTCCATTACAGATTTTTATCTGCCTCGTTATTTGACTCATGTACTAAAATGATATCTCCAAATGGATGGACCGTGTGGATATAACACATTCATCCTGGTGGGACCCACGTAATTTGGTGACGTCACTTCAGTAGCGATCTCGCTACTCAACCTGTCGGTAGCTAATCTGCGTCCAAATAAAAGGCTCGAACGACCTTTTTTTAAGCAAAGAGGGTTCCGGAAGCTGGAACCCTAAAATTTCTCCCAAATCTCATCATATCGGCGAGGATGTCTCTGGATTTCTCTCCAAAATCGGAGATTTTATTTGCGGTAACCTAGGAATGACACTTCAATTTGAACGGCCCACCAAATGGAAGCTTCCGATCATGGCGATCTCTTCTACAGGTACCGAAATCCACCCTCTAATTTTTTTCCCGATTTTTTCGGATGAAGATGTCGATGTCCGACAATAATGGAGAGGAAATCGGGCGATATCGTCAAAATATCGTGCGATATCGACGATATATTGGCCGATATCTGGATTTTGGGTTTTTTGGTATCTTCCAGGGGTTATCGCGAGTGTATCGTCTCGCAGGAGTGCGAAAACGATAATACCGGCCGATAGTATCGATATTTCGAACACTGGGTGGGCTACAGAATAGGGAACAAGTTGAAAGGTATCGCCGCCCACCTGAGTTGCAAACCAGCCTAGTGTCGTCGCGTACCTGATTCATGGATCAGTAGGAACTGGATATGGTGAGAAAACATGAGTACAATGAGGTCCTTATGTGGTGAGATTTAATTGGGCAAGCTAGTTTGACATTGTCAATACCAATTTACTGTCAAGCATACTTTACATCCTCCAAGCAGTGGGTCCAGATAGCTTGGGCGTTTAATTGCACGCTTTCATCCTTTCAATTTGTTCTGTATAGTATAATCAATCTAGTTTTGTATTTATCTTATATTGCATGTATTACAAGAACAATTTGATCAAATATGTTGGAGATTAATGAAAATGACCAGAATGAGAATGAGAATACTCCCATAGATGTTCAAAATGATTTGCCACCATCAAAAGCTAAGAGAAAGCTAAGATCTTCTGTTTGGAGTATCTTCACAAACCTTGAGCAACCAAATGGTTTGCAAAACTAATGCAGGACATGAAATTAAATATGGAATGCAAGAGATCAAGCTTGAGATTATACCAATTTTAAACAGTCACAAAATTTCACATCCCACATACTATCAAACATTCAAAAAGGGGAATCTATGGGGGTCCAAGCTTACACAACTTTAGGGCTGGATTAAATAAAATAGCCATACAAGCCCAAAGGAGTGTAAGAATCATCCATTCTTGCAAAGGATTGTTCCCAACTCAAGAGATTCACTAAGTTTCAATTTGGGGGAAAATCTAGGGTTTGAAAATTGGGGATAATTGAGATTTGGGACTCTTTAGGGTTAGGGATTTGGATTAAGGGGTTTTTTTTAGTCAAAAGAGAAGGAAATAAAGGAAAAGGAGAACCTGGGATGAGTCATGCGCACTAGACAACAAATGGGCTTGGATGCACATGCGTGACAGGTCGTCCACAATGTGTGGGGCCCACAAAGTCGGAAACCGACTTTTAGGCTAGGATCGGCCAGGGATGGGCTACCTCCATACCAAATTTCACGTCGATCCGTCACAAGGCCTGTGCATAGTACTCCGTCGAAGTTTTAACCCCTCAGATGGGCCAAAATCTGAAAATATGTTTGTACGTTGTTGTAGTAGAAAACGTGGATGCGAAAAGGGGTAAAACTGATGGTGAAAGGGGTGTAGAGGGTGATGGAGGTGATGCGTAAGAAAATGAAGATGATTTGGAGCGGATGTGGCTTCGCACCACGGTAGTTAGCTCTTCGAGGAAGGGAGGGCTTTGCACCCAATTCGATTCTTCAACCCAGAGAGAGAGAGAGAAAGAGAGAGAGAGAGAGAGAGAGAGAGAGAGAGAGAGGAAGAAAAGAGAACGCAAGAATTTTTATTCATAAAATATCATTGCAATACCTACATGGGATTGTTATATTTATAAGAAAACCCTAAACCCAAAAAAGACAAAATTACCCTTGCACCATGTGCGCGCACTAATACCAAAGCTAAAGTAAATGAAATAACTAACATAAGCAATCAAAGCCGTTCATGATGTTTCTAATAACAAAAATAGTCAAAACTAAAAATCCTAAATCATCTAAAGTAGTGGGTCATTATCATGAGATCCGACAGTAGAATCTATGTGATGATCGGGTCCACTCCAATGCTCCATAACGCATTCCCCTAATTATGAGGCCTTCCAAAGATGTCATCGTTGATCCAAATCGAAAGTGGGGCCCGCCTCCTCCTCGAATACATGCGTAGAGGGGGCGTGTGCAAGATGTCCCCATCAAAAACGCACATCGTAACCAATGTAAAGAATTGTTTACATGCAAAAGTTCAGGTGGAACAAGTCACCTTAAGAGGCACCTTGGAACTTGTTCAAAAATTATTCGGGAAGAAAAGAGTCAAAGTACTATATTGTTTGGTGGAAAATGTGAAGATGGGGTTGCGTCATCTTTTACTAATAAATTTGACTTAGAGATTAGCTGTAGAGAACTTCAGAAAATGATTATTGTTCATGAATGCGCTTTTTCTATGGTTGAACACAATGCCTTTAGAAGTTTTGTTAGAAGCCTCCAACCTCGGTTTAAGATGGTGACACGAAATACCAGCAAATCACATTGCTTGAAAATATATAAAACCAAAAAGAAGAAGCTCAAACAAGCGTTGAAAACAAATCCCGACGTATTAGTTTGATATCTGATATGTTGACTTTGAATCAAACACTTGGTTACATGTGTCTTACGGCCCATTTTATTAATAATGAGTGGAATTTATACAAGCGAAGACTCAACTTTTGTATGGTTCCAACACCACTGGAAAGTCTCACGGATGCCATTATTATGTGTTTGTTGGATTGGGATGTAGAAGATAAGTTAACCACTGTGACATTAAACAATTGCACAACAAACAATGTCATAGCTTCAAATCTTAGAGAGCATTATTCTGAAAAGAATATGCTTCTTCATGGTGGTTGTTTTTTCATGTGCAACCATATTCCTAACCTTATTATACAAGATGGTTTGGAAGAAATACGAGTAGCCATTTACAAAGCCTGTGAAAGCGTTAAGTTCGTTAAGGCATCACAAGGAAGACAATAGAAGTTTAATGAAATTATCCAACAAGTAAGGATTCCAAGTAGAAAAAAGCTTATGCTTGGATGACCAACAAGATGGAACTCTACCTATCACAGTCTAGATGCAGCTCTAGAGTTCAAACAAGCATTTCTTCGTCTCAAGTCTCGTGATTCAAACTATAAAGGAGCACAAATTATGGAAGATTGGAAGAAAGTTGAAATTATTTCAAAGTTTTTAAAAGCAGTCTATGATGCTTCGAATGTATTTCATACACGACACATTCAACTTCTAACCTTTACTTTCATGAAATTTGGAAAATCCATGTATTGTTGAGGAAAGAGTTTGTGAGTATGGATTCTTTTATTCACACTATGGCCCAACAAATGATTCAAAAATTTGACAAATATTGGGAAGAGTGTAGTCTAATATTTGCAATGGTGGTGATTGTCAACCCACGATTTAAGATGAAATTGTTGGAGTATAGCTTCTTGCAAATGTTTGGAAGTGAAGCCTAAGCTCATATTCTTAAAGTTCAAGAAAGTGTCAATGCTCTTTACAAAGAGTATGCAACACATTCTATCCACATGGAGTGAAATGTGTTGGGGTCAGGAAGTGTTTCATATGGCGTGAATGACGGATTTGATGCATTAAAAGGGTATGATCAGTTTATTTCTTCACAATCAAGTAATGCATGCATGAAATCTAAACTTGATCAATATTTGGATGAGCATGTCTTTCCTCGAAATAGCCTAGAAGAATTTAATATCTTGAGTTGGTGGAAGTTAAATACACCAAAGTATCCTACTCTTGCAAAGATGGCTCGAGATATTCTAGCCATTCCTATATCAACAATTGCTTCGGAGGCGGCATTTAGCATGGGAGGTAGGGTACTTGATAAATATCGTAGCTCATTGCTTCCTGACACTGTGGAAGCCTTGGTTTGCACTCAAGATTGGTTGCGAGATAGATTGGGCAATTTATAAAGGTAATGAAAATAAACTTTGAATATTTTTTGTTCATTTTATTTATAATCACTTAGTTCAAATTGTATTTATCATATAGAGCGAAACTAACACTTCTTAAATGCACTTGACCAGATGATGGCATCGGAAGATGGTTTTGATATCATTTATGAAGACATTGGAAGACATTGTGGATAATGCAGTTTCTTTTTATGGATACAACAGAAATTCATTTTGCCAATACAATAGGAAGTTACAGATGATACAAACTTACATTTTGTTCATAACAATAGGGTTACTTTTTGTAAATGGTATACATTGTTTTTTTTTTTTTTTTGAATAGTATAAATGGTTTCTTTCTTCTTTTTTTTGGAAGCAATATATTAGCAGTAATGGATTGAAGTTTTACAAACATTGGTTTTTCTTTCGATTATCTGACATAGGCGAACAAATTATTTATATGCAGTTCCACTAGATTAGTTTTATTATATGATGTTGGATTTAAATATATTTGTTTTGGAAAAAAGGCTAGATCATTCTCTGATGTTTCTGGGCTACAGGTGGGGATAATTTTGGATTGGTAAAAGTAGCAATCCAGATCACAAATGACCCATAATCTGGATTGCCAGATTCTGAATGAGGGAAAATGTAGGTAGGTTGGTGATTTAGATGGCAATTGTATGAGGATCTGCAAAGGTAATTTTGCTTCGGTAATTGTATAAGGATTTGCAAAGGTAATTGGACCATGTTCCTTTATAATTTTTGGGGAGTTTAACATTAAAATGTCATTATCTAGCTTGCTTTTAAATTTCCTACTTTCCTTCCAGGTTTGTTTCATGGAGAATCTTTCTCATCTTTAACTTTAGAAAGTGAGGTTCCCTTGTCTTTTGCCTCATTTCAGTCAATAATTCTGACAAAGATGAGATGCATGAATGGGCTTCTTAGAGCTAAAGGAATTTTATGGCTTGTAGAGGATAGGTAGATCTGCTCCATGATTATGCTGTCTATATCCAACCTTTTTTTTCTTTATTTTATAGTTTGGCTAGTTTTGATAAATTTTGTTCGCCTCTATGCTTTTCAGCATGGAAGTTTTCTTCCTTGTTCTTCCTTTCTCTCCCTTTTTTTATTTAGGGGAGTGCCAGTAGTCAAGCTAATCTGATGTTATTGCTCCCTGGTTTCAAGTTTTAAATGAATTCTTGAACTTAACAAGGTTATGTAGGCTCTAGTATTGGTGAGTTGATGGGCTGTTTTATTCTATTCTGCAGAGAAAATCAGTATGTTTTTCAATGGAGTGGCGTCAAAGTGGTAGAAGCTATCAGTGGAGGGCCTTGGGAGAGTCCACCAAAATCTTGCCTAGTGATTATTGGCACTGATGGATCTGAACTTGAAGCTATCTATGGACAACTTTCAAAATCAACAGCTGATCCTCAGAAGGAGATAGCATCATATATTGGAGGTTCCACAGAGTCTGTAAAAAAAAAAAAAAAAAAAATTGGCTTTGAAAATTGCAAGGATGGAAGATTTAAGGCTTGCAAACTTAGCGTTGTTTAACTAATATGGATGTCACTTCTTTGTCATTCTTTGATTTTGTGCCATGAACATGCGATGCAAACACATTTTAGGATCAGAATCTCCAAACTGTCAATTGCTATTATTGCCATTATTTACCTTTTAACAAGTCATGGCTGTAGAGATACAATACTTAGATTGCCACCAATTTTATTTATTTTTTTAAGTGGTCTTACAATTCAGAAATTGTTCTTTGACAAACATAAATTTTATTAGGGATTAAAAAAAATTAATAATAATAAATAAAAATTGTTAAGCTGCTGGACAAGCACACAAATGAAACATCAGGAAGGTTCTGAAAGTCAATCTTGGAGGGTGCATCGGCCTGGCCCGAAAGTGATGCGATATGGGGTGTATCAGACAGTTTTGGCCCTATATCAGACTGCATATGCATTCTTTTTCTATATGATTATATGCATTCTTATGATCAGCTTCTGGGACCATTCTACTTCACATCTCACTGGGTTTTGGGACATCTTGTGAGGTAATAGCTGTGTAGCTAATGGTTGGAAGCAGTGTTCGAAATATCGGTATCTCATTACATATTGCATCCTTGGGATACAGATACGTATCGGTTATTGCACAGGATATATCATTTGTATTGGTTAATTTATTGCACTTTTTGGGAAACATGGGGAAACATTGGGGAAATGGTTGAATTTTTCAATGAAACTTCAGGGATTGTTTTTTTTTTTTTTTTTAAGACCTTAATACACACTTTTAAATCATAACATCTCAAAAAAGAAGTGCACATAATAGGTTTCCCTTGTATAGGGTCATAAGTTATGCATTGTCTGACTGAACTAATGCAACTATATTTGAATTAAATGCATAACATTTAGAGTGTATGTGATGATCATTTCATCAAATACTCCTAAATACTTCGAAATTATTCTCAATTGACGGCTGGTTGAAAGAATTTATTATATATATATATATATTATAAAAAATAAATAAATAAATAAATAAATAAACATGGAGAATATGAAGAACCAATGGATATTGAAATCAAAGCTCCAACTCCATGATTTTTCATGCAAAACATGAAGAGTCAATGAATTTGTAAGCATTCGACACTGATTTAACATAATTTCAACAACAAAAACGGATCAGAAATTAAAAATGCTCACCAAATCGAACATGTTGGATTTATTGGCACTACTCGTGCATTTCATATCACACAGGTGGGATACAAGATATATCATGTGATATAACAGCACTACCTGTGCATTTCATATCACACATGTGGGATACAATATATTGTGGGATATATCGGCCGTTATTGTCGATATTTAAAACATTAGTTGGAAGTTCTTTTTTCATCTAGATTGCCGATGTTATGATTTTTGGTTAAATACATATTGATTGGAGTCCCAAATCAATGTGCTAAACTGGAAAATATCAGGGACTATCCTTACACCATTTTTATCTTTGTCATCATCATAGCACCCTGTCAGTGTATATGGTACTATAGATCAGGCTAACATCGTGCAAACTGCTTGGATTCAATGTGGGACTAGAAACCGGTTATTTACCAACAACTTTTATATCATGCCTTTGTTGTCGTTTTTTTCTTATATAAGTGACAGTTGCACATGCTTGTTTTGTAAGCGTTGTGGGGCCCACCTTGATGCATGGTTTTCATAATCTTCGCCCACCTTGATGTATAGTTAATTTAGGTGACAGTTGCATAAGCCTGTTTTGTAAGCGTTGTGGGGCCCACCTTGATGCATGGTTTTTGTAATCTTGGCCCACCTTGATGTATGGCTTATTTTGCAAGTTCTCGGTGGGCCCACGTGTATAGGTTGAGCCTCAAGACCCTTGGTTTGGACCAAATAACTAAGTGGGTTGGGAATGGGCTTGCAGCTTTATAGTGATCAAACAAGTGGGCCCTTTGTTTTAAAAACCTATTTTCGGGTACGGCACCTGGGTCAAGCCCTATATGTACAATCCGGGCCAAGCTCGGGCGGGACTTTTTTGGCCCGTCACGGCCCTGAGCTAGGCTTGGGATTGTATAAAATAAGACGGGCCGAGCTAGGACAAAGCTTGGCCCTACGCTAACCCGGCCCATTGACAGCCCTACTCATGTAGTAAGAGCTTCCATAACCTTGCTTTGGCATCATCGCCCATGGCCTCCATTCCTCCACGTAGTCCCATTATCGACGGTAAGTGCATCCTTGATCAGGGACAAGTGTCGTTTGTAGAAGAAGATCCTGCTTCGGATCTTGCCATCATCCTCAGTATGCGCCCTTATGGTTCCTCGGGCATTCAAGAAATGACAGAAGGAGGTGGCAACTGCTCCTAAGGTGAGCCAGCAAGAAGCCTAGTCCACTTCGAGATGCTACAAGATATCATCGATATCTCACGAGAGAGTTCTTCAACATTTTCTCGTCCCAGAGCTAGCTGGCCCATGCATGCCTCTACTTATGACGTTTGCCACGTGTCGTGTGTCTTCTCTAGAGCTTGCCTCGACCATACAAGCATTAAATGATGATAGGCGTGCTTTGCCTCTGGATATTACCAAGGGTGGTAGGATCGTCCAATTGTTTAACCTAGAAAACAGGTGTCTTCTTGCAACCAATATAGTCTACAATAGAAGACCACGAGGTGATGCTAGTTTGAAAATGGGTGGCGATTCAAATTCAAATTTGGATTTGAATTTGAATTTAGTAGAGAATCTCGAGTTCCGCTCCGTCCTTTGTCAAGCTTCATTGTCGGAGTAGTAGGCTTCTACCTCTTCACAAGCTAGCGGTCATGGAGAGGTCAATAGTCCTCTCCCCACTTGGATAGAGGAAGATTCTATGCCAAAGGAGGTTGCAGTGGGAGATAAAGGCTTCAAGTCTTTTCCCTGGATGGGTAGGACTGGGTTCCGAGGGGCCATGATTCGGTTCTTTAGCAATTGGATAGGGTGGATCCTATAGCAAAAGCAATAGTCGGTCCCCTTTCTAGTCTTCCTCAGGAGACCTTTCGACGACCTAGACCCAAATCAACGCTCAACCTTCGTTTGCCCAGGTGGACGCTCAACCTTCAATCGTTGACCAGGTTCAGTCCTCTTCTTCTCCTCTTGCATAATTTGTCCTCCTCTCTCCTCGCATCTTGCCCCGAGCAAGTCAGGGTATGAACTTGAACTTGAGGCCCATATTTCCCCCTCGACTATAGAGGGCTCTCAGGCTTTGGTTCCATTCCTCCTTGAATGTTCTTTCTTTTAGCCCTTCTTTGGGTCTAGCAGAGCATGTTGAAAGGGTCATTCTGGCGAAAGTGATTCCTCCAATTAGATCCTCCTTTGGAATGGAGGACATCAGGGAACCCCAAGGTAACAGTCCACCCTTGGTTTTGTCCCAAATTCAGTTGGAATTCCTAAGGGCCCGTTTGGCCGGGTGGATTGGAAGGGATTGAATGGTATTAGGGTGGATGGCATGGATTTCAAGGTAATGATGGTGTTGTCAGTGGATTGTCTTAACATCCATGGGATTGCTATATCCCGGGATTGCTATATCCCGGGATTGCTATATCGAGTCTGTTTGGCACGCCCGGCCAATCCCGGGATTAAACCTTCCCATCCCTTCCAATCCCTCGAACCAAACATGTCCCAGGCAAATTTGAACGGATTAGGGTGGATTGGATGGGATTTAAAGGTAATGATGGTGTTGTTAGTGGATTGTCTTAAGATCCATGGGATTGCTATATCCCGGGATCAGATCACCCAGTCTGTTTGGCACGCCTGGCCAATCCCGGGATTTAACTTCCAATCCCTTCCAATACCATCCAATCCCTTCTAATCCGCCCGGCCAAATGGGCCCTAATGGAAACAGTTTAAACAACGATGGGTTAAGGACGTAATCTATCATATAAGTAAACCTCTTGGAGTGGTTTTTTGCAACAGGGATGACGATTACATCACGCTTCTTCACCTTGTTGCCGAAAGGGCTCTTCGGATTCCCGCGATGGTTTTGCCCAGGAATTCCCCTAGGGCGGTTAATGGTAATAGGGAGTTGTTGAATTTAGGGATCAACCTAGCAGGTCAGGTTGAGGCCATCCCTCGCGCTAATAGAAAGGACAAAGGGTGTTCTGTGGTTACCCAATAATGATCTTGTCTTGGAATGTTTGTGGCCTAAGCGGCCTTGGAAAAAGGTCCATTGTTGGTGCTAGGTGTAGAGTTTGGTTGATTGTCCTACAGGATACTATGCTCAATTCAGTTACCAGCTCTATGATTAGATCAATTTGGAATTGGAAGGGAGTTGATTGCCTAGCCCTTGACTAATTGGGTTGTCGGGGGGGGGGTTTGTTCGAAAGAAAGAAGAAAGGTGGATGGGTAACTTTCATGTGAACATTATTTTTAGGGATGTCTCATCTAGTTTTTCGTGGCTCTTCTCGGGTGTGTATGGCCCAAGTCGATCGACACTTCATAACAATCTTTGGGAGGAACTGTCAGCCGCTTGTGAAAGATTGTCTCTTCCCTGGTGTGTTGGTGACAACTTTTATGTTGTTCGTTTTGCATGTATACATTTTCCTCTTATGTGATGCAGGACAATTAACCACTTGCTCTAAAAGCTCAAACTGATAGAGAACGGCGAATTAATCCCTTTACCTCATAGCCTAAGCCCCACATACATGGGTTAGGTCATCGGCCAAATCCATTGGCCCCAAATCCATAGGTTCCGCCCCCTCGTGGGCCCCAAATCACATGGGTTCCGCCCCACATGAGCCACCCACCTCACACAGGCTGTCCACCCCGAGTGTGCCCCTGCATCCCACAGGCCACCCACTCAGAGTCCGGTGTCAAAATGCCCTGCATGAATCACCCCCCTCCCACCCTGATACCAATTTGATGTAGGACAATTAACCACTTGCTCTAAAAGCTTGAACTAATAAAGCATGGCGAATTAATCCATTTATCTCATAGCCCAAGCCTCACATCTATATGTTAGGTCCTCGGCCGAACCCTCCTCGTGGGCCCCAAATCACATGGGTTCCGCATCACACGAGCCACCCGCCTCACACAGGCCGCCCACCCCGAGTGTGCCCCCATATCCCACAAGCCACCCCACTCGAGCCTGGGGTCAAAATGCCCCTGCATTATTATGCAAGCAAGATACAAAGACGATAGATCATTTGCTTCTACATTGCTCTTCGGTTAGTATTTGGCCCAGGATCCTCGCTTCAGCTAAGATCTCTTGGGTCATGCCTCCATCTATTGTGGGTCTTTCTGCTGCATGGTATGCGATGGACGGTGGAAACCTTGGAAGCAAAAAAAAAAATTAAAAAAGGAGGTTGCTTCTATTGCCAATTCCGTGGGCTATATGGGGAGAAAGGAACAACCGATGCTTCCACAATAAAAGTCTTTCGATGGCTAGGGTGTTCAATAGAGTCCTTTTGTTTTGCGATTAGGCTCCTTGAGAGTTTTTAGTCGAGGGTGTTGTGAGGGTTCTTCCAACGATGGTGTTGGTTTTTGTTGTTGTAAGTTTTTTTTATAGCTTCTTCTAGGTTTCGTTCTTTTTTTTTTTTTCTATTTTTTTTTGTTCTCTTTTTGTTTTTGGTTTGTTTTTTGGTTTGTGTTTTTCTCAGTTGTGGCCTAATAAATTTCTTCATCTTTCAAAAAAAGAAAATATCCCAACATGTATCAATCGTGTGGTTACTAAGACTACAATGAATGCGTTGTCAATAACAATGACCATGACCGCAGCTACAACTAAAGTTTGTACCACGACTTCCCCCATCTCCTCTACCAAATGTAGAAACAAATGCATAATGATATGACAAAGAGGGACCTTGTACACTAAACGCACACTGAACACAAGCGAATGCCTCATTGATGAATGAAATCTCGCTACCTCCAAGAATTTGAGCCTAGACATGCTCGAACTCAGGACAGACCATAAATGAATTTAGCAAAATGGAATTCCTCTCTCTGCTGTCTAATAGTCTCATAATCAAAAGACAGAGGATGGTATATATTTAGTTATCCCACATGCCTCACAAGGCTGAATAACACTCTTTGGTGCTTTTATCTCATTGTTGAAGAGCAAAGTTATTCTGAATTAACTCATAAATCCAAGTTAGGTTCTTTTCACCTGAATACATTTCTCTCAAATTTTCCCATACTTCCTTTACAGTTTGGAAAGAGATAACGTTTGCACTAATATGAGGTTCCATACTATTCCATGGCAATGCTTTAATTTGAACATCCGTCACTTCCCAATCTTTGTATTTTATTGAACCTTCTTCAGGTTTGGATGAAGTCAAATATCTTAATTTCCTTTTATCCGAAAGGAATACCTCTACCGATGTGGCCTATTGTAAGTAATTTCCTCCATAGAGTTTAGTTGATGTGATCTGAAAGTTCATCGACTCAGATGGAGACAAAAGACCAATCTTGGCTTCATTCTTGCAATCTGCAGATGTAAGAGAAACCAAACACACAAGGGAAGAATGTTTAACTTTAGCTTACCCAACACATAAAAACTGATGTATATCAACAAACACGATCACTTAATTTCACTTCTTGTTTCAAAACCTCCAAACGTACGCTGATTCTTTAACTCTTATTATACACAACTTCAACACATACCTTCAACCTCAAATTTGATCATAAATCTGGCCACAGATGCACGATGCCCCACTTTTGTCCATCACTATTAGGATCTATATGAAAGTGTACCTCACACGCATACACGGAATACGAGCATACAACCTACCATATGGTGGTTGAGAGAGATTCGAGCAAATCAGCCCCCAATGACTTTAGATTTTCATCTCAAAACAATAAATAGAAGAAAAAAAGAGAACCATTGAAGATGAAGGAAGAGATCAATGCCTGGAACAATTACGCTTTGATACCATGTTGATGTGATTAAGAAAGAGGGAAAGAGGAGAAAAAGAGGAAGAAAGAGAGAATGTGTGTGTGTGTGGTGTGTGTGTGTGTGTGTGTGAGAGAGAGAGAGAGAGAGAGAGAGAGAGAGAGAGAGAGAGAGAGAGAGAGAGAGAATAGAGATTAGGATTGACTCCCCCGACTCCCCCTTTCTCTTTTGTTTTATTTTAAGTCATAAACACAATACCATAATGCCCTTAATAATAAAAGCAAGAATTCCCAACACCCCTTAAACAACTAGTAATAAAGAAAAGAGACTAATTCCCAACATGTCTTAAACAACTAGTAATAAAGAAAAGAGACTTAAGTATGAAAGATAAGAGAGTCCAATGAGAAAGAGATGGCCGTAACAAGGACCATGTGCTCGGTAATGAAGACACTTGCTAAGAATTCAAATCTGACCATAGCAGCATAATGTATTTATATAAACAATGGACATCAGATCAAATGACCTAATCAGTCCATACGTGACTCTAGAGGTGTGCGGAAGAACCTCACACCTGTGGTGCACACCCGCGTGCACCATTCGGAGGAAACACAACCCTTTAAATGCTGTAAATTCTCCACTCAGCCTAAGCTTGTAATAACCATCTGTGATGAGAGGCGGCAAAGATTGCAAGGGTCTTTGCCAATAAATGGAAATGTCATTTCCCCCACCTTCATTTTGTAGCACGTTGTTGTGACTGCGACATCGAATGTCACTTTCCTTTCCTAAAGACACCGAGGCATCCTACCTTCCAAAGCCACCTGCTGAAGCTGCCTTGTGGAGAGGACCATGATGGCTCTTGCCCAAAGAGGTTAATCCATCTCCTTTCAGCAACATGCCACTGCACCAGCAACGTAACACAAACCTTGTACGGTAGGCAACCTTGCTGTTGGAAATCCGTACCTCCTCTCACCTAAACAAAAACTCATTCCATCTCAAACATCCACCACACATGGCTGGCAGTTGTTCTCCGTCCTTATTGTAGTCATCCCCAACATCTTTCAAAAAAAAAATCAGTGGAACCGACTCTCCTCTCATGGATTCCAAAGCTGTAAGGTCCAGCAGTTAGACATAATGTTTCTCTTCCCAATTGCTTTGCATAGGATTGTACGAGCTACATGATTGTCTTGCAAAGGAAGTCCCGTCATAGAGAACCCTGACACTGTTTCTATAAGAGGAATTCTCCTCTTGACAGAGGATTCTTCTCTATGGACCATGGACATGTGCCACATAGCCCAAGGCCAATCTTGGCCTTCCACGTGACCCTCAAATTCTCAACAAGTACTAGAGAGTACAAAAACCTAGAGAAGCCTTCTCTCTTAAAGCTGGGAGCAAGTGCAAAGCTAGACATCTATGGACGCTTTGTACTAGTATGATACCTCCCTTCTCCAATAGAGTTTGGATAGACTCCTTTGGAATTCTCTACGATAAAGAATGGAGGGTCATCCTTCACTCTTAGTACATGTTACTCTCCTCTCTTTATTGACTCGAACCATAGTCCCCACCTTCAAGAGGACAATCCTAGTTGTAGACGCCCCATTTTGGCATCCTACTATGTACTCTGAATATGACTTTGTTGTTTTGTCAAATCTTAAACATTCACAGGACATAGTTTTCTACTGCTGCTTCCATCATTGTTGCTTCAAAAGCATTAGCCAATTAATACATTGTGTCTACCCTAAACATCCAAAGGACATAATCTCAGTCTCTCACTAGTACATTTTTCTCCCTTTCGGGCCTATTTGGATTTGTGGAATCCAAAAAGTAACCTTGGAAAATAAAACATTTTCCATAGATGTGACATTTTCTACCTATTGAGACAATAAAGTAACTTGTTGAAAACAGTTTTCCTTTCCATGGATTGTGATTTTCCTTTCCTCCCAAAAACCTGAGGGCTTGTTTGGGTTACTTGATTGCAAATAATAGATTTGGAAAGGAAAATATCACATCGAAAGAAAACCGTGGATAAGAAAATAATCCTTAAAAGTTGTTTGTTTTAGTTTTTGTGATCTCCAGGGTAATTTAGAATGGTCAATGATCAAAAAGTGAAATCCATCTCTCAAAATGTGTGGAAAGAGGAATATCGAATTCTTTGGCAGAAAAGGAATAACTCCATTTTCTAAGGGAAGTTCTGTAAAGGAAAACGGTTTTCCACAGGTTACTTTATTGTCACAATCGCCAAAACATGTTGTGGAAAATGTTTTCTTTTCCACAGTTACTTTTTTTATTCCACCCATCCAAATAGGTCCTAATAATCCTATTTTCATGATTTTTTGAGAGACAATACTCACATTTTTACTATTGCCCTTTCCACGTTTCTATGGAAAGCACATTTGCTAAAACAAACAACCTTTCTAGGATTCTTTTCCACAAATTTCCTTATCCACTCTTTTTCTTCAATGTAGCGTTTTCCTTTTCCAAATCAACTTTTTGGATTCAACGCTCCAAAGAGGCCCCTAAGATTCCATGAGGAGAAAAGGTACTCAAGTTAGCATCTAGGTCAGTTTTGAACTAATGACGTACCAATAGTCTCCATGTCTCCTCTAGGTGAGATTCACATTACCAAATTATCTAGATTGTGGGATCATCATGGACCCATCTGATGGTGGCCTATGGCTGGATGCATCAAGGAAGTAGCATGCTACATACCCATTTTTAAGCCATGTAGTGAAGCAACCTACCCTCTAGACAACCTTGAATTGGAAGTAATAGTAGGATACATAATTTTTATCTATACATGGAAAGCTTATGGTGGAACAGGACTCTTTTTGCATCATCTCTTGGGCTTCTAAGAAGAGTTTAGGTCAAGATTTTTTAATATTTCTGAGGATATTCAAGAGCTAGCTAAGCGGTGGTTTCTTTTCTTCATGTTCCTCACTAGGATAACAAGATACTAGATAGCTTACCAAGAGAAGGTGCTGTTGGATGGTCTTCAAGAATTGGGTGATCTCTGCCAGTGCCAATGCTGTATTGTATGGTATCAATTATCTTGATACAATTCACCACTCATCAAATAAATCATCATCATCATTCATTCATTCACACACATACACACAAAGGGTGTGGTATGAAAGAGTAAAATTCCTTAGAAAAGATAACGAAGCTCAGAATTTACCTTGCAAAGATTATCATCACTTCCAGAATATATGAGATGGCCAGTTTCATCAGCAAAGCACACTGTATTAACATCGGACTGTAAAAGAGAAGCCAAAATCAGATCTCATTTTGATCTTTCAACATCAACAACAAAATTCAAAGGTGAGACTATCAATACAAACAAATGCATGCCTGGTGAGGGCGATGGGTTGAGTCGGGGTTAGCCCATGTGTTAACCCGTTTACTAAACAGGCTAAGAATTTTGGTCCGGTGGATCATGGTGCTCCCTAACTGCTGTGTGATGTGCATGTGGGACGCAGAGATTGTGGATCATTTGTTCATTTAGCACTCCTCTCAGAAAGTGTGGTAGAAGGTTTTAGACTCCTTTGGCTTGCCTTGGGTGATGCCGGGGACCATTGTCGGTCTCTTCTTGGCATGGCATGGGGGAGAGCTTTGGAAGAAGGAGAGAGTGGTGCGGAGACTGGCCCTATTGGCGGTAATTTGGGCCATCTGAGGGGAAAGGAACAATCGGAGCTTCTAGGAGAAGAGTGGGTTAGAAATGGATGTTCTATAATAGAGTCAAGATGGATGTCATTAGTCGGGCTTCTTGTGTTAGGGACTCTAGCCATGATGTGTAGCCTTTGCTTTCTAGGCTCTTGTTGCTTGTAAGTCTTTGAGCTTCAACTTCTGTTTGAATTTTATTTTATTTTTTTAATTGTCATCTCTCAAAAAAAAAAAAAAAAAAAAAAAAAGGCCTAGACTCAACCCATGACCCATTTAGCCAAAGGCCCAATCCGACCCACTTGAAATTCACTACGCCCAAGCAACCTGACCCATTGAATTGTAATCTGGTCGGCCTCAACCAACCCGAACCACCCCAAGTTTAAGAATATAATATGGGGCTACAGCTATATGCCCAATCCAACCTGGTTAGTGGGTATATACATACAAACATACAATATGTATGCATTCTTATTTATTCTATCATTCGTAGAAAAAGGATGGTATCCAACAACAATTAAGTGAAATACACACAGATGATCAATTTAGGTGGCTGATTCGAAGGGTTAAGAATACATACGGCTAAAGGTAGACACACTCATCAAACAATCCTAACTAGGAAATCTTTTTGGAGCACAATCCGAGTTCATTCATGGTGGATCCAATAGACCAATGGTTTGGATTCCAAAAACATGGCCCCACTTGTCCAAAATAAAAAGTGTGCTCATATTCAGATCAGATAAGTCAGCCAGCCTTTCCCATTGATAACCTATGTGGACCAAGGTGTCCCGTATCGGTATCGGTTGGCGTAACGGTGCCCTCTGAAACCGATACGGATACAGGGGCGTAACGGCCCGTAATGGCGCAAATTTTTTTCTTTTGCCAAAAAAATATTAAAAAATATGGATTAAATCCGGAATATTCTAAGCATTCCAAATATGCATTCATTTATAAATTGGAATATGTTTATGGTGGTGTAACGGTCCACTCTTTGGTGAGAAGTTGTATCGGACTGTCTGATGAATTTATGAACCAGATAACCTGAATTTGACTACAAAATTCATATATTTAATTTTCTGAATATCTAATTTATATACTTAACAATTTGATATCATTTCTCCCAATAGTTCTTTAAAAAAAATGAAATTAAATTTAGGTAGATGGCGTTGCCAATTTGGGGCTGACTTGGAGGACCAATCCATGCCCCAAATCAGCCTCAAATTCATGCAATTTATTGCCATTATCCCACTTATGAATTGGTGGACATTTATTGGATAGTGAATCATGAAAAAAAAAAAATTTCAAAAGACCCTATTTTAAAAAATAAGCATCCACAAATTAACAATTAAACTATTCGAACAATTTGATTTTGGCATTATAAGTTAGCAATTACAGTCCATAATTTAATTGGTAAATTTTAAGTTAATACGTGTCTTGTGTACAATTTTTTAAGGGCCCAAATTAGGTGAGACTCGGATTGTGAAGTGTAGCACACGAGGGTCAAAGTTTTTTGGGCCCCACCCGTGATGAATGTGTTATATCCACACCGTCCATCCATTTTGCCAAATAATTTTAGGGCATGAGCCCAAAAATGAGGCAGATCTAAAGCTTCGGTGGACCGCACTATAAGAAACAACAATAATTAAATGTCCACCAGTAAAAATTTATTGGGGGCTACAAAAGTTTTAGATCAAGTTGACATGTGTGTTTTCCCTTCATCCGTGTCAGTGTGACCCTATTAACATGTTAGATGGAAAATTAACATTACAGTGGACCCTAAGAAATTTTTAATGGTGAGAATTCTATAACCACTGTTTCCTATGCTGTGGTCCACCTGAGATTTGGATCTTACTAATTTTCTGAATCATGACCTAAAATGATGTGGCAAAATGGATGGACGGCATGGATAAAATACATACATCATGGTAGGGCCCACGTGGCACATGTACCATGTGCCATGGAAGCGTGCGTGCTGCGTAACTCCGCAGTCCATTCATTTGACGTCAGCAATTCCTGCGGATCTGATCATGAGGTATGTGTTATATCTAAACCGTCCATTCATTTGACGAGCTCGTCTTAAGGCTTGACACAAAAAATAACACAGATCTAATTATCAAGTGGACCACACTGCAAAAAGCAATGGGAGATTGAACGTCTACCATTGAAACCTTTTTTAGGATCACAGAACTTTTGGATCAATATGAAATTTGTTTTTCCTCTTCGGTCAAGTCTTTTTGACCTTATGAACATATTGGATGAAAAATAAATGTTATGGTGGGCCTACGAATTGTTTAACGGTGAAAATCATCATCTCCGCTGCTATTTTTGGTGTGGTCCATACGATCTTTGGATACGATTCATTTTTTGGGTAATGCTCTAAAATGATATTTAAAAATAGATGAACGGTGTAGATATAATAAATACATCACTGTGGAGCCCATATAACTTCGATCTCCTTTGAACCGTTCGTACAACTCGGAGCTCGAGGAGTGTCAGCGCTGTCTTAGCGTGACACATACCTATAGCAGCTAAGCTGGTGTGTGGTACACCTGCAACAAAAACAAAAAAAAAAAAAAAAAAAAAAAAAAAAAAAAATGAGGAGAGGGAAACCGAAAAGAAAAAACGAGGGAAAGAAGAGGGAAAAGAAAAAAGAGGGAAAGAGGGAAAGAACAGAGAGAGAGAGAGAGAGAGAGAGAGAGAGAGCGAGAGGGAGAGAGAGAGAGAGAGAGAGAGAGGAAGAAGAAGAAGAAGAAGAAGACAACGACTGCAGCCGCAACCGCAGCAGGGCTGCAGCTGTCCGAGCAGAGGAAGAAGAAGAAGAAGAAGAAGAAAAGAAGAAGAAAGGTATGTTTTTTTCTTTTCTTTTTTTTTTCTTTTCTTTTTTTTCTTTTCTTTTTTTCTTTTGTTTTTTTCAAGGCCCGTAACAGCCGTTACGGTCCGTAACGGCCGTTACGGTCACAGAATTTCGTAACGGCCATTTCGACCCCTATCGCGTAACGGTGTCAGCCGTTACCGTTACGTATTGGCCAATACGGCCGTATCGTAACGGATACGGGACACCCTGATGTGGACATATTGGGTTGGGTACACTCGAACCCGACTTGTTTACTTAAATGGGCCTCATTTTCTGGCCTAAGGCCGACCCACTATTTACCTTGGCCCAAACCTAGGTTAGAAGTGGGTTGGACAAATTGACCCAAGGCTGACATGACCTATTGCCACCCCTATGCATGCCCATTTCTGCAAAATTAAACTCATGTGTAAAAAAGTTAAATAAGCTGATGAAACTCATGTGTAAAAAAATTAAATAGGCTGATAGAGGGTAAAAGACTGCACTTTCAAATCACCCTTTGCCTACACAATGCATGCAATATTAATTAAAAACACATAGACTAAAGGAAATACTTATTACATAGAGTAGAACCATGGTAATCAAACGTGTGCACCTTTCTTAGATTCACCGGACAAAAATAGTGCCTTTAATTAATGAAGATGAACCCGACAGCGACCACCTCAAGGTGTGCCTCATGGAGTACAAAAGTGGTGTATGGGAGGCCTGATATTGTGACATAACCATGTCCATCTATATGGGGTCGGCCAAGCATCACACATGCACAAATTAGGCATTATCACCTACAATAGGATAACCCAAACCTATTGTTTACCTTTATAATTTTTGTTTGCAAAATTTCCCTTGAAAAATACATAAATTCTAGGCAAAATGGATTGTAGATTAAATTAACATACAATGGGTCGTAGGAGACTATCTCTCTTTTGTGTGTGTGTGTGTGTGTGTGTGTGTGTGGTGGGGGGGCACTTAATGTCTGTCAGACATCCACACCATCAATTAAATGCAAACCTTCCATGGTGGGCCATGGGCCTAAATATCAGGTCAATCCATGATTTAAGTGGGCCACACCATAGACAACAGGTGAGAATGGATGCCCACATTGAAACTTTCCTGATTGTTTATAGGCATCGTATATTGGTATTCCAAATCAGTTACGTAGTGGTCATTACATAACAATAACAGTCATAACCGTTACGCGTTACAGGGCCGAAATGGCCGTTACAGAAAAGAGTTGTAACAGCCCTATAACGGTCTCGTAGTAATTCATAACGGCCCTGCAGCAGTTCGTAACAGCCCCATAACACAGTCCCGTAACGGTCCACAAACAATTTTTTTCAAAAAACGGTAAAAAGGGCCGTAGTGGCCGTTATAGGCCATATCATAACAGTAATGGTGGTGGCTATTACGGCCACCGTTACCAGTTACCATTATGGAACACCTTGTTTATAGGGCACACAAAGATGTGGCTCAAACATCTAACCAATCCATTGTGTGCCCCCCAATTGGATTAGGGGTCACAATAAATTTCAGGCCAATACATGACTTAAGTGGGCTACACCATAGACAACAGTTGAGAGTGGATGCCCACCCATTGAAACCTCCAGATTGTTGATAGGGCCCACAAAGATGAGGTTTAGACATCTAACCCATCCATTGTGTGTCCCCCAATTGGATGAGGGGTCACACTAAATTTCAGGCCATTCCAAAACTCAGGTGGGCCCCACCAAGTGCTTTTAGATGTGATTTTACATTGTGCCCGATTGTGTGGCCCACCTAAGTTTTAGATACGGCTGATTTTTTGGGACACCCCATAACCTAGAGGGGACCCACCAAAATGCACGTGGATTTCCTATACACATCATGGTGGGGCCATAGAGCTTATCCTCATAGGAAGTTACCATAAGGTCGACTTGATATATATTACACACACATGTTGATAAAGGAAACTTCATCAACAAGGTATATAGAAGCCAATTACAATAGAGGCTCAGCTTGCTTGGTAATAAGAGACATTACAAACACTCCTTTCTTCTAAATACTAGACAAGTCTAAAATCTCATCAGCCATGACCCTGGGATCCTTCCCTCTAATTCCTAAGAAAGCGTTGAGGAAATACCTTCAACAAATAGTGGGCCTGACCTTAGTGTACTAAAAACAATCTTCGATTATCCAAAAAATGCTAGTTACCTTCTCCTTTACGGTTCCTAAATTTCTTTCAAAAGAAAATCCACCTGCATTTGGCCAGAGATAGGTTTCTGATTTTGACCCAAGTGAAGGGAGATGAATCAATCTAAAAAATTTTGAAACTCAAACGGTGTAGAAGGCAGCAAACAGTATATTTTATCATTTTTATTTTCTTAGTTTCTTACTGGAGTTAACCCTTTCATCCCCTTTCCCCCCAAATGCACAACAAAATGCTTGCAAAGACATGATTATTAAAACTTCTCTCAAAATATTTCTGATTAATAAACCAGAAAAGATCATTTCTATTGTTCAACAACATCAACTTTCTGTTATAATCTTACCAATAAAAATTTGTTATAATCTTGTACACATTTTACACAGCACTTCCCCAAAAGCATGTGCATATGAAATGAACAAAGATATTTGCCAGTTGCCATATGTATTTAGACCTCATTCATTCTGCATCGATATTCATCGTATGCCAGATTGATAATTTAAGTGCACCAGAAGAATCTTATTATCACAATAAGATCATCCAACATCCCCCAAATGTGTCATTATCAAACAGTGGATTTTTATTCAGTCCAAGTGAATAGCTTTAAAAAAAAAAAAAACAGAGACGGAAACATAAGTCGAAGTACAAATATAGCCATAAACTCATCTCAAAAACTTGAGAAGTCTAAGCCTTTCCAAAAAAAAAAAAAAACCTGAGTAGTCTACCCAAGTTCAAAATGAAATGGTTTTTATCGTAGAAGTAAAAGCAATACCGAGTGTGCAGGAATTCCAAGTGTAAGCTTATTTGCTCTGAGATCATAAACATATATTGAACCGCCACGACTTCCAGCCACAAGCTCTCGCCCATCAGTTGAGAATTTCACCGAAAATATACCAAACCCATCATCATCAGCAGAAAAGTCCAGACCATCATGAATCTCCTGCATGCCAAAAAGGGCTATTGATATGAATAACTCTAACATTAGAAACAAGAGATTTATTAAAATCTTCTTGCAGAACAGCATGTTCCAGAATACTTAGTAAAGAGGAATAATCTACTTTTGCCCAACGCAATTTAACAAAATAGTAACTCTATGTCATTGCATCAAGAAGCACAAAACTAACTTTCAAGGTCGTAATAAATATAGACACGCACGCAGGCACTCATATAAATATAAACATATGAGAGGAAGAAGCCACTCTTAAAATGGAGTTGTATCAAGAAACGTTAACTACTAACTTTTGAGGTAGTTAAAACCATAGTTTCAAAATTTGCTGACTCGGCTTAAAACTTGGCTGAGTCAACTCGACTTAGTGAGATTTCGGGTCGAGTCTTCAGGAAACTCGATTCTAGCAGTAAATCAGCCCTGAATTGAAAAGACTCATCAAATCTTCAGGAAACTGATACGTTATGTAATTATGTTAGATAATTTTTTACTAATCCTAAAGTTTTAGTTAATATTTACCGACCCTTAAGTCGACCCAACTTGGATGAACATCGAGTCGAGTTGAGTTTTTGGGTTTCTAAACTATGGTTAAAACCATCGGTCGGAGTATCCCCGATATTATCCGTATCTCCAGCTCGGTGATACTGATAACACCAGTAGCGATATCGATAACATTGGTAATCTCAGAAATTCTAGATATTTGTGATGTATCATAAGTATCACCAATGTATCAATATCACCAATATTTTCGATTGTGTAAATTCTAGGTATCACTTGTATTGCTAATGTATAGACATCGCCAATATTTTCAATTGTGTAAATTCCAGGTATTGCTTGTATCGCCAATGTATCGATATCGTAAAAATTTTGTTTATTAAAAAAAATCCATTTCAAATTTTTATGGACGCATGGTTGTATACAATGTTTAAATTGTCAACAATAATATCGATCATGTCGCGATTATCGTTATCGCAACATACATGATATTGATACCACAATCTTTCGTTTTCATTCTAGTTATCGACGATTTCTCAATGAAATATCGTGTGATGTCAATATTCTAAAATATCGACGGATGTTTGGATGGAACATTGGATGGTTGGATGGATATATGGGATGGCTTGATTGGTTTATTATGACAACACAAGCTTTTAGCCCTCCATTAAATCGAAACTTATTATGTATGCATTCTTTTTGCAATTTTTTATTCTTAAATATGCAAATATGTGTATTTTAGTATCTCCTAAAGTTTCACTGAAAAATTCCACCGTTTTCCCCATGTTTCCCCTCAGTGAAAAATTCTACCATTTCCCCATGTTTTCCCCCCATTTCCAATTATCGGCAATAATATCGGTGATATCAATATTGTTTTCGTATCCCCAGCCAGCGAAAATTGTAGCGATACCAATACTTAGAACATTAGTTAAAACCGAACCTTTCTAGCCTCGGCAACGAAATACATCAAAACATGGTCTTAAGTTGTAAAACTTCAAGGATTCAACTCCGACAAACTATTAATAGAGAAAAAGAAAATGTGGCACTTCCAAACCAGGTTAATGGTGGACATTAAATTCCCTAGAGCATGAACATGGTCGAAACCCAGTGTAGTTGCTTCTGCAATCAATTTCTTACAAAAACTCTATGGGCCTGTTTTGATTAATAGAAAAAAAAAAAAAAAAAATGGAGGAAATGTGTTTTTCAAAAAACACCATTTCTAGAAAACAACAAGAAATGAAGAGTCGTTTCCCTTGATTGTATCTCAATAAGATTTTCTTGAAAATAAAAAATAAAGAATCTTCATTTCTAAATCTTCATTTTGAAAAAAGAATTAATTCATGAAAATTTTACTCAAAGACAGAAGGTGACACATGTTTGCATTGAAGATGGCTTGTGGCACATGGCGCATTAACACAAGTGACACATCAACACATGTGAGATGCTTGAAGATGGATAGTGGCACATGTTGTGCATGTGGCATACTAAAATATATGGCACATGTAAAGCACTTAAAGATGGATGGCGGCACTTGTGGCAATGTGGGACAATCGCATGTGGTGCATTTACAAATGTGGGGTGATTGAACTTGAGGGTGGGACATGTTGCACATGTGGCACATTGGAGTATGTGGCACGTTGACACATTTGATGATTTGTGGTTGTACATGTCGCACATGTGCCACATTGGCACATGCATGGTGCTTTAAGATGGATTGTGGCACATGTGGGGCACTTGAATGGACATTTGCACATGTGAGGCACTAGAAGGTAGTTAGTGGCACATGTGGGGCACTTGAATAGACATTTGCATATGTGAGGCAGTAGAAGGTGGTTAGTGGCACATGTTGCATGTGTCACACATTAGCACGCCACATTGGCACATGCATGGTGCTTTAAGATGGATTGTGGCACATGTGGGGCACTTGAATGGACATTTGCACATGTGAGGCACTAGAAGGTAGTTAGTGGCACATGTGGGGCACTTGAATAGACATTTGCATGTGAGGCAGTAGAAGGTGGTTAGTGGCACATGTTGCATGTGTCACACATTAGCACGCCACGCATGTGAAATACTTTAAGATGGATGATGGCCATGTGGAACATGTGCCTTTGGCACATGTCACAAACATAGGGCGTTTGAAGATGAAGGCGGCACATGTTGCACATGGCAGATGGGGTGTGTGGTACATTGAAATGTGGGTCACTAAAAGATAGGCAATGGCATATGTTGCACATGTGGCACAATGGCACATATGTGGCGCTTTAAGATGATCATGGCATATACTAGACATGTGGCACATTGACACATGTGAGGCACTTAAAGAAGGAAGGTTGTATAGGTGAGAACTTAGAAGATGGGGGGTAGCAAATGTGACTACTAAGTGTGGCACTTTATAAAAAGAGGGGTCATTCCTCTCATTTCCATCAATTTTTTGGAAATGAGTTTTCTCAAATCTACACAAGGAAAGGAAAAAGGGATGGCATTTCCAATAGATTACAAAAACAAACAATTAAAACGCCATTTTCATGGAAATGATGTTTCGTCCATTTATATTTCAATGAATCCAAACAGGCCCTATGTTTAAATGGATTATAGCATCACAGAGAATATTTTATTGCATCTTCGATAGTGATAACCAAAAACAAATAGGCAGAAAATTTAAGAACTAATTGACCAAGACAACACTATAGATTATAGACATTGGCACTAAATGTTTATATCAAGAGCACGGTTCTAATCTGTCTTGGAGTTGTTTTTTTTTTTTTTTTTTTTTTTTTTTGTTGTTGTTGTTAACCATTGGGCCTCGAAGCATGTTTCTGCTAACTCCAAACCTAGATGTCTCAGTACTTATTCGATGATATGCATGGTGTATCATCCTTATCAGTGAAAATTTCAACAATTTTAGTGCCTTGTCAGCAATAAACACAAAAGTTATATGCTAATGTTAGGGTCGAAAAACTGATAAGTATTGCTGATACGTATTGTATTGGACAATATTAAGAACCCTCCTCAAGAGTAAAGGCAGCTGACACGAAAGATAGAATATTAGGTGCCTAAGCCTGTGAAGTAACCCCTACTTGTTAAGACTAAAACCAGAGCCAATTCATATGGAGTTCTGAAATCATGTTTTGGAGGGATTCGTCAGTATGCTGCAAGAACATTATAATTGTGATCCATGGAGTTCTATGATAGCACATAGCAGTAGTGAAAACCATGCTTGCATGAATACCACATGGATCAAAGGTCATGCAATGCTAATTTTATGGAAAATTTCACTCTCTCAATAAAGTTTTAGAGAAGTTACTGATAAAAATTCTGCACATGTGCTATTACTGGTGCTGCATTCTTTCCACAGTATCTGGATTCTTGAGATAAGAACTACGAACCTTAAGTGGAAGTTCAAAACTGTAACAGAGTACCTTATTCTTTATGATTATTTAAATTGATCCACTCAAGAAGCCAACTCAAAAGAGAATATATGGGGAAGAATATTATCTCTAAAAGTTTGGTGCGTGCTTTGATATGGAAAAGTGGCGGCAAAAGAAACAATAACATATGTCCAACATTTCAGAATTTATCACCGATCATGAGTTAAACTCGTTGATTGCAATCAACCTATCTATTAGACTATCAGATAGCATTTGACTGTAATCAACAGATGTAGTAGTCTATTACATTGCGCCTGTGGGAGTTTTTACTCTCATTGCCAGTCCCAAGCCCAGATTAAAGGAGGAGAGTTGTGTTAAGTTGGCAGCCAGCATCAAAATTATGCCATAACATCCAATATGGATCCGATCAATCCAAACTCATGCTAATGTGTTTCCTATAAGCAATGCGTTGCATCGGAAATAGAGGTGCAACAACAAAATGGGCAAGGGTTGCATCCCCCAAAAGCAATGCACCACAACAATGCCCGGTTGCTGTGAGAAGTAGGCAAGAGTTCCCACATCATTTTGGACACGTGCTGGTAAAGAAGCTAGTCCTGAAGAATAGGATTCGTCTTGCCACTTGGAATATACAACATTGACTGATAAGAGTATGGAGTCAGTAGACGTGATTAAACATAGTGAAAATTGGGCATGGGTTGGCTACGACGTCCGTCAGAAGTGACAAGCGTCAACAACGCCCAGTTGCTGTCAAAAGTAGGCAAGAGTTCTTGCACCATTCTGGATGCACGCGGGTAAAGAAGCTAGTCCTAGAGAATAGGATTCATCTTGCCACATGAAATATAGGAACAATGACTGATAAGAATATGAAGTTAGTATCTACAATGAAACATAGGAGAGATAATATACCTTGCGTTCAAGAGACAGGTGGAAAAGGGCCAACACAATATATATATATATATATTATATATATATATATATATATATATATATATATATATATATATAATTAATTAAAAAAAATTAAAAAAATTAAAAAAATTGATGGATATAAACTTTGGTATATAGGAAAAACGATAATAGAAATTAGGAAGGGATGGTGGTAGAAAAAAATTTAAAGGATAAAGTTGTAGATGTTAAAGAGTAAGTGATGGGAATTTATTAATAAAACTTGTGTTAGAAGAGAAGATAATCAATGTTATTAGTGCATATGCTTAGGGTTAGAGGATATAACCAAGAGAATTTGGGACGATATAGATGGACAAATGCAAGGAATTCCCACCGGAGGATATTTGTAGGAGGAGACCTAAATGGTCATGTAGAAAAAGAAAGTAGAAGTTATGAGAGGGTAAATGGAGGACATGGTCTTGGGAGAAGAAGTAAGATGGGGAATGCTATCTTTGATTTCATTATGGCATACAATATAGTTCTAGCAAACACACTTTAAAAAGTGAGATGGACATTTAATAACTTTCCAAAGTGAGTGATATACAAGCCAAATAGATTTCTTTCTTGGGAAGACAAAACAATCACTATATATAAAGACTGCAAGGTTATATTGGAGAGAGTTTGACTGCAATATAGGTTAATGGTTATGGATGTTTACATTACGAAATAGAAGAAAGGGAATGAAATTAATAGGTGTCCAAAAACTGGGTAGTAAAATTCAAAAGGAGAGAAAACAATGTTATTTAGAGATAAATTGATAGAAGAAGGAAAGTGGAATGTTGAGGAAGAAGTAAATATTATGTGGAATGAGATGATTGAGTACATTAGGAAAGTGGCAAAAGATGTTTTAGGAGCATCTAGAGGGAAAAGACAATCATATAAAAGGAAACATGGTAGTTGAATGACGATGCAGAAAAAAGTAATTAATGAGAAATGCTCATGTTTCAAAGCTTGGCAAGGTACTAGAAACAATGAAAATCTTTAACAATATAGAAATGTCAAAAAGATTACTAAGAAAATGGAAAGTGAGGCTAAACTCAAGGCTTATGATGATCCTTATTCCTTACCATGAGTGGGGACAAACAAAGGTGAGAAAGACGTCTTCAAACTTGCAAACATGAATGCATTCGAGAGGAACTTAGTAGCAATGTTCAGAGTGCCGATATTGTTACAGATGACTGGGGATACGAAAACATGTATCCGTATCATCGATACTCAGAAAAATATTGCTATTTGAGGGAAACAATGAGGTAAATGTTGGGAAAAAGGTGGGATTTATCACTAAAACTTCAGGAGACGTTAAAAGACACGTGTTTACAGATGTAGGTACCAAAATATTGTAAAAAACAATTATATTTAATAAGTTTCCATTTATAGGGGTCTAACCACGTGTTGCCGAAAAAACCAATATATAATAAATATATAAAATTTGTAGTCAATCAATAGATTGACCAACACTTATCAATATATAATATTTCCACATTAATTAACAGTGAAAAACACATTTTCAATATAAAAATGAAAAAAATAGGATTTAACCAATTTTCCCCATTTTTCACTTAAATGTTAACCGTTTCACCACAAATCCATGTCAATGCATGAGATCATGGATGGATAGACATTGATTTCCATTGCAATCCATGCCAACTGATGTGGGACATGAAAATTTAAACATACTATGTAAGAGATTTCAGGCTTTAGATCATACTAGTTCAGAAACAATCACACAAAATTCCACATCCCACATAAAGTCAAGCACTCAATAAGGGGAATCTATGCGGTTCTAGGCCTACACATGCTAGGGCTAGATCAATTAAAGTTATAGACCAAACAACACTCAAAGGAGAGTAGATTCAGCCGCACATGCACATGAATATTTTCCCCAATCCAGAGGATTCACAAGTTTCAATTCGGGAAACCCTAGGGTTGGAAAAAGGGGCAAAGAAATTGGAATTTAAAACAATCTAGGGTTAGGGTTAGGGAAATCAGGTAAGAGAGGAGTGAAAGAGAGGGAGAGTGAACCTGAGCCAGCCTGCACGTGTGGACAGCAGGCCAGGCTTGACGCATGTGCATGAGGCCCACGAACCCAAAAACCCCCTCCTTGGGGTTGGTCGGCCATGGCTGGGCTACAAATCCCCTAAGTTTCGGCCCGATCTGACGTAAGGTACGGGCGTGGTGCTCCGCTGAAGTTTCAGCCCTCCTGCAAGGCCAGATTCCAGAAATCTGCAGTAGAGAAGGAATGGTTGCAAAATAATGATGGATTTGCAGGTGGAATGACTGTAGGAGAAGCGGAATATGGATGGTAGAAGATGGGGGCGAATCGGGATGGGTGTGGCTTCGCACCACAATAGTTAGCCCTTCAAAGAAGGGAGAGTTTCGCACCCAATTAGGCTTTCATAATTCAAAGAGGAGCAGGAAAACACAGAAATTTTATTCAATCTTCAATGAGAAAAAAATTACAAGGGATGCCTATTTATAATAAAATCCTATACCCCAAAACTCGCACCATGTGCGCACCCTATTACTTAGAGACAAAGTAATAAAAAATAACAACTAATCAAAGCAATCCAAACCGTCCATAATATTCCTAATAACAATAATAAGCAAAACCCAAAGTACTAGATCATCTCGAATAGTGGGCCATGATCATGAGATCCCATGGTGGGATTCACATGACGATCGGGTCCACTCCAAAGAACCAAAACACAGTCCCCTAGCTAGGGGGTCCCCCTCGGACGTCGTCATCCATCCAGATCGATGGTGGGGCCCTCCTCCTTGCGTACATGCATAGGGGCCATGCGTGTGCACATAATGTCCCCATCAACTCTCCCCGGCTGCGAAGATTTCGCCACTGGTGAAACAAAACTCCTGAATCGCTCCAAGATGTCAGGATCAAGTCTCTGAAGCTCCTCAGTGAGTCATGTACTGTCTGAAGCTGGGCATGACTTCCACTTAACCAGGTACTTCTGAAACCCGCCGTCCGACGTCAATACTATCTGATGGTCCAGAATATCCTTTATCTCCTCTCTAGGTGTGGGAAGGGTGGGCATGGGAGGTAGAGGTTGGGAAGAAGGGTCGAGAAGAGGCTGTAGATCAAGGGACAGGTCTGGGGAATTAAGATGGTTGGGCGAAAGGCCGGTCAATGTATTAGTGGTCCCCTGAAAAGCAACTAGATCCTCCACATTGAATGTGGACTAATTCTCATGGAAGGTGGAAGATCTACCACATACGCATTGAGACCGTTTCATTTTATAATTTTGAATGGTCCAGCGCTACGTGCGTATAATTTACGAATGGCTCCCTGAGGGTACCGCTCGGGCCTGATGCAAACCATCACAAAGTCCCCTACATTGAATTCCTTAAAACGTTTATACTGGTCTGCAGAAAATTTGTAATGTTCATTACTAGTAGTGATCTTTCGCCTGATTTCTTGATGCAATGAATGAATGTGATGTGCAAAGGACTCTGCAAACTCTTATGGCCTATGGGACAGTGACATAGGGGCAAGATCAATAGGCTTCCTAGGTTTATACGTCACAAACTGAATAGGAACAACATCACACCAAAATGTGTCTTTATTTGATCCAAACTGAATAGGAACAAGACAACGGTGCGAGATTGGAATGGAAGTTTCATCAACCCAAGACACTTTGTAGGGTTGAGGATGGGTTTTAAGTTTCAAGCCCAGACGGCTCACAGTGTCAATTGATGCCACGTTGGCACAATTATCGCTATCCACGATCATCTCGCAACTCTTATCACCACATTGTGTTAGTATCGGAGATCGCGTTGTGACGCCAATTGTCAGTACTCTTTGCTTATGCAAAGACGCAACGCATAATCACAAGAGTCGCAGACTCTTGCGCTCCCTCTTCCTCATCACTAGGGGCTTCTGCTGGCTCATATTCTTCCTCCTCACCGTTACTTTCTGGAGGCACTACTTCTACTTGCCCCTCAATAAGGAACACCTTGGTGCCCTCTTTCATGCCGCACTGGTGGGCAAAGTGACCAAACCCCTGACACCTAAAACACCTAGTCACCTCGCTTCTGCGCGAGCTAGATCCGACAACTTCTTTACCCTTATCATCCTTGGGCCTAGACTGAAAGCTACTAGAAGGCTTATACTGATACTCAATGCCAGTTTTATCCCCAGAAGGGTTGGCCTCAACGCTAAAATCACGAGACTCAAACCACCTTCCCACAGATGCTTTGAGGTATCGTTCGACCTCCAACACTACTTGATACATTGTTCAAGGGTGTCTATGTCCTTGGCAAGCAACTCCCTCCTAATGTCAGAATGGAAGCTCGTCTTAAATCGAGCAAGGGTGAGTACGGAGTCTCATCAACTTCACAACGGGTCAAGTACTCTTTGAACTTCTCAATGTATTCAGCAATACTCATGGAACCCTGTCGAAGAGACTACCATTCCTCAACCAACCTCAAGTGGTAAGAAAAAGGGAGGTATTTTTTCTAAGTGTTTCTTTCATTTCTCCCCAATGGACTATTGGGAGTTCCCTCGCCCTTTCTTTCTTTCGCTCTATAGTAGCCCAAAACCTTTTTGCATAGCCCACAAGCTTCATCTTGGCAAATCGGACTCGACGAGCATCCGACATGTCATACCACTCAAAATAGTGGTCCATATCTGCCAACCAATCTAGAAAAGCTTTAGGGTCCAAGTGGCCATCAAACGTAGGGGCATCTACTCTCACTCCCTTGAGGAGTTGTGCATCGGGGTCATAGTGGTCATAGGGGCATCTACTCTCACTCCCATAACCGATTCCTTGGCCACCTTCATTCCTTGGTCTATCCTCCTGACCACCTACCTGAGATTGGGCATCTTCCCCAATGGTAGGGTTTGCCTAGGCGGAGGTCTCTAATTGGGTAATGCGCACATTAATTTCTTCAAGGCGATGGTCAATAAGTTGTTCCAAGCGCTTACCCAAAAGACTCAAATTGTCGGGTTAGGTTGTCCATTGATTCTTGCAATTGCTCCATGTTTAGCGTAGGGTATAAACCAAAACCGCGACCAGTACGTGTGGGCATACAACTACTCCTCAACTCAAAGACCCTCTGACACAACTATATGCGTCTAAATGAGACTAAATGATCCTACAAGACTCTATGATGAGAGTTAATGCAAACTAAATGTGAATAGACCAAATCCTAAATATGCAATGCATTCCCCTATAAAAATCCTAAGCTTTAATACCAAATTTGATGTAACATGAAAATTTAAACATGTTATGCAAGATTTTAGGCTTTAGATCATACTAGTTCAGAAACAATCACACAAAATTCCACATCCCACATAAAGTCAAGCACTCAATAAGGGGAATCTATGCGGGTCCAGGCCTACACATGCTAGGGCTGGATCAAATAAAGTTATAGACTAAACAATGCTCAAAGGAGAGTAGATTCAACTGCACATGCACATGAATATTTTCCTCAATCCAAGGGAGTCACAAGTTTTAATTCGGGAAACCCTGGGGTTGGAAAAAGGGGCAAAGAAATTGGAATTTAAAACAATCTAAAGTTAGGGTTAGGAAAATCAGGTAAGAGAGTAGTGAAAGAGAGGAAAGAGTGAACTTGAAGCCAGCCCGCGCGTGTGGACAGCAGGCCAGGCCTGACGCACGTGCGCTGAGGGTTGTCTACACGTGCGTGGGGCCCACGAACCCAAAAACCCCCTCCTTGGGGCTGGTCGGCCAGGGCTGGGCTACAAACCCCCCAAGTTTCGGCCCGATCTGTCTTACAGTCCGGCGTGGTGCTCTGCCAAAGTTTCAGCCTTATTACAGGGCCAGATTCCAGAAATCTGCAGTAGAGAAGGAATGGCTGTAAAATAATGATGGATTTGCAGGTGGAAGGACTGCAGGAGAAGCGGAATATGGATGGTAGAAGATGGGGGCGAATCGGGATGGGTATGGCTTCGCACCACGATAGTTGGCCCTTCAAAGAAGGGAGGGTTTCGCACCCAATTAGGCTTTCATAACTCAGAGAGGAGCAGGAAAACGCAGAAATTTTATTTAATCTTCAATTAAAAAAAAAACTACAAGAAGTGCCTATTTATAATAAAATCCTATACTCCAAAACTCGCACCATGTGCGCACCCTATTACTTGGAGACGAAGTAGTCAAAAATAACAACTAATCAAAGCAATCTAAACCGTCCATGATATTCCTAATAACAATAATAAGTAAAACCCAAAGTACTAGATCATCTCGAATAGTGGGCCACGATCATGAGATCCCATGGTAGGATTCGCACGACGATCGGGTCCACTCCAAGGAACCAAAACACAGTCCCCTAGCTAGGGGGTCCCCCTTGGACGTCGCAATCGATCTAGATCTATGATGGGGCCCTCCTCCTTGCGTACGTGCGCAAGGGGGCATGCATGTGCGCGTGATGTCCCCCATCACCAACATTCGAAGAAAAAAAAAAAGTGAAGTTTCTATGGATTTTTTGTCACCTTTGAGTTCTGGCCCATCTTTGTTTCAAGCTGAGATTTCTCCCCAAATCCAAACTTTGATTCAATAAAAACTAAGATGGATCGAAATCACCTAAGGAACAATTTTTTTTTTTTTTTTTTTTTTTAAATGGTGATTTTTTAGTTCTTTTTTTCTCAATTGTTTTTCTATTTCCACATATTTACAGATGTTTCCCAGGTATGGGGATATTATCGTATCACCGACAAACGACAGTAGCGAACTTTTAAAAGGGATTCTTTTCAAAATATCGATAATATCACCAAATATCATCGAAATGATCGAAAATATTGATAATATTTGAAAATGTTTAAACTTCTAACAGTTTCAGCATCACTGACCTAGCGATACTAATTATATCAGTGATATTATCGGTAATATTGCCAATATTTAAAATGCTTCTCAGGAGTTACACCGATAGGTAATAAGATGAAGGAAAGTAGATTTAGAGAGTTTGGTCATGTGCATTTGAGACCAAGAACTATGCCAGTTAGGAGTTAATTGGTAGAAGTTGACAACTCTAAAATGGCAAGGGGAAGGCCCAATAGGACAAGGGTGGAGGTAGTAAGAAAAAACTTGATGATCTATGGTATAATTGATGTTATGGCCCTTGATAGAGTGGAATGGTGGAAAAGGATTCATGTAGCCAACCAATTAGTTTGGTAAGACCTAGATGATGATGATCACCGATCATGAGTGATCTCGATCCCTCTCGAATTTATCAGTGATCATGAGTAAGTTCATCTTCACGATAGATCTCAATAGAGAGAGCTTCCTTGATTGACCTCCATCTCTCTCAAATTTATTATCGATAATGAGTAAGCTCATCTTTATTATGATGATCCCAATCTAAATCTATGAGTGGGGGTACCTTAAAAGACTCCAAGTTGGTCTTACACCGTAACATCATGCCTTAAGGAAATTTTCTATATTTTCTAACAAGTAATTCCATTAATCCAGAACCTTTAAACCCTCCCAACAGATGTTAAAATTTCAGTAAACATAATTATCTGATAGAACACTAGTTTCATTAATATAGATGGATGCATGTTCATTGACTACTTTGTATAAGGTAAACAGCATACATACATTGATGTTTGCATGAGACTCTATTCCCGGGGTTCCCACACTGACAATATGCACGATAGGTGACATGCTGGAGTAAACCTGCAATTTAAAGCAGGAAAATTATTGAAATGGAACAGTTAAACAATAATTATATCAACCATGGAAAGGCCATCCCAACCAACAACAAAAATGTATATAACTAAGACTGATACAATGTGAACAGAAACACATGATATATCTAACAAATGCATTAACATAACATATACTTACAAGTTACATTTATAGATGAAACATTTGATATCATAACATGGCCTATTTGATATATTTAAGATTGAGTGGCAGAAACTCACCTATTATACCCATATATACCTGTATAAGTTCAGTGTATCGTGTTGGACATAATACAGAACCAATACTGGTACCAATATTTGCAGGATACATTGAAGTATGTTTTGACCATAACCTTTTGTATCAGGTTTTTTAATTTTAACCTAATCCGAACAATTTCTTTTATTTTCTAATCACAAATACAAATATAGAGTGGAATGGCAGAACAAGATTTGCGTAGTTGATCGCAATTAATCAGGATAAGGCTTAGATGATAATGATGATGACGACGATGATATAGGCGTGTGTGAGTGTATGTAAACATGTGTGTGTAATATATGAATATATGTATGCATGTGCGTGTCTGTATATAAAACATTCAACTTGAATTAAACTCCAGATTTCCAACCTGTCACGTGTGTGCGACATCCAACACATCCAATCCACGAGGATCCCCTCATACTGAAATCAGTCGAATCCACTCATCAGGTGGACCATACAATAGAAAATAATTTATATCTGCTGATAAATAACAAAATACAAGTGTGGAGCGTGGAGTTTAATATATCTGGGCTTTGGACCAGCAATGAAAGTGCAAAAAACATACAAGGCCACCCATGTACATGCATCCACATGTGCCTTCATTGCATATGGGCTTGAGATGGAAGCCGTCCATCAAATTGGCCCCATTATGTACATGCGTAGACCAAGAATCAGGATGGCCAACTGATCAAATGTGCCATAATGCTAGAAACAGGTGGATAGCTTAGAAAAACTTGGCCAAGTTTTCCTCATCCACCTATTTGTTTTGTAAACTATGTGCCACCTGATGAGTAGACTGCCGTGCTTTTTTATCCAGGGCATCCAATGTATGGGACCCAACTTGTGGATGGCTTGGATCTCATGCCCGCACATGTGGTGGCATGTAGATGGAATCATGGACAACCTTATACATGCTTGTGGGCTTGGCAAGCACATCCCCCTCCCCTCCCCCCTCCCCTCCCCTCCCCCTGTGTATGTGTACACATGGGTGTGTATAGAGAGAGAGGGGCCCACAAAACTAGTTGGGCAATAGAGTTACTGTCCAACTAGTCATCCAACTAGTGCCTAAATGATAGAGTTACTGTCCAACTAGTCATCCAACTAGTGCCTCAATGTCAATGTGTCAAGTGTCTATAACATCCAACCCGTCCAAAAGGTTGGCCTACCACGAACAACACCTAGCGCAAAAATCTGGCCAATGCACTCATCAGGTGGGTCACAACATAGATGTCATTAAATTAATTGAGATTAATTAGGATTAGGGTTCCCCCTCTCTCCTCTCTTAATTTATAGTAATAAGATATTCCAAAAAACTATGGTGGTTCACATGACCAACCAATACAATATACCATCACTCTAATACTCCCCCTCAAGTTGGAGCAGAGATATCGGTCATGCCCAACTTAAAACCAAGTAAAGAAAAGTGTGCATATGGTAAGGCCTAGGTGAACATATCTACAATCTATGATTTGGACTGAATCCAAGCGGTGGTAATATCCTTGGAAGCAATCTTCTTTCAGATGAAATGGCAGCCACTTCTATGTGCTTAGTCCTCTCATGAAAGACTGGATGATTTGCAATGTGGGCCGCTGCTTAGTTATCACAATAGAACATCTTAAGACCACCTGCAAATAATTGAAGCTCCTGTAAGAACTTGAACCTTAACAGCTCACAAGCAGCATGGCCCATGGCTCAGTACTTGGCTTCTATAATGGAACCTACCACTACATTCTACTTCTTACTCTTCCAAGTGATCAAATACCCTCCACCAAAAATACAGTATCCTAAAGTAGACCCTTTTTCAATCAACATCAGCAAATGTCTCTACCTAAAGATGACTATTAGCCTGATATAAGAGCCCGTGGCTAGGTACTTTCTTTGGATAGTTGAGAATCCCGAGAACTGCAATCCAATGTGGAACTCTCAGCTAGTGCATGTATATACCCACCAATGTTTTAAATAGCCGCGCTACGTAGCATTTAGCTTACGCTATGTAGCATAGCTTAGCCTTAACACTACATAGCTCATGAAAATAGCTTAAGTCACACATAGCCTACGCTACGTGATAATTTGCATGCGCTATATGCTATAAAGGCTACACTACATGCTATGTAGCTCACATTACAAGTTATTTTTCACTACAACATTAAAATCAATTAATGTTTTTAATGATTGTTATATTTTTCTATTTTCAATCAAAATTAGTTAATCTTTTCGATGTTTTTAGGAAAAATGATACAAGTAATAATACTAAATCAGTTTCATTGCTCTTTCTTTACCTTTATACTTAAGTATTACCTTTTCCTATTACTTTAGGTTGTACTTGGTTGCACCAAATATCATGAAATTTTGTTAAACTTCATTATAAAGCAATCTAATTTGGTGAATATCATGAAATTGGTGCAACCAAGCGCAACCTTGATTAAAATCTAGAAGTAGCATGTAGCTTACACTACACATTATGTAGCTTACACTACACACTATGTAGCTTACACCTCACGCTTTAGAGGGGTGAACGTTACACTACACACTATTTGAAATTTAAAACACTAATACCCACAATGCAGACAGCAAATGCAATATTTGGTCAAGTGACTGTAAGATAATCAGCTTTCCAACCATCTTCCTGTATCAACCTGAGTCATCAAACAACTCCCCCTGATCATCCAATTTCCCATTAGTCTTCATATACATATCAACCGGTCTACACAAGCATGCCAGTTGGGCGGCGAAAGTAGCAAGGGAAGCATTGGATTACAGGAGTATGGACTAGACAAACTCGATAATGATGATGATTAGATGGGCTGGATGGCTTGCCTGTTTTGTCAAGTGCAAGCTACAGTTAAATGGTGGCAAAGAAAGATAGTGGTGAACTCACACGCGCAAAAAAAAATTTTTTAAAAATAAAAATAAAAAACAACCTCTCAGCTGGTTCTCTTCTTCTCTGGCCTCTTACCTTTTACAACAAAACAATTGAATGAGAGAGGGATTCAGTAATGGGGGTTATAGCAATGACTATAGTGTCGATTTTGACAAAGATGGGCCACGAGATTCGTGGTGACGAATAGAAGGTGGTGGGTGCTGCAAATTGGATGGTGGCGGTGTGATCAAGCGTGCAAGATTCATTGTCGAATACGTTCTAGTGATGACAAAATGGGCTGCTAACAATCTAATTGAAGTCGGCCATCAGTTGGGTGATGACAAGGCTCTGCCCTTGATGGTGGTTGCAGGGGCTCTAAGATTGTGACGACGGTAATCAATAGCCGTAGCCACTTGTGGGTTGTAGAGGTGTACACGAGTCAAACTGAGTCGAGCTGCTCGGCCACTAGCGGACCCCAGCTCGAACTCGGCTCGACTCGGTCCTCGAGCCTGACTGGCCAGGTTGGCTCGGTTCGGTCAGCAGCTCGGGCCAATTCGAGCCGAGTTCAAGCCAAGATCGAGCCTCTACGGCATTTTCTCAAACACATGGAGTGCACCTTCAATTTCTCACAGAATGTAAAACAACAGCATCGGTTTACATGTATTTCATCAAAACACTCAGTAGGCAACATAAAAATCAAAATACAAGGGTATTTGTTTCATATCCATACCTTCCTCGCCACCACCCGACACTTCGTTGAGTCATCTCATCAAACATTGTTGAGCAACATCAATATCAAAATAACCGAGTCACCGAACTGGTTCGAACCGAGTTCAATTCGAGTTGTGGTTCGATCCAAGTCGAGTCGAGCTCAGCTCAAAATTTTTTCGAGCTCAAAAAATCAACTCGACTCGGCTCGAACTCAGTTTCGAACCGAGTTGAATCGAGCTTTTTCGAGTCAAGTCGAGTTGAGCGAGTTAACCAAGCTAACTCGGTTCATGTACAGCTCTAGGGGGTTGTACAGTAGCTCGTTGGTAGCGAAGGGCAACACAATGCGATGGTCTGTCAATGCAAGCTAAATCACGGTAGTGACAAAATGTGCAGCCGCAAAATGTGGCAATGCTGCGATCAACACAAGCAGCTCAGATTAGGGTTTCCCCTCTCTCCTCTCTTTACTTATTGCAATAACATATTCTGAAAAACTATGGTGGTCAGCAGGACCACCCATTACAAGATACCCTCACTCTATCAATAAAAAACAATGGAAAACCACCGATCTGGTCCAAAGTACATGTGTGTCCAATCTTATGAGTTGACTAGCCTGATTTTGGCACTAGGTGATCTTCATGTTGGGCTGAACCTTTTGGTTGGTTTAGACGTCATACACACATAGGACAAGCAATTAGCGGTAGTTGGACAATAACATTATCATCCAATTAGTTGTGTGTGATACATACACACACTATAAATTTATATATATGAAGAACGTTTAAAGGAGATTTGAGAATTCCACACACCTGCCCATCTACAGGTAGGCACACCTCAGGTGGGTCACAGCACACAGAACAAATGGACGGCCAGAAAAATATTTGCAACTGTCAGTTCACACATTGTGGCCCTCCTGAGGAATCAAACGGTGTGACTGTTTTGGCAGAAGATCTAAGCATTGTTTTCAACAAGATGAAAGCTCATCCTATGCAAGTGATCCCATATTGGCATGTGTGTCTTCACGTGGATTGGCAGGGCTCCATGGGCCGTTTGGAATTAGCAAACTCTGTTGTAAGAAGTTTTACATAAAAACTATGAAAATTTTAATAGTTTCCTTAAGCTCGGCATCCTAGAAAGGCTTACAAAAGTACATTGTTTAACAAAACTAAAAGCAATAGAATGGGTCAATCTCAAGTGCTTTAAGTTAGAAGCATAAAGTTAAATATATAAATAGCATGTTACAGGAAGTAACATTCCAAATAGAGAGAAGGGTCGTTAATAGGGCTGTGGGTCATAAAGCTTTTGTCTATTGTAGGTTGGAACAAATAGATAGGTGTTGATGGGAGGGATCTCTCTCGTATTGGGTTTGATGACTTCTTATCCTCTTCCATTTTGTTTTCAGTTGTTGCTTTTGTTTGCTTGGTTTCTTAAATAAAAACTGAGCTGTCATTCAGGGAGTGGGGGTCAGCATGACTCAGTCCTATATCGGTGTGGCAATTCGTTTCATTTCGTACCAAACCCAATATAAATCGGAAGATACCGAGTCGTATTGGACGATTTTCCAGACCATGGTATCTCTATATGCATCTGGGATTTTGAGAAATCAAGAATCATAGCTATGTTCCCGTATCCCTCTACATAGTGTCTGTATGTATCATTGAAACTAACATTCCAAGCTATCAAAAGTCAAATCAGGAGGCATTTATCTTACACTGATTGACCGATAAGATTATAGCATTCAAAGTCAAAAAGTGCACACATGATAAATTAAGCAGGCTGGTTAACAAACCATTGAAGAACTTTACAAAGGGATTGCTTGGGATGCTTAGACCTCACCTAGAACATATCAACATAATACTTACCAGATTGAGGATGCCTTTAATAAAAGAACTTATTAAGTTATATAACCAAATGTTCCAATAACATAAATGGCATGTCAGCTGGAGAGAGTCCATGGCAATTCGCTTCAGAATGGTGCCGCCTTAGATTGAACCAGGGTCATAGATATGTTTAACACCAGCCTTTATAGAGTAACATACAATGGGGCATCATAAGAAATTTCATGCCATGGATTTATAAAAGCTCACATCATACTTTTGCATGATTGAAGATAGTTAGGTTTCTGTAAGGATCCTCAAATAATGCAGTGAGAATTCTGGAATTTTCCTAGAGCTAAGAAGGAAACCCAGACGGTGTTCAGCTCTTCAGAAAAGATGACAAGATGATGTGAGTGGACAGTGTGCATATGTGTGTTTGGACATTGGAGAGGGACGCTAACATACGTGTGTTTGGAGAGAGACTAGGTACATGGAAAGGGAAGAAAATACACATGAAATGAACGACCTGAGCATTTGAAATCGCACAATCATGTGCATTCTATAGAACTTTCACTCTTCATGTGGAACCAAATCATGTCCCCTCTTACAGCTACTGGGCCAAGGTATTCCGTATCGGTATCGGTTGGCATAACGGTGCCCACCGATACCGATACGGATACGGGGGTGTAAGGCCCGTAATGGTACAATTTTTTTTTTTCAAAAAAAATTGTAAAAAATATGGATTAAATCCGGAATATTCTAAGCATTCCAAATATGCATTTATTTATAAATTGAAACATGTTTATGGTGGTGTAAGGGTCCATTCTATGGTGAGAAGTTGTATCGAACTGTTTGATGAATTTATGAACCAAATAACCTGGAATTAATTGCAAACCTTTTATATTTAGTTTTCTAACTATATAATATCTATATAAATTTATTATAATGAATGTAATACCAAAATATCTTATATTTTCAAGTTTTCCTTTTATTTATAGTACTAGTGCATTGCATACTTTGTGACTCACATGCATTTTATTTCAATATATAGAGTTTAGGGACTTTTGTATCCTATTATGTAATTCATATACCTAACAATTTGATATCATTTTTCCCCATAAATCTTTTTAAAAATTAAAATTAAATTGAGGTAAATAGTGTTGTCGATTCAGGGCTGGTTCGGGGACCATTTGATGCCCCAAACTAACCTCAAATTAATGCAATCTATTGGCACTTATCCCACTAATGGATTGGTGGACATTTATTCGACAATGAAAAATGAAAAATATCAAATGGTCTTATTTCAAAAAACAATTGGAAAAAAAAAAAAAAAAAAAAGGTAAATCCAGATCTCAGGTGGACCACTAGTGGGCCAGGCGGGCCACCTCGATGTATTTGTATATCAATGCCATCAATCTGTTTTGCCAACTCATTTTAAGGCATGGTCCAAAAATTCAGGTAGATCTAAATCTTCGGTGGACCACTAGTGAGTATTCCTTTAAAAGTGGGGCCTACCTCAATGCATTTGTTGTATATCCATGTGGGCCATCCTTTTTGCCAACTTATTTTAGGGCCTGGTCCAAAAAATGAGGCTGATCCAAATCTTAGGTGAACCACAAAATAAGGATTTAATTCCCACCATTAAAAATTTCTTAAGACATTTTTTTTATTTTTTGATCAAGCTACTATTTGTGTTATCCCTTCATCAAGGTCAAAGTTTATGTGACCTTATCAACAGGTTCGATGGAAAACAAACATTATAGTGGACGGCATGGATATACTACACATAAATTAAGGCAGGCCCATGTAACAAAACTGTGAGGTCCTTACTCTTACTCCAGTGGTAGACTCTCAGGAGTTTCAACACCTGGTTGAGGGTTCGAGTACTCATAGGTGGTGAAATTCCACTATGGCGTGAGTGTGTGGTGGTGTGTGTGCGTGTAAAAAAATAAAAAATAAAAAATAAAAATAAAACAAAACTGTGCAAGTGCACTGTTCAGTGTGCACCGCAGAACACGTTAAAAAACGGATTTAAAGTGCGTGGCTGTAAACAGTCCACTCCATTTTCGATACCGAAATGAAAAAGAAGAGAGAGAGAGAGAGAGAGAGAGAGAGAGAGAGGAAACCGAAAAGAAAGAGGGAAAGAAGAGAGAGAGAGAGAGAGAGAGAGAGAGAGAGAGAGAGAGAGAGAAGAAGAAGAAGAAGAAGAAGAAGAAGAATAGCCGCAACTGTGGCCGCAGCCACAGCTCCGAGAAGAAGAAGAAGAGGAAGAAGAAGAAGAAGGAAAAGAAAAAAAAAAAAAAAAAAAAAAGTACGTTTTTTTTCTTCTTTTTTCCTATTTTCTTTAGGCCTGTAACAGCCATTACGGTCACGGAATCAGGGGGGTGCCCCTTTCGACCCCGTATCGTGTAACGGTGTCGGCCGTTACTGTTACGTATCGGCCGATACGGCCGTATCATAATGGATAGGGACACCCTGCACTGGGCCCTTAAAGAAGTTGGCCCACATCTTTCATTCAGCCATGTCCACACCTTTGTCTGATTGAGAATGTTTATTTGGTGGGACCTATTACGAACAGGTCATGTTCCAAAAACGTCTCCCATTGGAAAAAGCTTGCCTACAGGATCAGCGGATCTTTTTCTCTCTGAATTTGGATCAGTGGCTAAACTGTCCATTTATACTCCACCAATATAACATCATGATCATCTGATGGGGGATACCTTGGGACATGGCTAATCAATGTTGGGCCCACCAGATACCTTTGCAATTACTGGTCGAACCAAAAAAAGCCTTGGTAGAGAGGGCAGACCCATGATTGGCTAGAGATAAAATGTTACCCACCTTGGCAGCACATTCCCTAATTTGATATATGGTACAGTATAACACAATGAATGCATGGGACCATAAAAACAGGTAAAAGGTGACTTTGGTTCAGTCCAGATTGTCCATACAAATGACACATCATGCATATAAGTGCATCTAAGAAGTGGTAAAGACATACAAGATAACGTTGATCTGGTGAAAGGGATGTATCAGTAATTGTCCATCTCAAGCTCTTGGCAAGAATGTCCTTTTTAACTTTCCACCCGTTATCAACATCATACATCCTGATGTGGCTGCCCTGTTTAAAACAAAGAACAATTGACAGATCATATTTTCAGCTGTAATAGATCAGTCATTTAATCTTTCTTTAAAATTAAAAAAAAAAAAATCAATCACATGTTTGAAATGGATGAGGCAGCCAGTACCTGAAACCCAGCAATAAAAAGAGTCCCATCAGCAGAAAACTGAGAGACATATGCTCGGCTGTTCATAGAATCCACTTGGGTTGGACCATTGATGGGCAAATATCTGCTGGCAACATGACGACAATCTGCAAAAGAGAACCTCCCCTTCCCAGAATAATTAGCTTCTCTCGCAGACAACATCCTCACAGTCGAAATAGGCATGTTGTGCTGAGATGGGGCAACTATATGGATCATTTCACTGGGTGCAGATCTGAACTTAGTGAGATGAGAAATCTCATGATCAAGCGCAGGTAGTTGTTCATGGCTTCTTTGACTGACACCAGTTCCATCGACAGTGCGTTGTCTGTCACGCATGTCAGAATCTATTTCCAGTCTACTTATTGCATGACCCATATAATCAATTGCAGCAGCACCAACCGTTGTGTGCATCTCAATCTAAACTAACACATCTCTGTCAAAGATAGCTGTGGAGCTGGAGCCTCAGTACTCTTATTTGGTTATGCAAACAATTGGAACCCAACCATGCCAGCCAGCCCTTGGCAGGTATTAAGTAGGCAGAAGCTGTCAATTGTTGCAGCATTCAAATGCCTTACCTGTTTCAAAAGAAAATTAGTTATAAACGAGAAAAGAAATGTACAGAAAAAAAAAAAAAAAAAAACCTTAAATAAGTTCATAGATTAAAACATTGTCAATCCATTGTTTTAAGAAATCGGGATACAGAAGCGATGCTAACAATCATGTAAAAAGAAAAAATTACTTAAACAAGTTCATGGATTAAACCAGCGTCAGTCCATCGTTTTAAGAAAAAGAAGCTCATGGATTAAAACCAATGTAAGTCCATTGTTTTAAGACACCAGGATACAAAAGAGATGCTAACAATCATGTAACCATCTCACCTCCCCAAAACAAAACCTCTCCCAATTTCAGTCCACACACATGCTGATGTAGGACATGAAAATTAACTATGATATGCAAGATCTCAGGCTTTAGATCAAACTAATTCAGAAACATGCACATAAAATTTCCACATCCTACACAAAAGTTCAAACATTCAAACAAGGGGAATCTGTGCGGGTCCAGGCCTACATATGCTAGGGTTAGATCAACAAAAATTATTAGCCAAACGATATTCAAAGGAAAGTGAAAATCATCCACACATGCAGAGCAATCAGTCTCTAATCCAAGGGATTCACCAATTTCAATTCAGAAAACCCTAAGATTAGAAAATGGGCAAATAAACTGAAATTATTGCAATCTAGGGTTAGGGTTAGGGGAAAGAGGTATAAGAGGAGTAAAATAGCAGGAAATCAGAACCTGAGGATAGTCCCTGCGCGCAGACAGCGGGCCAGGCCTGTCGCACATGCGCAGGGGCCTGGCCGCACGAGCGAGGAGGTGCCGAACACGGAAAGCGCCTCCTTGGCTCTGGTCGGCCAGGGGAGGACTTCAAAATTCCAAAGTTGTGTGTCAATCGGATGCGTGGTCTGTGCGTGGTGCTCCACCAAAGTTTCAGCCCTCCTGCAAAGACAGATTCTGGAAACTGGCTATAGGGAGAAGAACGGCGGCAAAAACTGACGGATTCGAAGCGATGATGAATGTAGAAGGTGAGGAGTATGGATAATAGAAGATAGGGGCGGATCGGGATAAATGTGGCTTTGCATCACGGTAGTTAGCCCTTCGATATTTGAAACATTGTATAATACTAAATATCTAATGGTAGGAGTTGATCTTACATAAACATCAAGGTGGTCCCATCAAAATCAAGAGTTGCCCATGCAAGTCCAGTTTTTTTTGTTAATACTATGTGTACATTTACGGAGGGATGCACGGGGCTTTGATTTTGGCGGGGCCCACCGTGATGCCTATGTAACATCTACTCCGACCATTAGATGCATCCTACTTTAGGCCCAATCCAGGAAAAAAAATTAGTATAACCTGTGATTCAGGTGGGCCACACCAAAGAAAACAGTTGGGAGAGATGACCACCCTTGATTTTTACATGGCCCACCGTGATGATTATATAAAATCCACTCCAACCATTAGATGCCACACAGATAAGTCAGGCCCATCCATGATTCAGGTGGGCCATACCAAGGGAAACAGTTCGGAGGGCAATCATTGCCCTGTACACTGTTTCCAATCATGTGCTCCACATGAATCACAGATGAAGCTGATTTTTTTGCCCCCAGCCTAACATGAGGTGACACACCTGGTGGTCAGTATGGATTTTACATAAACATCACGATGGGGCCCACCCAACCATCCGACCCTTTGCTTGCACACACGCCCAACCGGCCATGAAAAGAATTGTAACGGAAGGTAGTCGAACGATAATAATACCGATTAATCAGCTACCTGTTTGAAAACCTTTTGGATAAAGGTACCAGAATGTAAATTCCATATTAATTAGATAGTTATTTGTAAATTTTCTTTAGCTTTGGTGAGATTTCCTAATAATATCCAGAAAAAAAAAAAAAACCCTCGAAATATGAAAATCTCCCGAGAAATCACCAAGAATGAGATATCTCAGTATGGATAGAACTGATGAGGATCGATCATTAGTACACGAGAGGCATGATCAACGGTACATGTGATAGACACGTCATCCACAAAAGGGAAGTGAAAATTAAAATACCCCAATTTTTTTTAAATACATACACCCCTTTCTTGCTTTTGGTGATAGAATCAGACCAAAATCAAACAACTCTACCATCAAAAGAAGAACTAAAAGGAGGTGTATGCATCAAAGAATGTGGAATTCATATATCAATAAATTCAACAAAACGATTCGACTACTGAGGAGTGAGTGAGAGAAAGATGAATTATTTGCATTCTAATCCTCGTAGGTGTTGAATTGTCAAATAGAAACATGAAATTGTAATAATCGGAAAGTTGGGGATTTGCCGTAAACCTTGCACGTGATGAAATCGACGGAACGGAATCTTCAATTTTCCTCGTTTCCCGTTTCCCGAGAGAGAGATTTGTCTGCAGGGTTTGGGTTGGTGATTGTTTGCTGACGGAGGTAGAAGAAATGAGAAAAGACCAGGTACAGCGGCTGTATTTTAAGTTACGATACAGCACTTCAATTCCACTGACGTTTCACATATGTATAATATCTGACCGTAATAAATTTTTCTTAAATAAATAATTAATATTAAATCGTATTAAAATTATTTAGATACGATTATTATATGGGCCACACCAATAGAATAAATCATACCGTAGGATATCCATGGATGTTGACATTGCGTATCGGTATGTGCTTTTATTGGAGTGATTTTTGTATCATGTAATAATAATCATGTGGCCCACGTTTTGAACGGATAGGATATTCTAAAAGCATTGAAGGTTCTCTGGAAAAGGTGAAGGTATCGTAAGATATGATACAGCCATGCTATCTGATCATTTCTCATTTGCAACATGAGTTTTGGAGTTTTGGTGAGGGATGATCGGCTCCTGATGCACGTTAATCCTAGCCTGGGAATGGGGCGGATTAGGTGCGTCCCCGGCCTCACCCAACACGGTGCGGCACTGACCATGGGCCCACCTTCCTATTTTTTTTTATATGTATCTACACCGTCAATCCGTTTTCAAAAATCATTTTACAGGAAATATTTTGAAAATAAAGCAGATCCAAATTCAGGTGGACAATACCGCACGAAAAAGTGGTTGTTGACCATTAAAAACGTTTTGTGGGCGAGCGACAAAGGTTGTGGATCAAGAGGATATTTGTTTTTTCCGTTCATAAACGTCTTATTGATCTTATAAACAGGTTGGATGTAAAATAAGAATTACGGCGGTCCCTAGGAACTTTTTAATTGGGGACGTTCAATCACCACTGTTTCCAGTAGTGTGGTTCACTTTAGATTTGGATATATTTCTTTTTTCCCATCCTAATCTAAAATTAGTTGGTAAAACAGATGGACGGTGTGGATATACAATATATACATCAATGTGGGCCCCACGAACAGGGCCGCACCGTGTTGGATAAGGTGAGGGCCGCACCTGATCTGGGACCACGCGGGATCCATACCTACCAGTAGGCCCTTGGTTTAGTAATGATGAATGTTTATCTGATGTAACCAGCCCTTGTATAAAGGAAAGATCCACATTGGAAGATCGTAGCCGTCCAATCTCTTTTCTTTTTCTTTTCGGACCGTTGCCGTTTAATCTTTTTCCAGTGCCCTACTCATGGGTTATTCTCTCTATCTAGAGATATTTTGGCCATCCCATACCGGCGGTGACATCCATCGGGCCAACGGTCTGGATTACTGAATCATGGGCTACGCACTTGCTGCCGGCCCACGTCAGACTTTACTCCCCATGCTCCCTAGTTAGCTTCTAGACTGTCGATCTGGTGGACCACACCGTGATGGAGGATGCCCCAAATATCCCAGACGGGTAGATCATATCATAAAATCTTGGGCTTAGATGACTGTGGATCGTTGTAATAAGTTTTTTGTCCTTCGCTGTCTATTTTCAGCCTTCTGATCGAAGGGTTGGGATCTTCTAACCTGTCTAGTTTTGGGGACATCACCAATCAAATCAACGGGCTGGATCTTCGAACTATGGTCTCCACAGGTAAAGACTTGAGGCACTCAGGAGAATATACAGATCCTCAGCCCAGGATCATAAAGTTCCAGCTTATCTTGATTGTGTCTGTACGTGGCAACCGAAATATCGGAGAGGTGGTGAGAGAAGCGGATTGGCTGGTGTACCCACACCACCGATCTGGCTGATGTGCTGACTTCAGCAAATTATGTGGATCTCATCATGAGATATGTATTATATCCCGACCGTCCATCCATTTGGCGGGCTCGTCGTATGGCTTGACTCAGAAAATAAGAAAGATCCAAAAATTAAGTGACCACACTGCAAAAAGCAGTAGGAGATTAAACGTCTACCGTTGAAACCATTTTGGGGTCACAGAGGTTTTGGATGGATATGATATTTTTTTTCTTCATCATCCAGGTCAATGTGACCTTATGATCAAATTGGATGGAAAATAAATCGTTATGATGGGACGTACGAATCGTTAACGGTGAGAATTATTGTCCTCACTCCTATTTGTTATTTGTGGTGTGGTTCACTTAAGCCTTGGATATGAATAATTTTTGGTTTATTGCTCTAGAATTATCTCACAAAATGGATGAACGATGTGGATATAATAAATACATCATATTTGGGGCCATGTAACTTTGTTTTCCTTTGAACCGTTCGTACAACTCGGAGCTGGAGGAGGGCAGCGCTCGTCTTCGCAAGACACGTACCCACACCAACCAGATCGGTGGTTTGGTACACCAGCCAATCCGCTTCCAGTGGTGAGTAGGTGTTGTCAGTGTCAGATTGACTATGGTTTGCGTTTACCGCCCATTAAAAAAATGGTGATGATTCATTCTCCGTAAACGAGGCATATATTTGGGTAAATCCAGACCGTCCAAATTTTGAGGCTCTTTATATATATATTTGAAAATTACGAGTAAATCCAGACCGTCCAAATTTTCAGGCTCTTTGTCAATAGTATATATATATTGAAAATTACACCAATTGAATTGTCTTCACTCTCACATTTTTATGGCTTTCATTTGGACAGCTGCAAACAAATTGGCAGTAGTCCAAGTTCGATGTAAAAATCAGATGGTTTGGTGCTGTATGGGAGCGTGGATTTGAACCCCAGGATTTGAAACCCCCTGGATTTGCAATCCTCCCTATGTGTTTGGCATCTTTGAGTGTCAATCAACTTTAAACATTCACGGGGGTGGGTTTAATTTAATTACTAAATTGACTTTAATATCTCTAATTAGTGAGATAGGTCATTTTCGACACAACGATTGTGATAAGCTGGCTGAAATATATGCTTTGCCTGAAAATGAAGAAATTCCAGATGGGCCACAAGCACAAGATCATGTCTAAATGACTAACCAAAGATTTTTAATCATTGATTAACATAGACAATGTTTGGATGGTTCTGATTTACATTGATAATGTTGGGACGGTGCTGATCATCATTAGTGGGTCATGTGCCCAGTAGAATGATAGTATAGCGAAACACATGTTACACCTGCAACTAGTGAAATGATTTTAGGGGGTGCTTGTTTTCTTAAGTACATTAGAAATAGAAGTAAATAAATAATCATTATTTTCCACGTGAAATACATGGCTGTAGACCATACACAGGGACCTTTAATTTGACTTGACACTAATACCAAGGAAAAAGTTCAAAATTTTGTGGGGCACACTATGATATATGTGTATGATCCAAGCCATCCATTCATTTTAACAACTCATTTGAGGGCAAGAATTAAAAATCAAGGCAAATCCAAAGTGCAAGTGGACCACAACACAAGAAACGGGAGGATTAAACACTCACCATTAAAAACTTCTTGTGGGCCATAGAAGTTTTGCATCAAGCTAATATTTGTGTTTTCACATATATGCATCAGTGTGGGACCCACGGATGGCTTCACATTTCAATGATGGACATCAATGATATGCAGTGTGGTCCACTTGAGCTTATAATCCGCCTAATTTTTTTGGCACAAGCCCTAAAATGATCTGATAAAATTGATAGATGGTGTGGATTGATCACATACATCATGGTGGGACCCACAAATCACTCACTTGTTTCCACCAATTTTTTTCAAAAAGTAAATTCCGAAAATGGATGGGTAATTACCCTCTCTATTTTCCCTCTTCCAAACAATGGGAATAGGTTATAATTACCTATTTATCACCATTTACAGTGGTAAAATAGGCCTTAGGTGTAATCCAAGCTCTCACCATGGATTACAAACCCCTTTGAAGAGGGGATTTGAAACCCCCAGTTACTTTACGGTGCCAAACAACCAGGGATTTGAAACCCCCTCCAATCCCCTCCATTCCATGGTGTTAAACGACCCCTTAAGGTTGTCTTCTAAGTACAAAATTTAGGCAATATGTTCCATCCATATCAGGCCCACAACTTGGATGATCTAAATTATACAGGAGGTATGGAACGTGTACGTGGATGAGTCACCACCATTTAGAAAATAGTGATAACACTGGCGCCAAGCTCCTTCTGCTGTTATAGAGAACCCAGCAAAAAAAAAAAAAAAGCTCTATATGGCTCAATGTAATGTGTGGGTAACATCTATTCCATTCATCATTTTCAACATCTCATTTTTGGATATGATGCAAAAAAGTCGTACCGAACCAAAAATCAAGTGAGCCACACCACAAGAAAGAGTGTAGATAAGAACGCCCGCAGTTGAATCCTTCTTGAGGACTGGGTGTTTACGTACCATCCCAATGAATGAAGAAATCAAATATCATCGTGATCCAAAACATTCGGTGGGCCATGAAGGTTTTCATGATGAGCTGATGGACGGACTAGATAACGTACATGACTGTGGGCCCACAGAGCATTTTGTTCCATGGCCGCTTTACAACAGCAATACGGGTCCATTACTAGAGCTGGGCATGTCTGACTCGATCCGGTGGATCTGACCCGATCTGACCCGTTCCGAACCGAACCGATGGCCCGGATCGGTGCTAATCGAGTAGGGTCATTCAGATCCGACAGTTTTTTAGATCAAGATCGGGTTGTGGTCAATCTGGACCGATCCGATCCGACCCGATTCGGAGTGATTCTTATCAATACTTCTACTTTTTCCTATGGTATGGTCCACTTGAGCTTTGGATATGCATCAATTTTGGGTTCAACCACTAAAATGATCTGAAAAAACGAATGGACGACGTGGATAAGCTACATGCATTCACGGTGGGCCCCAACAGAATTTACTCAGTACGATAAGAAGCGGATTTACTGGTGTACCACACACCAGCTATATAGTTGCTGTAGGTGTAGCCTGTAGGTACGTGTCGTGCGAAGATGAGCACTGACGCTCGTCGAGCTCCGAGTTGTACGAACGGTTCAAAGGTGTAACGCCCTGAAAATCGGGGGTCGGGCATGAGCCCAACTCCCGAGTTCCAACGCATCACTTATGCAACATAGATAATGATGATTAAATGTTGTCCGTGTTAATGACATAAAATTAAATGAGATTAAGCTAAATCAGTATATCATACTCCAAAAATGATTAAATTTAAACAAGCGGAAGACTGTGGTAAGTATATAAAATCATATAAGTGATTGTAAGTCCCTAGAGTCTGAACATGTTGCCAGGTTAAATAATTACATGTATAATTCCAAAATATGCAAAATAATAAAATGTAATGTCATCTATCCATATCCCTGTAGCCCCGATGACGCAACTTCAGGTCTACATAGACCCGCCAAAGAGTTGCATGTAAGAGAACTCCTCATCATCATAAAAGTCAGGCTCTGCCTCGTAAGCATCGCCATCATCTGCAACTAAACCAAAGTCTGGTTGGTGTTTTAAAACACCGTCCCAGAGTGGGAGTGAGTGATCAACTCAGTGGAGCTATAAGGCAAAGGTTAACATGTTATCAATTCAGTCAAGCAATAATGATAAAGCAGTACAACACTCATATCATAAGTACTCTTGTTAATGCAAGAATGGTATGTTGTAATGATGCATGCTCTCATCCGCACCCTGTTTGCTTGCCTCCAAGTGCAGAGGTTCGTAAGTAGTATCCCGTGAATACGGGGTAGATCCCACAGGGAAATGAATTGTAAGAAGGAAAAAATCAAATGCAAAATAAAACTAAGTAATAAAAAAAACTAAACTGGTGATTTGATTTTGGGATTTTTGAATGAATGTAATTCAATTGAATAAAATAACACCCAAGCTTCAAATTCCACACATACGTTAATGTTCCAAAATCATGATGACTTGGATAACACAACCAGGATCTGAGCACTATGGTCAGCCTAGTCGAAAAATAAAACAGTTTAAGTATTTTAATAAATGATATAAAATATTAGAAAATTATGAATTTGCATCATTGACATATATTCTCAAGCGTCAGTGATTTTAAGTATTCAATATCTATATGATAATGAATATCAAAGAAATATAACAAGTTGAGAACCTCTCTTATCTAGGAAATCTGATTGATCTAGGGTAGCCTATCCATCAATGTGGATCTCATATGATGGAAACATATGGATCTCACAAGAGGATAAAACAAAACCTAAAAATATAGATAACATGCATACACCATTCTTCTCATCATTTAAACAGTCAATCATCATAATCTTAAAGAAACATAAACCCATGTGCTTCCCTTCTAGCTTGGGCTAGAAGGAACTTAGAAAAACATAATTAAATTGCAGAAATAAAAGGCAACAAGAAATAAAGAAAGAAAATGCAAATAGAAAATCTTTAAAAAAAACAACTTATAAAGCTTTAATAAAACTAAAAACTCTTTAAAAACCCTAAACTTTGCTCTTGAATGCCTTGAATAATGTTTTAGAATGCCCTAAGAAGCCCTATTTATAAGTAGGGACCTCCAATTTTCGTACAAATTTGAAAAACCCTAGAAACCGCATCAAATATACATATTTTTTCAAAATAGACTTCTTGCTGCATAGTTCGTTTAAAACAGACTTCCTGCTGCGCAGTTTTCCAAAATAAACTTCACAGCTTCATATTACACTTTTTTAGGACGATTTCAGGATTCTTCACTTCAAATCTTCGATTCTCTTCATTCTTCACTTAGTTTTCTTAGATCTTTGGCATGTAAATTCTTCAATCTTGGTCTCCTAAGATCAATCCCTTGCTTTGGTAATTCTTGAGCATCAAAATCTTAACTACTTTTAACAAACCACATTTTTCAATCACCAAACACTTAAATTCACCTTTCAACACTGTTCACTCCCAAGTATAGGGGGTTGTGATGTAGTAATAAACTCGGTAAGACCGAGGTCGAATCCACAGGGACTGGTCGTCACAATTCAAATTCACAATTCTCCTTAACTAATTCAACAAATAAAGGATCAAATTGCTAACACAAATCTATGGAAAATAACTATTGAGAATAAGGAAGAAAATTCAATCAGAGAGAGCACTAGGACTTTCGAATCCACCCCTAATTATCCTAACCATTGTTTTGTTGTTAATTCACCTTAAATTAGATTGATCCACTTATCTAGAGAAAGCACAATCTGTGTCCTTAATCGGGCATACAGATTGTCTAATTCCTTCAAGCAATGTCATGAATAACATATCCCATGTCCAAGTCGGGCATATGGAATATGCAGTTCAGTAAAGCACCCTGTTTCTTCCTCTACAGGAACCTGTTCATGATCAGATACAAGCACCTAGAATAAGCATCCAGACCACATCCATCCATAGACTCTGATCAAGTTCATAGATGGAGAAGCATAGAATTTAAAACAATCAAGCACACTAAGGAAAGAAACAAATCAATCTTAATTAAAGTAAAATTAACATGGAACAAAGGGTGTTCAAATTAGGGGTTTCATCTCAGCCCTAGCTGAGAGATTAGTTACCCATAAACTCCATTAAATAAATGGATAAATAAAAATAAAAAAATCATAAAGAAAATTCAAACCAATTTTTCTCTCTCTTCTTTCTTCTCTTTCTTCTCTTTCTTCTCTCCCTTGCTATAGATCTGGAGCTCCTCCCTGGTTCTGAATGCCTTACCCACGTCCAAAACTCCCCTTTTATAGCTGCTGGATGGCTGGAATCGGTGGCAGAGTCGTAGAAGGACTCGGAGTACAAATTTTCGCAGCCGTGATCGGTGGGCCCCACCGAAGTGTTTTCTAAAAAATTCACCCCGTCCATTGGATTCAGGACGAAATTTCAGTCAAGAATGGGTGGTTTTGAATGTCCATTAACGCGGCCCAGAGAAGAAATTACAAAAAGATCAGTTTTGAACGTCGTCGGGTAGCCCTTTTGTGGCCTCTGTATCATGCACACGTGTACGCATGGGAGTGGAATATTAGCATGGGTTTGTAGTGCTCGCAGCCCTCTACACGATGAACGGCTCGGATCAGTCGTACGGGTGACGGGTGGGGCCCACAATGCTTCGCAAAAACGGCCAGCGCCGGTTCGTTCGCTGCTGCGCAACCGCGGACGCGGATGCTCTGCGAAAATGGTGGGGCCCACTGTGATGTTTTGTTGGGAGATCCACTCCGTCCATTGGACTTGGGTCGGAAAACCGTCCAGATATGCACGGTCTTGAATCAGATTGAATGTGGCCCATTGAGTTTTAAACGCGCCGTCCATTCCATGTTTGAACGGCTGGATTCCATTCTTGATGATCATTCACGATTATTCCACCTAGGTAGTGTTAACAACCCTCCTTTAGTCCTGATAGACGGTCCGGATTACGCCTTTGGGCGATGTGTGGGGCCCACAACTCAAACCCATCCGGTCGTTTGCGGACGCTGGCGCGTGAGCGGGCGAGCGGCTGCGGGTCAGCGGTCATTTGACAGAGGCGACGGTTCGGTGTAGCGCCAGCGCACGTGCGCTTTATGCACATGCTCAAGCATGTGGGGTCCAATGCAACGTTTCAGAGCAATATGCACCGTCCATCCTTTTCTTCATATAATGTCAATCGCCGAAATCAAGTTTGAGACAGTTCCGATTATCAGGTGAGACTGAAATCAACGGTTTGCGAGCTGATTTGTCAATTGGGACACTTCCATAGTGATCCGAGGGCTGAAATTTGAAATGTACGGTTAATTTATGGCCCTCATCCCATGTATGGAGTTTCGAACTGATCGGATTGCGGGAACCATGTGATCTTGCATTCTGGACCTTTTTCGGGCCCCTTTGGCTTGCTTTCCTTAGATCCCAGGCGTGTAAAATCTTCATTATTGGTTTTCTGGAGTCCATCCCGAGCTCTGGTAATTTCGGAGCGTCAAATTCACACTTTTAATATCACTTTTCAATCCACGCTCTTGATTTCACTCTGTAGCAAAAACATGATTAAAATATTCCTTTAAGCATTATCATGTTCATAAAATAGGACAATAATCGGGGTCCGTCATGCAATATTCGACCCTGATCAAACACATACATGAGTAAAATATAATATTAAGCGGATTCATGTTCATAAAACCAAGATATAAATGGGGAAAATTATGCAATATTTGAGTCTCAACACACCCCCCCAACCAGCATTTTGCTAGTCCCGAGCAAAATAAGTGAAAAATAAAAATAAGAATAAAACTAATTTTAAAAATAAAATTAAAACGAAAAAAAAAAATTCTAACTATACCACTTTCGCAGGTAATCTCGATTGCATTTAGCATATGCAGCAAGCCTTTAAACCCCTAGGTTTCCCCTAGTGGACGAGTTATAGTCTCGTGAGGGTTTCCATAAATGTTACCCACAAACATTGAAAACATGAAAAATAGTTCAACATTCTGAAATTTATACAATTATGCCTCCATTCATAATATGAATTCCAAAACAAAACAATACTTATCCTAAGTCTGAAGTTAGTTAGAATCTCAATTTTCTAATCAATTACATCCTTGAGTTCAGAGACCTAATTAAAATTTAGAATAGTTATGATCCAATATCCTTAGGTGCTCCGTGACACTAGTCTAACTTTGAAAAATATGCATGTTCTCTATCCTAATTCCTTTCAATCATTCCAATAATATGAAATATCTAGTTATCTCATTTTCTTCATGTCATTTCTTCTTTTATCATCATATCCTCATTATTATAGACCACCCTTAGATGAAGATTCCCATCGGGTTTGCTTCATAACCTAAGATATCGTACTTGTAACGGTAACAGTAATGGATACTTAGGTATCCTTACTCCGGATTACTGACACGATTGTTATGGTCATTGCATTCATGCTCTATAATAAAATTTTCTTTTTTCATCACTCTTTTTTTTTTTTTTCAATATTCTCTCTTTTAAGCATATATCAATGATACTAGTTCATTCAACCTTGTTTGAATCAAAAATTGTTATTCTAGTTCACATATCATATTCCTCACTTAGTTAGCTAGGGTGTATTGTGAATTCAGTACATCAAATTACAACTCACTTTAAACTAGTGATTAGATAATTGAACTCAAGTCTATAATTTTTAGTTGTCGGAATTCTGACTACTATCAACCTAGAATAAATATTAACTTTGCCTTTGGAATTCACATAATATCATGTTCACATTCTTGTATATATTATTTTGAAAATGTTGAAAAAATTTCCCCATAAACCTAAATAAAAAAAACTGAAACCTAAATAATAATAATAATAATAAAATAAACTAAAACCAAAAAAGAAAAAAAAAAAAAAAAAACCTCACATACACATAAATGACTATCACATGGATGACTATCCACACCCCCCAACCTAAAATCTACATTGTCCCCAATGTAATAATAATGCAATGCAAAGAACAATAAAAATAAAAGAAATAGTGGATAATACCTACCATGAAGAACTCACCTGCTAGGTGCCGCTAAAAAGAATTGAATATGATACAAATCCTACATAAATGCTCCGTCAAACTAGGAGCATCAATCTGAATATTCTGGCTCATGAAGAGGGAAAGACTCCTCTCCCAAATGAAAGTTTTTCACATAAGGCTTCAATATCTGACCATTAACCTTGTACACATTGCCATTACGTGGATTCTCAATTTCAAAGCCCCCATGAGTATAAACATTCTTCACAATGAAGGGGCTTGTCCATCTTGATCTTAACTTTCCCAGAAAAAACTGGAGACGGGAATTGTACATAGGACATTTTGCTGAGGTTCAAAATTCTTCCTCATGATATTTTTGTCATGAAAAGCTTTGGTCCTCTCTTTGTAGATTTTAGAATTTTCATAGGAGTCTCTCCTCAGCTCCTCTAATTCATTCAACTCTAATTTCCTTTGTCTACTTGCTTGGTCCATATCAAAGTTTAATTTCTTTATTACCCAGTAAGATCTATGTTCCAATTCCATAGGCAAGTGGCAAGCCTCCCATACACCATCTATATGGAGACATTCCAATCGGGTTCTTATAGCAGTCCTATAAGCCATAAAGCGTCGGATAGTCTGAGGGACCAATCTTTCCTATCTGGCTTATGTTTTCTCTAAATGTGTTTGATTTCCCCGATTAGAAATCTCAGCTTGCCCACTCGTTTGTGGGTGGTATGGGGTGCTCACTTATGCTTGATGCCATATTTCTTCATCAAAGCCTCAAATGTTATATTGCAAAAGTGAGACCTACCATCACTAATGGATGGTCTTTGGAGTTACAAATCTAGAAAAAATATTTTCCTTGAGCTTGAGTTCAGAGACCTAATTAAAATTTAGAATAGTTATGATCCAATATCCTTAGGTGCTCCGTGACACTAGTCTAACTTTGAAAAATATGCATGTTCTCTATCCTAATTCCTTTCAATCATTCCAATAATATGAAATATCTAGTTATCTCATTTTCTTCATGTCATTTCTTCTTTTATCATCATATCCTCATTATTATAGACCACCCTTAGATGAAGATTCCCATCGGGTTTGCTTCATAACCTAAGATATCGTACTTGTAACGGTAACAGTAATGGATACTTAGGTATCCTTACTCCGGATTACTGACACGATTGTTATGGTCATTGCATTCATGCTCTATAATAAAATTTTCTTTTTTCATCACTCTTTTTTTTTTTTTTCAATATTATTCTCTTTTAAGCATATATCAATGATACTAGTTCATTCAACCTTGTTTGAATCAAAAATTGTTATTCTAGTTCACATATCATATTCCTCACTTAGTTAGCTAGGGTGTATTGTGAATTCAGTACATCAAATTACAACTCACTTTAAACTAGTGATTAGATAATTGACTCAAGTCTATAATTTTTAGTTGTCGGAATTCTGACTACTATCAACCTAGAATAAATATTAACTTGCCTTGGAATTCACATAATATCATGTTCACATTCTTGTATATATTATTTTGAAAATGTTGAAAAAATTTCCCCATAAACCTAAATAAAAAAAACTGAAACCTAAATAATAAAAAATAATAAAATAAACTAAAACCAAAAAAGAAAAAAAAAAAAAAAAAAAACCTCACATACACAAATGACTATCACATGGATGACTATCCACACCCCCCAACCTAAAATCTACATTGTCCCCAATGTAATAATAATGCAATGCAAAGAACAATAAAAATAAAAGAAATAGTGGATAATACCTACCATGAAGAACTCACCTGCTAGGTGCCGCTAAAAAGAATTGAATATGATACAAATCCTACATAAATGCTCCGTCAAACTAGGAGCATCAATCTGAATATTCTGGCTCATGAAGAGGGAAAGACTCCTCTCCCAAATGAAAGTTTTTCACATAAGGCTTCAATATCTGACCATTAACCTTGTACACATTGCCATTACGTGGATTCTCAATTTCAACAGCCCCATGAGTATAAACATTCTTCACAATGAAGGGGCTTGTCCATCTTGATCTTAACTTTCCCAGAAAAAACTGGAGACGGGAATTGTACAATAGGACATTTTGCTGAGGTTCAAAATTCTTCCTCATGATATTTTTGTCATGAAAAGCTTTGGTCCTCTCTTTGTAGATTTTAGAATTTTCATAGGAGTCTCTCCTCAGCTCCTCTAATTCATTCAACTCTAATTTCCTTTGTCTACTTGCTTGGTCCATATCAAAGTTTAATTTCTTTATTACCCAGTAGGATCTATGTTCCAATTCCATAGGCAAGTGGCAAGCCTTCCCATACACCAATCTGTATGGAGACATTCCAATCGGGGTCTTATAAGCAGTCCTATAAGCCCAATAAAGCGTCGGATAGTCTGAGGGACCAATCTTTCCTATCTGGCTTATAGTTTTCTCTAAAATGTGTTTGATTTTCCCGATTAGAAATCTCAGCTTGCCCACTCGTTTGTGGTGGTATGGGGGCTCACTTTATGCTTGATGCCATATTTCTTCATCAAAGCCTCAAATGTTATATTGCAAAAGTGAGACCTACCATCACTAATGATGGTCTTTGGAGTTACAAATCTAGAAAAAATATTTTCCTTGAGGAATCGTATGACCACTTTGTTGTCATTGGTCCTACTTGGAACTGCCTCAATCCACTTTGAAACATAGTCCACACCAACCAATATATAAGGAAATCCAAAAGAAGTTGGAAATGGGCCCATAAAATCAATACCCCAACAATAAAAAATCTCCAAT
>JAJHSJ010000018.1:17862947-18162947 GCA_021015155.1 Magnolia officinalis | reverse complement strand
TGGTGCTACTATGAAGAAGTTTTAGTGATGGTGATAACAACTTGGAACACTGGAGATGGATGATTAAAGCCACGATGAATATTATTGATAGAGTGCCTTTAATCTGGTGCAGTGTTGTTCAGTCAACCGATGAATTCTTTGGTCAACCGAAGCATGTTGTGATGTTCCTGATCGACCGAGATCTATTTCAGTGGATCGATAGACTTTATTGATGTCTCGGTTGACCGAAGATACGTTCGAGCGGAATTCATAAATGCAAGTTTTTATTTCTACTTTTATGCAGAAGTGTATAAATAGGCTTCTAATTATGTAATTAGGGTAAAATGAAAAGAGCATAGCAATTTTCAAGGGTTTTTTGAGGGAGAAGTTAGGGTTTCTCATCTGTAAGTTGTTCCATCTCTTATAACTTTCTGTTCATAGTAGATTGTTTATTACTTGGTGCCATGGTTTTTATCCTGGAAGAGATTTTTTCATATAAAATTTGTGTGTTCTTTGTAGTTGGTTGAATTTTTCTTTCCCTATTATGTTGTGTGATTTTTGTTTAAGGTTGCTTCCGTGCCAGACAAATCATGTTAAGGGAGTTTCTTACCAACTTTGCTTGAAATCTTAGTGAGTTGACTCAACCGAGTTTCGAGATGAGTGAGTTTTGGAACGATGAGTTCAGGTAGTAAGAACAGCCAAAAAAGGCATGTTCAGACTTTGCGTTTGTTGTGGGCTTATGTTGGGCCCACTTGTTAGGCCCATACCTTGGCCCAAGTGTAAAGTTCAGAGGCAATGCATCTAAAACTGACGTATTGTTACGAACTTCATGGATTCAAGAGGCTATTCACAGCACACGTGTCCAAAATCAGACCATTCACCATGTGGTGCCCACCTTGATCATGACCTAGCCAAACATCATGCTCGTGGACTCCTTGGGTTGGCTAAGGGCCCACACAGAAAAGATAATGAGTTAATTTATATATATATATATATTTCTAACCATCCATTTTCACATACTAGTTGTGGCCCACTCGATAGCACCATCTGATGAATAGCCCAAATCTCGCACGTGTGTGCCGGATGGACACTTGTGCTGCGAATTACCACTATATCCCTGGTGGGGCTTAATGTTATATAGTGAAAGTGATTTATGATAAGTGGTCCTCATAAATCTTCTAGAGTATTATATGTTTATGTGAAGGCGTTAATAAATTGTAAACCTAGATATTATAAATTCAAAATAAACTGTACAAAACATGGTCCTTGATTTGGATGGCTCTTAAATATAAAATTACTTCAATTTGATCTCCCATTTGACTTATTGATGTGTATTCAATGGACGGTTGAAATGAATTCATCCAATTGTCCATATTCAAATAAATAAATGCTTATCAATCAAATAATTTTGGATGTATCCAGCTAGTTGGGCGGTTTGTTATGTTAATTAATGACACGTGTATAATTTCAGAGTGTTAGAGTATCAGCCATTACACCCTGCCAGACTATCAAATAACTTCCTTGGGCCCCACTAGTGGGAAATGAAAATATAGACAATCAGCCCAGTCATTCATGACTTAGCTGAATCATGAGTCCACTCAAGACGACACGAGTTAGTCTGAGTTGCCGAGTCTTAAAACCTTGCTTCAAGTCATGTGACTGGTTCTTCTCACACTTCTTTTATTTACTTGGGTCTTTGATTTTAGGCCCAAGACTAGCCATTAATATTAGACATTGATCTGTTCTTGGGCTTAAGTTGGGCCTCAGTTGAAAATTTAAAGAACCTTGGACTGTATCCACTCATTTCTCACCAGATTTAAAATCGGTCCCATACTCCATCCATGGGCCAGATTGGGCCAGATATGTGACCGGAAAAATCATACAACACTCAATTATTTTGGACGGTTCAATAAAAAAATATCGAGTTGATGACACAGATATGTGATAGTAAAAATCATACAACACTCAGTTGTTTTGGACGGTTTAATAAAAAATATCAAGCTGATGACACTTTACAATGCTTTGTTGCCATGAACATTTTATTTCTCTGTGATGATAATTGATATCCTGACATGAGTGCCACAAATCTATCTCACTAACAACACAGGAATTCGAACAACACATACTATAAGGGAAACATGATAAAATTATGGTTGGAAATAGGAATTGTTTGCCTACCATGAGTGTTGGTGTTTGCACAATTCAATCAAACACTTGGCACGTGTGAGGGCCTATATTCAGTTTTTATGTACTATTAGGAAGTGCGGGTGTGCAAGAGTCATACTCGACTCATTGTCTGATTAAATACTGATGCCCCGAGTTCAGACCGACCGATTAAGACCAGATTCAGACATCTAGCCGTCCTCTTAACCATCGATTGTAGCAACGACCAAGTGATTTGTAGAAGGGTAGGGGTTAGTCATTCCTGATGGATTCTTTTAGCTTATGTTTAAGACTTTTCTTTCACCATTAATTGTAGTCAATGCATTTCTTAAAAGAATGAAGATAAACAAATAAACGGAAGAAGGTTAAAACAATGCCAATTTTATTACTTTGTAGATGATGCTTACTACAATTGACAAAGTAAAAAATAACCAGAAAAAATAAAGAGATAAATACCTAATATGTTCGAATGTACCAACGATCTAGGCAGATGGTCAGCAGGATGTGACCAAAAGGTTTGATCTCCTAAGTAAGAACTCAGTTTATCAGAATCCAACAACTAAAGGTTGCAGATGATTATGCTAATCTTACGGTATTACAACAGTGGCGCTGGACAATAGCAATCTATTCTAAGACTAAAGCTAAACTAGGTTATGCTAAGATAAACACAAAGGTAAATATAAAGAAGATATATTGTATTTGGTGTGAGCATAGATCTCTTCATCGTTTGCTACTTTTATAGGCTTTTGGGAGGCAGTGATTGTGTATGTATTTCCATATCATGAGAGATTTGAATAGTTGTTTGTGCGAATCTCCCTAATTCTCCATGTAAGTGTAGCTTATCGCGTATAGTTACTTGTACAAGGCAGATACCCTCACATGCGTTAGCTAGAGTCCTTACGTCACTAGACTCTCGTATTGAAAAGTTACTAGAGTCCCCGCATCATTCGGCTTTGGCATCCACAGAGAGTTACTTTTGATAAGACTCTAGCATTTAATGCTTGTAGAGAGACTTGCATTAATATGATTCTTAGCATTTAATTCTCCCACACGTACACGACTCTAATTCCTCCTCTTGAAGTTGATATACACCACATGTGGCATGGCTACCACGTGACACCTTCTGAATCATTCGATCTGGCCGCATGAGGTTAATTCCAAACAATGTTCTCGATACGCAAGTAGGATTTCATCGATCATTTAATAAGTAACGTCGACACGTGGCGGCCTCTTCTTGGTCCACGTAAGTGTGCCAAAATCAGGTGTAAACAATGCCCCCATGTGACTTTGCATTCAGAGAATTTACCTGGAGAATGTGAAGAAATGTTGAACGACTTTGGTTGTCCTTTGTTAAATTCATCCTTGAGTCAGTCGTTTCTTCCGTTCGAGTTGGCTGCATTAGTCATTATCGGTCATTGTTTTGTCAACTCCTTTTTTCTCTCTGTTTTTTTTACTATTTCCTAAACATCACTATTCACGACTGACACTATTCACCCCGTCATTTTATTATTCATCTAGCTGACACTTCGTCAAGCCACATTATTCATCCAGTCGACACTATTCACCCGACCGATTTCACTAATCACCCGACCGACACTATTCACTCAGGTATTATTATTTCACGCACTATTCACTCGGGCTGGCACTATTCATCCGGCTGACACTATTCACCTGGGATGGCATTATTCATCTAGTTAATTTCACTATTCATCCGGCTGACACTATTCACATGGCCAACACTATTCATGGCCAACTTTTACCTTTTTCTTTTTGAGGTGCCAACGATATGGGGGTTGCCCCTCGGGCTATTCAACACATGTAGAGTAAAAGGTGTGGCACGAGAGGTATAAGAAGTGCCCCTTACCCAAGTTGGTTGGCACTGACACAATACTGCCCCCAGGATTGAGTTTTAGGAGGTCATGCTAGTTGTGTTAGCCGTATGGTCGGCCACGTCCATTGAAATTTTCTTGTCAGTGATTATGGTCGTGATGATTCTCCATACAACTATTGTGGTTTTCTTGGAGCTATGCATCTGTGTGCTGCATACATCTTGTGACACTATCGTTCAATAACAATGTGAACATTGCAGTTCATTACTTGGTTTGTCTAGAGCACTATGTCGGTCAGTCGGATAGACTTTTTGGAAACATCGTTCACATAGCAAATACATTGACGACCTATCTTTTACTGAATTTTCTTCACAAGAGATCAGTTTTCCTCCTTGCCCCATGAGCATCTCTGGATTCGACTTATTCATTTTATTTGATCGTTTCTCAAGAAGTCCTTCGGATGTCGATCTACTTGTTGTCTTCACCTGTTTTGATTTTTCTGTATCGGCCTTTGAAATAGCGGTAAAGACCGCTTTAGTTGAAGTAGGGATATGCCAATATGTCCTAGAGGGGGGTGAATAGGACTTTTAAAGTTTTTAATGATTTATTTAAAATCCTATTGCATTAATCCTAACAACAAGCTCATATTAGGATTACTCAAAAATAACTCCACTGGCTTTCAAGCCTGGTAGATGATCCAATCATAAACTATTTAATAAGTGAACAATATGCAAACTAGTTTATGATGGATATGACTGTGTTTGTGTGTGAGGTGTGATCTCAGATATTCAGGTATGAAAGTATTAAAGTAAATCACATATTTAGAAAATAGCAATCTCAAACACAGTCATGTTTATAGTGGTTTGACGATCAGTCTACTCCACTCTCGGCAAACACACTCAACCCTTGAGTGTCCCGGATTTCACTAAGGAGGTTTCACAGCGGTTTACCTCAAACATAAGGTTTTAAATCAGGTTCACTTTCAACCTTTACAACCTACACTGAGGTTGACGGTTATGCTCTCATGAGCAAGGGTCAACATAACGCACCCACTTTTAGGCACATTGGCCAAGGATCTTCCATAAGACCCTACCGGAGGTTTCTACACGGTTCACCTTAAACCCGAGGTTTCACACGGTTCACCTCAAACCTAAGATTTTTACTAGTTCACCTTCAACCAGATGTTTATGCTCTCCACAGAGCAAAGGTCCACACAACGCACCCACCACGTACACTCCTGCCGGAGGCCTCCTACGAGGGCTTCAAGGGGTGAGAAACACCTAAGACTCATTCCTTGATCACAAGTGTCCTCTGGACTCTAGATACTTACAGATAAGTGGATGAGTCCCATTAAGCATGTTGACGGAGATCTCCTCCTTTGTTGATGAAGAGTCTTCAGTCTCCTTGATCCGCAACTCAAAAGATGTACCAGTGCATGACGATGGGTTAGGTCAAGGTTATGATGAAATCCTACTCTCGAAAGATTTTTCTATAAGGAAGATAGAGCGATTTCAATCATCTAAGCATTCAAGGCATCTCAACTTAATGATTTGCTATTAAGGTGGTAGCTGGAGGATCCTTGAATGAGGAAGTTCATTCCCCAATCCACTCTATTTAATATCAATGGTGAGGGTGGATTGGAGGATGAACTTCCCTGAGAGAAAGGGCTTTACGTATAAGATCTAAGGTTAAACACTCAAAAGCTCTCTCTTCTTTCTCTCACAGCAACAATAGACAAGTCCTCTTTATATAGGCAAAAGGTTCCAACGGATATAAAATTGTCACATTTATGACAGAGTTCGATATCATCGAGCAGGTTCGATATCATCAAGCGTATACTCTCGATAGCATCGATGGTCTGCTCGATGACTCGAACTCAATGTCATACGCTTTTGAAACCTATTGCCAGCTGGTCGATGAATCGAAACGATTGTCGATGTCATCGGATTTCGAACTCTGATTCCATCGAGAAGAGGTTCGATCCATCGACACTTGAAAAACAAGAGAGACTTGACTTGAAATATTTCAGGTTTTCATGAGTGATCAAGGGACCTTCGAGATCATCGAAATTTAAATGTCGATGATATCGATAGTTGTGTCGATGCAACGATAAATCAATTAGATTTTTCATAAAGCTTGCTGGACAGTTTATGTCCATGTTCGATGTAATCGATACGACATCGATATCATCGATATTTGAATATTGATTCTATCGAGGGACCCCGATCATAGTTAGAACACCCTGAAATATGTTGTTGGAGAACTTGGCGCCCAAGACCGATATCATCGAAGGCCTACCGATATCATCGAGGTTTGAATTTCAATGGTATTGAGGAGGCTTCGATATATCGATGCTTATATGATATTCTTTAAGAAAAATAGGGGCGCTAGAATTCTGCCTGTCGATACTATCGGTCACTTCCGATAGACTCGAAATTTGAATATCGATGATATCGATAGATGTATCGATACATCGATAATTCGTCCAGATATGGTATGAGGTTACTGGACATATTTGGTCCTCTTTTCGATGGTATCGATGAAGCATCGAGGACTCGACAGAGCAGGTCAATCATATCGAGATGTGTATCGATAAAATCGACAGGGCAAGAAAACTTAGATAATTTTTCTATTTTTGAAATCATTTTCTTACCCTAAAAACCCTATGATATTCTAGCATTTTTTAAGGGTTTTAATATACCTGGTAATTTGGGACAAGGGATGTGAGGCTCAGATTTACCTGTGGCGAGCTTGCACACATCCGGTTGAGGCAGACGCTTGAAATGATCTTTCTATCAGGCTTTGTAGTCTAACTGACTTAACACTCACGGTAATTGACAAACCAGGGCACTTTTAGCCTTGACAACATTAACGTCTGTCGAATATTTAGTAAGATTGGTGAGCTACCTTTTGCGTTTAACGTGGTTGTGCCGTAAGTAGTAGTGAGCCATTGTATTTGCAACTAATGGGGCCCGAGTTATCGGAGGTTGCCCCGAAGTAGATTGGCCCTTGTATATTATTGTGGTTTTATTAGCAATGCTAGCAGTTGCCCCCCAAGCTGATTGACTCTAGCATTATATGCTTGCAGTGCCTGTGGCATGGCCGATTGCCCCTCAAGCTGATTAATGCCTACGTGAGTTGCCACCCAAGCGTATGGATATTTTGGGAGTCTCCATCCTGTTGACCATAGCGATGACCATTCTAGCAGTTTCTTCTCACAATCACCTGAGGTGGGAGAGGATGGCCTTATGGTTTTCCCTGGTCAAATCTTATTGTAAGATCAATCAATCTCTCTACTTGTAAGTCCGTTGGGGGCTTGCCGGTAGACTAGCGGTTCGTTGGTAACAAAAATCTTTTGTAGTAGGTTTTATATAACCTGACGAATTTATCTACTTTGACCCTGTTGTCTTCTACGATCTGTCTCCATTCTCTCTGCAAGTGTCGGAGTCCTATGCCAACCATAATGACAGTCGGCCAGGAAGAGGATCCTGCGTCCATGTAAAATAACTCTTTCACAGTCTCAATATATAACTACTATCCCCCCCCCTTTTATAATTTAGGAAGTATCTTATTCAATTGAGAAATACTAAAAGTAGTTTACTGGGTCCCACTAGGCATGCTAACAATATGTTTGTGCAATTTAATCAAACAGTTGGCTACATGTGTGAACGAGGGCTTGTATTCAGTTTTTGTGTGTGATTAGGAATTGTGGGCATGCGAAAGTCATACTCGACTTAATGTTTGATTGAATGTTGGTGCTCCCCATGCTGAGATGGCCTAATTTAAGTCAGATTCGAAAATCCATGCACTCTCACAACCATCAATTGTAACAACGATTAGATGATTTACATATAGGTATATGTTAGTCATTCTTGATGGATTCTTTTGACATTACATTTAGGACTTTTCTATCAGCATTAATTATAGCTAATGTATTTCTCAACAGAACAAAGATGAACAAATAGACGAAAGAATGCTAAAACAATGCTAATTTTATTACTTTGTAGATGATGCTCACTACAATTGACAAAGAAAAAAATAACTAGAGAAAATAAAGAGATAAATACCTAATCTGCTAGAATGTAAAAACAATCTAGGCAGATGGTCAGCAGGATGTGACCAAAAGGTTTGATATCCTAACCTCAGTATTAGTGCACTAGTTTTTGTATCTTCTTTATCAATGACGTGAGTCCATGTGTCATGTAGTCGATAGAGCCCTTCGAAGCTAAAGACTGAAGACACAAGAGGACATAAGTATTAAGGAGCAAAAAATATGTAAATGAGGTGCCTTGATGACCTAAACCTTGACCCAAAACAACCCCATAACATCTAAATGATCCTAACCTTAATAGGTATACTTTGTTGATCATCCCTTAGCCTTAAAAGCTTAGTTAGACATAATAAGGCTACAAGAAGTGTGAATTGATGTGAAATCGTATGTTTAAAATAAGAGTTTTTGTGTGGATATAATAAGGCTAAAAGAAGTTCTCGATCGGTCTCGATCGATTGAAGTGCCCAGAAATGTCCAGTAACAAAATTCATATTTTTTTGGAATTTCTTGATGCCATTGAACTAGCCTTCAAGCCAATTGAAGGAGAGTTTGATCGATCGAAGGCATTCCTTAATCGATTAACCGGCCATTTTCTGTCCCTTTTTTAACAGTTGGAACTTGGTTCCTATATATGGAGCATTTGATATTTGGGCATTCAGAAGAGTTTTCAATCTAAATAGAGGCTAGGTGTTTTTTACGCTCATACCACACATCCTGTACCTCTATCCAAAGAGTTTCATGACAATTTTCTTATGATCTTTCACTTTAATGAGCATTTTATGCTCATATTCAAAGATGTAGATGAACTCTCACCTTTCTACATATTAGACACTATGCCTATAGTCAAATCCATGTCTAAACACTCAAGAAGACTCTTTTAGATAAGTCTCCTAGGATTACAACCTTTCAATAAATCACCACATATGGCATTTAAAAGGTTTAGGGACGTCATTAACATTCTGATGAAAGTGGAGGCATTAACAAAACCTTTTATTTAATAATTTTTACATAAATACATAAGATAAAATATTAAAAAAGGAAAAAGAAAATATGAAGAAATAACAAGCTGACAACACTTTGGTGCTCGTTAGAGATGTAAGCTGCAAGCTTTACTTTATAATTTTGGTGGCATTGGGGCATCAGTGTTGGTATGATCACATTGTTATAGAAATTATATTAAAAAAAATAAATTAAAATTAACACTAAGTTGAATCACGTATGAATGCACTATCCTTGAGGCTTGATTTGTCCCCTTCTCAATTGAAATTGAGACTGCTGATGGGTTACAGATGAATTGCTTTCAAGATAAGACAAGCCTTTTCTTAAGGTCACGAGTGCAACAATCATGAAGGGACCTACACAAGAACTCAGTTAACGCAGTTCAAAAATATGGCAGATTTATTGAGTGGTCAAACTTAGTGACTTAGCAATTTCTTAAAAGGAAAAACTGTTTAGAGAGATCAGATTGGATTCTGATTGAATATGTTGGACATGATGATTCTTGATCTGGATGGTCCAGTTTATATAGCATATAGGGTGTGGACCATTGTTAGGTGGTCATTAATGGTTCAGAACATTTGTGAAATATTTACAACCATTAACACTAATTTCTAAATATTTCAGATCATTATTGGATCATCAAGGTCGGTCCATTTTTTGACCATTTTGGCTATTAAGACTACTAGTCGTTCTCAAAACAGTCGATGGTTTTGGATCCATTTATCCAACTGTTTCCAGCAACCGATAAAACCCAGACGACTTTGCATTTCTCTTTTCAAACCGTCTCGCGACAGTTCACGTAAGGTCACGAGGGAGTGACCACTTTACTACACGATGCGCACATGCAAAGTGCGCCATTTAGCGTCACTACAGCCACACTGCCCACGCCCTCTCCCATGCTTGTGCCCATGCTTGAGCCTAAGGGCGTGTGTGTGTACGTAGCAATAGAACATTTAAAACGAGCATCTCTTCCTCCATTTCTCTAAGTAAGAGTACTCCCTACAAAAAAAAAAAAAAAAAAAAAAAAAAAAACTTTTCCCTACTCTATCCGATGTGGGAATAAAAATCCCCACATTTTCTTTGTTTTTTTTTTTTCAAAAAATCGTTTTAGAGGAAAAACAAATTTTTTTCAAAGTTTATTTTTAAACCAAAATTTAAACAATCCCCCACTTGGTTTTTAAAATAAATAGTATAAAATTCTACGAGAGATAAAAGACAACTCTTATGCATAGAGAAAGATATCTTTTCGATTTGAATTTTTCTTTAGTATAAGTATTTTAAAGTTTTGTCGAAATCCTGGTAGTCGCGGCTTTGAACCAGTTATTCTTAAATGACACAACCGAAGATACTACACGCATAATAACATTTGCATTATGCGAGTTTCCTTATATTAGTTGCTTAACACTTTTAATGGCTATATTCTTATCCTGTTTCATGAACAATTCCAAGAAAAACTCTAACTCTCATGGGAAGTGGCACCACTTTTATGTTCATACAGGTAAAATCTTTCAAGTGTTTCTATTACTACTTTATACACTTGTCTTATAGACTATATTTCGTTAAGAGTTCCAAGACTTAGCCCTCTAGTTGTAATGACCAACACTCTTTATGTTGAATAAGACTATTTATAATTTTAGTATTGAAGCTTTTCACATATCAGTGATTTTTTTTACTCATTGAACTCGAACTTTAGAGATTTTCTTATTTTGGATTAGAATTCTATCACTAATAACTTTGGTTGAAGAGTTTCAATCCCATCTCTCTAAATGTTGTCTCTACTACCTCTCTTCTTAGAGGTTTAGTAAAAGAATCATCTAAGTTATTACTTGACTTCATAAATGAGATAGTAAAGATTCCATTTTAAATCAATTGTTTTATATAATCATGTCTCAAACTTATGTGTTTGTACTTTCCATTATATGTACCGTTGTAGGCTCTCGCTAGAATGAATTTACAATCACAATGAAGTGAAACAACTGGTATAGCCTTTGCACATAATCAGATTTCTAATAGAAGATCCCTTAACCACTCAAACTCTTTGCCAGTTGCAACTAATGTTATGAACTCAGACTCCATTATCAAGTGCGTTATGCAAGTTTATTTTTTATCCCCGAGAGACAGCTACACCTCCTAAGGTAAATATCCACCATGTTGTGGATTTACTGTTCACTGTACTCAATATCTAACTCGCATCGTATATCCTTCCAATACAATTGAAAATTCTGAATAGAATAACCATATTTCTTAGGTTTCTTTTAGATAACCTAGAACTCTACTTATAACTTTCCAATGTTCTGCACTATAATTACTAGTAAACCTATTTAGTTTACTCATAGTGTATGCTATATCCAGTCTTGTGTATTACATAGCATACATAAGACTACCTATAACACTAGCATAATCTAGTTGTGCAACTACTCTTCCATTATTTTCTTTTAATTTGATACTTGGATCAATGGGGGTTTTGCCTCTTTAATTTTCAAGTGGTTAAACTTGTTTAATATCTTTTCAATGTAATGAGACTGACATAATGTATAACCTCACTATTTTTTTTATATAAATTTTAATACCTAATATAGTATCCACTTGTCCAAGATCCTTTATTTTGAAAACGGAGGAGAAAAACCTCTTTATTTTAGTTACACCTTTCATTCTGTTGTTGATAATTAACATGCCATCTGTACATAGACATATAATCAATATAATCATTACAAATTTTAAAGTATATGCACTTATCAACTATGTTATGTATAAAACTGTGAGATAACACCTTTGAATGAAACTTATCATGCCACTTTTTGGTTGCTTGTTTTAATCCATACAGAGATTTAATGAGTCTACATACTTTTCTTTCATTTCTTGGTAGAACAAACCCTTTCGGTTGCTCTATATATACCTTCTCATCGAGGTCACCATTCGTTAATGTTATCTTCATGTCCATTTAATGAATATGAAGATGATGTGTGGATGCTAAAGCGAATAAAATTCTAATCAATATTTTTCTATCCACTAGAGAATATGTGTCAAAAATAATCAATTCATTTTTTTACGAAATCCCTTGGCTACTAACCTAACCTTAAAGGTTTGTAGTGTACCATCAATGTGCTATTTCTTCTTAAATATCCACTTACACCCTATAGGTTTAGAACCTAAAGGTAGGTCTACCCATTTCCATGTTTAATTTGACATAATCAAATCCATTTTATCATTAATGACCTCTTTCCAAAAAGTGGAGTCTCTTAAAGTTATAGCTTCACTAAAAGTTTTAGGTTAATCTTCTATAGTCAAAACTATATGTATTTTCTTAATGACATTCTCTCTACCACCATCTATTAATGAAAAAGAGAGGTGCTGAGAGTCTATTTGATCAAGATCGAGACTCTTTTCTACTTTTGTTCTTTGGCTCCTATGAGATTCGCTGGGAGTTTCAAATTTTTGTTTAGTTCCCTCTATAGTCTTATTAGGAGATTGAATCCCAATATCCTTTTCCTCCATGGATAAGGAGTCCTTAAAAAACTCTACATCTCTAGATTCTATGATCACATTGGATTCTAAGTCCAAAAGTCTATAGGCTTTATTATTTTCTGTATACCCTACAAAGATGCACTTTACAACTCTTGGTCCTAGCTTGGTTCTTCTAGGCTTAGGAGTTCTATAGTACATGATACACCCCTACACTCTAAGATATCGTATGTTTGGTTATCTTTATTTTCATATTTTATCTAGAGAGGTTTTAGTTTTCTTATATGAGATTCTATTCAGGATGTGGCATGTTGCTAATAGCGCTTCTCCCATAGGCTTAATGGCAACTTTGCTTGTATTAGCATTGAGTTGACCATTTCAACTAAAGTCATATTTTCTCTCTCCCAACACCATTTTTTGTGGTGTGTAGGGTGTTATGCACTGGTGTACTATGTCGTGCTCTTCACAATAGTTAGAAAATTCGTTAGAAAAGTATTCTCCTCTTTTGACACTATGGATGATTTTAATCTTTTTAACTAATTGATTTTCTACTTTGAATATGTAAGACCCGTATCCTAGTCCGTACTGTTCCAAAGGCTTCCGCGATCCTTCCGGTCGAATTCTGGCAATCCTCGACCTAAAGCCAACGTTGCGCATGATCCTAAGACGAGACTTACATGCCAAAGTCGGCTCGACCCGAAACCTATACCTTGGCGACCGCATCGTCGCCGCGGTTCCAATGCCGCAACTCACGCACCGATCCGATACCCAGGCTAGAAGATGTCGGCCCGCGTTCAGTTTGAGAAAAAATCCGCGCATTGCAAATCCCAAGAGAATGTCCCATCAATCCATCAATCAAAGTCAAGTACAAGCAACCCATACCCTAACATTACCTCTCTCTTACACAAGTACCATAAAGTCAACAAGCACCTTACCCTCATGTCACTCACTCCACATCACTCCTCTCTCCCATAACTCCTCTCCCATCATCTCTCTCTCTCATTCTCTCTTATTCTCCCAAGCAAGCCCAAGAGAAGAATCGTCCATGGCTTCCATGGAGAAGCTATGTGTGGCCCACCCTCCTATCACCCAATCCCAACCTCTAGAATCGATCTCAACCATTGAATCTTGTTCCCTTGAAGCTCTACAATGCGTTGGTGGAAGAATGAAGAAGAATATCCTCAGGTGGGTGCTTCTCTCTCTCTCTCCCTCTCTTTTTCGTTTGTTTTGTGTGTGATGATGTGATAGTATGGCCCACCCGGATGTGCCCCACCTTGATGTATGTTTCATCCAAACCGTTCAAATCACGTGGGCCCTACCTTATTGGAGTGAAAAACATAAATATCAAAGTGACCTAAGTTGGCCACGTCCCTATGGGACCCACTTTAATTGTATACAAACCGTCCAGCGTCCCTGGACGCTGGACATGGCTGCATAATGCCGAGTGAAACGTGAATAGGGGTGGGTGTACTGACTGTAGCAACAGAAACCGAAAAAAAAAGGGAGTTGTAAGGCTTTTGGGTGGACTACTCACACAGGCCCCACCCGGATGCATTGATCAAATCCATGCCGTCTATTCCATTCCCCAAAATATTTTAGGCGTTGATCCGAAAAATGACGCCCATCTGATCATTGAACAAGCCATAACGTAGAAAACAGTGGCCTTACCGTCAAAACCACCCTGACGTTTCTATACGCCAAAAATACATCGTATATTGGTCTCATTTCGTCAATCAGGGGCCGTAGAATTTAATGGGCGGGTTGGATTTTTCAGATACGGACCGCACAGGGGAAAAACCGTGGAAATTCTCGAATTAAAAAAATAAATAAATAAAGCAAACAACAGCAGTGTCTGCTGCTGCTGCTACTGGCGGAAGACGACGCAGGCAGCGTCCTGCGGTTGACGTTGTGGGCGGACGGGCTGGGCCTCACGGCCCAGCTGTGGGCCCCACCTTGATGCGTTTCGAACATCAACACCGTGCATTTTCAGTGTCCCCTTTAAATTATGCGATATCCCAAAAATCATCCGTATATGGAACTCAGGTGGGTCATACCATCTCAAATCATGTAAAGACGTGCCTAAACATATAAAATCACTTGGTGGGGCCTACCTGAAATTTTGATGCGGCTGAAACTTAGTCTGAACGGTCAGCCAGGTGGGACACACATAATGGGTGGACTGGATTTGTGAACCACATTCCAGTGGCCCCTACCCAAGGTCCACATAACCTTATGAATAAGTTGGATTGCAAATAGACATTACCGTGGGCCCCTGGCCCACGTAACCTTATGAACAGTTTGGGTGACAGATAAACATTCCAGTGGGCCCCCCTTGGTCCAAGTGACCTTATAAATAGGTTGGGTGGCTAGCAAACATTATTGTAGGCCCTAGTCCATGTGACCTCAACAGCAGGTTGGATGATAAATAAATATTACAGTGGACCTATGTTCATGAGCAGATTGGATAAAAATAAACATTATGGTGGGCCCCACATGGGACCCACATATGATATATGTGTTCTCTCCATACCGTCCATTCTTATGGGACCCACCATGATGTATGTGTTGCATCCAAGTCATCCAACCACTTGTAAGCTCATTTTAAAGCTTGAGTTCAAAAATGAGACAGATCTAGGGATAGATGGACCACATTATAAGAAGTAGTGGGTTTGAATGTCCACCATTAAGACCCTTGGGCTATTAAGTTTGGGACCAAATATGATATTGGTCTTTCCTTTAAATTCAAGTATGTGAGGCCTTATAATCAGATTGGATGGGAAATAAATATTATGGTGGGCCTTAGGGATTTTAATGGTGGGAATTATTATTACCACTTGTATTCGGGTGTGGCCCATTGTCATGGCCCATTGTTGTGGCCCACTTGACGTACATAAGGCCCATGTAAGGTGGCCCATCTTAATGTCTTTGTGACCTGTTGTCGAGGCCCACCTTGATGTATATAAGGCCCATGTCATGCGACCCATTGTGATATATTTCGGCCCATTTAGTAAGGCCCATGGTTGAGGCCCAGTACGATGTATGTATGGCCCGTTAAGTAGTGTATGAATTCCTTATATGGGCCACTCCTTGGGAGCAATGTTGGTTAAATGGCCACATTGTTAGGCAATGATGGTTTAATGTCCACATTATGACCTTCCCTCAGGCTTTGTTAGGCCTATTCTCATCATTCTCTTAGTGGGTTAACCCAAATAAGTGGGCCCCATTTACCATGAACGGATGGCTCCGTGTTACCGGATTTGATATACCCACGGTCGAGGGCCGATCTTTATATTGTGGTTGATCGGTTGTTCATCCATGGACCCCGCCTTGTTTATGTGCTAGTTATCGGTATCGATTGTCGATACCGATCATTGGTTCCGATTGTCGAGGCCGATTCTATTTTGTCGAGGCCGATTCCGTTTGATCGAGGCCGATCCTGATTGTGGTGGCCGATTGCCAATTTCGATTAACTTGACTGATTTACCGATTCTGATTATTGATCGAGTCCGATAGTCGTGTCTGATTGACGTGGCCAATTAACCAATTACTGATCGAGGCCGATTATCGTGACCGATTACCGATCGTGGCTAATTATCAATTGACGTGACTGATTGCCGATTCTGCTTATCGTGGCCGATTGACCGATTACCGATCGAGGCCGATTATTGTGACCGATTACCAATTGTGGCCGATTATCGATTGACGTGGCTGATTGCTGACTCTGCTTGTCGTGGCCGATTGACCGATTGGCGATCGAGGCCGATTATCGATTGACGTGGCCGATTGTCGATTCTGCTTATCGTGGCCGATTGACCGATTATCGATCGAGGCAGATTGTTGATGCCGGTTATTGATACTGATTATGAGTATGTGATAGCATAGCATCATGATACACGCCCATATGCATCATCTGCATGTTTTTTATGAGATGTGGTTGATTATTGCATATATCATTGAGTGTGTTGTTATGAGACTCCCTGATAGGCGGAGGTTATTTCCCATGAGCGCACGGTATGCACAGGATTGATGCATGTCTGGATTGTATGACTCATGCATCTTGCATTGTGATTTTTATACGCCCTAGCGATATCAGGGTTGTAGCCTCCACAGGCATATCGTGGATGGCCAGAGGGGACACGAAAATATTTGGTTCTAGCATACGGGCGCCATAGATGTCCCTGGGTGAAAATCCCTAAACCTCCGTGGCCAGGAGACGCCCCAACGTCGAGACCAAGTGGATACATGAGCGCCCGAGTGCCGAATACCAGGAGGCCGCGTCTCCCACTGTGTCGTGGTCGGTTGGGAGGGGGTGTGGCCTTACCCGCCCAAGCGTAGGGGGGCATTGCTAGGCTGAGTCTGACCAGCTCGAGGAATGGGTCCGCTATTGACGTGCCGGATAGGTATTGGCAGACTATTGGCCAGGCGGATAGTGAGGTTTCTTACGATCACTTGGACTGTGCGGCTGGGAGAGCGGCAGTGCCATTTGGAGTGTACTAAACCCCGGTGATGATCCCAGAGAGGAACCGTACTGATATGTGGACTTATTGAGTAGGAGTTGCATGCTCATTCATTCATTTATTCACTATCCACTCGGGCTGGTGGTGCGCAACTAATTGTTGTGTACTTTCGTTATGGCAAGGATTTCGGTTGGGCGCGCGACTAACCTGAGATCAGGAGTTTACCACGTTGAGTCTGACTATCCAAATTTAGGTGTGGGACTGGTTTGGATAGAAGTCCCTTGTGGTGGACCCCGTAGCCTGCGATATTATGTACTATCATCCCGACTTCACACTCCAGCATGGTCATTTCATTCTCATCGTATATTGCATTACATCTACAGGCATATAACATTTTGGGTTGCTATGTTTCTGTACTTATATGGCCTAGACAGACTTAGCAGGATTTGTATATTGCATTGCATCTTCGGCATCTGATATTTGGCTCTTTATGACTCCTCATTTGCATAGCTACTCTATATTGTGTATTCTGATATCGATCGACTCATGGAATTGTCCGTATTTCTGCTTATTCTGTTATCATATGATTTATGATCTTGTCAGTATTTCTGCACACTCTGATAATTCATGATCTTGTCAGTATTTCTGCTTATTCCGATAATGTACGATTTATGGATTACCTGTAATTTCAGTATTGTATGATGATGACATTATATTGAATACTTGACACTTACCTTGTACACATACTTACACCACCCTCTAAGCTTTCTATAAGCTTATGCACGATAAATGCGTGCAGGTAATGTTAGGTTACAGCAGCGTCGAGCTTGGAGCGTACAACAGTCTTCTGGAGCTTGATTTTCGATATTATGTATTTTCCCTTGCAGCATTGTACTCAACTGATTATATTAGTGGATATGTGATGATGATGTTGCCTTTGTGAATTGGGTAATCTTGTGGTTATGCTTATTTTGAGTTAAATGTACATTGGAAAAAAAATCCTCCTTGTAGGATCCCAGGATCGAAATCTGGCGTATGGGCGCTAGGAGCCGAGAATGGGGTACTACGGAGGCTGTCGGCACTGAATTCAGCGATCGTGATTCCTGCGAATCCGATTTCTGGGTTTAGGGCGTGATAGAATATATAGACCTTGAATGCATTAAATGCAGATTTTAGCAGGTATACATACACATATCTTAAACAATCATTTATGAACATTATGAAGTACATCTTGCCTCCTCCAGTAAGAATGTCATTTAACTCATGTATGTTAGTATGCATTAGGTCTAACATCTAATACGATCTCTTAATACTAAAGAACAGTTTCTTAGTCATTTTAGACCGTATGTATACTTCACATTAATCATCATCACTATCATTATATGAGATTAAGTCATTTTTAAACATGAGTCTTATGGTACTATAACCTATATGTGCTAAACTACCATTCCATAAGGTTACAAACTCAACCATATAAGTAAAATAATTCTTTTCATTCAATGAAAACTTAATCATCCCATTACAAGCATATCCATTTTCTACAAAATTCTCATTCTTGGACAAGATCAACTTGTCGGATTCATATACAACCCTTATCCCGCGTTCGCTCAAATGATCCCTTGAAACTAAGTTCCTCCTTATGTCTGGGATATACAACACGTTGTTCAGGATTATCGCCACATCTTGAAAATAAGCACCCAAGTACGGAGACTCCGATCCCGAGTTTTCGGGTATAAATATAACAAAAATGTACGTGGGCGAGTTCCCACGTGCCCACACAGTCCAGTTAACATTCAACAATCAGAGTAGTTTTAAATCAATGACATTAAAATTTAAGCAGAGATAACTGAGCCCAGAAATAGATGACTAATATTTAAATTGTATAATTTCAAGAGTGGTATCTATCCAAATGAGGATTATACAAACCACAATGTGCACACCCAAAATGATTAAAGTGTAAAGTTTTCAGTTTTGGTCGAATCCTCCAAAACATAATGGTAGTGGTACAAGCTGATCTAAGCCTACTCGTCTGAGATCTCGATAGTACTTGCATCGATAATATTGCTTGATTGGTGTTTTAAAATATTGTCCAGGGTGGGAGTGAGTAGTTAACTCGGTGGTTCCATTTTCTATGTTACACACGTTATCAATATAATTAAGCATAGGCAATAATAGCATTACAGAACAAACAATTCCTAAGTTAGTTATTTAAATGCATAGATGTCATGATGATATGCACTATAGTTGGTCTGCAGCACAACCCAACAATGTTTAACATGATGAATGCCCGGAATCAACGATACCAATGTAGAATCACATCAACGCTATTGCTAGCGAGGACGTCAACATATGTGCAATGGTTAGCCTGCAGTATAACCCAACAATGTAATAATATGCATGATTAGCCAAGTGGTTATTATTTCCAGTTCAAACAAAAGGTTGGTGAAGCTAGGATACCTTCATTCTATCAATTGTCGCTAAGCGGATTCACGTAACTCATGTCAGCACGTAACGGCCCCTCACCAGTGTCTCTTGATCCAAATTTGGATTCATCACCTAACAGTCTATACAACTCAATTGGGTTAATATTAGGACTTGTTGCCAAGGACAATCACAACTAGGGTAAAGTCGTCACCCAAAGCCCAAATGTGGAGAAGGCACGTGGAACACCCCCTACTTTTCGGTACTCGGGTGTTACCGTGTATGAACACTAACCTAACTTACTTGAACATTCATCCTCATTCTAGTCTAAATCTGACTGTCGAAAGTAATCTCCATTAACATATCAAGCTATCCATTTGATTGATTCTCAAAATGGTCCATCACAACCTCAAAGACACCTACTCTAGGACTTCAGTTTTAATATCGGGACTTGTGTCATCTGATCCATTGCCCATCATGCCTATAACATCCCATAAAGTGATCCGCTACTTGATCTCACTAATCAAGAAATCTAAGTGTTAAATCAAGCATCAAATCAAGTAGAATAAACCCACCTATTGAATTATAGAATAAACATTGTAGTAGACTACAAGATGCATGTTTGCTCAAAATAACCTAACTGAATAGTTGGGTGGGGATATTTGTGAACTGAGTGACTTAAGAATCATGTGGGGTCGTGCAGATTAACACCTAATGCCAATCTGACCGTTAAATTGTTGGTAGACATTAGTAAAACTCCTAAAATCAAGTAGTGTGGCCCACCTGAGTTTATCAACCCCTATATCATACTTGAACCTTCTTTAGGATCCTTAGGACCCTTTTAACCATTGACGTTTAAACTTGGGATGACCTAATCGTCAGATCGGCGTGAATCCATAAATAGGACCCAAATCAAGTTGTGGGGCCCACCAAAAGTTTAGATCTGCCTAATTTTTTATTAGAGGCTCTGCTTGGGACCTCCAAAGCGAATGGATGGGGTAGATTTCGTCCATCATCACCGTGGACCCCACATTTTACTGTGCATGCACCACAGTGGCGTGCACTAGCGGTGCACCCAATCGAGGATTTGGTCAAATCGGGTTTGACCCAATAGTATATGAGGAAACCTCCTCTACTTTTCATTTCTCTTCTTACTAGCGAACGGACCTACATCCATTCGAGCATTCGGTGGCCCACCAACTGAGATCATATCACTGATTCGAATCATCCATCTGATGAAGCACCCCCATACAACCAAACCCACATCGTCCATGTGCATTCATACACACGTGCGTGCACACAGCATTAGGTGCAAGGGAGTGGCGTGTAGTCGAGAGTTTCCAAAAACGAAAACTGTCGCCGAGCATTGCACGGTTAAGCTGGCAATTTGAGAGCGTTATCCTCTTGCATTTACAACCGTTAGATGCAAAGCATCTCATACCTTTATTAAACCACCGCCAATTTCGACCCTACCCACCGTATTTGGAGGCGGTTTCTACCAGATCAAATCTGGAATATTTTTTGTCAATCTAACAGCTCTGGGGGGTTAGGGTAGGCATAAAAGGTGTAAGGATCGAGCAGTAGGGGCACCTCCTCCGTTTTTTGGCAGCCGCACTCGAAAAACGGTCGTTTCTTCCCAAACTCGAACCCACCACTTGAAACTCCTGCAAGCTTAGATCTCTCCATTCCACAAGCTCCTCAAAACCTAACCATATCATTTGACACCTTCAGATCGAAGGGAGAAGCAGCCAAAGAGATTCTGCCATTAATGACCACCTCTTTCTCCCTTGTTCAAACTGCACCGGGTTCGGTTTAAGTCGGGTTGAGCCAAGTCGTCCAGGGGTGCTGGACCTTCAACAGAGAGAAAGGAAATGGAAGGAGAAAGAAAGAAAGAAAGAAAAAGATGAAGGGGTGTGGCTTTTGCACCACATTGACACGACCCGACTCGTCCAAGCTATGGGCTGGGTCTGGCGAGTCGGGGCTGAATCCAGGCTCATTCCAGCCATCCTAGAAAGAAAAAGAAGAAGAAGAGGAAGATAGAGAAGACAGTAAGGAAATGGGTACGTTGCTGCACCAGCTCGAACCGAGTCATTGGTGAGACTGCTCAAGTCGCTGGGTCAAGCTAAGTGATTGGGGTCGAGGCCGGTGTTCACAACCCCAAGTGTAGGGTCGTGATGTAGTAATAATCTCGGTAAGACCGAGATCGAATCCACATGGACTGAACCTTGTACGTAATCTGAAAGTAACTTGAACTAGAACTAGAAGAAGATGTAATCTAAATCAAGGGATTTTAAGAGAAATAATGGTGAAATATTAAACTAAAACTTGTAAAATTCAAAGGTGGGAAACTAGGGTTTCTAAGGATCCACTTGTAGAGATCAGGGAGATCTACGCTTGATTCATGAACGCAATTAGATTTAGAATCCCACCTTCATCCAGTTGGAGGATAAATCATTAAAAATCACATCTGAACTTCCTTTGATCTAGTTATCAACAGAAGATAGGTATGAGAATTAGAATTGATTCCATCACAAAACCATGCCCATGAGACAAAGCAAACAACATAATTTAAATAATCCACATCCAATCTGAGGGATTTATGAATGTTAGGAAGGGTTCCATCATCCAACCATGTCCATGAGACGATGGTGAACAACAGGGGTCCCATGTTCAGAATCCCTGTAATGAAAAGAACATACTCACAGCTATCGCAGATCTATTGTAATTTAAGTCACAACAAACCATTAAAAACTATAAATATTCCTTATAATCAAACCAAAATCAAAGTCAGTTCAACGTATGAATCAAAGCAAAGCAAAGTATCCCATCACACTACAAGCTTCACCTCTTAGCCCTAGCTAAGAGGTTTAGCTTGTCATAGACATGATTAAACTAAGACCTCAACAAGCATTAAAGGAAAGGAAAAACCCAGGAAGGAAGAAGATGCTGATGCCACCGGCCCACGCTTTCTCTCTCCCCCTCGTGCTCACATCCAAAAGATGCCTTCACGACTACCCGTGCTTGGCTGATCCTCTCAAGCTTTCTCTCTCTTTCCTTTTATAACCAAGGGAGGTCGGTCGAGTGAAGAACCGACTCAACTTTTGCAGCAAAAGGCAGTTAAAGCTTTACGCAGCAAGAATCCCGGACGGCCACACTCTGTTTTTGCGCAGGACAATTCTTGCGCTCGACCCACGTTTGACGCGAATGACCAACCAGTTTTTGGAATATGACTTCATGGTGGGGTTTAAGACCCCCTCTTACAACTTCTAGACGGCCCGGATCATGTATTTGACCATGATCTTGATCACAGAACATCCCACTACGGCCGTTTTTCACGTACACAGGGCCTGCGGAAACAGGGACTGCTGTGATGATCGGTGGGCCCTGCAGTGATGTTTTTAGAAGAATCCACTCCATTCATTGAACTCCCATCGAAAAACCAGTCGGGAAGGGACTGTTTTGGATTGATTTCAGTGTGGCCCACAGGATTTTTCTTGCTGCTGTCCGTCCTGCGTTTGAACAGCTGGAAACCCATCCTCGCTGTTTCTTGGAATTTTGTCACCTAGGCCTTGGTAAGAGGGCCTATGGGATTCAAATGGATGGTCTGGATCGGACCGTATAATCATGATGGTGGCCTACAAGGGAAGTCCGGAAGTTCATTGTCTGTCCGTCCGTCTTTCGGGCGAGATTTGAAATCGCGCGGAATTTTCGTTCAAATGTAGTTTGACTGCTCTTGTTGGCTCGGTGCACTGTGAGTGCACAGCCACTATGCACTCTCACTCACGTAAAGTGGGCCCCACCTTGATGTTTTTGAAAAATCTACTCCGTTCATCCATTTTGCCACCTCATTTAAGGGGTTGAGACCAAAATTGAAGCATATCCAGATATCAGGTGGGCCCCAGATCAGTGTTTTATGGGCTGACCTATCAGTTGGGCCACTTCCACAAGGATCCAATGACTGAAATTCGATATGTATGGTTGATTTAGGGTCCTCAAGCCAGATATAAAGTTTTGAGCCAAACGGATGGTGGAAACCCTGTAATCTTGCATTCAGGACAACTTTCAGGCCTCTTTATCGTTGATCACTTGATTTTCTCAGATCTTTGGCATGTAAATTCTTCAATCTAAGTCCCCTAAGATCCGTCCCTTGCCTTGGTGATTTCTGAGCATTAAATCCTTGCTTTTAGTACCCTTTTTCAGTCCAGGCTCTTAAATTCACCTTGCAACACAAACATGATTAAAATAGGGCGTTAAACATTATCATGTACGTAAAATCATATGATAACTGGGGTCTAATATGTAATATTTGACCCTCAACAACTGGGGTCAGTTCATGAAGGGTGCGAATTTGGTCTATTCCAAACCTTGTGAAAGGTCAGGGATAGAAGAGGAGCATGTAAGAAGATGAGAGAAGGAGGAAATGAGGGGAGAAGAAGAAATAGAGAGAAAGAGAGAGAGCGTGTCTACATGTTGCACCAAACTCGGCCCAATCGAGTCAATGGTGCAACTGCCCAAGTTGTTGGGTCAAGCCAGCCAGGTTTGGTTTGGTTTGGGTTGAGCCTTGGCCCCATCTGGTCCAGTAGGAGAGAGAAAGAAAGAAGAGGGAAAAAGAGAAACGAGAGAGAGAGAAGGAGGTTGAGCCTTGGTTGTTACCGAGTCAACTCGGCTGAGACCGAGCCGAGCTAGGTCGGGTTAGGCCTGGTCTGATCTAGGTTATCCAAGGAAAGGAAGAAAAAAAGAAAGAAAAAAAGGAAGGAGAAGGAGATGAGTGAGAGTGAGGTTGTCATCATATTGGCACCGAGTCAACTCGGTTCGAACTCAAACTGAGTTTGGTCAAGTCTAGGTTGAGTTCGATAGAGTCCAGGGTGGCTGGATGTCACTGTTAGTGGGTCCTAGTAGTTGAGAGAGAAGAAAAGATGAAGAGAGAGAGAGAGAGAGAGAGAGAGAGATTGGGTGAGGGAGATCTAGTTATTGACCTGCCCAACATTGGCTCGGTCAATTCAATCTGGTTGAATCAAGTTAGGCTTCTTCTAGTTGAAACCTAACTTGTTGTCGAATCAGCGAGACGGGCCGAGTTTAGTTCAACTGAGTTCAGCCAATATTTGCCAAGTCCAGCCGAGTCGAACTACCAAGCTGACTAATGATTTGATTACAAGGGTGCACGCTCTCCATAGCGACATTGTAGGCGATTCAACACATAAGGTGATGATTTCTTCCCCTTAAGCTTTCCAATTTCCTATTACTTTAAGTAATAGTTTCTGTTTTAATTTCAGTTGATAATTGTTATCTCTATTTGATTATTACTTGTGCTAGTTGTTGGATTGTCTTCTAACTTATATGCTTGACATTTATCTTGTATAAACATATGTATGTTACACTTGTATACCTTCTCATGCTTGTGGATTGCTTATGGAACTTAAACTGGTACATCTATCAATGGGAAACCCCACTTATAAATGTGCATCCAGGCTTAGGATGTAACTTAACTGATTATGACTATAATGGGCCCCCGACCTAGTGGCCATTTTACTTAAGTTTTTATGGACTTACCATCTTACGGACCTTTGTGCCCTCTGTGGCTTTGATGTGATATTTGCCCTTTGCGCTTTTGATATAATATTTTCCCTATGTGGCTTTCATTTGATATTTGCGTTAAGTGGCTTGATGGATTATTTGTGTATATCTATCTGTATATTTATACAATAGTAAGATCCACATGTGGCACTATGATTGGCCACTAGTCGATGAGGTTACCATTAAACATCCCAATGTTGGAGTCTCATGAGTTAGGGATGGTGGTATGGGACACTATGCCCTAGCTGTCGGCCTACGCTGGGTGATGAGCCCCCCGTAATGACCTTTGAGCTTTCTTAAATTAGCTGGTTGTAATCAAAATAATAACGATTGGGTTAATCATGCATTTATAGCATACGGGCGATGACGGGTGGCTAATTCTGGATGTTGTAGCACGTGCCCTTAGCGTGGTATCGGATCGCTAGCTCCCAGACCATCGACTATCGACCCATGTACGTGATGTATGATGTCTTGGTCACTATGCTTGTATGTGATGTATGCACGTTATGTGCTTCGTTGGTGACCAGTCATATGCATGAGTGACTAGCCCAAGTTCGACTGGATGAGCATCCCCAGGTCAATGTGCATTTTTGCATCCATGCATGTAAATAAGATTGCATCATGTATTATTTTGAATGCCTTATTTCTTTAAACTATGCTTGACTAATGCGGCGATGTGTAATCTTGAGAGGAATTCACACTAAGCTGGCCACTCATTTATCGAATATATAACAGTGCATGCAGCGCAGGTGGTTTAAATAATATTCATGTCCAGATTGATGTAGAGAAGAGTACAACTATCAGGGATGCATGGCTGTATCTATCATGAGAAGCTGCGCGATCTTGCAGCTCAAGTTTATATGCATTTTATTATTTCTCATGTGTTAAATTGTGTATTTCTTATATTTATTAACATAAAAATATTGATTTGTATAAGTCATTTGGGCAGCCGCTCATATATTTTTAATGTAAATGTAAATTTTCCTTTATGTTTGATTTGTCCATCTTTCGCTAAACTGCTAACTTTGAGAAAGGAAAAGAAAAGAAATATATATATATATATATATATAATTTGGCTATCTTTAAAGGTTAACACTCAAGTTTTTGAAAAACGGGTCATATATAGGGTTTCGAAAACCCGGGGTGTTACAGCATGCCACCCAAATAATTAACAACATGGTAGGATCGCGATATTCATTGGTGCTTGGTGGTCACTATGGGGAGGCTAGTCACCCAATATTTTACCAATATGGCGGGCTCATCACCCAATAATTTTCTTATGTGGCAAGCATGTCACCCCGTTGTAGGCTGACAGTTCGAACACAATGTCTTATACCACCATGCCCAACTCATGAGTCTTTGTAGGATCATAACACAGTAATGGTTATGAATAAACTTAATTCATTGGTAATAGTGGTATCCTAGATTTCTTTAAATGTCATACAACCATCTAACATAAGAATGATCGGGCCATGCAATGGACTGATCTGATCGACAATGGAGGACCCCAGACCAAATAGACATTAGGTACAAAGCATCTCATGTAGCTTCAACTACTGTCAGTCATCCGTGTTCAATCTCGGTCGACCATATAAGTTCGAGATAGCTAACCCAAAGAGGGTCATCCACTTAACAATTTGCATGGCTCAATCCACACGACTACAAATCAAATTATCAAATACATAAGCTTAATCATAAAATAACTTAATACCACAATAGGGTGCATTAACCGAACATATGTATAAATCAATACAATTTAATGTATATGTTCACACCGATGTAGTAATAATCTCGGAAAGACCGAGGTCGAATCCACAGGGACTGAACCTTGTATGTAATCTGAAAGTCACCAAAACTAGAACTAGGCGAAGATGAATCTAAACCAAGTGAATATGAAGGAATAATGGTGAATGATTAAACTAAAAACTTGTGAAATTCAAAGGTAGGAAACTAGGGTGCCAAGGATCCACTTGTTGAGATCAGTGAGATCTTATGCTTGATTCAAGAACTCAACTGGACTTAGAGTCTCATCTTCATCCAGTTGGAAGATATAACCGTGAAAATCAAATCTGAACTTCCTTTGATCTAGTTTTCAAGAGATAAGAATGATGTAAATTAGAATGGATTCCATCACAAAACCATACCCATGAGACAAACTAAACAACAGAATTAAGCCAATCCACAACCAATCTGAGAGATATACGAATATTAGGAAGAGTTCCGTCATCCAGCCATGTCTAAGAGACGATGGTAAATAACAGGGCCTCCTAAATTCACAAACCCTATAATGAAAAGGACATACTCAAAGCTATTGCAGATGTACTGTAATTTGAGTCACAATAAATCATTAAAAACTGAAAGTATATCTTATAATCAAATTATAATCAAAGAGAGTTCATAAACATGAATCAAAGCATAGAAAAATCTCCCATCACACTACAAGCTTCACCTCTTAGCCCTAGTTAAGAGGTTTAGCCAGCCATGGATATGATCAAGCTAAAAAAAAAATAACATTAAAGAAAAGAAGAAAACTAAGAGGAAGGAGAAGAAGCTTCCTAGCGCCGGCCACAGTCTCCCCCTCTCTTCTCTTGCTCGTTCTTGCCTTCATGGCTGCCTGACCCCCTCTACACGTCCTCTCTCTCTCCCTTTTATAGGCAAAAGGAGTAGTTAAGTTGGCTGGAGTGGAGCACCGACCCTTCTTTCGCAGCAAGAAGCAGACGCACGCACTCTGTTTTTGCGCAGGAACTTGCGATCGACCCGTGTTTGGCGTGGATGGCCGACCAGTTCTTGGAATCGGACTTCATGGTGGGGTTTAAGACCTCCTCTTGCAACCTCTGAACAGTCTGGATCATGTATCCGACCACGATCTTGATCACCAAACCGGCCCACAGCATCCGGTCGTGCGGATTGTGTAGCCGACACATGGGACCTACGCTGTCATGCTCGGTGGGCCCCACAATGATATTTTTGATGAAATCCACACCATCCATTGAATTCCTGACGAACAACCAGTCGGGAAGGGATGGTTTTGGTCGAGTTTTAGTGCAGTCCATTGATGTTTTGTTTCCGCCGTCCATCTTGCGTTTGATCGCCATTTACACATGTGTGCATGCATGGGAACAGAAGGACAACTAGGCGAGGGTAATATTGATCATGGGGTTCAAATGGTCGGTCTAGATTAGACCGTCGAATCACGATGGTGGCCCATAAGGACCCAACTACAATCGTCTGTGGGACGTTGGTGAGAAACAGAGCTTTCTGTTTCTGAGTTCGGGTCAGCTTCTGTTGACCGGACTTCTCTGATCCGATGCATTGCAAGTTCACGTGCACTGTTTACACGCCCAACCCCAGGTGGGGTCCACTATGATGCATGTGAGAAATCCGCTCCGTCCATCTATTTTGTTACCCCATTTAAGGAGTTGAAACCGAATTTGAACCATATCCAGATATCAGGCGGGCCCCAAATCAAGAATTTATGGGCTGATCTGTCCGTTGCGCCACTTCCACAAGGATCCAAGGGTTACAATTCGACGTGTACAGTTAATTTATGGTCCTTTATCCAAATATCAAGTTTCGAACCGAACAGATGGTGGGAACCCTGTGATCTTGCATTCTGAACGAATTTCGGGCCTCTCTAGCGTGAAATACTGGATTTTCTCGAATCCCGGACGTATAAATTCTTCGATCTCGGTCCTCTGGGGTCCGTCCCTTGCCTTGGTGATTTGTGAGCATTAAATCCATGCTTTTAGTACCATTTTTCAGTCCAGGCTCCTAAAGTCACCTTGCATCACAAACACAATTAAAATAGGGCGTTAAACGGTATCATGCTCGTAAAATCCGATAATAACCAAGGTCTAATATGCAATATTTGACCCTCAACAGTATATCAATACAATCTAATGTATATCAACATCTTTTATCAATTTACATATAAGACTTCTAACAGAAGGAGTTTTATCTTGTTGAAATATTTCATCAAACATGTTGGCTACGATCAACAAGTAACATTAGGATTACAAAAATAAAGTACTTCAAACACAAATAGCATATGACATCTTTATAATCAACTAAAAATTAATATCTAACACTGTAACGCCCTGAAAATCGGGGGTGGAGTAGCAACTCAACTCCCAAGTTCCAAATCATCACTTATGTGACATATATGCTTATGATTAAATGTTGTCTGTGTCAGTGCATTAATCATGAGTGAGATTATACCAAAACAGTAATTCATACTCCGGATCAAGTTGTAAAACGCAAGCGGAATACTGAAAGACATAAATAGACGTATATAAGTCAAAAGATCACGATCGGTCTCCAGAGTATGAATACATCACTGAGTCACCATATACATGTAATAGTCTCAAGCAAAATGTCAAAATAGTACAACCACAATGATAATCCCTGTAGCCCCGTCGATCCGGATGGTCTAAGCGAAGCCATCGGAGAACTGCATATAAGAGAACTCGTCCTGATCGTCATAGTAATCAGGCTCCGCCTCTGGGGTCACATCATCACTTGAAATCAAGACAGGGTCTGGTTGGTATTTAAAACACCGTCCCGTAACGTGGGAGTGAGTGATCAACTCAGTGGAATCATAGAGCAAAGGTTAACATGTTATCAATTCAGTCAAGCAGTAATGATAAAGCAGTACAATCAAACAATCCTAAATACTCTTATTAATGCAAGAATGATATGAATAATGATGCATGCCCTCGCCTACACTCCCTCGTGAGACACCATCTTACGGTCGTGGCATGCTTTCTTCCCTCTGTGCTCTTCAACCCGGGGCACATGCAGTGCGATGTTATGAGCGTGATTACCAAATTTTTATTAGTCCTTTTCATACAACAGGATTGGGAAACTAAGGTATCTCCCTTATATCATTCCCAAACAAGGATCCATTCTAGGGTCGTCAGTCCTAGTAAATCTCATACGATGATGCAGTTCTAGGTCGCTGCAAAGGGCTCGTCGCCAAATCAGTACAGGCCTAGTGTATACTCTAATTACTACGAAAAGGTTCGTCGCCTCTACGCAGGTTCAGAGTATGCTCGAGGTCACTACAAAGGGCTCGTCACCAAATCAGTGTAGGCCGACAGCTCGAATACAGTGTCCCATACTACCGTATTCAGCTCACAAGTCTGGGTTGCTCACTGGTCACTACGGGAAGGCTCATCGCCCCAGCGTAGGCCGACAGCTTGACCACAGTGTCCCATACCACCATGTCCAGCTCATGAGTCTAAGCGGATCGAGGTACCAAGGTTAACGGGGTTTTCATTGGTGAGTTTGGTACCTTAGGTTCAAGCAGTAGCGTCCATACATGGTGAACATACATCGGCAAATCGAGTTACTGGACAAGCTCGACTATTACGAGCGCACCTGAAGTTAATCGACATGGAGTGTGTAAACACTCCGTGTGGCCTAACCACTGCCAACAACTCTAGTATGACTCGGGTTCGTCAAACACGTCCTATGTGGCGAATGAATCTCAGCCACGAACTCAAAGCCTGTTACCGATTGCCTGGACTATATTGTAGTCCCAAACACATTCAATCCTCAACCAGTAAGCATGTGGAGTAGTCAGAGTAAAATTAACCAAGTAATTTGAACATATTAACAAGCATGTTATAAAACACAATGTAAATAGGACATCCAAACACATACATTTCATAAGTAAACGATTAAACTAAACAACTTGCATGGTGGAAATCATACACATCTCTAAAGTAGTTGAGAATCCTATCTCAACACCCACCTAAAACACTATCTCCTAAGTACCTACTCATACAAGCATTTTCACAAACACTTAGACTACGCTTATTAACATACATAACGTATGTTGGCCAAACATGTATTAGGGTGAATCCTTTCGCCGAGGAGTTGTTACACATACAACTAGCATATACACACAGTAGTTAATCATGGCAAACACACTTTCATATTTCTTACATATATGGTATTTTCTACAAATACACAGAATACACTAAACTCCACAATTTTTATATATAACTGAATCACAAAACAAACATCGCAATTTGCATGTGAAATAACACCCACATCATGAATCTATCATTATCCAGCATTGAAAGCTTTGAAAACTATAACCTATACGTCTATAGTCCGCACCTTACGCCGTAGAAGCGTAACGAATTCGACAAAGACTCTAAGTCTTCGTCAACGATGGAATGACAACCTATAGCACGAGTTGAGTCAGTTATTTCGCTACTAGCGACAATTGAAACCCTAGAACAGATTAGGGTTAGGTTTTCTTACCTAAGAACGAAGTCAGAATCACCGGAATAGCGATTTGGTAGTGATGGATAAGCAGCAGACTGGCAGGGATCGAATCCCAGGAGTGACTCCCACTTCTCTCACACTTTCCCTCTCTTTACTCTCTTCTCTCTCCTAGGTTTTCTCAAATTCGTATGGAGTGAATGGGAGAGGGTTTAAGGTCCTTATATAGGCCTAAAACTGATGGGAGTGACCCCAGGGCCAAGGTATACTTAGGTTATGTCCAAAGAGTATCTGTTTCAGCTCAACGGAGAACTTTCGGAGTCCCCCCTTGAGCCAAAGGTCGGACTTAAGCTCCCTGACCATGGATCTAGGTCGAGTTAAGTTTTCATTCCAATCGGGTTCCCAGATCGCATGTGGCGGACCAGTTTCAGTTCAACGGTCACCGAAACTCGATCAGGGTTACAAGTACACTGCCATGTATGGGAAATTTCTCCTGATCGAGGGTATATTTAGGTCAGATTCTGACGGTCTGATTGCTTATATCTGGCCCACAAGCGACAAGTCTCAGATTACTTAAATTAGATTTAATTTCTAAAGAAAACCACGTTTTCTCAGACTCTTCACTCCGGGCTCAAACGAATAGCCCCGGGACACTATCTGGATTTGATTTTTGAGATGGTTGTCAAGCTCAGCAAGGCGGTCTTAATTATATAACTTCGTATTAATCGGACTTTCGACGTGCGGTCCAGATCTGATACGGAGTTTCGTGATGCTCCCGAGGGCAACTGGGTAATGAGATTGATCCTAGATTTTAGGGTAACCTAGCGTCAATGATTCTACAAGTTTTGGGTCTTGCAGATCGTATTTAAAGTGGATCAAGTGGATTTCGTAGCTAATCTAGTTTAGCACTTAGTTAAACTTGTCTAATTTCTAAAGGATTTGGTCCTGAGTGATTTCTACCTGAGGTGGTACTCGAGTCTTTGCACGGAATTTTCCAAGACATTACAAACACTATCAAGGGTAAATAAAATAAAATCTAGAAGAATAGTCCGCACCTTATGACGATTCGCCAAATTCATGATACTCATAAAGTTAGGATTTTAGAGAAAATTGTTGAAAGACCTAAACAAGCATACAAGCTTGTGAGATTAGGGGCAAACCACTATTGAAACCATATATTACAAGTGAGATTCAACACTTACTTCCAAATGTTGTTGAAAAAGCTCTGACGATGACTCCATTTATAGTGAGGCGGCTAAAGAGGAGATGAAAGGGTGGAGGTGCACCAACTAGGGCTATACATCGAGCCAACTCGAGTCGAGGTGGGCCAAGCTTGGCTTGACTGGTCCGTGCTCTCTTTGAGCTTACCATTGGAGCTTGGCTTATTTTCCAAACCTTTCGAGTCGAGCTCGAGCTCGAGGCGAGCTAGTGGATTGAATCGAGATGACCTTACCTCAAGTCGAGTCGAGCCTGCTCCCAATTCGACCCAACCCAGCACCCAACTTACACCCGACTCAACCCAACAACCTGACTCAACCCAACCCACACCTGATCCAAATCCCAAATCAAATATTCAATTAATAACATATATAATATTAGATAGAGTCATAACGGTACCTTGTTGTTGATGTTGAGAGAGAGAGAGAGAGAGAGCTCGGGTGAGTGGCCAAGTGGAGAGAGGAGAAGGAGGGAGGGAGAGAGAGAGAAGAGAGAGGAGAAGGGGGGGGGGGGGGGGGGGAGGAGCTCGGGCGCAACATGTTGGGTAAGGAAGGGACAGATGAGTAGGGTAGCGTTTAAGTTTTAACTTTTTCTATTTTTAGATATTATATATGTAACATCCCAGATTTTTGCCAACCTGGGATTAGACATCCTTAGGCAATGGGTCGATCCTAACACCTTATCAACTTGTCAAAACTCAGTCCCAAAGGCTAAAATCGCTTGTGAACCCATTTCTTTCACAAATCCCATCCTTCACCACCTTGCTCTTCAATCTTTCTAAGTACTTTCACCCTAAACACTATCTTAAACTAGCTAAGTAGTATAACTTGGATCACTTTATATACAAACTACAAAGGACTAAGTACCACCTCAGACAAAAATCTTACAGGACTAAATCCTTTAGAAATTAGGCGAGATTTAGCTAGTGTTAAACTAGAGTGCCTGTGAAATTAGCACCAATCACTTTAAATACTATCTGCAAGACCCAAAACTTGTAGAATCATTGACGCTAGGTTACCCTAAAATCTAGGATCAATCTCATTACCCGACTGCTCTCGGGAGCATCTCGAAACTCCGTATCAGATTTGGACCGCACGTCGGAAGTCCGATTAACACGAAGTTAAGGACTTAGGACCACCTCGCTGGGTTTGACAACCATCTCGGAAATTAAATCCAAATAGTGTCCCAGCGCTATTTGCTTGAGCTCGGAGTGAAGAGTGTGAGAAATGTGAAATTAATTCAAAATAAAATATCTTGAATAGTAATCTGGCACCTCTCGCTTGCGGATCAGTTTTAAGCAACCAGACTGTCAGAATCAGACCAAATTACACCCTCGGATTAGGAGAAATTTCATACACATTTACATGTACTCGGAATCTCCGATCGAGATCCGCTGACCGTTGAACTGAAACTGGTCCGCCATGCGTGATCTGAGAACCCTACTGGAACGAAAACTTAATAGAACCTAGATCCATTGTCGGTGAGCTTAAGTCCGACCTTTGGCTCAAGGAGGCCCGCCAGAAGTCCTCCGTTGAGCTGAAACTGCCCCGCTTTCTTTATAACCTAAGTATAACTTTGACTAGGAGTCTATTTCGGTGAGTTTTTAGGCTATATAAGGACCTTAAACCTCTCTCATTGCAGCCATACGAATTTGAGAGAAAACCTAGATTGAGAAGAGAGAAAAGAGAGAGAAGTGTGGGAGCAGTGGGAGAATCTCCCTGTCACTCTTCCCTACAGCTATTCGGGCTCCACCGCCTGATTCTCATCGCTTTCCCAGCGTTTCCGGCATCATTTCTAGGTAAGAAACCCTAACCCTAATCTATTTTGGGGTTTAGATAGTTGTAGGTTGTGAAATAGCTAACCTATTTCATTCTATAGGTTGCCAAATTGCCGAATACGGAAGCTTAGCAAACCTATCGACTTCGTTACAATTCTACGACAAAAGGTGCGGACTTTAGGTATATAGGTTATGGTTTTCAACGCTTTCAATGTCAGATAATGATAGATTCATGATCTGCATGTAATTGCACATGTACAAAGTGATGTCTATTTTCCGTTTCGATTAAAGATGAAAAATATGGAATTCTACATACTCTAAGTATTTGTAGAAAGTACGGTATACGTATATTTTTTGAAAATGTGTTTGACATGTTTATTTGTTGTATGGATATACGATATATGGATAAAATACTTATTTGGCGAAAGGATTCGCCTAAATACATGTTTTACTTATATACACTATGTATGTTGAAATTGCGTATTATAGAAAATACTGTATACGTATAAATTTTGGAGATGTATTTATCATGATTATTTGCTGTAGTAATATATTATACATGGATAAAATACTCGCTTGGCTAAAGGATAGCCCTAATACATGTTTTGCTAACATACACCATGTATGTTGTAATAGTGTATTCTAAGTGTTTGTGAAAATGACTGAATGAGTATTGAATTCTCATTCGTGCTCGCCATGACTAATTGTCATGGATTCATAATTGTTGTATTGGCGATACCCCTTTGACGAAAGGATTTGCCCTAAATCACGCCACGGCCAATATACATTATATATGCTAAAATGTGTGGCCCAAGTGTTTGTGGAAAAGACTGAATGAATATGGAACTTGGATTCCTGCTTGCCATGACTATCCGTCGTGGGTGTACGCGTGTTATGATTGGGGTAACTCCCTAATGAAAGGATTTGGCCTTATACCTATGTAATCAACATATGTCATGTATGTTGATGCCTGTATTTTAAAGTGTTTATTGAAATGTCTGAATGAGTAGTAATTAGTAAATTGTAATGTTAAGGGTATTGAGATATGATTCTCAACCTCTTTTAACTATGTGTATGATTTCCTTGGATAGTTGTGTGATTAGGAATTGAACATGTATAAACTCATGCTTGTGTTGTGCTTCATAACATGCTCAACTGCTTTTATGATTTTATCTATGTAATGCATATGTTAAATTCATGTTTACGTTGTATGATCTGTCATGGGTGATGGGGGAGTGGAGCAACGAATGCGTGCAACAGCCCTGGCAGCCCTAAACGGATAATACCAGACCTTGATTGTATGAGTTGAATCTTGATCCACTACTGCTTTATCTATCTGCAATCAATTGTGCTTGGGGCTATGATTATAGTCCAGACAATCGGTACCAGAGTTGAATTCATGGGTGTGATTCATGTGCCACGTGAGATGTGTTCGACGAACTCAAGTCGTACTTCGGTTGGCGATAGTGGTTGGCCACACGAAGTGCTGATGCGCTTCATATCATTCAACTTGATGTGCGCTCGAGCTAGCCGAGCTCGTCAAGTAACTCGATCTGTCTTATGTATGTTCACCATGTTTGGACGCCTCTGCTTGAACCTAGGGTACCAAACTTACCGGTGGAATCCCTTTTAACCATGGTACCTCAATCCGCTAAGACTCATGAGCCGGGCATGGTGGTATGGGACACCGTGGTCGAACTGTCGGCCTACGCTGGGGCCACGTGCCTCCCCGTAGTGACCAGTGAGCAACCAGACTCGTGAGCCGATTATGGTGGTATGGGACACTATATTCGTGCTGTCGACCTACATTGATAAAGTGATGGGGGAGCGGTGCAACCTTTGTGAGCAACAGCCCTGGCAGCCCTTTATAGTGACCTCGAGCATACTCTGAAATCGCAGTGAGCCTTAGGGTTTGCCGCGGTATATAGAGTATAATACTAGGCCTGTTTCTGTATAGTGATGAATCGTAAAGAGGTGATGGGGGAGTGGTATAACCTTTGTGCGTAACAGCCCTAGAAGCCTTTGCAGTGACCTAGAAAATACACCGTCGTCTGATATTAACTAGGACTGACGACCCTAGAATGGATCATGTTTGGGAATGATACAAGGGAGGTACCTTAGTTTCCCAATCCTGCTGTTTGAAATGGACTAATTAAAAACTCGGTAATCATGCTCATCATGCATTGCATGTGCCTGGAAGATGTGGAGCACCGAGGGATGAAAGCATGCCGCGAGCGTGAGATGGTGTCGCATGAGGGAGTATATCAGTGAGGGCATCCATCATACCCACATCCATACTTGCATTAATAAGAGTAGTTAGGAGTGTTTGATTTTACTGCTTTATCATTACTACTTGACTATATTGATAACATGTTAACCTATGCTTTATTGTTCCACTGAGTTAGCTACTCACTCCCACGTTACGGGATGGTGTTTCGAACACCCACCAGACATTGTCTGATTTCAGATGGGGACGTTACTTCTGAGGCGGAGTCGGACTATTGTGATGTGGAGGAGGTGTTCTCCTACATGTAGTTCCCTGTCAGGTTTATGAAGACCTGGTATTGTATTGACGGGGCTATGGTACTTGGAATAGAAGACATTACACTTCCTCACATTTGGTATATTTTAGAATTGTACTTGTAATTATTTAACCTGGTAATATTATCACACTCTGGAGACCCACCACTGTTTTTATATTTTATATATCTATCACAGTCTTCCGCTTGCAATTTAACTGTCTCTGGAGTATGATATGCTGCTTTGGTTTAATCTCACTCATGTTCAATGCACTAATACAGACAACATTCAATCATCATTTTCTATGTTGCATAAGTGATGTTCTGGAAACTCGAGAGTTGAGTTACTACTCGACCCTTGATTTTTCGGGATGTTACAATATATATTCGAGTCGAGCCGAGCTCGAGCTTCCAGCTAAGCCGAGTTCAAGTCAAGTCAACGTCCACTATGATCGAACTTGGCTCATTTTCAAAATTAGCTAGGTCATATGAAGCTTGGCTGGCCTTGAGTTGTCGTTCAAGCCGAGTCAAGCAGAACTAGATTGAGCCAAGCCGAGTGAGCTTTTCAAGCTAACTTGGCTCATGTATAACCCTAGCACCAACACTCACTCTTCCAAGCTTTCTCTCTTCTCTTTTCTCATCTTTCTCTTCTCTCTCTCATTTTTTCTCTTGTTCTAGGGCGAAATCGGATCCTTTCCCCCAAAATCCCTATTTATAGCACCAGATTTAGTGCAAATGGCTCTAAGGGCTAGGTTTTTCTGACATTTAGGGTCCATTATGGGATGTAGGGGTCGATATACACCATAAGATAATTGGCCCTAGTGATGATCTGTGTATGAATACGATCGGCCCGCCATTTGGATGCACCAATCGATAGGTATGATCAGAAGTCAGTTCGACGATCATCGATGGTCGATTGGAGCCACAACTATACAGATATGTGCAGGGTATTAACTTAGGTTATTATCATAAGTATGGTTACGATCTAATGGTTTGAAAGCCACTAATTTGACCAAGATCGAAAACAAACAACTAATTTAAGTTCTTGATTAATTTTAGGAATATTCATGCATCTCATGCACTGACCTTATGAGTTTAAGTTGAGCGACTCGAGACGCAATCTTAGCTCGATGTTACACGATGGACGTCAAGCCCACTAAGACAAACATCTTTCTAGTTTCGGATTTAGTGGCATACTAACGAGCGAAATAGATCTTGTTCAAATAATCAAGGCATTTCTGAAATGAGATAGGTAGTGAAATTTCTTATGCACGATGATTAGGGTTTGGTTTAGCTAAGTTAATAGTATGGCCTATTCACAACAAGCAGAATTACAACTTGATCCTAATCATCCTAAGCTATTGGTTCTTAGGCTAAAGGAGTAACTTAGTTAATTTGGTTTGTTAATTAAGATCTAATCCCTAGTTATCTCAGCTTTTGGTAGGTCTTTATTTAGTTGTAGTTGTCTTGATTAATCAGTGATAGATCAGTTAAATTTGGGCCATAGATAAACAAATCAAGAATCTAGACTTGAGGTTTATGTAGTTGGGCGGATTCGTTGGCTTATTATGGTTGATTAATTAGATTTGTGTAGATCTTTACTAGTACCACCCACATATAGGCTTACCTTGAGCGTTAAGAGTCAGTAAGTGACAACGTAAGCTAATTATAGCGAAAGGTTTCAAGAGTTTTTGGAAATCCGTGAAAATCTGGGACGTTATAATTACCTTCTTTGCGAAGGTAAATATTAGTTCCACGGTTCCTTTACTAATGACCTTCATTTCTCATTTTAACCTCTGACCATTGGTCACGTCTTTATAGGTTTTGAAGGTAAATATGTCGTTGCATACATAAACTTTGGCACTTGTATTATACTACCAACTGATGACTTTCTCTTGAATTATGTTCACTTTCGTGACCATTGCTACAATATCATCGTTTACTGCATTAGTGTAACACCCCGAACTTTTCAATACCAAAAAATTGAAAGTTCTCGAGTGTTACCATGAAATTTAACTTAATATGTACATGTGTACGATACCAATCTAGCTATCCTAACCTTATACCTATTTTATAACATGAATCTGACCGTTGAGAATGATCTTCATCCACAGATCAAGCCATCCGACCGTTGATTATAATATAAGATTATCATATGTTCAAGTATTCCCACTTTTCCATCATAACCAACCGTTTAGCCAACCATCCACTGATAGATAAAGATATCTGACCGTCCACTTTGAGTTTCGACAACCCGATCATAGTAAACTAACTACTTGATATCTGCATCCGCTAGTACACATATCAAATTGAAATGCTGATCCGTTCATCTTATTCACCACTTATGAATATGCTTAACCCACTATCAAAACTACAATCTGAGAAACTTACAGATGTGAATAAGTCACTTGAATCTAATGGTATACATGTTCTACTTCTAATCACTTAAAAAACCCACTTGTGATCATCCGTTTACAAAACCGACCATACACCTACTTATATATATGATCAGAGTACTAACCATCAAAATTTTATATTTTAACATGTCATCTGACCATCCATTATGTTAGTTGTTATATGTATATTCCCTTAATTAATTTGGTGAATAATTTTTTATTCATAATGATTTAGATATACTTTCTTTTGTAATAAATACAACATGCCTATAACGATGTAGAACAATTAGATTTTCCAAAACTCTCATATCAGCAATAATTACGAAAATGTCATTAACCTAAACCCTTGAATTCTAAATTACATGGTTCTCACAATCCGTGTGATGTGAAATTTTATACCATGCCTATATATCATAAATTAACCATACATGTAAAATTGCAGTCCTTAGATCATTATAAAAGTGACCCAATTGACAAATCAGCCCCTTAACCGTTGATTTTGGTGTCCATCGAGTGAAGAAACCCCGTGGGTAGTCAGTCATAGTAGGATATTTTCATTCATATGAAAGACTTGGATTGCTCATAATATAGACCAAGTGTGAAATATGAAGACCCCACTTTGGTAGGCTTTTCCTTATGAGCGAAGTTATCCTTTCGAGGCTTACCAACTCTTTATAAATCTGGATCTTTCGATTTAGCCACTTTCTGCAGTCCATCACAACTCAAATTTGGACCACACTTTGGTCTTATATGACTACAAGATTATACAAAATTTAGACCCCGATTTATGATCTTACACCATTGAATATTGGAGCCAGCGTGAAATTTTATATTTAGTCTTTTTCCACCATCGATCAACTACCAAAATTTATCCAACTGTTTGCCTATCCTGACTACATATTTCTCCCAAAATTGGGCCCTGATCATTAAGTGTGGACTGTTAATTGAGAACAAGTTCGTTTTGCCACCTGTTAAGAAAATTTTCAAGATATGTTAATCTAAATTTCGGATCACCAAGAAAATCATATACCTCGGTCCTATTTGACGACCCCGACATACTAGACAAATTGGATTTAAAGAAAGATTGCCAGAAAAGGTCAAATCGGAGAAACCCAATCCAAGCGGGATGTGAAACACGCCCCTCTCATACGCCCACTCCTTTTATAAAGGGGGCGTGTGTGCCCTTCTCCAGTTCACGCCAATACCCCCAACGTCCAAGGAGGAGAGAGAGAAAGAGAGATAAATGGAGAGAGAAGGAGAAAGAGAATGAGAAGCCTAAACGCCCTCTTCCTTCTCCATATGTATAGTGTTTCCCTCTTGCTCAAGCGATGTCGTGATTCATGTAGAAGTTTTTCATGTAAAAACTTTTCTACATAGATATCTACCTAGGGTTTAAATCTAAGGCTAAGGTGAGGGATTCCTTCAAACTTACATTAATTTGAGTTGATATGATTTATCTTGCTCTTTTACATGCTTCCATGTTACTGTAAATTCTCCTTGTAATAGTTTAATTTACCATCATCAATTATTTATCCTTTAGAAACTATGGTTAAGGTATGATTTTAATTATGCGTGATCTTTATGAATTTATGTGAGACTATGGATACAAGCCTTGCATTTGCCAATTTTGAGAGCGACGCGTACTTCTACTCTATATTGAGTTGCCCTCTTGCTCCTCCCCTTATTTTGTAGAGTTGGCCTACTTGCTACTCTTTTATTTTATTGAGATAACTTAATGCTACCCTTCTCCTTTATTAAGTCAGCCTTGTGTTACCTCCTTTTATGGCTTGGGCATGTCTTAGAGTTCCAAAATCCTCATGGTTCGACTTATTTCTCTATTGACGCAAGTGATGTGTTATAAGCCTCATATATAGTAGTTCATATATATTATCGTAAACGTAATACGTTTTGGGTAGCAAACCTCTTGGTCGGCACGTAATCCCGTGGGTTGGTGAGTGGTGCACAATCGATGTAAGTAAATTGTTATGCGTGTTACATCACTTCTCGAGATTGGATGTTGCAAATAGTCACTCCATGAACACATCGTGTTACATAAATCCCCAAATCGCATTGTTGTGTCGCCTTGAGATGTTCGCATAAATCCACGTTAAGGTTGGATACATCGGTGAATCTCCGTAGTGTGAGAATGTGGGGCGAGCCGGATTTTTTATGAATAATATTCCATATTGTGATGATCACTATATATGATGGACCGCACATACTTTGCTAGGCATGCATTCATATATATATATATATATATATATATATATATATATTATATATATATATAATATATATGGTTACGCATACTGATACCACTCGTAGTGGTAGAGTACGAGACGTATTAGAACCCTCATATTATTTATGAATCTCTTGAAGTATTGTTAATCTTAAAGGATAACCATCACTATGAGTAGAGCATTGACCCTCTCCAACCATGTAGATATTGCAGGTGAATTACAGGTTGATGATACGTCCGATAATCATTCTATGGAAGATTCTTTTGAAAAGAAAAGAACAAGGATAGCACCATGAATTATTTTATTTATTTTTCACTGCAAACTTTGATGATGTAATAAGCTCCCATTGATAGGGCATTAAAGAATTATTTGTACGCTTTTTATTCTAATGGAATAATAAATACAGTCAATTTTATTCTCATGAATGGTTACCTTCGTGAATGTAATTGGATGTGATAGATATATATATATATATATATATATATATATATATTATATTATATATATATATATATATAGTATAATAACAAGGTGTGAATTTGAAGCATCTAATTTTATATATTAACACCTGAAATTCTAGGGCACGAGTATGTACTCAAGCCATAAAAATTCGGAATGTTACAATTAGCCTCTTTCTTAGGATTTTTACTGTCCCTATAGACTCATACAAAATATTCGGTCTTACCACATACATAGAAAGGACCCTTGGGTTTACATTTTTCTTCTTTTGGATTTTATTGAAATTTCATTGATCTTTGTTAGGTTTTAGGGATTCGTTCTTCTCAGAGTTATTATTTTGTGATGATTTTTCTATTGCATCCACCGTGGATGAGGATGTGCCATTGGTGTCATCCTTCTTATCTCAATTGTGAGATTCTTCCTTAATATGAATATATTTTTGGATTTGTTCCAGGATGAACTCTTCTAATTTATGCAGTAGCTTCTTCTTGTAGTCATTCCAATTCAGAGGCAGTTTGGCTATAATAGCTCTAACTTGAAAAGATTTAGGTAAGTTGATTTTTAGTGCATTTACGTTGTTTACAATCAACTGTAATTCATGAATTTAGGCCTGTAGAGGCTTATTATCTACCATCGTGAAATCAAAGTGCCTGATGATTAGAAATTTCTATGTTCCTTCTTCTTCGATCTTGTACTTGAACTTCAATGCATTCCAAATTTCTTTTGCTAAAGTTGTTCGTGTGTACAAATCGTATAATCGATCAAAAAGAGCATGGAGAATATGTCGATGACATAGTAGTTTATTTTCTTGTCGTTTAATTCTAGCAGCGATCTGTTTTGGAGTGTTATTGTCGATTGCTTTCGGTAGAAGTTGAAGATTGGTTTTATAATGTAGAATATCTTTAAGGTAGTGAAAAGAAACTTCAACTTATCTTGTCATCTGGTGAAGTTTGTACCATCAAATCAGTCCAGTCTGATCAGATCCTGGTTCATCCGTTTGACTGATGCAACACTTTCGGTATCCATAATCAAGCTTTAAGAATGATGGAGAAATTATATTGGAAAACCGAAAATAAAAGTAAAATTAACATTAGACTAAATCACATATGTAACACATTGGATCAACGATATGACCGTTTTGCAATTTGCGACAATGCGCACGTGCATATTGCAAATTGCGTTATCCAATGTCATTACAACCACATTGCCCACGCACACGACTATGAGCGCGCATGCGTGTACTACTGGAACACGCAAACTGAGCATCTCTCATTCCACCAGCGTGCGTGATTGTGTGGGGTGTGTGTGCGTGTAAAAAAAAATAAAAAAATAAAAACATCTCTTATTCCATTTCTCCAAATAAGAATATTCCCTACTCATACACCTATAAATAAAAACTTTTCCCTAACATCCGACGTGGGATTATAGAAAACTTAAAAAAAAAAAAAAATGTTCAAAAAATCATTTTGGAGGTAAAATAATTTTTTTTAACTTTATTTTTAAACCAAAATTACAACACGCATTCGTTAAAAACTTTACATTTGACGGAGATACACTTTTCAAGTGATTCGATCAAATAGTGGTGATTCATTGAGTCAAGTCAACTCACCGGGTCTATATGCCTTGGAACCGAGTCCCATGGATGTACTACTCACGTAGTCCGCCAAACTATGGCCCACCTAACAACCAGACCCGCCTATTTTTTTGGCCAAAATACATGCTAGGTGGGCCAATCTAATAAACGGCCCAGATCTCAAACACATGGCAACTATCCACATCACCACAATTACCTTGCCGATGGGTTGGTGAGCGTTGCTCATCAAACGACATATACATGTCTAGAAATGGTAAGAGAACTGACCACCGACAGGGGAAAGTACCACAACTTGCGGTACCGTTACATCTTTTCAGTCAAATTCCATATGCGTAAGACATCAGAACCATAGAAATGGTTGGCCCAAGCATGAATATCACCTGGTACAAAAAATCAGGCCGTCCACTAATTAGCGGAGGCACACTGTTGGAAACAATGGACAACCAACGGCCTAGCCCAACATACAGTTGTGGCCCACCTAGTTATCAGATCAGTCTGATTTTCGAGAAGAGTGATCTAAACGGTGGGGTCTACCTTTTCCATGGTACTGATTTAACAAGTAGTATTTTTTGCAGTGTATAGTGCCCCAGGTTGTGGTACATTTCCTGTAGGTGGATGGTCAGTTGAAATAAATAAATAAATAATCACAAACCTAACCATTTCAGAGAATTGGCATGGATTGCTTGTGAAACAAGCATCGAACAAGCAAAACCACACGAAAAGGAGAAACACGCGTGTTGTAGTCCTATCATTCCACACAGCCACACGTGCTAATTTGTAACATGTGTGCAAAATCTGAGTTTTCCATCAAGTGGTCTATAGTATTTAGATCTATTAGCGTAAAAGTCAGATTATTTCAAAAATGAGGTGGGCCACAGCTTATAGAAGAAATGGACAGCTAGAAGGAATTGTATCAACCGTCCATTTATTTTGTACGTCATGGCCCGCTTGAGAATTTTTTGTGGGTGAAGATCTAAGCATTGTTTCAAACCAGATGGAAGGCTCAGATCTTGGGCACGTATGACAACGTGCTCCACACGCGTGTGGAATGATCAAAAGTCAAGGCCAACTCCGATTATTGTAGAGATGTGCACTGTTTTAGTTGCACATGATTCTACGTTATTCAGAAAAAAGAGAGAGTGATCTTGTCTTGGTAAGCTGAAGAAGGAACTCCAATCGAAAGGAGATGACTCCAAAGGTGGGATAATAAGACAAATAAACACATGAAAGCATCATTTTGATTCTCAATCCAGAGAATTCGGTACTTGTATAGGTGGGACCCACTTCTTCATGACCTAAGATGTTGACCTCGTGTGGCCCACGATGACATGGCACAAAGTTTTTATCTCTCCACCGTTTAAAAAAAAAAAAAGTACAACCGAAAGGTGTTTTGCAACCATTGGTTCACATTTTGTGGGGAGAAATTGGATGGGTAGGATCATCGGATGGGGGATTTGTTTTTTTGGGTATCCGTCATCTGGAAAGGGCCACCATATGAACGGATTGGATCGCCAGAAAGTTGGCCCAGATGTATAGCTTGTTGGGCTAAAGAAAACTTTAGTCAGGCTTTTGTATTCCAAATATGAGCTTCGAGAAGCGCCTGAGCCCACACGCGTGTGCAATGAAGCTCATGTACACTCCACACGAGTGCCAGCATGGGTTCATAGGTCTGAGATCCAATCTATCTACTTGAACCGCAGCACTATATTAATGCCCTGTCCAGAGAATCATCTTGATCCACAGGTCAGGTGGACCACAGTTTTGTGAAACAAATGTACGGATGTAAACTTTTCTGAAGTTTCGAACCCATCCCCTATTTCCAACATTGGGGTTTACATGTTGAGTGGACCAGATTTATTTTTGAGAAACATGTACAAGTTCGGACCAACGTGATGGATGGATTGGATCTCGCACTCATGTACAAGCATGGCACATGTGTGGCGTGTACATGACGTTAATTGCACACGCGTGTGCGCTTCCCTTCTTCCCTACCACTTACTCAACTGATCAAGGCCGTTGATCTGCAAGGTTGGACGACCCAAATGTAACAATATCAGTGATAAAAAAAAAATTCCTCACCGCCCATATAAATGGTCCGGATTTCAAGGCATGTACATAAAGCAAGGATCTCTAATCAATTAGAATTTTGCCTTGTGGGCCATCCCTGGTGGGGCCTGCTGAAGAACACGGTCCTGATCACCATGTGATGGGCCTTTCTGAATTCCAAGAAGAAAACAAGTCCATTGGATGTAGAGACTCAACCCGGTTCACGTATCATTATAAAATGATTGAAACATGTAGGAAGAAGCGTCCAAATGTAATCATGTTGACTGTTACTGGTGGTGGTTAGCCCATCTTTATCAAGCTACCCAAATTAAAATGGAATCGAAGATGATACGACAACATGCGAAATGCATGGGGCAACACTTACCATCTAAACTATTCCACTTGGTGCAGCCCGTTGGCTTTGATTTTGGGCCTCGTGACTAAATTATGGTATGACATTTTTTTAGTTGGGAGTAAATTTTATATAATCATTTCGTATTTGGTATGGCCCAATTAAATCACAGCTTGAACTGAGGCCTTATAACATAGCATTACATATCTAATAGTCAGAGTGGATATCAAGTAAACATAGCCGACAAGGGTGGGAGTCCCATGCGATTCCTTTTTTAATAGCCGGTAAATAAATCTTTTTAAACTGTTGCTGCTAGTCTTCTCTTGATTTTTTCTACGGGACTCACCATGTTGCGTTCGTGAAATTCACTAAAACCATTAGATGTGTAATTGCACGTTAGGTCCAGCACCAAAAGATCAAACTAACCAATGATTCAGGTGGACCACACCAAAGGAAACATTTAGATAGCTCACCATGATGATTATATGAAATAGACTTCAACCCTCATATACCACACCAACATTTAGACCTAATGCCCAAAAAACAGACCTATCTGTGATTCTTGTGGGTCATACCAACGAAACAGTTAGGAGGGTGAGCATTACCTGCACACTGTTTCCAATCGTGTGTGGTCCATATGAATCACGGATGGAGCCAAGTTTTGAGACCTAAGACTGCCAAGTGGCGGCGTAGCTAGTTATCTCCGTAAATTCACATAAGCATCAAAGTGGGCCCCACCTAAGCTGTCAACCACTTACCTCACCCGGCCACCCAAGCTGCCCTTAAGAAATCTAACAGTGACTTAGCTCATCGAAAACCTTTTTTTGATATAAATTCTATATTAATTAGGTATTTTTTGTACCATAACCTGGCCAAAAAGAAAAAAAAAAAAAAAAAAATCATTTCATGCATGACAAAACAGAGATAGCTGTACACAAAATATTTTTTTTCTTGTTTATCACATGGGTTATACGAATTTCGTACCCATATGTTTCCATGTCGACCCACAAGGCATGGATAGCTGTACTCAAATATTTGCTCGTGTATCACCTTCATCTCACACGCAACATTTCCATGAGCTGTGCTGAGCCCGTACGCATGCACAAGGCAGCCTATTCAGATGCTACCATGTGCTAGGAGGGCACAAAAGTACGGTTCCAATCCATCCATCAAGAGTGTCACAATATGTTGATGTCCTGGCTTAAGAATCAGGTTGGCCCACTAATCAGGTGTGCCACATTTTGTGTAAGCAAAGTTCATAAAAAGAAAATGACTGAATATTTCTATTTTCCCAATTATTTCTAATATGGTGGCCAGTCGTCTAACATTTGAATCACAACATCTTCACGGTTATGTATCACTCAATCAACTTGGAGAGGCTTAAAAACTGGTCAATTTGTTGTATGACTCAATTTTATATGAAACTAGCTGGGTTTTGTGTGACTTGGATGAGAGAAACATTCTTTTAACTGATTATTTTCATTTTTTAATTATCTTACTAATATTTTCTTTGTAATTTCAATTATTGCATGCTCATTTCTTTAATTAAAGATAATTATTATTTATTTTCAACACATAAACCTTTTTTTTTTGCTATGAGCCCAACTTCTTTGGCTCACAACATTCAAATTTAGATATAAGTCAAATAAAAAATATAAATTACATTTTCTGAAGATTTTTATGTAAAAGTATTTGAAAATTAACTTCACTCAAAAAAATCTAGGAATTTAATATTCCATTTTGATGTTAATTTTTGAATTTTTTTTTTTTTTTTTTTTTTTTTTTTTTGTGATAAACTAGTTCTATCAAGTTTTCTCTTAATGTTTATTGGTTTCCGAGCATAAATAAATACATATTACGACTTAAGTTAAGCTTGTTGAAAATCGGATGCTTCAAATTTATCATGAAACGGGCCATCGGCCGGTTGACAGTTTGGTCGACAGGTAGAAAGATATAAAAAAATATTCTGTTTATATTTTGCAAAACTCTTTGGATAGTTTTTGGAGTTTTCTATAGGTCGAAAACTCTGGTCAATAAGTCGATTAGAGCTTGTTGAAAATCGGATGCTTCAAATCTATCATGAAATAGGGGCCATCGGATGGTCGACAATTTGGTCGACAGGTAAAAGGATATAAAAAATATTCAGTTTATTATTATTATTTTTTTTCGCAAAACTCTTTGGACAGTTTTTGAAGTTTTCGACAAATTGAAAACTGTGGTCAATAGGTCGACCTAACTGATCGAAGTGTCTCGACCGATTAACTTGACATGTCGATAGATTGCGCAGTTTTGCACGTTTTTGCATGATTTGTTTTTATTTATGTTTGATCTTAAATATATGAGTGAAATTGAGATTAGGGTTAATACTACACATGCTTAAGGGTTTGAAAGGGTTTTGAAGAGAGAAAAAGTTGGAGATTCTCTTGAGGCTTTGAATCGGTAAGGTTTTATCTCTTGTAACTTTGTTATTCATAGTGCATTATCGCTTTGTATCGTGGTTTTTTTCCGCGATAGGTTTTTCACGTAAATTCTAAGTGTTCTGCTTTGGATTTTCTTGTGCGATTGTGATTACTTTGTTTGATTCCTCTCCATGTGCTTCCGTAAGTCCCAACAAATGGTATCAAAGCTAAAGTTGGAAAGCATATATATCAAATTTGAAGACAATGTATCTATGATATCTAGCATGAAGTTCGATGTAGAGAAGTATTTCAAGAAAAATAACTTTTGAGGAATGGAAGGCGAAGATTAAGGGTCTTCCATTTAACAAGGATTAAAAGATGCATTCCTTGGAGACATATCGAAAACTATGAAAGAAGAAAAGTTGAATAAGTTAGATCAAAAGAATAATATCTCAATCTAGTTGTATCTAACAGATGAGGTCCTCTACAATGTTATAAAAGAGAGACTCCGGCTGATACATGGGCGAAGTTAGAGAACATCTATGCAAATGAGTCTATTGAGAATCATTTGTATCTGAAGCTACAATTGTTTGATCTGAAGATGGCTGAGGGGGCTGACATTGAGACCCACATTATTAACTTTAATAAGCTTGTTTGTAAATTGTTGGATGTGGATGAAGCAATGACGAATGAAGATCAAACATGTGTTTTGTTGAATTCTATTCCAGAATCGTATGAGTCGTTTAAAAACTCTTTGTGCACTGGTAGAAGGCCATTAGCATTGAGACTATTATCTCAGCTCTTTAATCAAAGGTGATAAGGAAGAAAAGTAGTGACGTGGGTGCTTCTACAGATGCACTCATTACAAAAGGGAGAAATTTTGAGTGGGATAGAGGATCTTCACAATTGAGATCCAAATCCAAGGGCAATGAAAATGGCAAGCTGAAGTACTAGAGTTGTGGCATGATAGGGCACATGAAGAAGGATTGTTAGAATCATAAGTCTAGGAAGGAGAAATCAAAAGGTTCTTTCAGAAGTGTCAATACTGCAGAATCTAGTGAGGAGGCGAGTGGTAGTAACGTGCTGACCATATTAAAATTCGGGTATTTCGACGATGAATGGATTTTGGATACGGGAGCTTCATATCACATTACCCCTCATAAGAGTTGGTTTCACCGATTACAGTGAGTGTGAGGTTTATGGGCAATGACAGTGTTTGTAACATGGTTGGTGTTGGATCAACGCACATCAAGATGTTTGATGGCATGGAGCGTATCTTAACTGATGTGAGACACGTTCATGAGTTGAGGAAGAGTCTGATATCTCTGGGTGCACTCGAGGTACTTAGGTGCAAATTCATCAACTTTGATCATATCCTAAAGGTTTCAAAAGAGGGCACTCATAGTCATAAAAGCACAGAGGAATGGTAACCTTTATAGGTAAATCGGGAGCACTTCATCGGGTAGAGCTGCAACGTCTGTAACGGATTCCACATCTGTACGTATGTGGCATACGTGCCTAAGCCACATGAGCGAGCAGGGCATGAAGGTACTATTTAATCGTTGTTCGATCCCAGATGTTAAAAACATTGATTTTAGTATATGTGAGCATGTATATATGGTAAACAATCAAGGTTATCTTTTAGATATGGAAAACATGTTTGTAAGGGGATTCTGTATTATGTGAATTCTGATGTATGGGGGTTGTCACATGTAATTTCTGGTGGAGGGTCGTCATGGTTCATTACATTCATTGATGATTATTCTAAAATGTGTGGGTTTATTTTTTGAAAAATAAATATGAGATTTTCACCAACTTCAAATAGTGGAAGGCGATGTTAGAAAAATAGTCAAGGCGTAAGGTGAAAGTGCAGATGATAGATAACAGTGGAAATTCACTTATGAGGAATTAAGTCATTTTTGTAAAGATGAAGGGATTGTAGGGCACAACACAATGCGCCACACGCTAGAGTAGAGTGGTGTGGCTGAGCGGATAAATCAGACTTTTTTAGAAGCGGCCAATGCATGGTGAGTAATGCTGGGTTAGGCAATGAAATGTGGATTGAGGTCGTTAAGACACATTGTTACTTAGTCAATAGGTTCCCTTTTACAGTTATTTATTGTAAAATTCCAGAGGAAGTGTGAAGTGGTTGGTAGGTAGACTACTCGGGGCTGCAAGTATTTAGTTGTGATGCTTACTCTCACACACCGTTAGTTGAGAGAGATAAGATAGACAAAGGGCTAAAAAGTACATTTTTTTGTTGGCTATAGTGATAGTGTGAAAGGGTACAGTCTATATGATTGGGTCACATGGAAAGTCATCCTTAGTCGTGACGTCAAATTCGACGAGGGATCCTTATTCCATAAGGATGAGAACAAGGAAGTAGAAAAGTCAGTTGTGGACATTCATATGGACAGAGATGAGAAATGGGTTGATATTGAATCGCAAACAGAGATATAGGAGCAGGTGGAGCAGCCACTTGCGAGAAGGATTATCCACCAAGGGATCATATGTTACCGGCGAAATACACGGAATTACAGATGAGGTGGATCCGTCTACTTTTTATAAGGCTCTGGATGACGTAGATGCCGAAAAGTGGAAAGTGGCGATGGATGACAAGATAAACTCATTGTACAAGAATGAGACGTTGGAGCTGGTGGAGCTTCTCGTTGGCCATAAAGCGATTGGGCACAAGTGGATCTTCAAGAAGAAACATGATAGGTATGAGGTAAGGTTGGTAGTGAAGGATATACTCAAAGAGAATGTGTGACTTCACTAAGATCTCCATGCCTGTGGTAAAACAAGTATATATCAGATTCATATTAGCGTTGGTTGCCCAATACAATCTTAAGCCAGAACAGATGGATGTGAAGACTGTTTTCCTGCATGGGGAATTAGAAGAGCAGATTTACATGAAGCAACCAGGGCAAAAAACAAGGTTTGCAGGTTGAAGAGGTCGTTTTACGACCAAAAACATTTTCTTAAGTAATGATATAATAAATTTGATATTTTCATGATGATTCAGAAGTTTAACAGGAGTGAGTATGATCATTGTGTCTATTACAAGACACTAAGTGATGAAAAGTTTATTATCTTGGCATTATATGTTGATAACATGCTTATCGTCAATCATAGCAAGTCTGAGATAGTCATACTGAAGGCTCATCCATCAAGGACATTTAAGATGAAAAATCTAAGGGCTGCAAAGAGAGTTCTCTACATTGACATATGTTCATGAACCCCAAGTGCAAGGTTGCGATATAGTAATAACTTAGTGAAATCAAGGTCAAATCCACAAGGAATGGGGAACACAACCAAGAACTAATCTAAGTCTAACGGTTTGTTTGAGTTTTTAATCCAACGATTTAGAAAATAGTTTTAAAACAAATAAATAAAAGACTAGGGATTTAGGAATCCACTCATAGCAATCTCAAAATTCAATTTACTGATTCAAAGAATAACTCAATTAGAATCGAAGTCATATCCTATCCAATCGGATGATAGAGCGGTTGGAACATCATGCATATGTCAAAACAGATTATGAACTTTTATCGGATTGGTTCCCTTATAAAGCATTAATGTAACAATCGCAAGGAATTCAAAGCATCTACCATGCCCAGAGTCAATGATAGATCAATGAATTTTACAAATCACACAATTGCAAAACAGGTAAGAATATATCAAAAGCCTTCCTAAGCATCCAAAATGCCTGGAGTCAATAATGGATCAAAGTAAAGTAGAAATACTTCTTCATTCAAACCAAATCTCAATGAATTGTTTAACATATAAACCAAATAACATGAATCAAAGTAAACTAAACATTAAGAAGAACTACAAGCTTTATCTTTTAGCTTTACCTAAGAGATTATCTAGTCATAACTAACTCAAAAACAAAAGAAAAACTAAAAAATCTACTAGAACCCATGAAGAAATTAAAGTGGAAGAACGATGTCGGCACTCCACCTCGACCTTCTCTCCCCTTCTAAACCCTAGAAGATGATTTAGAATAACATAGGGACTCCTTTAAATAGTTTTGGAACTCAATTTTTCACACTTCCTTGGAAAAGCGCAAGCCGCCTTTGAATTTATATAGTTACCGTGGCTTCGATGACACCTTTGATGGCATCGAAGGATGCATGAATATGCCTAAAAAGAAAATCGAATTTTCCTTGATTTTTGTGATAGGATCGAAGTGGCTTTGATGGGATAAAAGTAGTTTTGATGGCATCAAAGTCTGTTTCTGTAATTTTTCAGGACTATTCTTTTCTGGCCCTGGATTCATAATATAATTTTTCTGTTCCTGAATTTTCATGATTCTTTTTCCTTGGTTTATTAACTTCAAATCTTCGATTCCTTTCATTCATCACTTGGTTTCTTTGGATATTTAGTATGTGAATTCTTTATTATCTTCTTTTGAGATCTAAATCCATCATTTTAAGTGTATATTCATATTACACTTCCAAATCACCTCACATGATGAAAACGTACATAATTAAATTGAATTAACACTTAAATGCTAGGAAAACTAATGTAATTAAAGGGTTAAATACATAATATTTGAATCTCAACAAGATACACAGAAACAGGAAGATGACCAGGCTATGGTTATCTCAAACTGAATACCTTGAGAAGGTATTGGTGAAGTATGGAATGGATAAAGCAAAGTCGGTCAACGTTCCCCACTCAACTCATTTTCAGCTTTTTTCTAAACAATGTCTTGAAACGAATAAAGAAAAGCAGGTTATGTCTCGTGTACCTTATTCGAGTGTGGTTGGAAGCTTGATATATGTCATGGTCTGTACGAGACTAGATACTTCATATACGATGGGTGTTGTTAACAAATACATGTCTAAACCTAGCAAGCAACACTGGAAGGTTGTGAAATGATTACTTCAATATATTCGAGGTACATAGGACAACATCTTGACATTTGAAAAATTAAGGGACAAGGTAGTAGGTATGTGGATTCAAATTATACGGGCAATGTAGATAATAAAAGGTTGACTTCCGGATACTCATTTGTGTTAGCAGGTGGAGAGATCAGTTGGATGTCAATGCTTCAGTCTATTTCCACGATCGAAGCTGAGTATACGGTAATGACGGAAGTAGTTTGGTTGAGGGGATGATAAATTAGTTAAGACTTCAACTGGAGGTTATGCCAGTTAATTGTGACAACGAAAGCGTAATCAATTTGGCAAAGAACTCGGTTTGCGCCATTCTAAAACTAAACAAATTGATGTGCATCATCATTTTATCTGATAGGTGTTAGAGGAAGGCAGTGTAACTCTCGAGAAGATATATATAAGTGTGAATCTGTGGATATACTTACAAAGATGGCTCCTACGTAGAAGTTCAAGTTTTGTGCGACTTCTTTGGGTCTAACAAAGATAGAGTGAAGATGGAGTATACATAAGAAGCAATGATTGTGGAGCTATGAAGAAGACAAAGTAGAGATGAAGGATCAAACATAACATGTTGCAGCATGAAGATTAGAGTCATGGTGGAGATTGTTGAAAATTGGATGCCTCAAATCTATGCTAAAACAGGAGCCATCGACCGGTTGACAAGTCGATGAATATCGAAAATATTCGTTTTTTTTTTTTTCAAAACTCTCTGGACAGTTTTTGGGTTTTCATTAAGTCGACCTAACCAATCGAAGCATCTCGATTGGTTGACTCGACAGGTCGATGGATTGAACAGTTTTGCATAATTTATTTTTATTTTTATTTTACTTTAAATATATGGGTGTAATCGAAATTAGGGTTAATGCTAGACGTGCTTAAGGGTTTAAGAGGGTTTTGGAGAGTGAAAAGGCTAGAGATTTTCTCTTGGGGCTTTGAATCGGTAAGGTTTCATCTCTTGTAAATTTGTTATTCATAGTGCATTATCATTTTGTGCCATGGTTTTTTTTTTCGCAAGGTTTTTCCACGTAAATTCAGAGTGTTCTCTGTTGGATTTGCTTATGTGATTGTGATTACTTTGTTTAAATCTTCTCTGTGTGCTTCTGCGAGTCTTAACATAAATTAATTGTCCTTGTGCTTATACCCGACATGGAATAGCACATTTTCTCTACCCTAAGCACAACACCAAATAGGGTTGGTAAATGATACACAACACGTAACAAAATAGCTAATTTTCCATCCTAGTTTCAATCTTCAAAATAACTATATATCATCATTTAACTTTGTTAATGCTTCATAATGGCCATAGTTCACATACAAATTGTTAAACAGTTAGAATGTCATTTAGGAAAATGTAACTAACTTTATCGATATACATAGTTTACTATTGTTTTATTGCAAGCTATTGAATGTTTCAGTTGCTAGAAACGTTATGTTAGGGCTTTTAATTGGTTGGGTTATCTCGAGAACCTTAAGCTTGTTTAATAAGTGGGAATTTAGAAGAAAAAGAAAATAAAAGTTTAATCAATATTTTTTTTCTCTTGTTTGATTTCCAAAGAAAATCAAGAATTTTTAATATGCGCATTTCATTCTTCAATTCTCAAGTACAAAATTCAAGATGATCCTTATGAGATGAAGTTAAATTTCTACTCACTAATTAAGCATCCCACTTAAAATAGAATCCATTCCTCAATAGTACATTAAGAAATGATTATTATGAATTGTTTGATTTTCCTATATTTTATCGCTTATCAAATTGGCTCTTACAATCCAATCCACTTAAAAGATACTCCTTTTTTTTGCTAGAGATAAATTAAAACTTGTTAAAACTTATGAGACTAGGCTGAATCACCAAGTCAGCTTGTCTAAGTCTTGACTCATTGATCAATTGAGCCGAGCCTAGGCTTTAGAATCTAATCTAGTTTTGTTGAAAATCATGTATATGCACTAAGTTATTTGGGTATGGACCCAGCTGGGCCTCATGTAACTTTTTTTTTTTGCTCTTTAATAAAACAGAGGTGAGGAGACATTCTAACAGTAGAATGTCTCCCTCTCTCCACGCCTCTCCTTTCTCTTCCTCTTTCTTCTTTTCTCCTCTCCTCTCCTTTATCCTAGCGCTTAATGCTCTCTTCTTCTTCATCTCACCTCTATTCTCATTTGAATAAATGAATCAATGTTCGTCTCGCAATGTCCATGCTATTGGCCCATCATAGTCCACAACACCGGACCGATTTTGATACAGTTAAAAGACATTTTTAAGTGTTGCTAAAGATAAATTAAACTTGATCAAAATTAATGAGACTAGACCAAGCCATGGGGTCAACTCGTCCAAGCCTTGACTCATTTGATTGATGGAGCTGAGTTGAAGGGGTCTTAATTCTTAGTTTTTGAGCAATGATTTCTTCTTATTTTATTCTAAAATAAAAAATTTGGATTCATGATAAAAACTATGACATAAGTTTGACACTCGGAGCCAACCTGACACAACCCTCCTTCACATGAACTGGCAATGAAAGAACGAAACTCTCATAGACACAACGTAATAGACCTTACATAAGTTGGTTACAATGAAAGCACAAAAATCTCATAGGCACAATATAATAGACCATTACATAGGTAGGTTACAATCAAATTCTATCTAATAATTTATTACATAGGTTGATTACAATCAACGAATGAATTACAATCGGCAAATTATTCTAATTTTTTTAATAAAAAATTTTAGGATAATTATAATTTAATGTGTATTAAAATTATCTTCCTTTCATAGAATGTAGGTGCTTTAAATAGTGATAAAATGGTTAAAACTAATACTTATTTACACATTTGATGCTTGTTCATGTTGACACATTCCTCATATGGTACACTAGGTGGCAATTTGAAGCATCAAACGAGATGATTAAAATGGTGGGCACGTTGGTGAATCTCATATGTTCAATAAAATGTAGAATTTCAAGCATGATTTTAGAGTTTCTAAAATAGAAAATCTTGAAAAAATGAAAGCTAATATTTTTAATGTTTTGTTCGTGTGACCAAAATTACTTTCAGGATATACTGCCGATATTATGAGCTGATTTAGTTTTTTGGGGAATTCATTCTCCAGCTTTTATGTTCCCTATGGAAGCTTAAAATTGGATTAATGAATTCTCTCAAATTTCAAATACTGTTCTATGTTAGAAGAAGAGAAAACAAGGGGGAAAAAAGAAATTAAAAACCAATTAGTGTAATGGGGCATCTTTTTGTCATGACCTGACTTTGAAGATTATAAGGCAGCAATATATACAATGATGAAAATTGAATACATGTAATACACATTTGATGCTTTTTTGGCAAATATGTATCTTGGCAATGTGCGCATGCATGGATAATTTTGCTTCATGCGTTCTAGATCTCATCACATAAGATAAGCACAATGTGAGTCATGTGGGTCTGTGGTAGAAATCCTTGAATAGTGGATGGTTTCTCCCGATGTATAATGGAAATTATATCCAAACATTAGAGGAAGAAGTGTGTTATAAATGAAAGCCATTGCATGGACTGAAATATTAGAAAATTCAATTTCTTGTTACAAAATTGGATTTTCTGTTATTAGGAAAATCCTTTTGTCCTCGATGACTTGTGGCATGACTGTGTTTACTTCCATGATTAGTTATTCTCTACTGCATAATAGTCAAGGGCAAATTTTCCACACAATTAATTTATGGGCCTATTTGGATAATTTTCTATTGTTTTTAAAGACTTGTTTCAAACTTTTCACTAATTTTTTAAGTGAAAATTTAATTAATTTAATTTAATTTAATTTTTTTTATTTATTTTCAAATCTCTACTCTTAAGAAAAATTTCTTTCCATGATGAAAGGAAAATGAGTTTTTTAAAAGCTAGACGCAAATGTACCACCATTTATTTTAAATTGCCTCACATATGCCACGTATGCCCCATATGCACCTATGTATCTGTATATGTGATACATGAGACACTATCTATCTTCAGTTGTTCCCCATGTGCACCACCACATCTATCTATGTGCTATATATGCCACTATCCACCTTCTCTTGCACCTCGCACATGCAACTCGTATATAAAGCATCTCACATGTGCTAAGGGGCCACATGAGCTAGCATCCATTTTCTCTTGCACCCCATGTGTAAAGTATCCCACGTATGCTAACGTGCCACATATACCATCATCATTTTCTCTTGTATCTCACATGTGCAAAGCAACTCACATGTGACCATATGCCACATGTGCATCCATCCATCACCTTACCGTGAAATCATATATCACATGTGAAATTATATATGTCATTAGAAATGAGAATCAATCTTCTTGATGTGAAATTGTAAGTTGTTTTATTTTAATCCCATATGGTAATTTAGTTTAGCTCATTCTGAATATATATATATATATATATATATATATATATATATATATATATATATATATATATATATATATATATATATATATATAAAACCTCTTTCCTATAAATAAATGAGAGAGATAAAAGTTCATGTTCCAAAAAATCACACATGGAAATATTGATATGTTATAACTAATGGATTGAGCAACAGCTCATAGACCACCTAAAAAGGAATACTTATCATTCAATCCATATCTTGACATATTGAAAATAGGTCCAATTTCATTTATGTATTTATTTATTTTTAAATCTTATTAAAAATTAAATAAGGAAAACTATGTTTCATTTTTCACAATTTCCTGAAAATAAATTTTTTGAAAAAACATTATTTTCTTTCTCATGCTTTTCATAAATCCAAATATATACGTAGGTTTTCTTTAAAGTTCCTGGTAATGTTGATTTTACAAAACAATACCTTGACATTTTAAAATTTTAAAAGCATCCTCCTAGAGATGTGAAATGATCAAAATACCCTCTTCTTTTACCCAACGGGTGCTCAAACAAAACAAAAATCATCAAGTGGGCCATATGTGAGTTTGGAGGTTTTTGAGACGTACGTGGCCTTTTATAGTGTGACCCACACATGATGATTGGATATGCATTATTTTTGTTATAGCTTCGTCATAATGATGGAGTGCACAGCTAGATATTTATTGATCATTACAACCCTAACTTTCAATATAAAAATAAATTTTAAAAATTTTAAAAATTAAAAAATTAACAGTACGTTGTCATTTGGTAAAGTCAATATTTTTGAAGAATTTTGCCGTAAATATTTTTAAGTTCTAAAAATTATTATACATTATTAAAGAACATAAGAAGAATTTAAAACCAGAATAAAGGGCATTTAAGTAATTTACAAGTCGAAACTGTCTCCTGTGTACCTAGAAAGTGTAACACCTCTCATTCTCAATGTTGCTACAGTACAAGAAGATGCATTGAACAATAAAAGAAAGAAAGAAAAAATGACTGAAAAGGACAGGCGCATTGTAGCAACAACAAAGCCGTGGATTATAGTCACCCACAATGGCAGCATCTAGGATTTTTAAGCGTCGTCACCCTTAACTTGCACCAAAAATAAAATAATAAAAAACCATGGGCTAAAATCAAAGACTTTTTAAGGGTCTTTTGTCTCTTTTCGCACCGTGTAATGGAAGGGTGGGCCCACCAAAGGAAAGGCCGAAGAGGCTGCCAAAATACACATACTGCCAAAAGGGAGGCATGGAGAATAAGAAAGAGGGTGGGCCATCTGGGGTGTGGAGATTTTGAATTGGTGATTTGCAGCACACGTGCGAATATGGTACACGTGAGTGAGATCTGGCCCAATTCATTAGGTGGGGCCTGTCATGAGAATGCCCACGTGAAAGTTTTGGGCTTAGTCATCAAGTGGGCCAGACACGCACCGTGAATCTGGACGGTCGATCATTTTACTTCCTGACCATCCTTTTTCTTTTTCTTTTTCTTTTTTTTTTTTTAATAATCAACGCCTGGATTCTGACGTAGATATTCGAGAGGTGATTTGCAATGCACGAGCAACATAGCACACGTGTACCACATCTGGGCTATTAATTAATGGGGCCCATCGATGAACACTCCAAGATAAGCATGAATAGGAGGTGGGCCACACCTGTATCACGAATATAAAAAATTGGTCATTTTTCATCACATCCGTCCATTTTTTTCTTATGAGAACTGATCACATGCAACCAAATAAGTGGTTTGTATGGTTCTGATGTCTTGCACGAGTGATATGTTGTCAGGAAAGACGCCATGCAGCTGGCTGTAGGGAATTATTTCTCTTTTCTAATAGGTTAGTGGACTAGCTAATGACTCTGTCAATCTTATTTCTAGTTCAAAGTACGTTCGATGTAGGCCCCACCTAATATATGGTTCAGATCAAGTGCACGCTTACCACGTTGGCTCGTTTGTGGCCAAATCTCTTCTTCGGTCACTACTCGCGCGAATATCCTGAGCAATGTTTGAATATGATAAAAGAGAGAGAGGAAAGAAGCGGATTAGGTGGAGTACCACACACCGATTGAAAGAGTTGATTGGATTAGGTGGAGTAGCACGCACCGATTGAAAGAGTTCATTCGGACTCTGTCGCGATGATGGATCATGCGTGTATCGCCATCCAATGGTCCCACATTCTAAGATTATCAGTAATTTGGACTGTCCATATTTTAACAATATATGAATTATCCCTTGTTCACGCTTTATAATTGATTTTGTTGATGCTCTTTTCCGATTTATTTTCCAATAAAGTAAAACTCCATTCAAATCTAATTTGTTTTCAACCTAAGTGCTGAAATGCGCATATATGTTCGATGATGTGAGCATATATGATTAGATTTTGAGAAGACGGGTGATTCACTCAAGTATTCATATCATTTTATAATAGTTATGGGATTTTAAAGTTCTTTTTAAAAGAAAAAAAAAAAAAAAAAAAAGAAAAAAAAAAAAAAAAAAAAAACTTTTTAGAATACCAATGTAATCAAATAAAAGGAAAACTTTGAAATTAATTACCGAAAGAGTGCGTCTTTTGAAAAAGCTACTTTATTGGATGAGAATAAGTCTAATTTATGAGCATAGACCTATATTATAACTATGAAATAAGAATTATTGGTATTGAATTATTGCTACTCTTAAAATAATTGAGATGAACATAAATTTTGATTAGTACTAGATTAGTTATTGTTTTGGATCCTTACTCTTGCTCGGGTGGTAGACTCTCAGGAGTTTCAACACCCGGTCAGGGGTTTGAGTATCCATAGGTGGTGAAATCCACTCCTGTGTGAGTGTGTGGGTGTGTGTGTAAAAATAAAAAAATTAAAATTTTTTTATTTTTTAAAAAAGATTAGTTATTGATTTTTTGTTGATGAAGTTTTGTTTCGAATTTTCTTTCTTATTTCTATATTTTTATTGCATTGTTTATTCTTTTGAATATTTCTATCATTACTTGAGCAATTATGGCCGTCGAGGAATCTTTCCTAAATTCTTATTTTAATACATTTCTTCTTAAGTATATTTCTTTTCTTTAGATTAAACTCTGCCTTTAGCTGTTGCTACTTGTTCATGGCCACACATCGACCACGTTACTTTTATTTGTCAATTAGGATTTCGTAAAATAACGCTCAAGATAAGATCTTTCATTCACGACCTACTTTTCGTACAGTGACACGTGTCACTTTTTCATTGGCTGAGGACCGAAGAAAGAGGGTACAACAGATCCAACCCTTCAATTTGTAGATCTGAATTCGATCAATTGAACTATAAACAGAGATCTTCAAGATCATCCATCCAGCCTTATTTCATTATGGTGGAATCTAATGCTTAGATTTCACAGTATGGACGGTTCCGATCATTGGAAAACCCAGGTTGTGGGTCCCAGTGGACACTCGACACACGCTGGAACCAGATCCGCGACAGATGGAAAACGAACTCGGGTTGAAATTTCCTCGATAGCATCTCATTTGTTTTGGGGCGATTGACGGACTCACAGAAGAAGACAAAAACTGTTCCTTGTTGTTGACCCAACGCGGTAGCGTCCAAAAGCAAGAGGTGGGCCCCACCATATAGTAAAGCGATGGGCGGGGTGGATTACATAGAAAACGAGGGTGCATGAAAGCGACGTCCCGAACTCAGCCAGAGAAAAAAGAGTAGTAGGCAGGCTTCACGTACAATACAACTTGCATGTCAACTAATACAACTTTTTTTCTTTTCTATGATGTGTCACTTAGAGGGACAATCTGAACCGTCAAAATTGTGGGACCTACCATGAAGATCATCAGAAACAAAAATTGGAATAACCCACTTATGGTATGGTTCACAAAAATACACTGAGTCAGATCAGTTGATTTCAACGGTGTAGCCCACTTGAGGAATGGACCATATTTTTTTTCATATTAGGTGCTCTTCACGATGGTTTCCACCATTTTAACGGTTAGGATTCTATCCAGAAGCTACATGTCTACGGGAAAGAAATCGTTGTATGTAGAAGCTCAAAACAACGTTGTATGCGTCGAAGAGAGACGCGGAAAATCAGGTTACCGTGCGGGGCAGCATTCTACTGCATTTAGATAGGGTGGTGACTCTTTAGCATTACACAGTTGTATCGCAATCCAGACGGTTCAAATCTCTCATAATTTTAATCCAAACCATCCATATTCTAGCTATCAATTGAATTGTTAGGATTGCTTTATCGATATTTTTCTAGAGATATGCTCCATCCACGATATACCCCACAATTTCAGTGGTGTAGATCGCCGTATGTAATGAGGACAATGAATTACCACCATATTCAACGCGGTTGTGAACTACCATCTGAGCCTAACCCATGGACCGGGTTAGACTACGACGTGCGTTTGTCACAACTTAGGTGGAAAACATCAGCCGTACAAGTGGTACATATGTACAGATTGTCTGGATCCGTGGTCCATCATCTGTGGATCATCACATTCCGATGACCATATTGGTTGGACCATCTTAACCAACTTTGATTTCATTGATCTGGACATCTGGCTGTTTCGATCTTGGAGGGTTTGGATCTTCTGATCAATGAAATTTTTGGGTATGATCGATCAATAATCGATCCCCACGTTTTGGATGGTCCAGATGGATGTTCAAGGAATGTAGATGTATGGTCGAAGAGTTACCACAACTATAAGAGTTGTGGCAAAAGCACATTGTAATCAGTCTATAGCTCTATGGGTATGGTGGTTTGTGTGACGCACATGTGTAGCCACGATTGCATGATGACAAGAGATACGTCCAAATACAAAGCAAATGCGTGTCCATCGTTCTTTCCTTTTTTTTTTTTTTTTTTTTTTTTTTTTTCTTTTTCGTTTTTCCTATGATTATCGTGTCCATGACTAATGGATGGACTTCCATGATAAGGATGAAGATGGACCATTTATAAAATGATGATGACTTGTCCTCCTCACACGTGGCATCTATCCAGACCATCCAAATTGTGGGTCCCATTGTGGATGGAGTATGTCTCTAGAATCACGGTGATCAAGCCATATAATTAATGTAAATGGCTTAAGTGGTCTAAATTAGAAGGGAGGAATCAAATTATCTTTAGCATGCTCCATCCAGAGATCTACCAGTGATTTGGACGGTCTAGATTGTGGTACAGCTTTTCCATGTGTGTGTTTGAACAGTCACCACTACTTCTTATGTGTTTCAAAACCATCACAGGAGTCTGCACGTTATTTAATTTAGGTTCATGCACGAGGCACCAGCTCGAAAAAGGTTACCATTATGATCAATCCGGACCGTTTAATCTTCTGGCCACCTTTTGGATAAGCTGTAGACCAAAAAATCTTGCCAATTGGAGAATCAGAAGTATGATATCCATTAATTATTTTCCGACGGTCAAAATAATATAGGATCGGGATTGATTGGTTAAAAATAAGACCATCAATAAGGTGGTCCATGAATTGTTCGGTGGGGATTGAACTACAGATTTTCCTAATTTACAGTTTATTGGGATTGTACTAATTACTAAATGGCATCGGACGTGCACTTATCTGGAGCATTCAATTAAAAAATCGGATATGATCATGAGAGGAGGTGGACTGAGATCCCATCTCCACCGTATTGTAGTTCATGGATACGATGATCAATGTTTTTGGACCGTTCATTTGGTGGCCCCCATTAAAAATGGTCACCCTTTAAATAGATATTGTAGTTCAGTCTCTATTTTTCCACCATTCATTTCATGGCCTTTCATCTTAGAGAGCAGTGGGATGTAGTAGATCCACTATGGGCCCACACAAGATAAACAGTGTAGGACGGCTGGAAACATATGCAACGTGTATGGTGGAGAAAGGGCCACGCGGCATTCCAAAAACTAAACATCTTTTATTATAAAATAAAAATAAATATAAAAGTGTTAAAACTCAACGTCAACTTCAGGCAGATCATAAAACGGAAACGAATTGCGTCCAGCCCCGCTTGTACGTAATCAGTCCACGTAGAGGATCCGTGGGACCCACAGTGATGTATGGATTTTATCCACGCCGTTCATCCATTTTTAATGACCATTTTATGATAGTTAACTGAAAAATTAGAAGATTCAAAGCTCAAGTGAATCACGCAGTGTGGATTGAAGATCTACAGTTAAAAACTTATTTGGGGCAACAAAAGTTTTGGATCAAGCTGATTTCTTTTTCCCCTTCATCAATATCTATTTGAGATCATGAAAAGGTTATACATGGAAAATAAACATCAAGGTGGGTTCAAGATAGGTTTCAATGGTGGACGTCATTATTATTTCTTCTTCCTTTGGTGTGGTCTAAATCATCTTTGAATCTACCTCATGTTTTCTATAACGTACTAAAATAGTCATAAAAAATGGATGAACGGCGTGGATGAAACCTATACATCAAGGTGGGTCCCACAGATTCCCTGCCTGGACTGATTTCTGTCCAGGCGGGGGCGGACGCATTCCGCGTCCGAACATAACGGCCATTTTTGTCAACAGTTTGTTTTCCTAGGTTGAGGAGTATACTCCTTGTTTACCACCGTTTAACAGATAATAGCTACTATCTACCTGGCATCATTATGCAATCCAGACATCCAACAATGTAACTTTGTTTTAGATGGAGGATACCCTAAAAATCACAAAGGTTGGCCGATCTGCGCCATCGAATTACTGGATGGTTGGGAAGAAAATAATCACTGGTCGAAAAAAATAACCATATAGTTATCATTGTCAGATCTGTGTGATTTCATAGATTCGCTCCATCCGAAATAGGTCCAAGGAATTGGACGGTCTGGATTGGTGCAAACGCATATTATAAAAAAATTCAGGCAACTTGGAGATTTTCAATGTTCTGTACCAAACAAGCACGTTCTACTTTCCTGTGTGCTGGAAGCGGATTGCGTCCTGCACCTGCCTGGATGGACTTGGTCCAGGTAGGGGGTTTGTGGGGCCCATCGTAATTCAAAATTATTATTATTATTTTTTTAATCCACGGCGTCCATCATTTTTTCCAGATCATTTTAGACCATGGCCCAAAAATATCCCAGATCTAAAGCTCAAGTGCACCACGCCAAAGTAGGCAGCGGTGATAATGACACCTACCGTTGAAACCTTCCTATAGCCCATCATGATTTTTACTTTCCATCTAACCTATTCATAAGGTCAAATAGACCTGGATTAATGGAAAAACAAATATCAGATTTATCAAAACTTCTGAGGCTCCCAAGAATCTTTTAATGGTGAGCGTCCAATCCCCACTGTGTGGTCCACTTGAAGATTAAATATATCTAATTTTTTGTTCAACGCCATTAAAGGATCTGAAAAAATGGATGAACGGCGTGGATTAAAACTATGAATTATGGTGGACCCCCCAGAGCCCTCGTCTGGACCGAGTCTATCCAGGCGGGGGCAGGACGCAACAGGCTTTCCTGTGTGCTGCGAACATGTGGACTCTCAAGTGCACTTGCGGGTACACGTGCCACAGGCACTTGTTAAATTGTCACGTGTATCATGTCAGCCACACTTTATTGATGTCCTATTCCAGGGCGGCCCTCTCATTAGTGGTCCACCTGGAAAGTGGTCCGTCCTTTTTCGGCCAGGGCTTCTACAATGTGCGGCTGGCGGGACGAGAGGCTTAGATCTCACCACGTGGGCCAATCTTTTTTTTTTTTTTTGGTTTTTCTCCAAAAGCCGGATGGATGGTTATGATTGCCTTAAAAAAGTGATTCTTTATAATCATGAGACCTCAACAAATGGATGGATAGATTTATTTATTTTGACCGAACCTATTTTTGTAAACAATCCTGACCGTCCATATTAAAGCCTAATGTTCAGATGGTTACTACTATATGAGAGGAAGTTATCATAAATTGGCAATGTACCAGAACAGTGTGTGTCCCACCTGATAATCAGACCTCATTTTTATGCCATATGATTTTCAAATCTCATTGTACTGATGTCCTGCGCAAGTTGCCGTCCTTTCCACCGTTGGAATCAGTGGAAAACCGACAGCCAGAATCAACGTACAGGAGTAGACCAGCTGATGAACTGATCAACCTAAATTTAGAATATAGGGATCCTTTTTCATTGTGGATCCTATCGTTTTAATGGTATGGATGTTCTGCATGAGTGGCGTGTTTAAGGGGAGAGAAGGTACTGTATCACAAGTTGTGGTACAGTTGCGCGTACGTTATCAGTGTTCAGTTCTCCGTTAAAATGTCAAAGAGGGAAACCTTGGGTTATTAAAAGCACAGACAGTACCATATTTTGAATTCATATTTTTTCAGCCTTATGGTTATTATTTGGTTTTTTCTGAGATGACAATGCCATCTGCCAGCGGTCCTTCCGTACTGTGGTAGTTTTTAGTGGAAGTTGAAAGGGTGCCGTGAGCATGTGAGTGTGGGATTACAAGCTAAATGAGTAAGGGCACTCTTTAGCTGATCGAATCCGCTCACTTTAATCATAAAGTTGTAAACCCAAAATATAGTCATTTAATTAAAAAATTGAAATTGTCTGCGACCCACAACTTCTTTAATGTTATGAGTTAATTCTAAATTGTTTCCTCTTGTTTAGTCCATCTGTGATATTTTTGCCCTTAAACTTGGACAAATTGCACAAAATTAAAACTCCTTTCATGTGGACGGCTTGAATCTACTACAAGATAATTTAGTGGGACCCATACAAAATGTGGGATGGATCCAATAGGTAGATCTATTGCACGGAAATGTTATTTAGCATTTTCTTTTCTTTTTTTTTTTTTTTTTTTTTTTTCTTTTTGTTTTTCATGGGAGGGAACCATTTAGCCATTGAGACCGTTGCCACCTCCATGGGACCCACTCCAATGAGCTTCGAACGTCATTTTCTCCATTCTAGTGAGCTTATGAGAGTTTTTTTTTCTGAAGATTTACAAATGAGTATGAATTGTGGGAGTTTGTAAAATGGATGGATTTTAAAATTGAATAATGTTGTAATGGATGAATGTGATGAATGTTGTAGTGGAAGAATGTTGAAATGGATGAACGGTCATAATTGTCATAATTCCATGTGGGTCATAGATCCCACAAAACTATCATACTTCTCTCATTATATATATCCAATTTTGGTGATCTTATACTTGTTAGAAAAGGTAATTTAATGAAATTTTAAATGAATTTGGAATCAGCTCATTTGGATACCATTTGATTACTCAAAAGTGGGCCCAAAGTAACTTTAGTTTGCTGATACTTTGTAACAGCCCACGCCCACACTGTATGATATTATCCGCTTTGGGCACAACCCGCACGATTTTGTTCTTGGGAGACTCCCCCAAAAGGCCTCATACAGTATAAGGTGACAACTCCACATATAACCACCACAACTTCAGACGACACTTCCGATATGGGACAAAGTTTCACCTTCACTGTGTGCACAGTAGCCTGCCAGCACAGTAGCCTGTCAGCCACACATTAGCCTGTCAGCCACCTTGGGGCCCGCCCACATGTGACCACAGTGACGGGGCGTCACATACTTACTATGGATCACCGGTACTCAGTATGGATCATCGGTCCAATGAAAACAGTCATAACTCCCTCATTACAGGTCTAATTCAGATGATCTTTTACTTATTAGAAAGTTAATTTAATGATCTTTCAAATGGGTATGTAATCACCTCATTCGAACACCATTTGATTGCCAAAAATTTTGTCTAAAGTTGATCATGACATTTATCACCGAATGAGATATCTAAATAGGTAAAGTTTGGGCCCATTTTGGGCAATCAAATAGTGTCCAAATGAACTAATTCTTAATCCATTTGAAATTTCATCATATTAAATTTCCAATAAGTATAAAATTACATTAATCGGACATATAACAAGGGAGTTATAACCGTTTTTGTGGGATCTGCAATCTATAGTGAATATCGGTGAACTACAGTAATTTTGCGGCTACTTTTGAGAAATACAATAGTGTCTAAATGAGGTGATTATAAATTCATTTAAATTTTAATCAAATTACATTTCCAACATGTACAAGATCACCTAAATCGGGCATGTAACGATGGAGTTACGCCCATTTTCGTGGGACCGAAAATCTTCGAAAAAAAAAACTCAGAAGCTCACTAAAATGGAGAAAATGATACTGGATGCATGCCAAAAGCTCGTAAGAGTGGGTCTCACAGAGGAGGCAACTATCCTAATAGTCAAATGGTCCCCTCCCGTAAAAAAAAAAAACTAAAGAAGAAAGAGAAAGAAAATGCTAAGTGACCTTCGTGCAAGGGGCCTACCTATTGAACCCATCTCACATCTTGTGTGGGGCCCACTGGATCATCTTATAGAAATTTAATGGTGAGTGTTCAATCCCCACTGTGTGGTCCACTTGAGGATTAAATATATCTAAGTTTTTGTTCAATGCCATTAAAGGATCTGAAAAAATGGATGAACGGCGTGGATTAAAACTATGAATTATGGTGGACCCCCCAGAGCCTTCGTCTGGACCGAGTCTATCCAGGCGGGGGCAGGACGCAATAGGCTTTCCTGTGTGCTGCGAACATGTGGACTCTCAAGTGCACTTGCGGGTACACGTGCCACAGTCACTTGTTAAATTGTCACGTGTATCATGTCAGCCACACTTTATTGATGTCCTATTCCAGGGCGGCCCTCTCATTAGTGGTCCACCTGGAAAGTGGTCCGTCCTTTTTCGGCCAGGGCTTCTACAATGTGCGGCTGGCGGGACGAGAGGCTTAGATCTCACCACGTGGGCCAATCTTTTTTTTTTTTTTGGTTTTTCTCCAAAAGCCGGATGGATGGTTATGATTGCCTTAAAAAAGTGATTCTTTATAATCATGAGACCTCAACAAATGGATGGATAGATTTATTTATTTTGACCGAACCTATTTTTGTAAACAATCCTGACCGTCCATATTAAAGGCTAATGTTCAGATGGTTACTACTATATGAGTGGAAGTTATCATAAATTGGCAATGTACGAGAACAGTGTGTGTCCCACCTAATAATCAGACCTCATTTTTATGCCATATGATTTTCAAATCTCATTGTACTGATGTCCTGCGCAAGTTGCCGTCCTTTCCACCGTTGGAATCAGTGGAAAACCGACAGCCAGAATCAACGTACAGGAGTAGACCAGCTGATGAACTGATCAACCTAAATTTAGAATATAGGGATCCTTTTTCATTGTGGATCCTATCGTTTTAATGGTATGGATGTTCTGCATGAGTGGCGTGTTTAAGGGGAGAGAAGGTACTGTATCACAATTTGTGGTACAGTTGCGCGTACGTTATCATAATCAGTTCTCCGCTAAAATGTCAAAGAGGGAAACCTTGGGTTATTAAAAGCACAGACGGTACCATATTTTGAATTCATATTTTTTCAGCCTGATCGTTATTATTTGGTTTTTTCTGAGATGACAATGCCCTGTGCCAGCGGTCCTTCCGTACTGTGGTAGTTTTTAGTGGAAGTTGAAATGTTGCCGTGAGCATGTGAGTATGGGACTACAAGCTAAGTGAGTAAGGAGACTTTTTGCTGATCTAATCGGTTAACTTTAATCAGAAAGTTGTGAACCCAAAATATAGTTATTTAATTAAAAAAATTAAAATTGTCTGTGACCCACAATTTTTTTAATATTATGAGTTAATTCTGAATTGTTTCATCTCGTGTAGTCCATCTATGATATTTTGCCCTTAAACTTGGACAAATTGCACGAAATTAAAATTCCTTTCATGTGGACGGCATGGATATACTACAAGATAATTTAGTGAGACTCATACAAAATGTGAGATGGATCTAGTAGGTAGGTCTGTTGCATGGAAATGTTATTTAGCATTTGCTTTCTTTTTCTTTTTCTTTTTATCCACGGGAGGGAACCATTTAGCCATTGAGACCGTTGCCACCTCCATGGGACCCACTTCGATGAGCTTCGGATGTCATTTTCTCCATTCTAATGAGCTTACGAGAGTTTTTTTTTTTTTTTTTTTTTTTTTTTTTTTTTTTTTTTTGAAGATTTACAATGGGTATGAATGTAAGAGTTTGTAAAATGGATGGATTTTAAAATTGAATAATGTTGTAATGGATGAATGTGATGAATGCTGTAGTGGAAGAATGTTGAAATGGATGAACGGTCATAACTGTCATAACTCCATGTGGGTCATAGATCCCACAAAACTATCATACTTCTCTCATTATATATTCAATTTTGGTAATCTTATACTCGTTAGAAAAGGTAATTTAATGAAATTTTAAATGAATTTGGAATCAACTCATTTGGACACCACTTGATTACCCAAAAGTGGGCCCAAAGTAACTTTAGTTTGCTGATACTTTGTAACAGCCCACGCCCACACTGTATGATATTATCCGCTCTGGGCACAGCCCGCACGGTTTTGTTCTTGGGAGACTCTCCCAAAAGGCCTCATACAGTATAAGGTGGCAACTCCACATATAACCACCACAACTTTAGACGATACTTCCGATGTGAGACAAAGTTTCACCTTCACTGTGTGCACAGTAGCCTGTTAGCCACACATTAGCCTGTCAGCCACCTTGGGGCTAGCCCACGTGTGCCCGCCCACATGTGACCACAGTGACGGGGCGTCACATACTTACTATGGATCACCAGTACTCACTATGGATCATCGGTCCAATGCAAACGGTCATAACTCCCTCATTACAGGTCTAATTCAGATGATCTTTTACTTATTGGAAAGTTAATTTAATGATCTTTCAAATGGGTATGGAATCACCTCATTCGAACACCATTTGATTGCCTAAAATTTTGTCTAAAGTTTATCATGACATTTATCACCGAATGAGATATCTAAATAGGTAAAGTTTGGGCCCATTTTGGACAATCAAATAGTGTCCAAATGAACTAATTCTTAATCCATTTGAAATTTCATCAAATTAAATTTCCAATAAGTATAAAATTACATAAATCGAACATATAACAAGGGAGTTATGATGTTTTTGTGGGATTTGCAATCTATAGTGAGTATCGATGAACTACAATAACTTTGCGGCTACTTTTGAGAAATACAATAGTGTTTAAATGAGGTGATTATAAATTCATTTAAATTTTAATCAAATTACATTTCCAACATGTACAAGATCACCTAAATCAGGCATGTAACGATGGAGTTACGCCCATTTTCGTGGGACCGAAAATTCTTAAAAAAAAAAAAATCAGAAGCTCACTAGAATGGAGAAAATGATACTGGATGCATGTCGAAAACTCGTAAGAGTGGGTCTCACAGAGGAGGCAACTGTCCTAATAGTTAAATGGTCCCCTCCCGTAAAATAAAATAAAATAAAATAAAGAGAGAAAGAAAATGCTAAGTGACCTTCGTGCAAGAGACCTACCTATTGAACCCATCTCACATCTTGTGTGGGGCCCACTGGATCATCTTATAGAAATTCTAATTCATCCACATGAAATGGATTTTAATTTTATACCATTTGTTCAAGTTTGAAGTCAAAACTCATCACAGATGGACCACGATAGAGGAAACAAATTGGAATTAACTCATAATGTTAATACAATTGTGGCCACAAACAAGTCTATTTTTTTAAAATGACCCTATTGTGGATTTATACCTGTCAATTAAAGTGAATGGATTAGATCGGCCAAGGGGTGGCCTCCAATCATTGATTTAGTAGAGCCCATACCCCCATTCTCAAAAGGCCCTTTCGACTTCCAAGATAAGCTAACGCCGTGTGAGGGAAAAGTTAACAGGGGGGCATTTTTGTCTTCAAAAAGCTAAAAACTGACTAGAGGGCTAAACAAGATATGGATTTAGAATATGGTGTCAACGCCTTTATTACGTCATAATTAAGAGCTATTTTAATTAATAACTTGAAACCTTGGGAGATGGGTATTACCTCCACCTATTGCGAGCTCGGGACGAGTTAGGGCTCTAAGATGTCACCGTGATGTATGGATTTTATCTATATTGTCCATCCATTTTTCCATTTCATTTTAGGTTAAAGGCTTAAGTGGACCATACCAAAGGAAACAACCGTGATAATGACGCCCATCATTGAAACCTTCTTAGGGCCCACTGAGATGTTTATTTTTCATCCAACCTTTTCATAAGGTCATATGACATGGATGAAAGGAAACAAAAATATCATCTTGATCCAAAACTTTTGTGGCCTCCAAGAAGTTTTCAATTGTAGCTACCTCACGGTCCACTTATGTCACGCCCCAAACTCGAAAACAGGGCTCACAAAATTTTCGATCGCCGAATCTAGTGCCGACAGCCTCCGTAGCACCTCATTCTCGGCTCCTAGTGCCTATACGCCAATTTCCGATCCTGAGATCCTACAAGGAGGATTTTTTATATGAATTGTCTCGTAAGAAGCATAACCACAAGTATACCCAAATCACAAGAACAACATCATCACCACATATCCACTAATATAATTATTTGAGTACAATGCTAAAAGGAAAAATACATGCATATAATAAAATCTTCACAAAGCTCGACCGCACGCTCCTAGTCCTGCTTAGCTACAACTGCGTCCTAACGTCACCTGCACGCATCTATCATGCTAAGCTTATAGAAAGCTTAGAGGGTGGTGTAAGTGTGTGAGCAGTATATGTGTGCTCAGAATGTAATATCAGAGCAAATAGAAATACTGGTAAGTCCATAGAAATGTCATAAACCTTATCCAGGATATGCGATGCAAAGACATAATAAGCCAATATCATATACTAAGAAAGTAATGTAGGTCGGCTATGAAATGTGGAAACATAATGAGTCAAATATCATATACCGAGGATGCAATACAATATGCAATTCGAAAAAGTTACGAATACCATCATCCTCATCTAGGTCATATAAATGCAGAAACATAACAACCCAAAATGTCATATGTTGCGGATGTAATGCAATATGCGATATGTGGTGCGAATGAAATGACCAAGCTGCAGTGTGAACTCGGGATGGTAGTACGTGGTATCGCAGGCTATGGGTCTATCACCAAGGACTTCTATCCAAACCAGTCCCATATCTAAATTTGAATAGATAAACTCAATGTGGTAAACTCCTGACCTTAGGTTAGTCGCACGCCCCAACCGAAATCCTGGCTATTGCGAAGGTACACGTAACAAATAGTTGTGCACCACCATCCCAAGTGGATAGTGAATGAATGAATGAATGAGTATGCAAGTCCTGCTCAATAAGTCCACATATCAGTATCGTACATCTCCGGGATCATCACCGGGGTCTAGTACACTCTACATGCAATCGCCGCCCCCTGGACGCGTGACCATGCAAGTGGAAGAGACCTCACTATCTGTCTGGCCAGCAGTTAGCCAATACCTACCCGGCACGTCGATAGCGGACCCATTCACGAGCTGGTCAAACTTAGCATAGCTATGCTTACTACCCTCGGGCGGATAAGGCCACACCCCCTCCCAACCGATTACGACACAGTGGGAGACGCGGCCTCTTGGTATTCGGCACTCGAGCGCTCATGTATCCACTTAGTCTCGATGTTGGGACGTCTCCTGGCCTCAGAGGTTTAGGGACTTTCACCCATAGACATCCAAAGTGCCCAGATGCTCGAACCCAAACATTTTCGGTGTCCCATCTGGTCATCCATGACATGCCTGTGGAGGTCACAGCCCTGATATCACTAGGGCGTACAGTAATTACAATCACACAATGTAAGATGCATGAGTCATGTAATCTAATCATGCATCAATCCTGCTCATATTGTGCGTTCATGTGGGATAACTTTACATATCAGGGAGTCTCATAAACCATCTGTACTATGACATATGCAATGGTCAATCACATCTCGTAATAAACATGCAAATGATGCGTTTGGGCATGTATCATGATGCTATTCTGTCATATACTCATAATCGGTATCAATAACTGGCATCAACAATCGACTTCGACAATGTGGACATTTAACCAACATTGCCCCCAAGGAATAACCCACATAGAGCCTAACATATAGTGGACCCATGGCCTCACACAAGGGCCTAATATACAATACCATGGGCCTCACTCAAGAGCTTAATTAATACACGTCACGATAGGCCTCTCACATGGGCCTAATATATGTCACAATGGACTCCATCATCTGGCCCTCAAATGCACCACAATGGGCCTCATCACATAGGCCTCATATACATCATATTGAGCCTTAAACACGGGCTGAATACACATCACAATGAGCCTCATATATGGGCCGCATATACATCACATTAGGCCTCAACAATCGGCCTCGATATTTGGCCTCGATAATTGGAATTGGCCTCGATAATCGGCCTTGACAATCAGAATCGGCCTTGACAATCAGAATCGGTCTTGATAATCGACCTCGACAATCAAAATCAGCCTCGACAATTGAAATTGACCTCAATAATTGGCCTCGACAATTGGAATCGGCCTCGACAATCAGAATTGGCCTTGACAATCAGCCTTGATAATCGGCCTCAACAATCTGAATCGGTCTCGACAATCGGCCTCGATAATTGGAATCGACCTTGACAATCAAAATCAGCCTCGACAATCAGCCTTGACAATTGAAATTGGCCTCGGTAATCGGCCTCGACAATCAGAATTAGCCTCGATAATCAAAATCGGCCTTGATAATCGACCTCGACAATCAGAATCAGTAATATCAACCTCGATGCAAGGCAGGGTCCATAGATGGACGATCGATGATGGATCAAGCAATATCAATGGGGCCCAATAATTTGGGTTAACCCACTAGAGATGATGAGAATGGGCCTAACCAGGCCTAAGGGAAAGTCACAATGTGGACATTTAATCGTCACTACCCATCAATGTGGACGTTCAACCAACATTGCTCCCAAGGGCTGGCCCACATAGGGCCAACATATAGTGGGCCCACGGCCTCACACAAGGGTCTAATATACATCATCATGAGCTTCACTCAAGGGCCTAATATACATCATCATGGGCTTTGCTTATGGGCCGTAAATACTACAAGTTGGGCCTCATACAAGGGCCTTATATATCATGTCGGGCCTTATCAAATGGGCCCTAAGTACATCACATCGGGCCTCACCAAATGAGCCCCAAATATATCACATCAGGCCGAATCAAATGGGCCGTATCAAATGGGTTGAACCACTACATCATTCATCTATTATTAGAGATCATTTTAGAGTATTATTCAAAAAAATGAATCATATCAAAGGATCATCTGGACCATACCACTCATAACAGTGGTGATAATAATTTCCAGTGTTAAAATTTTGGAGGGCCCACCATGGCATTTATTTCCCATCTAGTCTGTTCATAAGGTCACAAAGACCTGAATAGTGATGAAAAAATAAATATCATATCGGTCCAAAACTTCTATAACCTAAGGGGTTTCCAATAGTGGGCGTTCAAACTCACTGTTTCTGCAGTGTGGTCCACTTGATACTAGATTTGTCTTATTTTTCTTCCCAAGCCTTAGGATTGGCTCACCAAATGGATGGACGGTTGGATGAACCATATCATCAAGGTGGGGTCCATGTACGTGGCCTACCTAAGATGATCTTGTCAAATGGATGGACGGTTTGGATTGAACACATCCATCAAGCAGTAGGTCCCACCGTCTAGCCATCTGGACGGTGCTGGGCAGATATAGAAGCATTAAAGGTGGGTCCCACGTGGGGCCCACCACATACATTTAATATATATGTCATATATATATTAATATAATATATTATAAAGATATTATAATAATATTATTGTTATTATTATATCATTCTTTTTTTTTCTTTTTTTTTTTTTCACGCCAGCGTCCAACAAGCTGGACGGCCTGGACATGGCATCGCCTAGTGGGGTCCACGGTTGGACGGTCTTGATAAAATCCCTACATCTCACATGGGTCCCACACACACGTGGCCCACCTGGTTTAGATCAAAGTGAAATTTGTTTTTTTCATTCCGTCCAGACCTGATAATAGGCTGGGCGGTGTAGATCCAACACATCCGTCAGGTGGGTCCCACGAAGGTGGACAACATGGATAAAATACATACTTCATGGTGGGCCACACACACACTCACCATTATCCATACAAGAGAGAGAGAGAGAGAGAGAGAGAGAGAGAGAGAGAGAGAGACGTGAAGGGGAGGAACCCCGCCACTATTAGGCCCTCCCTAAACAATGCATACATCAAGTGGGTCTCATAACAAGTGGGCCCTAAAATTAGAAATCAATGGTGGATCACCCACCTTTGGCCTCATTCTTTTAGCTCCTTGGCTTCGATCTTGATGAAGGATGATGAAGATTGGAAGGTTGAGATGGGAGATGAGTGGGGTAGAAAGTGGGCCACACTTGGCTTCTACTCTCCTTAGAAATTCATGGACGGTTGCTCTCTTGGGAGCTCGAGAGATTGCTAGAGAGAGAGAGAGAGAGAGAGAGAGAGAGAGAGAGAGAGAAGTGATGGGATGATAAGGGATGGGTGGAATGGGTATTGTAAGGAAGGGGATGGGAAAATATGGGTTTAGTTGAATTTTGGGTAAAAGAGGGATAGGTGGGGAGAGAGAGAGTTGACTTGTTAGGGGTGAGGTGGCATGGAGTATGGGTGATGTACTTGGTTGATTAATTGATTGATTGATGGGATAGGTTGTAGAGATTCTCTCTGAATTCGCATGCACAGTGTTTTCCTCGAAATGAACACACGCCCACATCTCCTGGCCTGGGTATCACATCGGCGTGCGAGACGCGGCGTTGGAACCGCGGTGATGACACAGTCGTTAAGGTATAAGTTTCGAGTTGATCCGACTCTGATATACAGGACGCGACTTAGGTTCGCGCGCAAACGTCGGATACAGGTCGCGATTTGTTAGAATTCGACCGGGAGGACTGCGGAAGCCTACGGAACGATACGGTCTAAGATACGGGCCTTACAACTTGAGCCTTGGATTTTCCTAGCTTTTTTATCATATAACCTAAAACTTTATAAAAAATGGATGGACGGTACGGATAAAACCCATACATTAAGGTGGACCCTCAGAGCCCCAGCTTGTCCAAAGCTTGGAATTAGTGAGGCTAGTACCTAAGCTGTGTTTGAAAGAATGCACTTTAATCCTGTATAAGAGGATTCTGGTAAAGCAAACTCTTTATAGAACACGTGGCATTGTGACATATAATCAGGACCATCCTTCTAATTTAACTTTATTGTGGATCAAATGGATGAGAAAATGTCATATATCTAATGGCCCTATGCATCTTAACAGTGCCCTTCAAAGCAATAGCAAAAAAACAAAAAATGATTGATGGTTAATATAACAATATGATAAAGTGAAGGGAAAAAAGGATGACCATTATCATCAAATAAGTTCTCTTTTTGAAACACAGGTTGCCCGAGATAGTTCCCACTAAATAGACGGCTAGGATTGATAAATTACCCTACCACATATAATGGAAAGGTGTGGATCTCACCTTCTCCCATAGTCTCCCTGGGTTCTTATTTCATTAACCAATAGGAAATCACAATAAAAATAATAATAATAAACAAAATAACAAATGCGGATTGTAAAGGGAGGAGCTCACCATGCCAAAATGTGGTGTGGATACTCGATGGGGCTATCATGATGTAAAGGAATGAATATTTCAGCAAGTGCAAAGTAAGGGATATAACAAATTGTGTTCACAATACTATAAATTCACAGATCTAAAAATTCAATGAGAAGATTTGCACTTCTAAGTACTAAGCAATTCTCTAAAATAAATATTGATATGCCATATAAGAAGGATCTAAAGAGGATAAGAATAGAAGGGTAAAGAGTATAGGACTAGATGATTGGCTTTAAAAATGTATGTGTACCTTCTGGACTGTATAATGTTCGAAATTTATAGAACCTATATGAAATTACGTAGATTGTCTACCAAGGCGCATGAGAAAGCTTGGCAGAGCGTAGAATTAAAGTTAAGTCCTAAAGGGGGTAATTACGACCACTTTAAAATTCTTTGCCTAATTTTCTAATTCACCAATTAAAACTAATAAGAAGGGTCACCAAAGCACATAAATTTACATATTTCTTACTTTCTTGATGCTCCAAGTCTTATGCACGTGATTGAGAAATAGGTGCACAAATCAATGCATTAATAATCCCCCTTAAACAATTATGTGACAAAAAAGCTAATATAAACGTTATCACGGTCCATACCGATGATAAGACAGAACAACTAAAAATATTACATGTCAATTATAAAATATTTATAGCTCGATTACACAAAGACATGTAAACTTGCATTACTCCCTTTCAAATACTCTGCCTATGTCCATCAATTGCCTGCAACAACAAACAAAACCTACAAAATGGAATTCGACTTGCTTTGGTGGGACTTGATCTTTTTCCTACTTTTGTCAATATTTAAAAAAGAAACAATTCCATAAATATAACAATTAAGCACATAGAATGAAAAGCTCTATAAATCATGGATTTACCTATAAGTACATACTAAAAGGGTAATATGGTGCATATAACATTAAAAATATGGAGCATGCTTATTATGGTCATTTAAAGAGATATACCATTTGAAATATCAATGACCAATGATAGTCTAGCAATAAACATATAATACTTAAAGTTAAATAACTTTAAAGCTAAATTATCAAAAAGAAAATGTGGCTATAATCTTAAAATTTATCTATAAAGCATAAAATGAGGCTATAATCCTAAGATTTACCTATATGTTCAAACTTAAAAAGTCTAAATTGTTCAGATTTATCTAAAAGCCCATAGGGACCTTCTAAGGTCACCTATCGAGGGTGTTATGGTCTCCAAGTCTCTAGGGAGGGAGATTGTGGTGGAGGCCATTATAACACTAAGTGTCCAAGGTCTTCATCACTAGAGGAGTCTCCGAAATCTGATTCAGATGCTTCCATATCATCCCATGTTGTTGTATTCGAAGGCAACATGTCCATAACCATCACAATTATGACATTGAATATTTCTAATCTTTTTGAAGGATTTACATATGTGCTTCTTAGCCATTTTTTCATGCTTCTAACAACTCTTTTCTATATTAAACATGAGGAATTTCTTAAATTTTCAAGCATTCATTTATTTTAATTTATCAAACACATGCATAAAAAGAATTGTGCTCAAATGAAAACCACAAACACAAGCATATATAGTGGTTCGGTTTCCTACTCTGCTCTTATTGGACGCACTCTCCTCGAGTATAATGGTATTCACTATATTAGAAGTTTTCAATAGATTCACCCATAACCTTTACAATAGTTTCTCTTAGGCTAATCAAACCTACACATACACTCCCATGTTAAAAGAACACATTTCTACCTGTGTCGATGGCTCCCCACGAGAGACTTTAGTTGATTTTTTATCAGCTAACCAATAACCACTAGCGGTCCTAATCCAAAGCCCTATGTACACTCCCATCGAAGGCTCCCTAAGCAAACTAACAAGTATATACCTGTGTCCGGTGAATTCGACCCTACACAAGAGTCAGGTCCTACACAAAAGCTTATTCAATTTTGGGTTACAAACCTCTACACGCAATTCTACACAAGGAAAGAGTATGAATGGACTATAGAATTGACAACTTACTTGTTGGATTGAGACCCTTTATAGTGCTTGCTTGAAATGCTTAATCGATGCTCTCCCTTGCTTCAATCAGCTTCTTAATTACTCCTTTGATCATTGATGTTAATGATTCAGCTTGTACAATCAACCGCCTTACACATAATGCCTGATGAGGTAAGAAATGTGGTGGGAGAATGGTGGAATTTCCTACAATTAATGGATAGTTGATTTCCAAAGGGGATTCATTTATATGGGTCTTTTAGAGGATATAGACAAGGGTATACCAATAAGCTTAGTGTATAATCTCTATAACAAGGTAGAGATCAAGTGCATCTTCATAATGGATGTTGGAATACTAATTAGAGTGGTAATCTCAAGGAAGATGACTTGAATCTCATGCGTTTAGAGTCATAGGATGAGGGATATGAGTGATGATCACATAAGCTTTAATTGCACTAAAAACTCATACTTTTGCCTATGAATCGAATGTCCATTTTATGGAAAAAAGTTTCCAATGGCTAGTTAACAGCTCTATCGATAGGATTGAAATGCTCTTCAATGGGATCTAAGGTCCTTTGATAAGATCGAACTGTACTTCGATCCCATCGAGAAAATTCAGGATTTTTTTTGTTGGGTTGTTGAATTATTTCTTTGATCTCATTGAGCTTGTCTTTAATTCTATTGAGACCCATCAACAGGCTGTCGATGGGAAAGAGGACCACTTGAAAACTATTATTTTGAGATATGTATTTTACAGTGGCTATGCACCTCTTTTAGCCAATCTTATCGTTTTCAATATGGATCCTAAGGCTAAGGGATGATTGATCAAGGTTTACCTATTAAGGTTAGGATCATCTAAAGGCTGGGTTGTTTTGGATCTAAGGTTAGGGTCACCAAGGCACCTTAATTTACATGGTCTTCACTTCCTTAATACTACAAGTCTTCATGTGTCTTCTGTCTTCAGCTTCAAAGGGCTCAATCAACTCATTAACACACAAATGAACATGATTGACAAATAGGTACACAAATCAGTGTGCACTAATACTATAGGTATGACGTCTTTTCAAGACAAATGCAATTATTTAAAAGTATAAAATTGTTACCACATATGACCCAGATTCTAGTCAACATTGTAGTTAAACCTTAGGCATTAGTGGCGTCATACCTCAAACTAGACCCTGGTTCACTCCTAATTGCATCAAGCCTTAAATGGGTTTTAACCTCATGTCCTTTAGTTAAACCTTGGTTCACTTTGTGATGCACCATGACTCCAATAAATCCGACCATGTGCCAAAATAGACTAGGCTCATTTGGTTTCTTGTGATAATTTGCACGTGCAAAGTGTTAAGTTTGCCTAATTAAGTGCCCAAGCAACCCACACTTGTAGAAATTTGAACCTTAGTTCTAGTAACAAAAATCATTCCTCTTACTATTAAACAAATTATATTAGAAAACTAAAATAATTTTATTTAAATTAACACCAGGCTAAATCACGTATAAATTCATTGTCCTTAAAGCTTAATTCGCCCCCTTCTCAATTGTTGATGGGTTACAGGCGAATTACTTCTAGGATAAGATAAGTCTTTTCTATAAAATTCTACGTTCTGCAATTACGAAGGGATCTTCTCAGGAACTCGATTAATGCAGCTGATTGTCTGACAGATTTAATGAAAGGTTGAACTCAGTGACTCAAACAATGTTTGAGCTACTCAACAATTTTCTTTTAAAAAAATGTTTGGAGAGATCAGATTGAATTCTGATGGGATCTGTTAGACTTAGATGATTTTGGACCATGATGGTCCAGTTTATATAGAATTTGAGGAGTGGACCGTTGTTAGGTGGTCATCAATGGTTTAGAATGTTTATAAAATGTTTTTGACCATTGATACTAATTTCCGAGTGTTTCAGATCATTAGATCAACGATCCGATCGTTAGATCATTAAGGCCTATCCGTTTTCAGACCGTTTTGGCTATTAAGGATACTAGTCATTCTTAAAATGGTCGACGATTTTGGATCCATTGATCCGACCGTTTCCAGCAACCTTCCATATATATTTACTTTTTAAAATTAAACTTTTTCTTGTTTAAATTTATTTTATATAAAAAAAATATAACATTTTAATAAAGCCAACTCTCCGTACCATTATGACATATCAATCAAGTCAGTCTTTCTAATTTAAATTTATTATAGATGGAATGGATGAGAAAATGACAAATATCTAATGGACCTATGCATTTTTTTAGTGCCCTTCAAAGCAAGGGCATAAAACAAAAATAATTGATGGTTAATATAACAGTCGGATAAAGTGAGAAAAAAATATGGCCACTGTCATAAGATATGTTCTCTTTTTGAAACACTGACTACCCAAGATGGTTCCCACTAAATAAACAACTACAATTGATAAGTTACCCCGCCACTTACACTATAAAGGTATGGGTCTCACCTTCTCCAATGGTCTCCCTAGGTTCTTATTTTTCAACCAAGAAATCATAAAATAAATAAATAAATAAATAAAATAAAATAAATAGATAATAGACGTGGAGTGAGGAGCTCACCACCTCATAACTTAGTGTGGATACTCTGTGAAAGTGCCCTTGTTTGTCAATAAACATGAATGTTGAGTCAGTCAGTTCAAGTGAACTCTTAGAAGAAGATATCAAGACCAAGCTTCAACAAATGATGAAGGCCACGTTTAAGATCAAACCTGTCAGTCGTAGCCTCATCATCCAAACAACTAACCCTAGCAGGTATATGACCCCACATAATCCCAACTTACCCTTAAAATGAATTAAAACATCCTCTGATAGAGTTAGTATATATAGCATCAAGAGTATAAAGGGAAGAAAGAAACAAAACCTGAAAAATCATAAGTCTTGGTCGAGTGCATCAAACTACAATCGATGGAGTCTTCGATCCATCGAACATCACACGATAGCATCAAACGATTCTATCCAGCAATAAAATGAAAGATATGTTGTAGATCTCGATAGCATCGACTGCCATTTTATATCATCGAAGTCCATTCTTCGATAACATCGAATGACGCTCGATTACTTGGACCTTGAAATTTTTCCAAAGAAACAGAAAAATACTTTAAGTGCTCCTCGATGTTATCGAGAGTAAGTTGTCGATAACATCAAAGTCTATTCGATAGAATCGAAACTTACTCAGTTTTGTCTAACAAGTTTTTCAAAGAAAAATTTTTTCTTCAAGTACATCGAAGACCATTCGATATCATCAAAATTCAAACTTTGATGAATCGAAGGGTTCTTCGATTACATCGAACATAAGAAAAAATTGTCCAGCAACCTCGTGTATTTTATTAAAGAAGATCTTGATGGATCGAGAGTCCCTCGATAAATCGAAGTGCATGTCGATATCATCGAAGGATGCTCGATGAATGATAATCAAATTTTTCTGCACCCAAATATAAATCTCGTGTAGGAAGTTGATGCAATCGAAGATGGTTCGATGAAATCGAAATTCAAATTTTGATAACATCAAACACCTTTGATAGCATCGACAAGTTCAAAATTCTGCACATTTTTTGACCGTTGGGATCTTGTCTATAAATATACAAGTATTATTCTAGTTATAATGAGTTAGAATCCAAGAGAGTTTGAGCTAGTTATTCCAAGATCTATCTATCCTCTTACTCACTCTCTCCTTCCCATTAGAGTTCATCATTTAATCCCTTGCTTGAGCATCAACTCATATCATACATACTTGGATTGAATTATGAACTCTAGCATTCATGAAGTCTCCAACTAATCATACTATCTTTAGAACTTTTAAATACCTAGCTCATGGGAACCTTTTTTATTGATTTAAATTTCATCATTTAAATAGAGAAGATAAAAAACCCTAAACCTCATAACTTCAGAGACTTCGCGAAAGCATCATCAGTAGGTTGCGGTTCAAGGGAGTTGAAGTTTCTTCGTCATCATCGAAGATCTTAACACCGTGCAAGAACGGACTCACCAACTTACTCTTTAAGTACTTATAGTCTAAAGTGTCTGAAGCTCTCTCCTTGTGTAGGATTGAGATTCAAAGTTTGAGTGTCAAACTCGCCAAATCCTATTTGTAGGCCTCCGACAGGAGAATATGTTTGTGTCCTTGTGTAGGACAGTTAGCCTTGTGTAGGTTGTGCCTTGTGTAGGCTCGTGTTGCCTTGTGTAGGCTTAGGTTGCCTTGTGTATGCTCCTTGTGTTGTGTCCTTAGGTAAGACCTGTTGCCTTGTATAGGCATCTAAGAACCTTGTGTAGGTATCCTAGTTTAACCTTGTGTAGGTTGTGAAGGTTCATGGTTAACCTGATTTAAAACCATTGGATAGTAAAATCTGATACACTCTAGGAGAGTGCATTAGCCGGGAGTGGAGTAGGCAAGTAGCTGAACCACTATACATGATTGTGTTTGGGATTATTTTGAGTACATTTACCTAATTATGCTTATGTTTGTCATATGGTCACATTGATGCATGCTTTAGTTTATGTACAAGTATTGTTAGAAGTTACATCCCATACATAATACACACTATCCTTATAAGTTTTGATTTTACATATGAATCTTGTATAAGCCTATATGAATTGGACCCTCTACTGGCTTGGAAGCCATAGGGTTACTTTGCCTTACTTCCCTGTTTGTAAAAGTCAGGCATACGTTGTTATTAATAGATAACAAATTTTGAAAAAGTCCTATCCACCCCCCTCTAAGACAATTAGTCATACTTCATACTTCAGTACTAGCGGTTATACCACAATTTCACTCTGTGGGGCCAACATGATGTATGTGTTTTATCCACATTGTCCATCCATTTTTTCAGGTTTAGAGCATATCTAAAGCTCAAGTGGACCACACCGCACCATAGAAAATAGTAGGGATAATGACATGCACTGATGAAACTTTTATAGGGCCCATAGTGATATTTATCTATCACCTAACCTGTTCATAAGGTCATAAAAGCCTAGATGAAGGGAAAACACAAATATCAGCTTGATCCAAAACTTTAGTGGCCCCAAGAACTTTTCAACAATAGGCATTTAATTCCCATTGTTTCCTTTGGTGTGGTCCACTTGAGAATTGGAAGTGATTCACTTTTAAGCTCATACCCTAAAATAAGTTGGAAAAATAGATGAATGATGTAGATAAAAGACATAGATCAAGGTGGGCCCTTAGAGAATTCACACCATGTTATCTTGTGGTGAGCTCCTCACTACAAAATCCTCCTCTTTTGTATCTATGTGGCACACATGATAAGATCCAAACTGTTGGCTTCATTAACTCCAACATTAATCTTCATACCACTTTCATCTAATTCTAAGAATATCTTCATATTAGTTTTTTTAAAGAGAAAATAAAATAAAAATCTTTAGTTTTAAGAATTTGTGGCAAAAATATTTGTGTCAGGTGCCGCATCTTTGAGAGACATATGACAACCCTATATCTGGAAAGAATCTATATGTAACCATCACATCTCATTTATTAGCTTTCTCTGTTGACAAGTAGGGTGTGAACCGCGAACCATCCATTGAGACCGTTGATATGGTGGGCCTTACAATGGATGGCCCATCCATTAAAAGTTTCCTAACATTGGAAAAGTTTGGCCTTTCAATATGCACCAAGAATCTAGCTAAGAAAGAAAATTAGGTAATGACAGGCATTCGATCAGGAAAAGGTTAAACGTTGTGAGACACTGATTGGTAATCGATTTCCTTACTGGTAGAGGCTTTGAGGGTGACCATGATGTATGGGTTTTATCCACACCGTTCATCCATTTTTCCATATCATTTTAGGGTCTAAACCCAAAAATAAGTAGATTCAAGGCTTAGCTAGACTACACAATGGGGATAAACTCCTACCATTGAAAACTTCTTGGGCCACAGAAGTTTTAGATTAAGATGATATTTGTATTTTCCTTTCATCGAGGTCTATGTAGCCTTATGAATAGGTTGGATGACAATTAACCATGATAGTGGGCCCTGGGAAAGTTTCAACGATGGGTTTTATTATCATTGTTGTTTCCTGTGGTGTGGTCCACTTGAGTCTTGTATCTGCCTCATTGTTGAGTTATACCCTAAAATGATAAGAAAATATGGATGGACAATTCCCATACATCACGGTGGCCCCTTAAGCCCTTGCCCGTGCCAAGCTAGGAAGGAGCAGTATCTACCCAATTGTGTCCAACGTTGTGTGGTTCCGATCATATATATTGTACCCTATTTCTGACCATTCCGAGAAAAGCCAATAGGAAGCGACATGTGGCATTAGATAAGAGATAAAAAGTATATGAAAAGATTTCCTGAGATAGAACTGTCATATATCTAATGTTGTATGTCATAGGTGACTAATAAAGTAGCGCAACAAAGACATTCAGAAGCGGAATGCAGTCAAAGAGCAAACCATAACCAAGAGAAATAGTGCTTGGCTGAGTGAAGGATCTAGTCGGGGATACATCAATTGTCATAACCGTTTAATAAAGAGGAAGAGCATTTGAAGAATAACAAGAGAAGAAATCTAAAAATAGTAAAAAGATTAGCAGAGAAAAAAGAAGAACAACAAATCCAACAAAAAATCAAATCAATCCATTTATCTTAGCTTAGCTTATCTTAGGAGTAGTGATAATTCATTAAAAGTAATTTATTAGTTGTAATCCAAGTTTATGCTCATACACTAAACTTAATCCTTATCCAATTTCAATAATTCTTTTAAGAGACGCATTCTTGCATTCACTCATAGTAATCGATTGTGAGTTTTTCCTTTTGTTTGATTGCACTAGTTTACTATAAAAGTCCTTTTTGGTGAAAGGAAAGATGCAAACCATCTTTGAAGGAAGAACCCCACCCTCTAATTATTTCCCGATCATTACAAAAATTCTGCAAGTGGCTGAGTAGGCGACCGATCTCCTCAGATTTGGTTATATACTGTCAAGTTTGATGTATCTGTCTACTTTGGCGCTTAGGGTCAAAGTTTTTCGGTTTGAATCGAGCCATTATATCAATTCTGTCATGCCCGCACATGCCACACATGACAGAAAACAAGTCGAGTGCTAAAAAAATTTAACATACCTAGTGAGACTCAAACAACTACTTGGTTGTCATAAATATTTATTTTGCACTGGCCATGAAAAATGAACAATTTTTGGAACATCTATTGGGACATTGATTATACTTATCGGTCCAAAAGTTATATGGAATCATGAGTCGAAGAGGTGATTGAAACATTTTTGTAGCTACTAATGTTGCAGCTAATGAACCTCTTACCCTAGATGAAGAGTTACAGGTTCAGTGGATACCCAAGCAAGTGAGTCCACCACCCCATCTAATGCATGCTCTTCCAAATCTAGATAGAGTATTGATATCTCGGGTTGAACCGCTTGAGATTATGTCAGCTGGAATGGTTGATATGCAAAGGAGAATTCAACACATTGTAAATTATTACGTTTTCAGACTAAACAGTCACGAGTTCAGACTGAAGCTTTTAATAGATGGATGGGTAGCCATGCTAAGAGCATAAACTGGTCGATGGCTATGTTTATCAAAGGGGCACCTGTTGTACCTCAACAGTAGGTTAAAGCTAGTTCAGTTGGAAATTTGACGTTAATACGTCCGGTACAATTAGTACCATAGGCACCCCTCTATAACGAAATATATATCATGCCCATATTCCAGTTCAGGACGTACGAAATTCACCCCCACCTGTGGATTTCATACAGCTTGAATGTGAGAATAGGAATTTTATCCTTAAATCTAAAAATCAAGGGATACCTAGGGGGCAGCCTTTGCCTAGAAACCAACCTTATAATGAGTAGTACACGGTTGGTCTGGAGCCATCTCTAATGGCTGGGAAACAACATTAGGACCGTAATCAAATTGTATAGCTGATTAATGAGGTAACATGCTAGGTTCTTGGCCAAACTACTACTCCAATGTATCATTAGCCTTATCCTGATCAGGTCGATAGGCAATATCCATTGTTGAGAAATTATTGGCTTGTTGTTACATTATTTACAAGTGATACTGGTCAATCAACCATAAAACATATAGGTCGCTTTACTATATAGTGTAGGGAATTGGTGAATAATAATTATTATAATTATAATTATTCAGCAAGTCACTAACTGGGATAACCTTTACTTGGTATTTTAATTTGTTACCAAATTCGATCCAAACGTGGAAAGAAATGGAAGAAAAGTTTCATGCATAGTTCTTTTATAAGGACAAAAAAATTTATATGGCCGATCTTACATGATTTCTGTAATTATCAAGAGAATCGGTTGAAAATTATATCGCTTGATTAAAAAAAGTAAAAAGTTGATGCTAGGTAGTCACGACTGATGCAAAATTTGTTCAATTAGCCCAAAATGATCTAGAGTTTAAACTTTGAAAAAATTTTATCGGAACAAAATTCATAGATCTTTATGATCTAACTAAAAAGGTTCTCGATATCAAGCTCTCCTATAAGAGGCGACATGGTAAAAGAATTTGTCAGCAAGAACATACTACTATAATTCTAACTATAACATCGCAATGACCAAAGTAATAGCTAAACAACCGTTTATCTCTTTGGCCTTGGTTAAAACAGAGGCGACTGACCCTCTACTCAGAAAGTTTCATGGATATATACCTTTGATATTACTTAGGCTGATAAAATCTTTAATATCATGTTGGTCAGAAAATTTATCAAAGTTCCAATCAATCATAAGATACTGACACCCAAAGAGTTAAATAAAATCAGTTATTGCAAATTGCATGGAACTCAATCTCATTCCACAAACAAGTGTATTGTTTTCAGGAATGTTATCCAAGACAACCTCAACCAATTATTGTTGAAGTGCCCAAAAAAAGAGAAAGATGTGATGTTGATCGATACTGATATATTCTCATGCAATATGGAAATCAACATGGCCACAATTAATCCTTGGATGTTGGTTCGACCAAGACAAAAAATCGACCTTATATCTCAAAAGGACCAAGCGGAGGAACAAGATATTGGTAAGAAGACTATGTATATAGTGAAGAAGACCATAGCATATCTAAAGGTGGTAGACTCCACTTGCCAAAGGCCACATCTGTGTGAGCAATATGCAAGGCTGATTCGGCAAAATATGCAATTTTATCAACAAAATTACTAAGAAGAACCATCAGTCAATCAAAATATTGAAAAGGGTAACTCTTTTACTAACAAAGGGTTAAGTACATTATTAATCGTCATAGGTCGACTCCTTGACAATGGATGATTAAACATCGACCTACTCGAGATGGAGTTTGGAAAAAGTTGAGTCATCCAAAGTTTCTAATTATACCAGAAGAGATGACACGTACTAAAAAATGACGTTGGAAAAGATAGTAGGAAGCTAAACGAAGACAGTTGCTGCTATAAGAGGTGAACCTCAAATGAAGGCTATGTAAATGCAGTTAAGGCTGACAATTTCAAAACTAAAAGAAGAAGAACAAATGGTAAATATGGTTGAATTACATGTGGAAGTTAAGTCAGCCAAGAATGGTCGGAATTTCGAAATGGAAGGGATGGACATTGAAAGATCGATCGAATACTTTAACAATGATTTTTTTTTTTTTTTTTTGGGATGACCTTTTAATTGAGGAATTTCCTGCAAAAATAAAGTCCTTAAAACAAACCTCATCCAAACTGAATGAGGATATTAGCCCAGAAGCATTGAAGGAGACTGACAAGCAAAGGAATTCGGACACACCTAGGGGTAATGTCCAAATTTGGTAATTTAATTTGTGCTATTTCCACAAATCATATTGGATTGCAATATGGTACTTATCCTATAATTGAGTTTCCAAGCTAAACCGTCACAACCAAATAAGATGAAAGAGAGGATACTAAATATGTGTTAACCATTTCGATCGAAGTAGGGTCACTTTTAAAAATATAGTAATTAAAAGGCCGATCCTTAGCATGACTCAACATCTGAAACATCTGTACATTTTTTATATTTGGAAGGATGTCCAGTTACGAGGGTCTTGGTTGATAATGGCATAGCTGTAAATATACTTCCGACCATGATGATGGCTAAACTAGGAAATACTCAAGATTATTTGATATTGACCGAAGTCATCATCAGTAATTTTGCTAGAGGGGTGGCACAAACACATGGTGTTTTGCCTATCGAATTAATGGTGGGGACCAAGAAAATCTAACCAATTTCTTGTGGTTAATTCCTCCTCAAAATACAACGATTTGCTTAGAAGGGACCAAATTCATTCTTTTCATACATTCTATTATCATTACATTAATTTATGATTTTCTAGAATCAAGACAATTTAAAATTGATTTTGGCCGACAATAAACCATTCTTAGCCAACATGGAAGAAGCTTATTTCTATGAGGACGAGATCAGAACTATATGTTTTATAAGATGAGATAAAAATGGCAGACCAACTAGGATAAACACTAGAATCAACTCAGTTAACATTGTCTATGATATTGCCACCATGATACAATGGGATAATGAGTTATTGAAGTCTATAATTCCCTTCCATGCAACTATAATTTGTACCATATAATAAATTCTATGATGACTTAGAAATTGGTCAAAGTCCAATTCACTGTCAGATTAAGGCATCTTGAGGAGAGCTTGCAAAGATATGATAATAGATGCTTTGTTAATATGACTGAAATGGCAGTACTGACTGATTAAATAGTCGAAGACGGTATTAATATAAATGATTTAAAGAAAGCTCTAGGAAAATTAGATGATTCTTAAGATCAAGTCCAAGATCCTTTAATTGAAGTAAATTTGGGAACAGAGCAACATCCCAAATCTACTTTCATCAGTAGACTATTAGACTCATGGATTCAGGTCGAACTTATTCAATTACTTAGACAGCTCATTGATTACTTTGCATAGAATTATCATGAGTTACTTAGACTAGATCGAAACCCGATCGAACACAAATTATCTATAAAGGATGACTATCAACTGTATAAATAGTCACCTATTCAGATGGCATCCAAAGTTAACCAAAAGATAAATGAAGAGATTGAACGACTTTTGAAAGCAGAGTTCATCAAACCCATCAAGTATGTTGAATGAATTTTAAATGTATTACTGGTTATTTAAAAAATGGTAAACTTAGAGTTTGCATTGATTTCAGAAATTTAAATCATGCCACACTACAAGATGAGTATCATACGCCCATGGTCGATCAACTGATCAATCAAGTTGCGGGATATCAAATGGTTTCTTTTATGGATTGCTATTTAGAATATAACTAAATTAACATTACAATCGAGGATGTCCAAAGACAACTTTTAGATGTCCTAAACCTTTGATAACTTTTTATTGGGTCGTAACTCCATTTGGACTTAAAACTGCAAGAGGTACTTATCAGAGAGGTATGAATGCCATTTTCCATGACATGATTAGTCATTTCATAAAAATTTATATTGATAAAATGGTGGTTAAATCAGCTGATACAGTTGAGCATTTCACTCATTTATGAAAATCATTCGATAATATGAGAGTTCATAAGCTAAAAATGAATCCTCTTAAATATGCTTTTAGTGTATCAGTCAGAAACAACTTTTTAGGAATTATTGTATATCAACGAGGGATCGAAATCGATCAGCACAAGGCTCGAATAATAATAGAAACTCGACCGCTAAGAAACAAAACTGAGCTCCAAAGGTTTCTCGACAAAGTCAATTTTATATGTCACTTTATTTCTAATTATACATGAAGAACTAATGTGTTTTCTTTATTATTGAAGCTATAAAAAAAAAAAAAAAAAAAAGGAGACGAGTTCAGGTGAAAAGAGAACATCAGTTGGCTTTTAACAAAATTAAAGATTATTTAACAAAGCCATCAGTATTGATGCCACCAATCAAAAGTCGACCACTCAAGTTGTATGTCGTAACTTTTACAAAATCAGTTGATACCCTATTAGCACAAGATGATGATGATCAAAGGGAATGAGAGGTATATTATCTTAGCCGAACATTTTCAAATACCGAGAGATGGTATTCTGTTATTTATAAAAAATTTATAATAAAAAAAAAACTCTGTCTATCATTGTACTTTGCGGCCACAAAATTGCGTAATTACCTATTGGTTAAGTCAATAAATGTAATTTCAATAACCAATTTAGTTAAATATACGTTGACTTGGCCTATTTTAAATGGCCGAGTTGGTAAATGGGTTCTAGTTTTGTCTGAGTTTGATCTCACATTGTGCCACAAAGGGTGCATGGTAAAAGGGCAGGCCATAGCAAATTTCTTAATCGATCACCCTCCGGACTTCCTCCAAAAATATTGGGCATATATATGATATACAATTACCTTAAAAATTGATATTTAACGGTTCAAGGACTAATAAAGGATCAGGAGCAGTGATCGTCCTGATTATCCAGCAAGAAGGGAATATGAATATACGTTCCAGCTCGAGTTCAATTGCACTAATAATCAAACTGAATATAAGGCCTTGATAATCAGTTTAGAAATGTTAACAGAATTAGGAGCCGAGACTATATTGGTAATGGGTGGTTCATGATTAGTAATAAACCAATTGGCAGGATCGTTCAAGTGCAATGGTACAACTTTGCATCCGTATTATGTTCTAGCAACTTAGTTGCTGAACAAATTCGATGAAATTGAGTTAAAACATATAACTCGAGAAAATAACATCGATGCCAATGAGATTGCACAATCGAGAACATGACTTGAGATTAGTTAGGGGCAAGGTATCAGAACAACAAATGTTCAGAAGAAGTCATTGCCTTTGGTTTTTCAAAGGGAATCGAACGTAAAGTTTGTTAACTCGAGATCAAAGAAGACAATTAGAGGGTACCAATTATAAATTATTTTCAATCTCCCCATAACAAAACTGATCGAGATATTAGGAGAACAACCATAAATTATATTTTGATTGATAATAATTATTCCAAAGGGGATCTGATGGTGTTCTATTGCGATGTTTTGGTAATAAAGAATCCATGTTAGCCATCGACGAAGTGTATGAGGGAATCTGTGGAGCACATCAAGTTAGGAGGAAAATGAGACTTGCACTCCGGTGTTATGGATATTTATGGCCGACAATGATAGCTAACTATATCCAATATGTTAAAGGATGTAAAGCGTGTCAGAAACGTGGGCCGGTTCAGCATGTACTGGCGACCGAATTGCATCATATTATTAAACCTTAGAATTTTGAGGATGGGTAATTGATTTAATAGGTAAAGTTTATCCTCTTTCATCAAAAGTACATAGTTTCATCATTATGGCTACCGATTACATCAGTAAATGAGTAGAAGCAATGCCAAGACAAGAATCAATGATCAATAAATTATTGAATTTATTGAAACCCATATAATCCACTGATTTGGGATTCCTAAATCAATCACTAAGGACCTAGGTGTGGATTTCTCGTGTAAGGAAGTCAAAGAAAAGCAATAGTTAATTACTATAAAATTAAGTTGTTGCATTCACACCTTAATATGCTCAGGCCAACAACTAGGCCAAGGCTAGTAATAAACTTATTAAAAATATTATACGCAAGATGATCGATGCAAATCCCAAAGAGTGACATGTTAAGTTATCTGAGGCCCTTTAGGCTTATCAAAATTCCTTTCTGAAAAGTACAAAGATGATTCTATTCATGCTTACATATAGACATGATGCAGTATTACATTTGAGATAATTGTGTCATCGTTAAGGATAACTTATTAAGCTAATCTCACATCGGCCGAGTTGACATAAGCTATGCTAGTTGAACTTGAGAATTTAGATGAAATACGGCTACAAGCCTTGGATTCTATTATATTCAACAAAGCCAGGGTATCCCGAGCTTACAATAAGAAGGTGAAAAAGAAGGCTTTTGCAGAAGGCGATATGATTTGGAAGGTGATATTACCTCTAAGAACTAAGGATGTTTCTTTTTTCAAATGGTCACCCACTTGGGATGAACCATTTACGATAGTAAAGGTGCTCAATGGAGGTGCTTATTTTAACATTCGACCTAAAACTAGAGCAGTGTCTTGAGGCGCTCCTGTGCGAACTAACGCAGGACCGTACATTTTGGTCGCATGTGTGGGTTTATTACCCGTAAATTAATCATGATTAAGCCGCTAATGCGATTAGGTCAAATTATGTTTGGGCTGGACATGGATCGTAGAGCCAGACGGTCGGTCTATACTTGATGATTGTCCATACAAGCCGTGTACGACCCGAGGAAGGACCAAAAATTCTGAAACTCTGAGAAGTTATATGCCTCACTGGGCTTGTGGTCCCTCGCAGACTATGGACTCAGATGATACTCAGAAATGGATAAACCATGACCGTCCAACAAGCACTTGGAAATTGCAAATCACTAGGCCTAAAGAAGGAAAACCTTAAAATTTAAATTAATTGGCCCTGTTTCTTGGATCAAATAATCCAAGCATTATAGCCGTTGGATCTCTTCTAAATTTACACTGAAGGCTAGAAATATTTCACTGCCTTCACCCACAAATTCTGACTGTTGATCGAAGGCCGATAACCGTTGATCACAAATCAAACTGCTGTGGTAAAACCCCACATCCATTTGTCGTCAAATTTTACCCGGCCCTTTATCAAACCAAGAGACACCTTATCCATGAATTGGATGGGCCAGGAGCCCATTAGGGTGGCCCCAATAGCTAGAAAATGGGTCCACAGGGCCATTGGAGGGATTTCACCTAACTGTAGGGTTAACTGGAATAAAATTTTAGATATAAATATCCAGCCCTCTCTCTCTCACTCCCATAAACTCCAGCAGCTGAGAGAGAGAGAGAGAGAAGGGAGGAGAGAGTAAGGGTGATTTGGGGTGTGAATTTGGCTGTGGTGCTTGGGATTTGAGAATCCCAACACCTACAACTCCCAATCGCTAGAAAACGCCGACCCAAATCATCGTTGGAGCAAAATCCTGCCCGATCTAAGGTAAGGTTGAGCTCCAAAGCACTTCTCCCTAATCTCTAGCTGCATGCATGTCACTGACCGTCACTCTATGCAATGCAGGGCCCCAACACATCGAGTTTGCGGACCCGCCGACACTAGCACGATTTCAGTGACTTTCGGTCAATAATAGGTGTGGACCATTACCTTTAGGTGGCCGATTATCATGCCTAGCATAGGTTTAGTGAATGTGTATAGTGCATTGTTAGTGCATGTTGCTGAAATTTCTTTGGATTGCATGGATAGGACTATAAACTAGGGATTTCAGATTCATTGGAAAGGGGGTTTGAGCCCCAAATACCCCAATGTATGAATCATTGTTTGCTTGTTCTTGTAGGGTATAGGCAATTGATTTTTCCCAAATATTACTGATTTTGGATGATTTACTGTTGCATGTCAAATGTGCTAGGAGAGAAGGCATGAATTGTTGACAACTTGCTGATTTGTTGAATTTCTTGTACTTGATCCTCTACATACAACTGAATTGCATGATTTAAGTTGACCCATGAAAGACCGACCTGTTGTGTATTGGTGCATGGCTGTCCTTATGGCTGTATATGTTGAAACACGTTGAATATGGTTCGTATGGTTTAGCTAAATTTGGTTTATTGTTGTCCATGTAGTTGAATTGCTCAATTATGCTTGCCTTATGTGACTTATTCCTAAATTTGATGATACATGCTATTTATCTAGTGCATAGACCCTTATGGATTGGCCGATTAATTGAATCACTTGGGCGACCTTCCGTTGGGCCTGCCCACAAGTAAATTTGGCCCGATCAGTTAAGCTGTGAATTGGCAGCCGTAGTTGGACTACACGAGACACCGTTCTCAGGCCATTCGGTTTATGGTGCAACTTATGGAGGCATATTGACTTACCATTGGTCATCATTGTGTGTTAACCATGATCGCATGCCTATGTTGGAACTCGAGATACCCCGAGACCTATGTGCTCACTATTAATTATAATATTCGGCCCACACGACTCATGAGCCGGGGATGGTGGTATGAAACACTATGCCAGAGCTGTCAGCCTACGCTGGGGTGACGAGCCTCCCCGTAGTGACCAATGAGCACCAAGACTCGTGAGCCGGGACGGTGGTATGAGACACTGTGACCACGCTGTCAGCCTATGCTAGGGTGACGACCTCTCCATAGTTACCATGAGCTGGACTTAAAAGTCCTAATTGACGTCGTATGAGCTTAAGAGCTATGAGATTATCGAACCCACGAGGGCTAAGGATCGCGAGAGCCAATTGGCCACGGCCCTAAGCCGCGTGATCAGGTTAGGGCAACATTTTACTAAGGGTATCATGGTTTCCCCAACCTGCTAGATGAATAACCTAATTAATCAACTCAGCTAACATGATCCATAACATTGCATTGCTTACTTTGGCGATTAGGGAGTCGAGGTCGCACTGAGGGAGTGTTGGTCATTCACGATCGTTAGATGTTGTCGCTCGAGGGAGTGTTGGTGGAAAGAGGCATGCATCATATCATGAACCATGCATTTCATTAACAAGAGTATTTAGGAATCTGTGATGTATGTTGTTTGCTAAATCTATTTTATGCATGATTATTTGTGTTATCTATTGCTAATGGTACCACTGAGTTGATCACTCACTCCCACTCTGGGACGGTGTTCTGAAACACCAACCAGACTCTGGCATAGATGCAGGAACCTTGGAGCTAGACGCATTGGACGATGTCGGTGTGGACGACGACGAGGAGTTAGCGTACTTCCAGATGTTTGGCGGACCTTACTAACGCGATGGATGATCTCGGGCCTAGGCTAGGGCCCAACTTTCTTTAGGAGAGGTAAGAGGATGAGACTAGGTCCCTAATGAATATTTGTTTCTTGGGATTATGAGGTTTTTATGCTGGTTCATAACTTTATTAGTAGCACTTGGATTGTGGATGGTTTATAATTAAGTCTCCAATGATTAGTTACCTTATGTTGATTTAATCTTTCTTTGACTTCTTAATATCCATATTTACATGCATATGAGGCCCGTTAGGGTACACGTGGCACTAAAAAATCCGAGAGTCGAGTTCTTACTCAGCCCTTGAATTTCGGGGCGTTACACTTATGTTCTTTGCGATATGCGGGGAGGAATCACAAAAAAAGGAAAAAAAAAATATCAATGGTCAATTTTTGAAAACTTATCACCCCAGTTTGTGGGACCTATGGAAAGATCAAGCCAAACAATGGCTAGATTGATCATAATTCATGTAGAATTGGCTTAAATCGGTCGAGAATTAGTGACAGATGTAAGAAAATATGAGTTTTATTAATAGGATGATAAGGGAAAGTGTGGCCTAGGCTGATTTATATATATATGTATATATATAGGAATTCTCACCTGTGCACCAGTTCTCACGGGTACTTATGAGAACTTTTTCAGAAGTCATCTCCCATGATTTAAGCCCAAAATCTGAATGGTCCATGTGATGTAGAACCTCGTAAAACCCCTATGAGCCAACTTTTACCCTTGTTCAAAATTTTGGTGGGCCATGACAAAAGAGAGACAAATCAAGGGAGGAAACTGTTTACGTTTGCCATTTTCCACCAAAGTTTTGGATTAGGGTAAAAGTTGGGCCCTTGGGGTTTCATGGGGAGATGCAACACATGGACGGTTCAAATTTTAGGCTTATATCACGTGAGATGAGTTTTAAACAAGTTCTCACGAGTTCCTGTGAGAGTTGGTGCACATGTGAGCATTCATATATATATATATATATATATATATATATATATATATATATATATATATATATATATATATAGAGAGAGAGAGAGAGAGAGAGAGAGAGAGGAAAAAAGGGGGGGAAGAAGGTTCAACCGAGATGCGACTTAGGCGTAAGCTGCTTTCATTTCTTCAAATTCTTTAAAGGCGCGCTTCCTAATGAGTTAAGTCGTCTGCCTTTGAGCCTTACAGGATTCTCCACTCTTTATAATATGGTGGAGGAAGAACAAAACCTGATTGATATGACGAACGATTAGGTTGGCCTTGTGCTTTGCTTATTTCTTTTGTTCACTGCTTTCACACAATCGAGCTTAATAAATATCAAGCTAAGATTTGATAAAGTTCAAAAGGGTTTGAGAGTAGTTTAAATCCCTCCTAGGGTAAAGGCGCTCAGTCTCCTAAACAGCACCTTATTGAAATGATGTTGTCTAGTCCAGTGTAGACAATTGTACCAGGTCGCTTCATATTGGTCATGGAGCATGTTTGATTCTCTGTAAATGGAAGTACGTTCATTTGCATGAGAGTCCAGTATCTCAAGGTATTTTCCGACAATAAAATAAGCATTACCGATGCGTAGAGCTTGGTCAGAGCATCCATGATTTCCTTTGATGGAGCATCATTCTCCATAATATCTTAAAAATCATGGATAAATGGGTACATGTCAAACTAGAGAGATGAATTGGTAAAAGAATAGATCTTGAGAGAAAGAACTAATGGGATTTTTGTCCCGTGCTCGACCGGTCGAGGGTTGGTGCACAACCAGTCGTGGAGTCGAGTCATGGCACGACTCAAAGTCCAGCGATTGTGGACTATTTTTCTTCGGGGTGCTCGACCAGTCGAAGAAGGATCTCAACCGATCATGGGTGGCGCTCGACCGGTAGTGGACTCGGTATGACTAGTCGAGGTTACGTAGATTCGTTCTGCGATTTTGCACGGATTTTGTGTCGCAAGTCCTTTTGCAACTGGGATGTGGAAAGGAGTTTCCTAAAACTTTAAATAGGAGGTATCTAGGGCTTTCTAGGTATGAAAAAAGGGTTTTCTAAAGCTTTACAAGGGATTTGCTAAAGGGTTTAGGGCTATCAAAGGTGAGAGAGAGAGAGAAAAAGAGAGAGAGGAAGCTTATAGAAGGGAGATTATGCTCGTGGAGGTTATCTACTACGCAATCTATATCTTAGCGCTTCTATGTCCTTGTAATCGGTAAGATCTCTCCGTTTTCTTTATTTCTCTTATTGTTTATCCACTCCTGCGTGAGTGAAGAAGGTTATAACATTCTACTTTATAGTGGATTGTTGATTTGGATGAGGTCCATGGTTTTTACCTCTTTGAGGGTTTTCCATGTAAAATCTCTTGCGTGGTGTGTGGTTTATGCTTTGATTTATTTCATTGCTTTATTATCCATAATTCTGGTTTGTTTCGGGAGGCTAGATCCTAAGGTTTTGTGCAAGGCCCCCAACAAAGTGGTATCAAAGCTAAGTTCATTGAACGGGTAGGATCGGTTTTGAATTATGGAAGGTGGCTCATCAAGGATGATCAACCTCAATGGTTCTAACTGAACCATATAGAATTCTAAGATGGAAGACTTGCTTTATTGCAAGGACCTATATTCTCTAATTTTAGGCATATTAACAAAATCCAAGGATATGTCTAATGATGATTGGAAGAAGATAGACTGAAAGGCGGTGGGGTTTATTAGACAATGGTTGGATGATTCTGTGTTCCACCATGTGTCTACAGAGACCTCAGCCGCTAGCCTATGGCTGAAATTAGATGGGCTGTATGAGAGGAAGACAGTCGGTAATAAAATTTTTTTGATAAGGTGACTTGTGAATCTCAAGTTCAAGGATGGTGGTTCTGTGGCCGAGCACATGAAGGAGGTCATCAATATAGTGAACCAACTCTCCTATATGAATATGGTCCTGGATGATGAATTGCAGGCTTTCCTATTGCTTAGTTCATTGCCTGATAGTTGGAGACATTGGTGGTGTCTCTAAGTAACTCCGTGCCAGACGAAAAGATATCCATGGAACAAGTAACCAGTTGTCTCTTCAATGAGGAGACAAGGATGAAGTCTCAGGGGTCTACTCAACATGAGGCCCTTGTGACATAGGAATGGGGGAGAGGAGAGAACAGGAAAGGCGGGAAGGCCCAAGATAAATCAAAAGGCAAGTCGAGTAACAGAAAAGATGTTGAATGCTGGAATTGTAGCAAGAAGGGCCACTATAAGCATGAATGTCGTAAGGCTAAAAACGACAAGAAAGGAAAATAGAAGGAAGATGAATCAGATTCCACTGCGGTCGCTTCAGATGGCGATGTTGTAGTTATTGTTTCAGTAGATCACAATGTATGCCTTACGGCTACGAGTCAGGACACCGACTGGGTGATAGACTCGAGGCTTCTTTTCAATTGACTCCACGCAGAGACTTCTTCACAAGATACAAGTCAGGTGACTATGGGACTGTGAAGATGAGAAATTCTGGCATATCGAAGAACGTAGGGGTCGGTGATATTTGTATGAAGACCGATGTGGGCTGCACATTGGTTCTCAGGGATGTTAGGCATATCCCAGACCTTCGCCTCAACTTGATGTCGACGGGAAGGTTAGATGATGATGGTTATGAAAGCTGGTTTGTTGGTGGGCGCTGGAAGCTCATCAAGGGTTTGTTGATGGCAGCCAGAGGAAAGAAGTATTACACCCTTTACAAGGAAAGTTTCAGTGTGTGCAAGGGTGGGTTAAATGCAGCGGAAGATTCAACTATTAACATATGACACAGGCGTCTAGACCACATGAGTGAAAAGGGGCTTCAGGTACTAGCAAAGAAGCAGCTCCTTCCAGACGTGACAGGTACACCTTTCAAAACCTGTCTTAATTGTTTATCAAGGAAACAACATAAAGTTTCATTTATTAAATATGCTTCTCATGTTAATAAAGTGCATGCATTAAATTTGGTTTATTCTGATGTTTGTGGTCCTATGAGGACAAAAACCTTGGGTGGGGCATTGTATTTTGCCACTTTTATAGATGATGCATCTAGGAGGGTTTGAGTTTATGCTTTGAAATCCAAGGATAAGGTCTTTGGTGTGTTTAAATTGTTTCATGTTATGGTCGAGAAAGAGACAGGTGGATCATTGAAGTGCATCCGCACTGACAATGGCGGTGAATACATTGGCGACTTTCATGAGTACTGCAAGTCCCTGGGTATACGGCACGAACAGACGGTTCCCAAGACCCCCTAGCATAATGGTATAGCTGAGCGAATGAATCGTACCATTGTTAAGAGAATTAGATGCATGTTATCCCATGCGAAGTTGCCCAAGACGTTCTTGGGAGAAGCAATGCACACAGCAGTGTATTTGATAAACAGGTCTCCATCAGCCCCGTTGAATGGAGAAGTGCTTGAGAAGGTGTGGACTGGACATGATCCATCGTACAATCATCTCGGAGTGTTTGGATGCAAGGCATTCGTTCATGTACCAAAGGATGAGAGGTCCAAGCTTGATATGAATATCAGGCAGTGTGTGTTCTTAGGGTACGATGATGAAAAGTTTAGTTACAGATTGTGGGATCCAACCGAGAGGAAGCTCGTCAGGAGTAGAGATGTGGTTTTCTTTGAAGATCAGTGTATAGAAGACATTGGTAAGCCAGAGAAGAACCAACCTAGTTCAGGTGAGCTAGAGGACATGGATCATATTATTCCTCCCGTGATGCCTGATGACGGAAGAGTACAGTAAGGTGCATAGGACGAGGGAGTTCCTTTAGAAGATGGACCAGGGAAGCAGCCCCCACTTGATCCACCTATTGAGCCACAGGTGAGGAAGTTATTTAGGGACAAATAGCCGTCGAAGAGGTACTCGCCACATGAGTACATTATGTTAATTGATGGAGAAGAGCCAAAAGATTATTCTGAGGCCCTAGCCGACGAGCATAAGAAGGAGTGGTTGAAAGCTATGCAAGAAGAGATGGAATCCTTGCATAAGAACAATACCTATGATATGGTGAAACTGCCTAAGGGTAAGAAAGCACTGAGCAGCAAGTGGGTGTTCAGAAAGAAGGTTGAGCAAAAGAATTCACAGACGAGGTTTAAGGTTAGACTTGTGGTGAAAAGGTTTGGTCAGAGGATAGGCATAAACTTCGAGGAGATATTCTCACCAGTGGTGAAGATGACATCCATACGGGTGTTGCTTGGGTTGGCGGCTAGCATGGATCTGGAGATAGAGCAGTTAGATGTTAAAACTGTCTTTCTCCATGGTGACCTGGAAGAAGAGATCTACATACACCAACTAGAGGGGTTCGAAGTCAAGGGCAAAGAGCATATGGTGTGTAGGCTGAGGAAAAGCTTGTACGGGATGAAACAAGCTCCATGGCAATGGTACAAGAAGTTCGACTCATTTATGTTGAAGCATGGATATGATAGAACGGAGTCGGACCACTGTGTGTTCACGCGCAAGTTCTCAGATGTTAATTTCTTAGTTCTGCTATTATACGTTGATGACATGCTCATAATGGGAAAAGACATTAAGAAGATCGAAAGGCTGAAACAGGAGTTGAGCAAGTCTTTTGCGATGAAAGACTTGGGCCCAGCTAAACAGATCCTATAAATGAAGATAACCCGTGATAGAAGCAGCAGGAAGCTTTGGCTATCACAAGAGCGGTATATTGAGAAAGTCCTAGAGCGGTTCAATATGAATGTAGCGAAGCCGGTCAGTACTCCACTGGATGGTCACTTCAAATTGAGCGATAGGCAGTGTCCCAAGATGAAGGCAGAGGTGGATGAGATGCAGAAGATTCCCTACGTGTTAGCTGTAGGAAGTTTAATGTATGCTATGGTGTGTACACACCCAGACATAGCATATGTGGTTGGTGTTGTCAGTAGGTATCTTGCCAATCCTGGTAAAGAGCATTGGGCAGCGGTGAAATGGATACTGCGGTATCTAAGAGGCTATCCAGGTTGAGCCTATGCTATGGTGACGGTAAACCTACATTAAAGGGCTACACAGATGCAGATATGGCAGGTGACATAGTCTCCAGGAAGTCTACATCTAGGTTCATGTTCACGTTTGCAGGGGGAGCGGTCTCCTGGCAGAGAAAGCTACAGAAGGTCGTAACATTGTCAACGACAGAGGCTGAGTACATTGCAGTCACAAAATCATGTAAAGAGATGCTTTGGATGAAAAGGTTTCTATAGGAACTTAGCCTGAAGCAGGAGGAACACGTGGTCTATTGCGATAGTCAAAGTGCTATACACTTGAGCAAGAATCCAAGTCAATATTCCAAGTTGAAGCACATAGAATTCGGTATCACTAGATCAGGGATACTTTGGAACAGAAGGTGTTACAGCTTGAGAAGGTCCACACGGACGATAATGGGTCAGGCATGATGACCAAGGTTTTGTTCAAGAGAAAATTTGAGGTTTGTAGAAACCTGGCTAGCTTGAAGAAGGTGAATCCCTCCTGGGACAAAAAGGGAGAGTTTTAATGGGATTTTTATCCCGTGCTCGACCGGTCGTGAGCCTCGCTCGACCGGTCGAGGGTTGGTGCACGACCAGTCATGGAGTCGAGTCGTGACACGACTCAATGTCCAGCGACTATGGACTATTTTTCTCTTGGGTGCTCGACTAGTCGAAGGAGGATCTTAATCGGTCGTGGGTGGCACTCGACTGGTCGTGGACTCAGTACGACCAGTCGAGGTTCCGTAGATTCGTTTCGCGATTTTGCGCGGATTTCGTGTTGCAAGTCCCTTCGCAACTGGGATGCAGAAAGGAGTTTCCTAAAACTTTAAATAGGAGGTACCTAGGGCTTTCTAGGTATGACAAGAGAGTTTCCTAAAGCTTTACAAGGGATTTGGTAAAGGGCTATCAAAGGTGAGAGAGAGGAAAAGAGAGAGAGGAAGCTTATAGAAGGGAGATTATGCTCGTGGAGGTTATCTACTGCACAATCTATATCTCAACACTTCTATGTCCTTGTAATCGGTGAGATCTCTCCATTTTCTTTGTTTCTCTTATTGTTTATCCACTCCTGCGTGAGTGAAGAAGGTTGTAACGTTCTACTTCATAGTGGATTGTTGATTTGGACGAGGTCCCGTGGTTTTTACCTCTTTGAGGGTTTTCCACGTAAAATCTCTTGTGTGGTGTGTGGTTTATGCTTTGATTTATTTCATTGCTTTATTATCCACAATTATCCTAAGGTTTTGTGCAAGGCCCCCAACAAGAACTTCCCTCAAGAAAGCTTGGGCCTGATTGATGGGGAAAAAGAGGTGCAATGGACATGATATAAAATAAAAGTTTTAATTTAGAAGCACGAAAGATTTGAGTGCATTGTGGACAAAGAGGCATTGATTCATTTATATAAGGCTCAAGGAAGCCTAATATGCTCGAAGTCGAAGCATCATGATGATTGAAGATCCTATTAATGACATGAAATGTTCCCGACTAACATGGAACGAGTAGGTGAGTGGTTTTTTATGTTTGTGCCATGTCATCAATAGGGTGGTCATTTGTTTTAAGCATTGCGGAAAGAAAATAACTAAGTATTGAAAGCATTGAAGGTATTATGCTTAATTGCATTAAAAATAGAGAATTACAGGTCGATAGTACATCAGTTGAAGAGACAGACAAATCTATGACAACCAGAATTCAAAAGAAGAAAAGGTAGCAATCTTATCTTGCATCTTTGATCACCTTTCCTCCGCCCGATCGAGTGCAATTTTAGTTTGTGAGGCCAAACGTACCATTTGGGTTACCAATGGAGTATGTTTTTGCATGAAAATGCTTAATGTCTTGACCTCGGCCTCCATTGTTGATATTTGAGCCTTCAAGTCATTTAGGATTGAATCTGACTCCTTTAGTTTTCCATAAACGATGGAGAATGTTGCGCAGCACGCCAACAATGTAGTGGGCCTAGATCCAATTTCAGGCCTCACCCACAAACGATAAACAGGAAGAAATATAGACTAGAAACAGAATCAAAGCATTCAAGAAAACCACAAGACAAGATATACGTGGAAAAACCCCAATCTAGGGTAAAAAACCACGGATGCAAACTTCCACTATGAAGAAAAAAAATTATAAGGCAATATACTAACCTCTCCCTTGGAAGTACAGAGAAAATCCCTTGCCCACACCTTAGAAATATTTCCCAATATTCACTTTAACCCTATAATAGCCCTAGGGACCCCAATTTATAGTTTTGACAACTTCCCTTTCGCATCCTAGTTGCGAAAGGACTTGCGGCACGAAATCCGCGAAACTCCTTTCGCATCCCAGTTGCGAAAGGACTTGCGACACGAAATCCGCGAAAATTCTTTCGCATCTCAGTTGCGAAAGGACTTGCGACACAAAATCCGCGCAACCTCAACTGGTCGTGGGCGGCCCCAAATGTGGCTCTACTTCTCAACAATCTCCCACTTGGAGACACATCGCCATAAACCTGTCTTCTTCATCCGGAGTGCACCACCTCCCCGTCTTCAAGCCTGAAGACCAATCAAAGCTGAACAGAGCTTCAGCTTCTCCCTTGTGACCGCCTTGGTCAACATATCTGCAAGGTTCTCACTTATATGAATCTTCTCCAGAGCAATCGATCCATCTTCCAGTAACGAATGTATGAAGTGATATCTGATGGCAATATGCTTGGTCCTTGAATGAAAGGCTGATTTCTTAGCCAAGTGTATTACACTCTGACTGTCACTGTACAACTTGTAATCTGCTTGCTTCTTACCCAACTCTTCCATAAAACCTTGCATCCACACCATCTCCTTGCATGCTTCTGTAGCCGCAACATATTCTGCTTCTGTCGTACTGATAGATACTATCTTTTGTAACTGAGAGACCCAACTGACTGCAGCACTACCCAGAGTAAAAACATAACCTGTAGTGCTTCTTTTGCTGTCGGTATCTCCTGCCAAATCTGAATCCACGTAGCCTTGTAACTTGATTTCCGATCCACCATACACAGCCCCACGTCCTTAGTACCGACCAAGTACCTATGGCTCCACTTCATAGCTTCCCAATGTTCCTTCCCGAGGTTGTTCATAAACCTGCTAACAACTCCCACTGCTTGAGCAATGTCTGGCCTCGTGCTCACCATAACATACATGAGACTCCCAATAGCTGACGCGTGTGGGACTTTAGCCATGTAGTCCTGTTCCTTCTACGTCTTTGCACCTTGCTCCTTAGATAACTTGAAGTGGTTGGCTAATGGAGTGCTAACCGGCTAAGCACCTCCCATATTGAATCGATCAAGTACCTTGGCTATGTACTCTGCATGTGATAAAACTAATTTCTTGTTTTCCCTATCACGCTTTATCCTCATGCTTAGGATTTGTTTTGCAGCTCCTAAATCCTTCATGGCAAATTCTCTAGACAATTGTCTTTTGAGATCTGAGATGTCCTTCATGCTTGAACTGGCCACAAGCATATCATCAATGTACAGAAGAAGGATGATGTAAGACGTATCAAACTTCTTCAAGTAACAACAGTGGTCTACATGACATCTCCTAAAACTGTTTCCCAACATGAAACTGTCAAACTTCTTATACCACTGCCTCGGGGCCTGCTTCAAGCCATATAGACTCTTCTTTAGTCTGCACACCTTGTTCTCATTACCTGGTGCCACGTATCATGTCGACTAATACATATATATCTCGTCTTCAAGGTCCTCATGAAGAAAGACTGTCTTAACATCTAGCTGTTCTAGATGTAAGTCCTCTGAAGCCACTATACTCAAGACCATGCGAATCGTAGACATTTTCACTACGGTGAAAATATTTCAGTGAAATCGATACTTGCCTTTTGTTGAAACCCTTTCACAACCAATCTGGCCTTGTACCGTTTCCAACCATCGTGCTCCTCCTTCAGTCTGTAAACCCACTTGTTATGAAGAGCTTTCTTACCCTTGGGTAGAGTGACTGACTCTCATGTACGATTAGACTCAAGAGAGTCCATCTCATCATCCATGGTTTGCTCCCACTTAACTCATATATCTTACTGTAACACCTATTCAAAACACTCTGGCTCACCATTATCCGTCAGTAGTAGATAATGTAAGGAGGGTGAGTATCGGACCGTGGGTCTCCTCTCCCGAGTAGACCTCCTTACAACCGGTGAATGCGGCTCTGCCTCATCCTGTGGCGCTGTAACACTCATGTCCGGTAACTCTTCCAACTCTATGAATTCCTTTTTCTCGGCCTTATTTTCCTGCGCACTGTCCTTATGCATCACTTTTCATTGAAGACTACGTCTTTGCTTCTGATGATTTTCCTGTTTTCTGCATCGCAGAACCTGTAGCCAAAATCATGCTGCCCATAGCCTATAAACGTGCACCTCCTGGACTTCGCATCCAGCTTGTTTCTGTGCTCTGCATCAATGTGAACATATGAAGTGCAACCGAACACTCTGAGATGTGCAAGGTTCACTTCCTTCTCAGTCCACGCTTCTTCTAGTAGCCCACCATCCAATGGTGCTGAGAGACTTCTATTGATGAGATATGCGGCAGTATTCACAGCATCTGCCTAAAAGGTCTTAGGTAACCCTGCATGTAACCTCATGCTCCTGACGCGCTCAAGGATGGTCCTGTTAATGCGCTCAGCCACACCATTCTGTTGTAGTGTTCCTGGAATCGTTTTCTGATGTTTGATTCCATTTGTCGCATAATACTCCTCAAACCTCTTATCACAATACTCTTCCCCATTGTCAGATCTGAGACACTTTACTGTTTTACCTGTCTCATTTTCTATCATAACTTTTCACTTCTTAAATACATTAAATACATCAGATTTATGTTTTAAGAAGTAAACCCACAGTTTTCTACTAGCATCATCAATAAAGGTAACAAAATAACATGAGCCACCAAGGGATAATACCTGTGTCGGTCCCCACACATCAGTGTGTACAAGCTCCAACATATGTGTCTTTGGAGCGTATCCCCTCTTCTTGAAGCTTACCCTCTTCTGATTGCCATACACGCAGTCCTCGCAGAATTCCAAGTCAATAGACTTCAGCCCTTAGCTTCCCTTTTGACAATAGCACTTTCATCCCTTTCTCACTCATATGTCCCAGCCTCTAATGCCATAACTACCCATTCACTCCAGTTGATGCGACTGGGAGTGAACAATACGATCCTGAAGTCACGTACAAAGTACCTTCCTTTTTACCTCGAGATATTATCAAGGCACCTTTTGTGATCTTCCAGGAGTCACTAGTGAATGTCGTCATATAACCGGTATCGGCCAACTATCCCACTAAGATCAGATTACGTTTTAAACTCGGTATATGTCTGACATCCTTCAATTTCAAGACCGTTCCGTCTTTCTGATTTACATGAGCATCCCCCTTTCCAACAATATTACACGACTCATCATCACCCAGGTAGACTCTCCCAAAGTCACCTAACACATAATCACGCAGAACTTCCTTACACGAAGTAGCATGAAACAAAGCACCCGACTCTAAGACTCATTCCTCGCATCAAGAGACAAGATCAACGCCTCTGTATCGCTCTCCTCAGATAGATTCACTGAATCTTTCCCGCCTTGAGAGCTTCCTTCTTGTTTCTTGAGCGCCTTGCAATCATGCTTCATGTGCCCCTTCTTACTGCAATGCTAACACCCGTCTTTGTCTTTCGGTCCATTAGACTTCTTCCTCGACTTAGAACGCCCGTGTTTATTGCCTCCTTTTGGTCAGCGATCTTCCTCTTCTTTCAACGTTTAGAGCATTCCTTGAATCCCCTGAAACTCCTGATGCCTTCCTTCTAGATTCTTCGCTGAGAATTAAACCAGCCACATCATCAAATTTCAGCTTTATCGATCCTGAAGAATTTCTCACAGCAATCACCAAACTATCCCAACTGTCTGACAAACTGGATAAGATCAATAATGCCCTGACCTCATCCTCAAAAGCAATGCCAACGGATTCCAACTGGCTCGTGACTGTATTGAACTCATTTAGATGTTCAGCCACACTCCCACCATCTAACATCTTCATGTTGAATAGTTGTTTCATAAGATGAACCTTGTTGGATGCTAAGGGCTTTTCATACATGGTGGCTAGGGCTTCCATTAATTCTTTTGTCATTTTTACCTTGGATATATTGAAGGTGACGCTCTTAGACAAAGAGAGTCGGATCGTTCCTAAAGCCTTCCTATCTAGTAAAAACCATTCATCATCTGTCTTCTTTTCTGGGTTCTTCTCTTTTTCTCTTAGAGGAATATAGAGGTCCTTCTGATACAGATAATCCTCCATTTACATCTTTCAGAAGGTAAAGTTTGAACCATCAAACTTCTCAATTCTAGTTTTTCCATCTTCCACCATCGCTCCCAATAGAACTAAACCAATAGCTTTGATACCAGTTGTTGCGCAGCACGCCAACAATGCAGTGGGCCTAGATTCAATCTCAGGCCTCACCCACAAACGATAAACAGGAAGAAATATAGACTAGAAACAGAATCAAGGCATTCAACAAAACCACAAGAGAAGATATACGTGGAAAAACCCCAATCTAGGGTAAAAAACCACGGATGCAAACTTCCACTATGAAGAACAAAAATTACAAGGCAATATACAAACCTCTCCCTTGGAAGTACAGAGAAAATCCCTTGCCCACACCTTAGAAATATTTCTCAATATTCACCTTAACCCTAGAATAGCCCTAGGGACCCCAATTTATAGTTTTGGCAACTTCCCTTTCGCATCCCAGTTGCGAAAGGACTTGCGACACGAAATCCGTGAAACTCCTTTCACATCCCAGTTGCAAAAGGACTTGCGACACGAAATCCGCGAAACTCCTTTCACATCCCAGTTGCGAAAGGACTTGTGGCACAAAATCCGTGCAACCTCAACTGGTCGTGGTCGACCCCAGATGTGACTCCACTTCTCAACAGAGAGTTGTTCTTGAGCGATTGTGACCTTGGTCATTTTGAGGGACACAGCTGTATGCTCAGATTGAAGTCTGTCAACTGCCATCACTGTATCCTGGTACTCATGAATTAGATTAAGAAATTCATAGAGTACGGGCATCTTGGTCTACAGGGATTAGTCAGACCAAGAGAGAGTTTGGTAATGATGGACAAGAAAATTGAGTCTCTCGATTGATCCTGAAGAAATGATGTCAAAAGGCTCGAAGCGAATGAGAACTCATAATTCCTCTTGAAGTTGTCGGAGTTCCGATGAAGGCGTTGGAGACTCAGCCACTAAGGTATCACTAATGAAGGCTTGGTCAAAGAAGGATAAAATATATTTTATAGGAAGTATGTCCTCAGGCAATGAAGAGAGAGCACTATAAGTATTAATTGGTATAGGTAATGGAGAAAGAACATTGGCCGCAGGGATCTCTATGGGTATAGATCGATCATAAGAAGCTTCAGCAGGACGAGAGAATTCCTCTTCTACTTCGTCTAGGATGACCACCAATGCTTAGAGATTGGATCTGTTTACTCGGTCAATTTTAAAGATGGAGTAGACCGAATAGAAAAGACTGGAATCACATTAGAAGTAGCAACCCTAGATGAATTGTGAAGCATTGGTGTAGCTAACTCCACAACTCCCTAACCCTGATCATGAGTGATGATGAGGCCATAAAATACAACAGGAGGTTGAAATACTCCAGAGGCTAATACGCGATTACCTATTCCTGAGTGTGCCTTTCTATCTGACTTTCTAATCGACGAATGTCACTCATATTCTTTTTAGAATCAGAAGTGACAAGTCTTTCTGTGGGAGATTGAGTGGCATTGGTCGAAATATTTACAATCAATGCCTCGGCCTGAGGAGGCAGTGCAAAGATAGGTTGTCTCTTAGAGGTAAAGAGCTCCCTGGTCATTGAGAAAAAAAAAAAAAAAAAAAGAAGATTAGAGGGAACATTATAATACCAAAATGAAAAAAAAAATGAGATATAAATGGCATCCACCTAAATTAGACTGAACAACGACGGAGCAAAATCTATAAGCCATTGGCAAAATTTTAGTGGGATTGACAATTAAGACCATAGCTTAGTTGGAATGTGAAAAAGGATGGGGTTTATGCAAATATGGTCCAAGACAACGATCAAAATGAAGATTGGGATCATCCAATCTTTCCTTTTCTCTCTACTATTTGTTAAAGGCCTTAATGAAGTAAGCATTCTTGTGTCTGTTATATACCTCTTCCTTCTCTCACAAATATTTTAAAGGAGGAACACCTGGACAAAACTTGGTTTTATAGTATTTTTTTTGAAAGCTGCAGTAGCTTTGACTGAAAAAGGAATACCTAAAGTTTTTTGGGCCGATTGATTAAAAGCAGTAAGAGATGTGGGAAGAGGAGCTACAAGAGGTCCAAGCTCTGAGATCTTCAAAATGGTTGAAGGTGTTGTAGAGGCTTGGACGGATGGAGCTGTAGAGACAACTTTGACAGAAACTACAGCTTAAGTCTTTCGATGCTTTGGCTCAGGTGAAGCTGGTTCGATTAATCTTATTAGTGTAAAAGAAGAAGGTTCGATTGCCCTTATTAGTGTTGGGGAAAGAGCGGTTGATGAGACGAATGTTGTTTTCTTTGATTGCGTCTTCCTTTGAAGAAGAGGCACAACCGATTGAGGGGCCGTCAACTTTTTAGTACCTTCGGTCATTGTTTTCTTCTTCTTAGCCATATGTTTCTCCACTTTAGGTGAAGAGGAAGAGAGTTAGGTGATGATTAACTCATGGAATCAACTTACTAAAGTCTCATAGTAATTTTTCCACCAGTGATAAAATGAAGATAACTGCTGGGGACAACTAGAAAAGAGAGGAAGTATGAAAGCGGAGCTTATGGCATCGAAGTTTTTACAGAGGGTATGGAACGTAGTAACCAATTCTACAAGTAGTTGATGATTAAGAGGCTGATTGCAATAGATAAGGAATGCCTTGGGCCAAACCGAATTGATGGGCGAGGAGATTGGGGTAGTATTGCTCAATCCCAGCCTTAGCATTGACATCAAAATCTATTGTGCCACCATATTAGAGGTCTCTGCAAATCAAATAATTTTTCCAAGCTTGATCTCTTAGACTAGTCATCTCGATATTAACCGATTCATATTCTTCTGTGAACCATGCTGGACTAAATTTTTTGTTATTGAAAAGACAAAAAAAAAAGTTAGATTTACAGGGGTTAAAAGAAAGAAAGAAGTTCATATATTTGGCAAAAGAAAGAAAGAAGTTCATATATTTGGCAAAAGAATTATGAATTTTGATGAAAAGGATATTGTGATTGTCGAAAGAAGCAAAATCTAATCCAGTAGGAATGGATTTGAGAAGAGTTACCCCAAAAATTCATAAAGCCACATCTGGACGAGCTAAATAGGTCCGCCAGAATGATAAAAACCTTTAGTGGTCGCTTCAAACATACTCTGATATAAGTGGCCGAGCATGTATGGGGCAACGGCAAGCTAACGTCCTTGGGCAAGCTCCTCGGCCAGATGAATGTATTCCTTTGTAATCTAAAGAACACTCACACGAAATAAAAATTGGAAGATCCACATGTAACACCCTGTACTTTTCAATATTCGAGTGTTACCATGAGAACCTAACTTGGTATAAACACAAACTTGATTTATTTAAATATTTACCTTCATTGTAGCTTGATTTGACAGTTGAGAGTAATTTTTGTCCATAGATCAAATCATTCATCCGTTGATTCTCAAGATGAACCATCATATCACTCTGAAATTAAACCACATACTGCCAATTTAGGGTCTTAAGTCACAAGATCTACTGTTCATTGCGTCCTTAATAGCATGAGGGTTGATTCACACTTAAACCACACAATATAGTTAATAAATATGTAAGCCCCTGCCTAATTCCACCTAAAACTCTCTTAGAAACCATTAGTAATACTAATGATCAGATTCAGAAATGATCGTCTATTAGATTATCATGGATCGATGATTAGACCAAGTTTCACTTAGCATGGCCCACCCGAGCTTTGGATCTACCTGATCTTTGGGCAGAGGTCCTAAGCAGACCGTATAATTTATGAGTGGAATGGATTTCACTAGACATCATGGTGAACCCCACCTTGAAGTTGCGTGTACACAGATGTGTGGTGCACTGAATACTGAGCTTAAAACTCAGTCAAGTTGGGTTTTACCTGTTGATCTAAGCCCAAAGAGGAAACCTCTTCCTATTTCTCGTTTTCCTGCCAATGAATAGATGACATCCGTTAGTTTGAAATTGGGCCCACCATCATAGACCTCATGAGGGATCTGAACTATTTATCACGATTAGACAAGAATTTCGACCAAACCCTAGGTATTTTCACGTAAAACTGCACACATGTGCGCACACATCACAAGCATAAGCAAAGAGTGTGTGCGATTATTTTCTAAAAATGAAAATTCGTTTTAGCGTCAGGCTAGCAATCCATATAGCCATTTTCAAATCAATCCCAACCCTTCGTTTGAACAAATCCCAACCATTATTCCCTTCCATTCTGAGGCTTTCTGTAGCGGGAGTTCTGGTGAAAGAATCTTTCCTCATGCATTGTTGGCGCAATCCTAGCTATTATTTTTGTTTCTAGAAGATCTTTGGAAGCATCCTAGTCATCCAAACTAGGGCTTCTTAAAGCTTCATGTGTGGTGATTGCAAGTTCTCATGAGAAAACCGCCCACGGCTCAAAATCTCGCAGAGCATGAAGATTTTGAAGTTCTCCCAAAAGATGGACTCCACATCTATCTCTAGCCATATCCACACCATTTATATGCCTCAGATCGTAAGATCATCCATCATATCCAAATCCACCATTAATGGGGAGGTTATCTCCTCCATTTAGCGGGAAGAACTTATCTTCTTGGATGGGCCCATCTTGTTTATTTGAGTCGTTCAAATAGTGCTCAGGTTACCAAAGAGTAGTTCATAGGGTTGGATTACATACATGCAATTAGATTTGTGTATAATAAGCAACCAAAGATTATTTTCTAATGTGTTAGAGATGAGGTTTTGCGTCTAAACCGGAGGTTACCAGCCGGTTCTTCTAGATTTTCCTAGGGCCTATAAAAGGCTACCTATTAAGGTAACCCGTCCCAAAACCTAGAAATTCAGAGTGTAGGAGAGAGAGAGAATGTGTGATTGTCGTTCTCTCTCTCTACTGCACCACAATGAGGTGGGTTGAGTCCCAACTCGGTCCATATCTTTCAAAGGAGAGTCTGGTCTACAAGAGAGAAGACAAAAGAGAGAAAGGAGAAGGAGAGGTAGAGGAGAGAAAGAGAAGACAAGAGTGCATAAGTGGCCAAGTCTGTGCCACACCAGGTGACTCATTCAAGTCACTGATGCGAGTGTTAGTCGAGTTTTGGGCCAACAACCTTGTTGGTCATGCCAGAGATGAGAGATCAAAGGAAGGAGAGGAAAAAGGGAGAAGATAGAGAGAGCAAGCTGTTTTTCATTGAACTGCACCGACGAGTTTAATCTGATTTGGGTCTAGGTCGTCGGCTAGGTTGTTGGTTGAGTAGAGAAGAAGAGAAAGAGAAAGGAGAAGGAAGAAAAGGAAATGAGGGAAGGAAATATGAAGAAGTGGGAGTGATAAGGTTGCTATTGCAATGTGTTAAGCCACATCTGACTCGCTACCGAGTTGTTGCATTAAACCGACTTGTTGTTGAGTCGAGGCAGGTTGGGGTGAGTCTGGTTTAGTTCTAGGGTTATTGGACACCCCATCATTGAGAGAGAGAAGAAAATGAAAGGAGAAAAGAGAAGGGGAGAGAGAGAGAGAGAGAGAGAGAGAGAGAGAGAGAGTGAGTCGAGTTGAGTTGGTACATTTGTGTCGCACCAGCTTGACTTGGCTAAGTTGTTGATTGAGTTGTAGGTTGATTTTGGTCCAGCAACCTTGCTGGACAGGTCAAAGGGAAAGAGAGTAAAGAGAAGAGAGGAAGAAAGAAGAAGAGAAAAAGAAGGATGAGGAAGAAGAGTTGCTGAGTCGACTTGGTTTAAAACCGAGTTAAGGCGCTGACTCATTGGTGGGTTACTGGGTTCAGAGGAGTGAAAGAAGGAAGTAGAAGGAAATAAAGAGGGGAGGTGCGTCCGAGTTACAATTGAGTTGACTCAATTATTTTCAGTTGAGTTCAACTAAGTACAACTGAGTTCAGCCAAGTTTGGCTAAGTTCAGACAAGCTGAGTCACTCGATTCTTCGTCGGATTCCTGTAGCATTTGCAACTACCCCTTAAGTAAGTTCATGTCGAGTCGTCAAGTTGAGCTACCAAGTTGAGGTAAATCGAAACCTATTTCATTTATCTACTACTGAGTTGACTCAGTGAATTTTCATTGAGTTTATTGTCTGTAGAAAGTTGATTATTAGTAGTTTTCCTTAATATTTTGATTGGGTCATGGCCGCATGTGTATCAATTAGATTTGACTCTATCGGATTGTAGTCATGTGTCATCTAGCAGGCCACGCACGCATCTACGTTGTTCGATCAAGGTGAGGACTCCCCCTTTAAACTTTCGACTTAAATTTGTTAATCTTGATATAAATGATATTTTAATCTCTTACATTTAGTATCTCTTGCATTACTTGATTAATCTACTTGTCTTACTATGCGAATATGTTAATCTGTTGCACAATTAACTTTTGAATTGGATAATTAACATGTCTCTTTAATTCTAATAAGCATGAATTATTTGATTGCCACATGTTATCTCAGGTTACAGAATTTATTAATCAATTAGATGCCTGCAACTTATGATTACTTGATAATAAGTTTGGGAGTCTTCAAACTAGTGTATATTTCTAATAGAGTAAATGAAATTTGTTGTTAACTTACCTTCTCGTAAATCATTTATGCCGATGCGGATTTTGGGGATAATCTATTTTTATTGCATTCGGTGATTGGATTATTTGCCCTATACGGCTTTGATTGGATATTTACCTTAGTGGTTTTGATCTTTGAATATTTTTCCTATTTGTCTTTGATTGGATATTTACCCCATATGGCTTTGATGAAATATTTGCCCTTTTAAAGCTTGATGGTTTAATTTGTATAAACATGTTGATTTTTGGGTCATTATGCAGAATTTCATATAATTTCCAGGTGAAGTTGAAGTTCATATATTGATTTGATAGTTACCTTCCGGAGTTTATATGTTTTCGAGTGATGCCGGAGTTCACGTGTTGATTCTCTTTTTAGCTTGTGGAGTTCACTTTTATTGTGATTTTCGAGTGAAGTTCATTTATTGATTTTCTAGTCACCTTATGAAGTTCACGTACAATGTGATTTATAGGTGAAGCAGAGATTTGAATGTTGATTCTTTATTCATCTTTTCGAGTTCACTTGTATTGTGATTTCTAAGTGAAGTTGAAGTTCACATGTTGATTTTCTAGTCACCTCGCAGAGTTCATATAATTTTTGGGTGAAGCAGAAGTTCATTTATTGACTTTTTAGTCATTATACGGAGTTCTGTATGATTTTTGGATGAAGCGAAAGTTTACTTGTTGATTTTCTAGTCACTTGCGGAGTTTACGTATGATGTGATTTTCGGGTGCAATAGAAGGTCGTATGTTGATTATCTGACTATCTGGATATATTCACTCATATTACGATTTCTACTACACTTTCCTAATGATGAAATTATGTTAGTTGGCTATATTTATGAGTGTATGATCATGATTTCAAATTTTATTGTTTAATATATCTCTTTTTATGTCTTGCGAACTATATTGGATTATGAATGATGAATATGTAATCTTAAAGGGTATTCCTCACTGCGATAGTTATTAACACTATTAAAACATATCAGTTGATGCAAGTGTAGAACGAGCCGATGCGGTTCACTTGGTTGCTGGAACAGATCATCAGAAAGTTGAGGAGCTAGACGAGGTCCTAGTAGGACATATCGAGCTTCATCATTAGTTGATAGATTTTCATTTTTTATTAGTGTAATTTTGGTATTTAGATTGTATAAGTCCTGTATGGGCACTATATTTTGGATTTTTGTAATGAATGAAAAACTTTTGCTCAATGCATGGTTTACTCTGCTAATATTTGTTAATAACTCTGATTGATAACAAGACTGTTTAAATTTAGACTTTAAATTATAGGTTAATGCTTGAGCTTTCGGGAAACAAGCAATATACTCGGGTTTCAAAAACTAGAGTGTTATACTGCATTAGGAGAATAGTCGTTTGCTCTCGATCATCAACTTCGTCTTGAGATTTGCGTTGGGTAGCCATGAAAGTGAAGTAAGCTTTACAGGTCTTGTCTGGAAAGACAAATGTATGTTTATCCTTTAGGGCAAAACCTGGATAAACACGTTCACTAAAAGGGAGAATATGGGTGAAAGCACAAGCATCCACGATAGTCGGACCCATGAGGTTATATTTAAAATGGAAGGTGTTGGTCGATTGACTCAAAAAATTTGAAGCTGTCACAAGAAGAAAAGCATTGACTTGATATTCGTGCAAGGAAAGACTGATACAATCATAAATATCAGCTTGTTTCCATATGTCACCATGTTGTGCTTTCACACAAGTATATCATTTTGCTTAACCGTTCATCGGTTTCAGTCATGACCTCGAATCTTTTAAAGTGTTGATAGGATTTGAGAATTGATCAGATTGGATGAGCATAATTTCATCAGGGCACCCTGGGAAACATGATTCTATTTCTCGAAGTTATTCGTGCTAACTTCAGGATGAAAGACTAGGCCAAGTGTTAAGTATGCATTGTTCAATTCAGCAGTGGTATTGAAGAGGAGGTCATTGACAAATCTTAAAGAAATGACATCCAAATCTTTTATGAAGGTTTCTTGGTAGAAGACTGAAATGGAGGAGGAAGAAGATGCAACCATGGTGATCGAAAGAAGATCGGATGAAGAGAGGAGTTTGAGCAAGAGAAAAAAGGTAAGAGGTGCAAGAAGGCAAACACTAACCTACATAGTGTTTATATATTGGTCATGATACATGCGCATTAATAAAAGGACAATCATGACTCCTGGTACAAGATGATTGTGCACAACATGTTATGAGGACATCCGACAGATAAGGGGTAAAGACCGTCATTCAATTTAGCCTTGATCAAGTAAATCAATGGGGAATTGACACATGGAGGAATAGTCGTTCGTATTAATTACATCAAGCAACTAAAATGCATTCTTGCATCACTCCTAATGAAGAATTGTGAGTTTTTCCTTTTATTTGATTGCACCGGTTGGTTTATCTTGTCTTTTCTTATAAAGGACAAGATGCAACCCATCTTGCTAGGAAGTACCTCACCTGCCAATTATCACCCAAACATTGTAATACTGCCTGAGTGGTTGAGTAGGCAATTGATCTCCCTAAATTCAATATATATTCAATTCCATATGGTTAAGTTAGATGTATGTGCTTATTTTGGCACTTGGATCAAAGTTGATGAATTTGAATATAACCATTATATTAATTTTGACGTGCCTCACACACCGCAGCTGACAAAAAACAAACTGAGCCCCCAAATATATCGGGGATTTTTCTTTCAGGGCCCTGCATATTGGGACCGATCATACCAACGGTTTGGATAACTACACTATGAGCTCCACTTACACAAATCCAAAAGCCGAATCTCAATCACCGGTTGTAGTGTAATCTACAACAGCCCGGCCAACAAAAAGCTCTATGGGGCCACACCATTATGTATGTGTTAAATCTACTCCGTCCATCATTTAAAACAATGCATATTAAGAAATGATGCCAAAATTAAGGCCGTTAAAAGCTCAAGTGGGCCACATCACAGTGAAAAGTGGAGATAGAAAAGCCAACCATTGAAACCTTCAAGGAGGCCATCGAAGTTTTGGATGAAGTTGATATTTGGTTTTTGTCCTTTCATCCTGGTGGGAGTCATCTTTTTAACGGGTTGGATGACATGTATACATCAAGATGGGCCCAGAAAAGGTTTCAATAGTGGGCATCCCCTCCCCGCCGTTCCCCATGGTGTGGCCCACTTGAGTTTTGGTTCAGATAGATTTGATTCATGGGCACAATGACATTATCTAGTGAAAATGACGGTCCAAATGGATGTCAGATACATTTCACGGTTGGCACACAGACCGTTTTGTTGCACGAAAGCGGATTGTGTCCTGCCCCTGGACGGACTCGGTCCAGGCAGAGGTTATGTGGGGCCCACCGTGGTGTATGGGTTTTATCTGCACCGTCCGTCCATTTTTCTTTTTCCGTTTTATCGTAGGATAATAGCCCAAAATTGAGGCAGATCCAAGGCTCAAATAGACCATACGGTAGGGGATTGATCTCCCATCATTAAAAACTTCCCGAGAGCCGTAGAAGTTTTGATCAAGCTGATATTTGTATCTTCCCTTCATCGAGGTCTATATGACCTTATGAACAGGTTGGATGAGAAAAAAAACATCAAGGTGGGCCCTTGTAAGGTTTCAATGGTGGGGATCACTATCACCGCTCTTCTTATGGTGTGGTCCACTTGAACCTTGGATCTGGCTCATTTTTGCTTTAAATCTAAAATGATCTGAGAAAAAAAAGGGTTAGATGGCGCGGATAAAAACCCATACATTACGATGGGCCCCACAGACCTCTTACCTGAACCGAGTCCGTTTAGGCAGGGACAGGACAGCAGTCCGCTTGTTGCACGGGCTGCCTACTGCAACAACTGTTGTATGAAATTCGCGGAAGCCGATTAGGTGTTACGCTTACTGTGGGACCCACCTTTATGGTATTATGTATATCCACGCCGTCCATTCGTTTATAAACCCTGTGTTAGTACGATACACTAAAACTTATTCAGATTGAAATCTCGAGTGCACCACACCACAAGAAACAGTGGTGATCGAGTGACTCACCGTAAAAAAAATAAATTCCAAAGGTCCTATATTAAGGTTTATGTAATAGTTATTTTCAATCCAATCTGTTGATAATGTCATTAATATATGGATGAAGCTAAAATATAAATATTAGCATGATCCAAAACGATTTTGGCCCACAAAATGTTTTAAATGGACATTAATAACTTTTTCTATTAGTATGGTCCACTTGAGATTTATATCTTCTTAATATTTTCGGTATCCTCCTGAAATGAGATGGGAAAACAGATAGACGGCGTGGATATACAACAAATACATCAATATGGGCCCCATACATTTAGGGTAACACCAACTATGCGTACTGCTACCCGGGTAACAGCTAATCCGCTCCCGAAATTCGCGTCCGCTCCCCACCAATCACCGCATTATAAAACTCGCACGATCTCAGCCAATCACTTACAACATTCGAAGTTGCCGCCCATTCTACTCTAACCGTCCATCTTGTATTCCCCACCCGACCATTTACAACCGTTTAAACATTGAGAATTTCGACCATTTCTCCATCTAGAAGCCGATTTCCAAACCCAACGGTCTAGATTCGCACACATGCATGCCACGTGTACGGTGGGGTAGCCAAAATGTTTCTAATCGGGTCTGGACGAGCCGGGTTTGTCGCGGAGCGCCTTGGCGTCGGCCGCACGCAGCGAACTTTTGTCTCCTTCCCTTTAAATTTTTATATTATTTCGTCCCAATTTTCTACCATAAATAAATAATAGGAATAATTACAGCCGTCTGATGTGGGGCCCACTCGAACAGTTTATTTTCAGCCGCTCCGCTTTGTCCTCTCGTCCGTCCCCATTCTCACAGCAGACCCCCTCCGTCCCTCTTCGCGTTTTCACTTCCTCTCCACTCTTCCGTGCGCCGCTACTCTTATCCTCCGCACCCTCTCTCCGTCCCTCCGACTTGCGCTACCCTGCGCCGCTGTTCGTCTCTGTAGCGCTCGTTCGTTACCTGCGCATCCCCATTTCCTCTCTCGTTTCGGAGAGAGAGAGAGAGAGAGAGAGAGAGAGAGAGAGAGAGAGCGAGAGAGAGCGAGAGAGAGTTGGGGGTTTTGGGAATGATATTAGGGTTAGGGTTTGTGTGGTTTTCTCTACAAGAATGAAGATCTCTTGGTTTCTAGGGTTCGTTTCTTGGTAGAAGAGTTGGATTTCCATGGCGGGAAGTAACGAGATTAACGTAAATGAATCCAAGGTATTATATTTCTCGAATTTTTTGGATTTTTTGTGCGATTTTTAGTTGTATTTATTTATTTATTTAAATGGTTGCATATTGTTCTTGATTTCTTCCAATTGGGGCAAATTTGCTTTTATTTTGATTGATTTGGATTAGGGTTTTGATTCCATCGTTGTTGCAGAAAGAAAAGATTGTAGCTTGTGTTGAAGCGATTCAGTCTTGTTTCGGTTTGAATTTCAGTTGTGTAGTTGTTGAACTTGCTGTAATTTGGAAAACCCAGAAAGAAGATTTCTGATTTGATATCGATTGCGTGCCGTTTTGCTCTGTGTATTGCAATTTCTGGATTGAATAGAAGATATATTTCAGCTTTTGCTGGGGCTGCTTTCGTTTCCTTTTGTTTCAAATTCAGAAAACCCAGAAAGAGTATCCTGACTCTGTATCTATTGGTTGCTATGTCACTGTATAAACTGTTATTTATGTATCAAATAGAAGAAAGATAGCAGCTGTAGTTGAATCGATTTTTGTTGGTTTCGGTATGAGTTTTGATGGTGTAGTTGTTGAAATTAGTATAATTCAGAAAACCCAGAATGAGTATCGTGGTGATTCCATGTCTATCAATGCTGTTTCTGCATATTTTATTGAAGTTTCTGTATCAAATGGAAGAAAGATAACAGCTTGTGTTGAAGAAATTGTCTTTCACTTTGATTTGAAGCTTGATTGTGTAGTTCTTGAATCTGGTATATTTCAGAAAACTCGGAAGGAAATTTCCTGATTTATGTAGATTGCTTGTCATTTTGTAGACTATTATCACAATTTGTGTAATTCAGGAAATTCAGGAAGCTCGTATTGACTTGTTTTTCTGTTTTAATGTTCGATATCATGGCTTTTTAAAATTTGTGTAATACCAAAGACCCACAAATCTTCCTAATTATGTGCTGGTCACTTGTTGTAGATGGTTGTCCCACTCAATACCTGGGTCCTCATTTCCAACTTCAAGCTGGCATATAATCTCCTCCGTCGCCCAGATGGGACCTTCAACCGTCACTTGGCCGAATTCCTCGACAGGAAAGTCTCTGCCAATGCGACTCCGGTTGATGGGGTCTTCTCCTTCGATGTCATCATTGATCGCCCAACAAGCCTCTTGAGCCGTATATACCGCCCTGCCCCTAACGCTGCCCAACCGGGCATCCTTGAAGTCGAACAGACTGCCAGCTCCACTGCCTTCCCTGTCATCATCTTCTTCCATGGTGGCAGCTTTGCGCACTCAACTGCCAACAGCGCCATATATGACACCCTTTGCCGTCGCTTTGTGGGTTTTTTCAAGGCTGTTGTGGTATCTGTGAATTACCGGCGGTCCCCCGAGAACCGGTATCCATGTGCTTATGACGATGGATGGGCTGCACTCAAGTGGGTGAACTCGCAGTCCTGGTTACGGAGTGGAAAGGACTCCAAAGCGCACGTGTTTTTAGCTGGGGACAGCTCAGGAGGTAACATCGTGCACCATGTTGCAATGCGAGCTATGGAATCAGGGATCGATGTATTGGGGAACATACTCCTCAACCCCATGTTTGGTGGGGAGAAGAGAACAGATTCAGAGAGAAGATTTGACGGGAAATACTTTGTAACTATTCAAGACCGGGACTGGTATTGGAAAGCCTTTCTTCCTGAAGGGGCAGATAGAGACCATCCCGCGTGTAACCCATTTGGTCCCAATGGTGTAAAGCTCAAAGGCCTACCATTTCCCAAAAGTCTAGTCGTCGTGGCAGGCCTTGATCTCCTCCAAGACTGGCAGTTGGCTTACGTCGAAGGGCTCAAAGAGGCTGAGCAAGATGTGAAACTCATCTATCTTGAGCAGGCAACAATTGGGTTCTACTTTCTGCCAAACAACGACCATTTCTATAGTGTAATGGAGGAGATAAAGAACTTTGTGAGTTCTAACTGTTAATAGACTTTACCTATACAGGCATACATAACAGAAGCTTGACATATATCACTCGGCCTTTTTTTTTTTTTTTTTTTTTTTTTTTTTTTTTCTTTTTCCCCCATTCGTGGTTGAAGGCGTGCAGTATATAAGATGTGTACTACTTCCAGTGTCATCCATTTTGGGTGCAGGGCATGTGTTGTATCTGTGAAGGCTTGGTTTTCAGCAGTTTCAGCTCGATCAGTAATCCGCATGCGTTATTGGGTTTTTGGGCATTGAGCATGTTAGTCTCAGGTTACTGGCTCTGTTGAAGCTGCTATTGATGATGGGTTTTCCGGGGGGCTGCTGAAGTTAGGTTATTCCCTTCTAACATCCAGCTGGTCACGAAGAAGCTAAGGATTTGAGAGGGTAGCATATTCAGTGGTGGATCAAACAGTGCCTGACTAATGTTAAGAGCTAATTTCAGGACATGGGAAACATCCATGGTGTTGTGAAATATATATATTATACTTGTGTTTTATAATTGTTATGAAGATGTTTGCTTATCGTTGACACGATGTTTATTTGATAAAGAGTGTATTGGTTTTTCTTCCTTCTCTTTTGTTAGCGCACTGCCATTTGTTGGATTTTCACTGTGCTTAACTTCAAATATAATGGAGGATCTGGTGTTCTACACTCATATGGTGGAATTTCATATCACATTTGCCGGGTTTCAATCAGCAAACATGCACCTCTAGATGCGGGGCATTGGCATTTGCAGTGGGGCACCTAAGCCATGCACCAGGTGGAGCCTCCTTTGTTGATTAAATGACCCGAAAATCAAGCTGGCGCTGACTCATCTGATGGGCTGTGTGTGTGCATTGGCTGTAAATCATTGGTAGTTTCTTTTGAAACCTTTGATTGTTTTAGTACATTTGTCGACCGTCTGCTGAGTTCATCATTTAGGCGGTGGGTCATCATGCAGTTGGATGGCTATTGCCTACATGCCTGGTTGACGTGTGTTGGAGGGAGGTTCTCGTGGGATTGTAGCAAAGCTCCCCATTCATTGCACCTTAAGCACGTTCTGGCAGTGGTGCATTTGGGTGGGCGTCTTCCTGCATGAAATAGGCTGTAGAAGGAAGCCATGTTTGAAGTAGCTGTTCATAAGGGGGCCTAGAGAAGGGACACTCAAATCAGTTTTGAGGTTTGATGCAGGATGTCTGTTTTGGTGAGTCTGTCGGGAATGCACATAGGAAGAGAGAATTTGCAAGAAGTGAAGCATCAAGCAATCTGTGGGCTCTACTTCTTACAGCCGCCCATTTCAAGGAAGAGCCCAACTGTAGAATCGCACGCTGGAGGTGTCTGCGGGAATGCGCCTGTGACCAGATGTGAATGGAATGTTGTAAAAGAGACTGAAAATTTGCATTTTTCTGAATTCTCTCTTTTATCAATAGATGCTTCTTTTTTATCCTTTATTTTGATCTTTGATGAGCCAGCAATCAGATCTATCATGATTATCCAATTTCTTTCTTGGTTTGCCACCTAATACTGATTCCATCATCAGTATTATTCATAGTTCAAATACTTGAAAACTCGATTCGATGTCTAGCCCGGGGAGGTGGACTCAAAGACTCAATCAAGTCTTCACATGACTTGACTCGATATTTAATGATATTTAAATACATTATTAGTGATCAAGCATAGTAAAAGAGAATTTTACTATCAATATCAATTTTGATGCCTTGGTTAATGGTGGTATTTCTTTTAGAAATGTTTGGGGTTTGAATCTTACTCACTCCCTTTATGAGTTTTCTTTTTTAAGCCTGGATGGGTGAGTGACTCACCTCAAGTCATTGCGAGTCACGTCAAGTCAATTGAGTAGCAAGTTGACTCGATGAGTTTCTTTCAAACTCAGCTGAGTCACTTAGAAGCACAAGTTTCTTACTGACTCAGCTTGAATCTCACTGATATGAGTTGAGTTGGCTGAGTTTTGAGTCGAGTTGGCGAGTTTTAGAACTATGTATTAGTCAAAAATCTCTTGTAGACAATTTAGTCATTTATTTTTGAAAAAAATGTTTGGTGTCCTGTCAAATTGTGGATGATAGGGGCATCTGAAGAATGGTTGATACACATTCTAATGTACGACAACTAATCACTTGCTCTAAAAGTTTGAACTGATAGAGTGTGGGGAATCAATCCATTTATCTCATAGCACATGCTCCATATCTCATTGGTTAGGTTCTTGGCCGAACCCCTCATGGGTCTTACATCACACGGGTTTGGCCTCACATGAGCCACCCGCCTCACACAGGCCGCTCACTTAAGTGTGCCCCTACATCCCATAGGCCACCTCACTTGAACTCGATGTGAAAATGTTACTGTATTACATTCGCTATTTGCTAAGATGCTTGCTACTTGAGCATTAATCAGGCTAACATTTTTTCACATGTTCCCACCCCAAATCACAAATAAAATAAGAACAAGCTATCACACTTCTCTCAACTGTGATCTTACAGCCAAATGCTCAAGTGCTTTCTAAGGGCTTGTTTGGGTGCCACCATAAAATCATTTCAGTTCATTCTTGTCCAACAGGCACAACATTAGTTGTCCACATCTCAGAATTATGATGAAGGGTTAAGATTCATTTCACTACTAGGGGCCCAACTAGACATCCAATTGGCCTGATATTGGCTTGTGAATGTCTTTAATCTTGATGATTCAGACACATTTGCAAGCATTCACACTTGTTCAAATGTTTTTTGCACACAACTCTTCTTAGGCCCTGTTTGGCAGACACCTAAAAAAGAGTTTATTTCATTTTAGTTATCAGTGATTATTTATTAAAGATCTTGATCCTAAGACATTGAGTTCAAGTTAACAATGATCAGAGATCACTGATAACTAAAATGAGACGAAACTCATTTTTAGGCATCTACCAATCAGCCCTTAGACTTATTTTAAATTGCAATTTCAGTCCATTGGGCAAAAATTAAACCATTTTCGTCTAAAAAAATCATACACCCTATTTATATTTTTGGGCAAATGTGGGAATGGATAATGTAAATATTTGAATTTTCCCTTCATCCTTCATGTACTCACCTTATGAATGGGTTGGATATCATATAAACATCACAATAGCCCCCTAGAAGATTTCAATGGCGAACTCCATTCCCACATTTGTCTATCATATCGCTCACTTGAGTTTTAGATTAGCATGATTTTCAAGATTGTCTCCTAAAATTGATCTAAATCAGATGATGGATGGATTGGATGTCTCGCATGCACACAAATACATGGCGTACGAATCGGTTCAAATGAGAACATATAAGAACTCTTTGAGAACTCATTTAAGTGATGTGTATATGCAATCTAGGCCATACGGGTTGGGGAAATTTTCAGTACAACTAACTGATAAGGTCTATCCATTAGGTCCTAAATGTATTTTGTGGGTTACAATTAATAATCACACCAGTTGGACAATCCTAACCATTAGATAAATAACATATAAAATGGACAATCAAGATCATTTATGAAAAAATAGGCCCGGTAAAAATCTGAGCTATTTATTTATTGGGCCTCATCATGTATTGCTTATGGTTCTAATAATCACTTTCATTAGGAAATCAGAACCATCCGAACCTTGGCTTGGAAACAGATGGCTATAGAAAAGAAGAATAACTTATGAATAAATCAGATAATCTTATCAATATGGTTTTAACATTTCGGCCCATGAACTGAACAGAGTAGACGGTCTAGATTGATCGAATAGCCTTTCTAATTTTCCATATTCAACTAGGAGCACCATGAGTTAATAGCAGAGGTGGGCATTGAGTCGAGTCCGACCGAATTGGGCTGATCCTACTTGATCCGGTTTTGAAATAGGCTTGACCTATAATCGACCTAACTCGGTACTGAGTCCAGCATACTTGACCCGATCTGAGTCTAAGTCTGGCCTGGACTAATTTAGACCGAGTTTGACCCGGTCACAAGTACCGAGTCAAGTCGAGTCAGCACCGATTCGGGTCAGGTGCAGTGGGTATCCACAGGCTGAAATCACAACTCAAAACCTATATTCACTTGACAGAATTGTAGCCTCTCCATCAACTACACGGCATTTCAGATCTGAAACGTCAATTATGAGTTTTCTTTAACATATTTGTACAAGTTGAGCTTCGGATCGAGTCGAGTAAGTACCGAGTTAGATTTTGGGTCGAGTCGAGTCGAGTTACTGGATGACTCGAACTCGACTCAGTTTGAGTTCGGATTGGACGAAGTCAACTCGTTTTGGATCGACTCACCCACTCAGCTCAGATCGAGTCGGACAGATCGAGTTTGCCGAGTCCCATGGTCTGGTGCCCAGCTCTACTTAATAGTGCCCTGAGAAGACGGGAGCATTTCTCATTTTGTTGTATGTGTGTGGACGTTTTGAACTTATGATAGCTACAAAAAAAATAAGCATTGTTTGGATATGATTTCGAACCCATCTATTAGTCGTTGGATTCACATTGTGTGGCCCACCTAAGCAATATATAATAGATCATTGGCTATGTTCTATTGAAAATGATATGAGAACTTGTCTCATTGACTTTTTTACAGGCCTGATTTCCGGTGATGATTAGCTTTGCCATCAATCATAAGAAATGATCTGGTACCCCTGTCGGCAGTGGGACCTCACAATACTGGGCCTCGTTTTCACGCCAATGTGTCACATGTGTAGGACATCAGAACCATACAAAAGATTGTCCCCCTCATGAAGATCACCCAACTTGAAAATCAGGACCATCAGTCATCAGATGGGCTAGATCTTTAAAATCAAGAGCAGATAACGATCGAACCCGGCATACTTTTTGGTACATCTGGTGATGGATCAAACGGCCAATGATGATTCTTTGTAATGGGATGGACGTTTTTCACGGCTAGGATCGTTTGTACATGTGACATGTTGGCAGGAAAAGATGTGTGGTGGTGTAAAGTTATGGTAGTGTGGACAGTACCTGATCATTTATTTGATTACTGTGTCGTTTCATAATTAGTTGATTAGGCATAGAACATATTCCCTAATACGACATGTAGTCATTGTCTGTGGTTAGGTGGGCCATGGCCACTAATTTGATTCCAGCTAATATATATTTATTAGTCAAAACCCAAGTAATCTTGGCCGTATGTTGGAGGGGTCTCACGTAGACATTGATTGAAGGATACACATACAACAACTAGACCTACAGCTGACAGCTGATGACTCAAGTCAACTGAAATCTGGACCATCCAAATTGTGGGCCCATTAGAGATAGAGGACAGTCTAAAAATAAACATGATAATCCGGATCTGAATTTTAAACAGGTCCAATTTGGGACATTCTACCACAGACTCAAATCAAATTTACCCAACTCAAGGTAATAGTTAATTGCTATAGGAATATAAAGAGAAATTCTCATAACACCATGAGTTATAATGCTTCTAGTTGCATTGGGGGATTGATGGTCCAATCTATTGAATTGTTCATCAAGTCTAACTCACATTCCGTAGGCCACCATACAATATTACTGATAGTGTATAAGGAGTGAGTGTGGACCTTTAAATAAGTATTTTTCTCTTACAACATGGTATCAAAGCAGATCCCGTGTCACTCGTCCTTGCTGTTAACGGTGACAGCTGACATTTCGGGTGTGGGGGTCTCTTTCTTTACCAACGGGTCGCTTCTCAGGTCTGTTCGTTCTATCACTTGGGCTATCTTTATGGTTGGTTACGTAAGATAGTTCCTTTTCTCTCTATTTCGTGCATGTGATCTTATAGTTGTGTTTAAATTTGTGAAATCCATACCTCTATTTGTCATTTGTGTGGAGATTCAAGAAGTTGGGTTGACCAACGCCTAGAGCTATATATTACTATCATAAAATTAGGTGGTCGCAGCTATCTCATGTGGTCTTAATCTGCTACTATATATCTCAATGGTACATGTAAGTTGAGATATATTGATGGGAGTAAGAAAAAGCCTCCTTTCAATGATGCGATCTATATAGGTTGGAAATACGATAAATATATTGGTATAAATTGGCTAATTGGCTCCTTTACTCCACGAATCTTGAAATTAGTTAGTCTCTTATGATATATAGCACCATAAAAGAGATATGGGACACATTTGTTGACATGTATTCCTATAAAGTTGATCAGGGACGTACTTATCAATTTGAGAAACTACTAGCATACAATAAGGTGAACAGTCTATAGAATCATATTACATTTCACCATGCTAAAGATGAAAGGAACTTAATCATTGTATGCCACAGTTCTTATCTATGAGGATTTATAGAAATGGCTTGAAAAGTTTTACAATTTCTAATTTCTTGATCAAATGAGAACTTTGATCGTCGTAAAGTTTAGATTTTGGGGAGGGAGTCTATGCCCTCATTTGATTCAGTTTATAAATATATTCACAGAGAGGCCGGTCATTATACTTCCAGTGCTCCATTGTCTTCATCAGCTATGTAGAAGTTTGCCTTTTTTGGATCCAAACCGAATAGGGGAGTTACTAAAGAAAAAAAAAGGACAGATGATTGATCATGTTGATCATGCTGCTTATCGCCCTATGAGCCATAACGGTCCTATTAGTGCCTTGATTTGTCAATGACGTGTGCTAGTGTGTCTTGAGTCAGTTGAGTCCCCATTGGAAGACGTTGGAAGATCAAATACTTGAAGACTTACAGTATCAAGGCTTGAAGACATAGGTAAATTGAGGTGCCTTGGTGAAACTAGCCCTAGACCCCTTTAGTTCCCAAACAACCTACTTCTAAATGATTCATTCTCCCAAAGGAAAATCCCCATTTGATCATCACAAGCCTTAGTCTTAAAATGGACATGTTTAGCTAGGCTAATAGAGGTTCAGATATGCTAAGAACTGAAATTCACAATCAAAAACATTTTGAAGACTGTCGATCGAATCGACAATCCATCGATTCGAGTCGATTGAATCAACAGGTTATGCCGATCCGATCGAATCAACAAGTCATGCCGATCTGATCGACGGTCCAATTGAGAAAGACAAAAAAACGTCCAGCAAGCTAATTTCTTAACTCTGGAATTTATTGATTAAATCGAAGGTGCACTCGATCGAATCGAAACTAGCTATTATATATCTATTTGAGCTTCTTATTTATAAAAATGGCATTTGGATCTTTACAAAATTTATTATTTTTGGTATTTTAGAAACCCTAGTATATCCCACTCTTTCTATTTACTCCTAGGCTATCACCAGGGCCGGCTCTACTATCAAGGCAGCCAAGGCAATGGCCTAAGGCCCCACATTTAAGAAGGCCCCATATTTTAAGGAATATAATATAATATATATTTAAAATGAATGTCTTTACCTAGGGAGCGGAAGTGACGTGGCAAATTTCAGTTGGTAGAATACCAATGGATAGTTTCCTATAATGAATGCTCATTCATTGCTGTTCCGTTAGCCTTCGTTTCCGCCGTGAACAGCCAGGGAACTTTTCCAGTTTTTTTTGGAAGTGGATTGCGTACTGAGTTACTTAGTACGGTAAGTATACTGAGTAAACTCTGTGGGCCCCTGTGTCATTCATGCATTATATCCACTCCGTCCATATCTTTTAACACAAAATATTATGTCTTTACTCCAAATATGGAGTATATCCAAACGTCAAATGGACCACACCACCAGAAACTGTGCGAATTGAACATCTACCGTTGAAAAATTCTTGGGGACAACAGAGGTTTTAGATCAAGCTGATATTTGTGTTTTCCCTTCATCCATGTACTTCTGATCTTATGAATAGGTTGGATGACAAATACACATCACTTGGGGCTTTAGAAAATTTTCAACGGTTGAAATCAATAGTTCCACTTTTTCCAATGGTATGGCCCACTTGAGCTTTGCATATGCATCAATTTTTGGTTGAACCCATAAAATGATCTGAAAAAACGAATGGACGGCGTGGACAAACCACACGCATTGGCGGTGGGCCCAACTGAGTTTACACAATCTGATTTCTTTTTTTTTTTCCTTACTCTCTCTCAATTTTCTAACCACGTCAGCGACCCATCTCAATTTTATCCAAATCATAGGTCCTCGACCTAGGATATACATACTATACTAAGGCTTTGAGCTTGTAGTATTGGACCCATAGTTCAGTAATCCGGGCCGTTGATATTTTAGCTCACATAGAAAGTATAAATGATCTGAAATATTTACAAGTTTAGAAGATCAAAACCACTAATCGTGACCGTTTTTCATTTGCATGTGGAATATCATTGGTTTCTTGTCTTCACCGTTTATTTGTAGGCCACAAATCCAAATGTTATGAAAATCTGATGGAGAATTATTTCAGGAATTGGTCCATCCATGGTAGAAACCAATGAGTTAATGGTCTTGATTTCCCATTTGTGGGCCCCACTTGTACGAGCATTCATTATAGGAGAGAGAGTGAAAAAAAAAAACTAAAAAAGGAGTTTATCTGTGCACGACAGAAACGGTGGCTAACAAAACTACAGTAAATGAGCATTCATTACAGGAAACCGTCCGTTGGTATTCCACCAACGAAAATTTGCCAAAAGAGTGATTATACCAAAAGAGTGATTCTATAAAAAAAAAAACATAGAAAACAAAAATATTTTCTCATCTCTCTATCTCTATTTCTCCATCTTAATTATTGAAGAAATCCCAATTTTTTTTCCACTACTCACCATATTGTTCTCCATCTTGATCTTTTTCTTTTTACGCTTTCTTTGTAAATTGTGTGGAGTGGCCATGTAGTGTGGGCTGCTGTTGTGTTGGAAAGCCTCCGGTTGTTTGTAAGTTCTAATTCTAACTACTCACTTTCTCTTCTTATTTGTGGTAGTGTGAATCTCTGATAAATTTTATACTTTCCAATCTAATTCCAACATTTATCCTATAACTTTAATTAATGTTTATCTTTCACATTAGAGTTTATCCTATTACTTTAATATTTATTTTATATATTAGAGTAGCTTTATCACTTATCACATAGGATAATAATTATATGGAGTAAGTTTTTTTATTTTGTTATTAGTTTGACTTTTGTAGTTTAGTAGTTTGTACAGATGCTTTGTTTTTTAAAAAAATATATATATATTTCAGCCTTTTTGTACGGATGCTTTGTTTTTGTTTTTGTTTTTTTTTTTTAAAAAAAATATTCCAGCCTTTTATTTAATTAGTATATTTTAGTTATATTTCTATTAATCATTCTTTTAGAAAATTTCATTTTTGTATTAATACTAATTTATTGAGTTATGTAATAAATAAATTTTTTATTTGTGCAGGTTTAAAGTATAAAGTGATCACATCATTCAGTAAACTGTAAAGTTGCAATATTGCTTTTGATTAATTAGGTTCTATTGTTCTATACTTTAATTTTTCTTATAGTTAAATTATAATTTTCTATTATAAATCTTATTTTAGTTATCTATAAATATTTTGTTATTATAAATGTCTACTAGAAAATATCCATCTGGTTATGAAAAACTAAAAAAAAAGAGAAAATTTGAAAAACAAATCGAATCTCAAAAAGGATCTATGGAAAAATTTGTTACTAGTATTAAACAAAATACAACAGAAAATTCGGGTGAAAATGTTACAAATAAACAACAAATTCATCAAAATGAATTAGAAGATAATGAAATTATACAACAAAAAGATAATAATGAAAATAGTCATAATAATGTTCAAATATCTAATGTAACAATTCTTGATAATGAACAACAAAATAATTTAGAAGAAAATGAAAATATTACTAATCTACCACCACCAGATAATATCTATGATCCAAGTCAATGGAAAAATATTGATACAAAATTAAGAGATCTATTAGTAGAAAAGGGTCCAATTAGAAACAATGATCTAAATTTTCCTAAAGATGAAAATTCTAGACATTTTTCTACTGCATATTATTCTAAGAAATTACCAAATGGGGAGAAATTTGATAGAAAATGGCTAGTGTATTCAAAAGATTTGGATAAAGTATTTTATTTTTGTTGCAAGGTGTTTAATTCACAACATAGTACTACTCAACTTGCTAATGAAAGAACTAAGGATTGGAAAAATCTTAGCGTTAAGCTTAAAAATCATGAAACAACCAACGAGCATATTACTAACATGAATTCTTGGATTGATTTAGAAATAAGATTATTGAAAAATAAAACAATTGATAAAAGTGTCCAAGAACAAATTAACAAAGAGAAAGATCATTGGAAAAAAGTGCTATTAAGAATTATTGTTGTAGTTAAAAATCTTGGAAAAAATAATTTGGCATTCCGTGGAACAAATGAAAGAATTTTTCAAGAAAATAATGGAAATTTTTTAAGTCTAATTGAAATGATTACAGAATTTGATCCAGTAATGCAAGAACATGTTCGACGTATTCAAAATGGAGAAATCTATAAGCATTATCTTGGGCATAATATACAAAATGAATTGATTCAGTTATTAGCAAATGAAATTAAAAGTAAAATTATTAAAAAGATTAAAGAAGTAAAATATTTTTCAATTATACTTGATTGTACTCCCGATGTAAGTCATCAAGAACAAATGACTCTTTTAATACGATGTGTGGATATTTCAACAAGTCCAATAAAAATAGATGAACATTTTGTAGAATTTTTAAAAGTAGATGATACTTCTGGAAAAGGTCTTTTTAATGAAATTATAAATACAATAAAGAGTCTTGAACTTGATATTAATGATATACGTGGGCAAGAATATGACAATGGGTCTAATATGAAAGGGAAAAAACAAGGGGTACAAAAAAGAATTATTGATATAAACCCTAAAGCATTTTACACACCATGTGGTTGTCATAATCTTAACCTTGTGCTATGTGATATGGCCAATTCTTGTCTTAAAGCTATATCTTTTTTTGGAGTAGTACAACGTATATATACATTGTTTTCTTCTTCCACAAAGCGATGGAAAATTTCACAAAATAATGTACCAAGTTTAACTCTTAAGCCATTGTCACAAACATGTTGGAAAAGTCGAATTGAAAGTGTAAAAGTAATAAAATTTCAAGCTCTAGAAGTAAGAGATGCTTTGTTACAATTAGCAAAAACAATCGAAGATCCTAAAACAAAGAGTGAAGCTGATTGTTTAGCAACATATGAGATTGAAAGTTTTGAGTTCTTGTTAGGCATGACTATTTGGTATGATATATTATTTGCTGTTAACTCTGTTAGCAAAAATTTACAATCAAAAGACATGCATATTGATGTTGCTATTGATCAATTAAAGGGTCTCATCTCTTTTTTAAAGAAATATAGAGAAGATGGATTTACATCTGCTATGATTTCATCTAAAGAGATTGCAACCAAAATGGAAATAGAGCCTTTATTTCGTGAAAAATGAATAATTCGTACAAAGAAACAATTTGATGAGAATAGCAATGATGAGACAACACAATCTGCTGAAGAATCATTTAAAATTAATTATTTTTTATATATAATAGATCAAGCTATTTCTTCAATTGAAACCAGGTTTGAATAATTTCAAATATATGAAAATATTTTTGGTTTTTTATTTAATTTTGATAAACTAAAAGCACTAGAAGATGATAGTTTGAAAATGTATTATCTTAATCTGGAATGTTTTCTCAAACATGATATTTATTCTGATATTGATGGCTTAGATTTATTTTCCGAACTAAAAGTTTTAAAAGAAGTTTTACAAATAAATGAAAATACTCCAATTAATGTATTAAATTTTATTAAAAGGTTAGATTCTTTTCCAAATACATATATTGCTTATATAATATTACTAACAATACCTGTTACAGTTGCATCCGCAGAAAGAAGTTTTTCAAAATTAAAATTAATAAAATCTTATTTAAGGTCAACTATGTCATAAGAAAGATTAAGTGGATTAGCTATATTATCAATCGAAAAAAAAATGTTAGAGGAACTTGAATGCAAAAACTTAATCAGTAATTTTGCATCTCAAAAAGCAAGAAAAATAAATTTTAAATAAAAAATAAAATAAATATAATTTAATTAATATTTAATATTAAAAAAAAAGGCCCCACTTAAAGTTTTCGCCTTAGGCCCCAAAAGTTGTTGAGCCGGCCCTGGCTATCACCCTAAGAGATATATCTCATCTTCTTGTGATTCATCACTCTTATGAGCATTCCAAGCTCTATTTGAAGATGAACATGGTATCTCGCATTCTCTAAATATTAGACACCAATCTTATAGGTAAACACATCTATCATCCTCTGAAATGCCCATCTAGGTGAATCTCTAATTGTAACTAACTATCTCATTAGTTGTAGGAGATTCCACCACCATCCTATTACCTTGGCATCCACATAGGAAGATCATTGAAAGATAGCCGATTGTTGGAGCTGAAAAAGATCTGCATTTAAGATCAAGGGAGCAAAAGAGAAGCCACGTTAAGATTGATTGAGCATCTCAAGAAAGCGCTACCAATGGGGCTTATCCAAAATGAGTAATGTTTTAATTAGAGTCCATCGAGTTTGAAACCCAAACTCAAATAGGTCCTCGTGTAAGACCATCTCTAGTGAGAATGTACATAAATTAGTTCTTGTGCAAGACTAATCAAAGGTTGTTGATGAGCCTATAGAAAACTCTTGAAGTCTTCGAGAGAGCCACCTACACGGGTGCATACGTACATATAAGTCCTTGTGTACCGGCTCCGGCGGGAGTATATGTAGGTCCTTGTGTAGGACTGCATCGATTCTTGGTTAGCCTAAGGAAAACCTTGTGAGTCTTCGAGAGAGCTGCCGACACGGGTGTGTACGTGCAGGTTTGTGGTGAACCTATTGAAAATCATTGTAAAAGTTAATGATAAACCTATAGAAAACCATTAAAATATGAAATCCAATACACTTGATTTTGAGTGCATTGGCCAAAAGTGGAGTAGGCATTTAGTTGAATCACTATACATTCTTATGTTTGTGATTGTTTATGTGGATGTAATTCTATTTATACTTGTGAATAATTTTTTTATATTATATGAATGAATCAAATAGATTGTATGCTAGATACTCAGATTAGAGCACACGTAATTAGTATTTTTCTATCTCACATCATAGACCATTTGCACCACAATTAGTTGTATCTTTTATTGTCTATGACCTTGGACCCATTTCACCTTAAAATGTAAATTGATAATTAATTAGTAAATATTTTTAAGTGGTCATATTTACCCTTACCCCCCCCCCCCCCCCCCCCCCCCCCCAAAAAAAAAAAAAAAGGACTTAGCCATAATTCTAAAGTCCGCAAGCTTCTACAAGTTGTAGTATCGTGTTAGATAATTCACGTAATTTCAATTTGTATCAGAGCGGGTTTCTCTTTGTGGACTTAATTGTCTAGAGTAAGATCTGTTGGGAGCTTTAGAATGATGTCTAAAAATAAGGGGAGTTCCATCTCATGACTGTCATACTTTGATGGGTCTCACTATGTCTATTGGAAGGTAATAATGATGATATTATAAAGATCCCTTGACCATATGCTTTGGGAGATAATATACCAAGGTTGGCATATGCCTGTGGAACTAATCATGATAGATGGTGTCACCATCACCACTCCTAAAGATCAATCCAAATATAGTGTTGGTGAGAGAGCTAGATATGGTTATGATGCCAAAGCTCTCAATGCTATTTAGTTTGTCGTTTATCTGGATGAATTAAAAGAATTTGCAAATGTGAAATTGTGAAAAAAAAACGTGAGACATTTTAGAAATTACTCACGAAGGAATAAGCATAGTTAAGCGTTCCAAGATTCAGTTCTTAACCACCTACTTCGAAAATATTAAGATGAAAGAGCATGAATCATTTATGGAGTTTTATTCTATGTTAAATGATATTGGTAACTCCGTGTGAAATTTAGGTTAAAAAAAAAAAAGTTCCGAAGGCCCATATATGTAAGAAAATCCTTAGGTCCCTACTAGATAGATTTACCTCCAAGTTAACCTCAATTAAAGAGTGTAGAGATATTGATTGCATGAAAATAGAATAACTTGTAAGTTCCCTATGTACATTTGAACTATACTATAGAGAAACACCCTCTAAGAAGAAATACATTATCTTAAGGGGTCGTTTGGCACCATGAATTTGGGGGGATTTCAAATCCCCTAGTTGTTTGGCACCATAAAGTATCTGGGGGTTTCAAATCCCCTCTTTGAAATCCACAATGAGAGCTTAAATTACATCTAAAATCCTTACAAGAGTTGCATGTGTAATATGTGTGTCACTAAAGTATTAAACTATTGGGAACATAGCCCACTAATGATATCCCAAAACAACTAGATTATCAATTGCATCACTATAATTTCTTTAATATGATGATCTGCGTCATCCAAACATTGTCCATTTAAATCAACGGTTAAAAATCGTTGGTTAGTCACTCAGACATGATCTTGTTCTTGTTACCCATCTGAGACTTAGAGTTTCATCATTTTCGGACAAAGTATATATTTCAGCGGACTTATTACAACCATTGTGTGAAACATTACATGCATTCACTAATTAGAGATATTAAAGTTGATTTAGTAATTAAATTCAAACCCTTGTAAATAGACCATGCATAACTACTTTTGGATTAAAGTTGAATCCCAGTCTAGGGTGCTAAACACAATATGAGGATTTCAAATCCAAGGGGTTCTGAATCCAGGGGGTTTCAAATCCACGCTCTCAAATGGGCCCTAAAGACTTCACACAAGCACAAGAAAAACAAAACTTATATGAATATGATAGTGATGATGATGATGAAGATAATGAAGAAATGACAAAAATCATAAATAATAATAATAATAATAATAAACCTTCATGAAATTCTTTAAAAAGAATGGAGGGAAGAATTGTGACAAAAAGGAAAATTCTCTTTACCCTTAGCACATAGGTAAAACTTTCAGATAATTGAGAGAAGTCCAATATTACAACTGTAAGGGTTATGGTCGTGTTGCCTCCAAATGTACTAGCCAATTTAGGTTTAAAGGGAATGTTATGGCAGTAATATGGGATGATTCTGAAGAGTTTGAATCAGACTCTATTCGGACTCTAAGGAGTCTGAATCAAACTCTGAGGACTCCCATAACGTTGAAGACCTTTGATCTCTTATAGTTATGATGCCTCCACCACTACTTATCTCCCTAAAGACTTGGGAGGAAATTCCAACCATAATACTGTTGGGGGCCTTGCACAAAACCTTAGGATCTAGCCTCCCGAAACAAAACAAAATTATGAAATAATAATGCAATGTAATAAATCAAAGCATAAACCACACCACACAAGAGATTTTTACGTGGAAAACCCTCAAAGAGGTAAAAACCACGGGACCTCGTCCAGATCAACAATCCACTGTGAAGTAGAACATTACAACCTTCTTCACTCACGCAGGAGTGGATAAATAATGAGAGAATAAAAAAATGGAAAGATCTCACCGATTACGAGGACGTAGAAGCACTGAGATATAAATTGCACAGTAGATAACCTCCAGGAGCATAACCTCCCTTCTACAAGCTTTCTCTCTCTCTTTCTCTCTCTCTTTCTCTCTCTAACTCACACCTTTGATAGCCCTCTTATATTTTTCATATCTCTAGAAAACCCTAGGGACCCCTATTTATAGTTTTAGGAAACTCCCTTCCGCATCCTTGTTGCGAAAGGACTCAAAATCCGTAATCCGTACAAAATCGCGGAAAAAATCTGCATAACCACGACCGGTCGAGACGAGGCCACGACCGGTCGAGACGAGGCCATGACTGGTCAAGCACCCCAGAGAAAAATATCCCAAAGTCGCTGGACTTTGAGTCGAGTCAGGACTCGACTCCACAACTGGTCGTGCACCAGCCCTCGACCGGTCGTGTACGACTTACGACCAGTCAAGCACGGGAAAAAACCCATCAAATCTCTCCCTTTTTGACTCAAGAGGGATTTACCTTCTTCAAGCCAGCCTGGTTTCTACAAACCTCAAACTTTCCCTTGAGCAAAGCCTTGGTCATCATGTCTGACCCATTATCGTCTGTGTGGACCTTCTCAAGCTGTAACACCTTCTGTTCCAAAGTATCCCTGATCCAGTGATACCGAATCTCTATATGCTTTGACTTGGAATGCTGACTTGGATTCTTGCTCAAGCGTATAGCACTCTGACTATCGCAATAGACTACGTGCTCCTCCTGCTTCAGGTTAAGTTCCTGTAAGAACCTCTTCATCCAAAGCATCTCTTTACATGCCTCTGTGACTGCAATGTACTCGACCTTTGTCGTCAACAATGTTACGACTTTCTGTAGCTTGATCTGCCAAGAAACTGCTCCCCCTGCAAATGTGAACATGAACCCCGAGGTAGACTTCCTGGAGTCTATGTCGCCTGCCATATCTGCATCTGTGTATCCCTCTAATACAAGTTTACCGTCACCATAACATAGGCTCAAACCGGATGAGCCTCTTAGATACTACAGTATCCACTTCACCGCTGCCCAATGCTCTTTACCAGGATTGGCAAGATACAGGCTAACAACACCAACCGCATGTGCTATTTCTGGGCATGTACACACCAGCATATATCAAACTTCCTATAGCTGACGCGTAGGGTATCTTCTATATCTCTTCCACCTCTGCCTTCATCTTGGGACACTGTCTGTCTCTCAATCTGAATGACCATCCAGTAGAGTACTGACCGGCTTCGCTGCATTCATATTAAACCGCTCTAGGACTTTCTCAATATACCGCTCTTATGACAGCCAAAGCTTCCTTTTGCTTCTGTCATGGGTTATCTCCATTCCTAGGATTTGTTTAGTTGGGCATAAGTCTTTCATCGCAAATGACTTGCCCAGCTCCTGTTTCAGCCTGTCGATCTTCTTGATGTCTTTTCCCATGATGAACATGTCATCAACGTATAACAATAGAACTAAGAAATCACCATGTGAGAACTTACGTGTGAACACAGAGTGGTCCGACTCCGTTCTATCATACCCATGTTTCAACATAAACGAGTCGAACTTCTTGTACCATTGCCGTGGAGCTTGTTTCACCCCATACAAGCTCTTCCTCAGCCTACACACCATATGCTCTTTGCCCTTAACTTCGAACCCCTCTGGTTGGTGCATGTATATCTCTTCTTCCAGGTCACCATGGAGGAAGGTAGTTTTAACATCTAACTGCTCTATCTCCAGATCCATGCTAGCCGCCAACCCAAGCAACACCCGTATGGATGTCATCTTCACTACTGGTGAGAATATCTCCTCGAAGTCTATGCCTTTCCTCTGACCAAACCCTTTCACCACAAGTCTGGCCTTGAACCTTGTCTGTGAATTCTTCTTCTTAACCTTCTTTCTGAACACCCACTTGTTGCTCAAAGCTTTCTTGCCCTTAGGCAATTTCACCATATCATAGGTGTGGTTCTTATGCAAAGATTTCATCTCCTCTTGCATAGCTTTCAACCACTCCCCTTTTGTGCTCGTCGGCTAGGGCCTTAGAATAATCTTTTGGCTCTCCCCCATCAGTCAGCATAATGTACTCATGCGGCGAGTACTTCTTGGACGACTGTCTGTCCCTAGATGACCTCCTCACCTGTGGCTCAACAGGTGGATCAAGTGGGGGCTGCTCCCCTGGTCCATCTTCTGAAGGAATTCCTCGACCTCTGTACCTTGCTGTACTCCCCCGTCATCAGGCACCATGGGAGGAATAACCAGATCCATGTCCTCTAGCTCACCTGAAGTAGGCTGATTCTTCTCTGGCTTACCAATGTCTTCTATACATTGATCTTCAAAGAAAACTACATCTCTGCTCCTGACAAGCCTTTTCTCGGTCGGATCCCACAATCTGTAACCGAACTTTTCATCACCGTATCCTAAGAACACACACTGTCTGATCTTCATATCAAGCTTGGACCTCTCGTCCTTTAGTACGTGAACAGATGCCCTGCATTTAAATACCCTGAGATGACTGTACGATGGGTCATGTCCAGTCCATACCTTCTCAGGTACTTCTCCATTCAACAGGGCTGATGAAGACCTGTTTATCAAATACAATGTCATGTGCATTGCTTCTCCCTAGAACGTCTTGGGCAACTTCGCATGGGATAACATGCATCTGATTCTCTTTACATTGGTGCGATTCATTCGCTCAGCTACACCATTATGCTGAGGGGCTTAGGAATTGTCTGTTCATGCCGTATACCCAGGGACTTACAGTACCCATGAAATTCGTCAATGTATTCACCACCATTGTCAGTGCGGAAGCACTTCAATGATCTACCTGTCTCTCTCTCTCGACCATAACATGAAATAATTTAAACACACCAAAGACCCCGTCCTTAGATTTCAAAGCATAAACCCAAACCCTCCTAGATGCATCATTTATAAAAGTGATAAAATACAATGCCCCACCCAAGGTTTTTGTCCTCATAGGACCACAAACATCAGAATAAACCAAATCTAATGCATGCACTTTATTAACATGAGAAGCAGATTTAACGAATGAAACTCTATTGTTTTCCCTGATAAACAATCAATACGGGTTTTTTGAGGTATACCTGTCACGTTTGGAAGGAGTCGCTTCCTTACTAGTAGCTGAAGCCCTTTTCACTCATGTGGCCTAGACGCGTGTGCCACATGTCAATAGCTGAATCTTCCGCTGCATTCAACTTACCCTTGCATACACTGGCACTTGCCTTGTAAAGGGTGCAACACTTCTTTCCTCTGGCTGCGATCAATGAACTCTTGATGAGCTTCCAGTGCTCACCAGCAAATCGGCTTTCATAGCCATCATCATCCAACCTTCTCGTCGACATCAAGTTGAGGCGAAGGTATGAGATATGCCTCACATCCCTGAGAACTAATGTGCAGCCCACATCGGTCTTCACACAAATAACACCGACCCTTGTGATCTTCGATACGCCAGAATTTCCCATCTTCACGGTCCCATTGTCACCGAACTTATAGCTTGTGAAGAAGTCCCTGCGTGGAGTCGCATGAAAAGAAGCTCCTGAGTCAATCACCCAGTCAGTGTCTTGACTCGTAGCCATGAGACAAACATCATGATCTGCTGAAAGAATAAATACAATGTCGCCATCTGAAGCAACTGTAGTGAAATTTGATTCATCTTCCTTCTCCTTTCCTTTTCCTTTCTTGTCGTTCTTCTTACCACGACATTCATGCTTGTAGTGGCCCTTCTTGCCACAATTCCAGCAATTAACATCCTTTCTGTTACTCGACTTGCCTCTTGATTTATCTCGAGCCTTCCCGCCCTTTCTGTTCTTTCCTCTCCCCCGTTCCTGTGTCACAAGGGCCTCTTGCTGAGCACACCTCTGAGACTTCCTCCTTGTCTCCTCATTGAAGAGACAACTGGTTACCTGTTCCATGGAAATCTTTCCGTCTGGCGTGAGTTACTTAGAGACACCACCAATGTCTCCCAACTATCAGGCAATGAACTAAGTAATAGTAAAGTCTGCAGTTCATCACCAGGACCATCTTCATAGCAGAGAGCTAGTTCACTATATTGCTGACCTCATTCATGTGCTCGACCACAGAACCACCATCCTTGAACTTGAGATTCACAAGTCGCCTTATCAAAAAATTTTTATTACCGGCTGTCTTCCTCTCATACAACCCTTCTAATTTCAGCTATAGGCTAGTGGCTGAGGTCTCTGTAGACACATGGTGGAACACAGAATCATCCAACCATTGTCTAATAAACCCCACCGCCTTTCGGTTCATCTTCTTCTAATCATCATCAGACACATCCTTGGATTTTGCTGATATGCCTAAAATTGGAGAATATAAGTCCTTGCAATAAAGCAAGTCCTCCATCTTAGCCTTCCATATGGTCCAGTTAGAACCATTGAGGCTGATCATCCTTGATGAGCCACCTTCCATAATTCAAAACCGATCTTACCCGTTCAATGAACTTAGCTTTGATACCACTTTGTTGGGGGCCTTGCACAAAACCTTAGGATTTAGCCTCCTGAAACAAACCAGAATTATGGAATAATAATGCAATGTAATAAATCAAAGCATAAACCACACCACACGAGATTTTTACGTGGAAAACCCTCAAAGAGGTAAAAACCACAGGACCTCGTCCAAATCAACAATCCACTGTGAAGTAGAACGTTACAACCTTCTTCACTCACGCAGGAGTGGATAAACAATGAGAGAATAGAAAACTGAGAGATCTCACCGATTACGAGGACGTAGAAGCGCTGAGATATAAATTGCACAGTAGATAACCTCCACAAGCATAACCACCCTTCTACAAGCTTCCTCTCTATCTCACACCTTTGATAGCCCTCTTGTGTTTTTCATATCATTAGAAAACCCTAGGGACCCCTATTTATAGTTTTATGAAACTCCCTTTCGCATCCTTGTTGCGAAAGGACTCAAAATCCGCAATCCGCACAAAATCGCGGAACGAATCTGCGTAACCACGACCGGTCGAGACGAGGCCACGACCGATCGAGCGTCACCCACGACCGGTCGAGCACCACCCTCGACCGGTCGAGCACCCCAGAAAAAAATATCCCAAACTCACTGGACTTTGAGTCGAGTCAGGACTCGACTCCACGACTGGTCGTGCACCAGCCCTCGACCAGTCGTGTAAGGCTCACGACCGATCGAGCACGGGGAAAAAACCCCATCACCTCGGAAGAAAAAGAAGAGACATCCTCCTATGAAGAAGAAGATGAAGGAGATGTCGGTTTGCAAGAGGCCTATGGCCTACTATACACCAAAAGTTTGGAAATCATTAAAAATCTAAGTCAGGTTAAGGCGGAAAAGAATTAATTGGCTGACCAACTTGAACAAGTAAAATCTGAAAATTTCTCCCTTAACTCAAGCAAAGAAAAATCTTTAAGTCTTATCTTAATGAGACTTTGGGGAGTTATGCAAGTCTTGGATTTGAAATTGAGACATTTAAATTTGAAAATGAAGACATAAGACTAAAAGTTAGCCAACTTGAATATTCTCTTGCCAATGTTAAGGTTGCCCAAGGATATGACCAATTACGAGAATTTTCAGGCTTAGGTAAACCTTTTGAGGACAAGAGAGGTTTTGAACATAATAAATATACTTAACTAACAACCTATGCCCATTCGGTGATTAAAAAAAAATTGACTCGTCTGCTTTTGGAAGTAGTTCGAGAGTCTCTCCTATGCGTCATTCTTGTGGAGACATGGGCTACATGAAATTTAAATGCCTAATTTCTAAAAATCGGCAATCCACCTCAGTCCCGAACCAATTAGGTAAATATATCATGACCGAGAGAATGGCACACCAAATGAAGAGTCCTCCTAAAAGATCACCAAAAAAGAAGAAGTTCCCCACCTCTCTAAAAATGAACAATCATATGAGGGAGTTTATTAAACAAATTACCCTTCTTAATGAAAAAATAAGAAAAATGTTTAGTAGGGGCAATGAATATCAGGGTAGGAACATATAAGTAAATTGCCTACCAAACATGAATCTCTAAATAGGATCTCACTTAAGAGAGATGAATTCAAGAAAGAAATATTCTCTCCCGATAACAATTCAGGTCCTAGAAAATTCACACACATTGGGTTATGAAGAATGATATGTGACCTTAGTATATGTGTGTTTAATAGGTAAATCTGAGGATTATAACCTCTCTTTTTTTTTTTGTTAGTTTAACCTTAAGTTGCTTTACTTTTATTATATGTTTTGTTAAACTATCTTGGTTATGATGTTTAATAGGTATATCTTATTGAATGACAATGTTATGTGTTGATGCAGAAATCTGGTTAGCCTTTCCTAGACCTTCATGTACCTACATAAGGGACGGACAAAGGAGACCCTGGCTAGTGCAAGGGACCCTCCAATGCCTAAGTCAGGTAGGTAATCTGAGTCTAGTCGAGTAAAAGGTTTTAGGCTAGAGATTGTGTGTACCTTTCACCATTAGAGATGCTCTTATTTATAGTTAAGGAGAGGCGGTGACGTAGAGGAGATCTCCCTATTTAGAAGGTGTGTATTGTAAAGGAATTCGGATCCCAAATGCATGAGGGAATCTCCTGAGATCCCGAGCGTGTCGTAGATATCCCCCGAGATCTTTGAAAAAGATCTCAGGCGGATTTTTCCTGACTATTCGGGATCATTGGGGATGTGCAGTAGAAGGCCGAGGTGGTCTGGCCGACCTGACCTGGGGGGGCAGTGTGCCAATCTGACCTAGAGGCAATAGGCCGACTTGGACTCATGTCAGCCTGATTCTTCTGGTCGAGCGATGGGTACTTTATCTTAGTGATGATATATTGAGCTCAACCTTATTTCCTGCTCGGTCTCGAGGTCAGAGGCTAGTTCTTTCGGTCACATCGGTTTATTGTCCGACCTAGGTAGGCACGTGAAGCTCCGGCCTGACCTTATCTCCTTGGTCAATCCATTTTTTCCTATAACAATATGCATGTTGCGCAAGATTCAAATGTTTACATGCACCCTTATTATATTCATTTGTCAATATGTACGTATAGCTATATTAATGATTTATAGAGCTTTCCATATTTCTGTACTTAATTGGTATAATCATGGAATTGTCTATTTGTTATTTAGGTGACGTTCGGTAAACTAGAAAAAAAAATTGAAAATTAATTGAAGTGCTAAAAGCTTAAAAGTGTTTATTTTTAGTACTTATAAGTACTGAAAAATCTATTTGGTAATTTGTCTAGGAAAAAAAAAAACCCTAGAATTTGAAAATAAGTACTTTTTTACAAAAAAAAAAAAAAAAAAAAAAAACTTGTTTGTGAAATATAAACTAAAAATTGACAATTTACGTGTTTGCCCATATAATCCTAATTTCTATCGTTTGTAGAGCATTAGACAAAACTTGTTATTGTCCTCCAAATTTAGCACACTGCACACCTATAATAATTCTAGTCAAATTTTAATATTTTTCTCAACAAATAAAGCTAAGTAGATGAATAGTCTAGATGTTTTATGTTTGCTATACATAGTAACATGAATTGATTACGTGAGGAGGCTAGCGAATGATACTCTTACCAAGGATATGCACAATATGTTTAGATTTTCAATTTCCACATGTTTAGCCTCTAGTTCTGTAGTCCAAGCACATTGGTGAGACGGCCACACCATTGATGAATTCCATTTTAGATAAAGAAATATGTCAAATATCTATTTGTTAGGACCCATCATAGATTACTTATGATTCTAAATTAAGAATCACTTTTTAAGGCAATCAACCATCCCGTCCATGGCTTGTAAAAGAAATTACGATAAAAAATAAGGCCAAATAATGGATGGATTGGATCATCCAATCGGTGTGGTTTTGCATGGCAATCCATGAAATGGATTGGACCATCTACAAGTACTATTCAATGAAAGCAGATTGCCATTGCGTACTGAGTCTGTGGGGGGCCATCGTGGATGCACGTATCTTATCCATGCATGCCATCCATTTTTCCAAATCATTTTAGGGCATGAACCCAAAATTGAAGCATATTCAAAGCTCAAGTGGACTACATTGATGTTTATTTGTCATCCTACTTGTTGATAATGTCACAATGACTTGAATGAAGAGAAAACAAACGTATCAGTTTGATCCAAAAGATTTTGTAGCTCCCGAGAAGTTTTTAGCCACAGGTGTTTAACTCACATTATTTCATGTAGTGTTGTCCACTTGGGCATTGGATATGTTTCTATTTTGGGCTCGTGCCTTGATATGAGCTTTTAAAAGGTGGATGGACGGCATAGATTGGATATATACATTATGGTGGGCCTCATAAAATTTACTTAAGTTAGTAGGCAATCTGCTTTTTATGAACAATAAAAAAAAATGAAGTGGCCCACTTTCATATCCATGTGAAATCCACACCTTCCTACTATTTTTCCAGCCTATTTTAGGGCATGAGACTAAAAATGAGGCATATCCAAATCTCACGTGTCTGGCATCATAGGAAAATGTGGTAATTGAATGCCCTTCGTCTAGGTTTGTGTGACCTAATTCATAGGTTGGATGGCAAATAAATATTACTGTGGGCCCTAGTAAGTTTTTAAGTGTGGGCGTTCAATCACCACTGTTTTCCTGTGGTATGGTTCAACTGAGATTTGGATCTGCTTCAATTTTTTTTGGTCAAGTGCAGGTAGCTATAAAAGAAAACCAACAATTTTAAGTGGTTTTAAACATTAACTACCGAATCTTTTATATGTGTTTACTAGATGATCTGAAATTCTAAAATCACTTAAAATAATAATTTTCAGTTATGAGTCCCAAGATTAAGTTTTACCAAACATCGATAAAAATGAAAAAAAATAAAAAATAATAAAAAATCTCACTAAAACGCATGTTGAATTCTATTTTTCAGGTTCTCTTTGTTGTAGGGATTTGATGGACTTAGAGGGAACAATTTAGGGGGAGCATTTCAGAGTGTTTACATGTCATGTATGTATTTATGTTGTAAATCATTGTAATATATGACATGTAATTTTGAATTATTTTGGTTTGTCATTAGTGATGCACCATGACAAGGTCTAGTTTAGGTTTTGTCATGTAATTAACAATTGAGGAAATTGTTAGTGCCTCGATTTATCAATGGCATGTGCCATTATGTCTTGAGTTTGTTTATCCCCCATTGGAAGACATTGGAAGACCAAAGACTTGAAAACTTACACCATCAAGGCTTGAAGGCTGATAAATTGAGGTGCCTTGGTGAAACTAATCCTAGAACCTTTTACTTTCAAAACAACCTATCTCTTAATGATCAATTCTCCCATAGGAAAATCCTTTGTTTGATCATCCCAAGACTTATTCTTAAAATGAACATGTTTAGATAGGCTCATAGAGGTTCAGATATGGTAAGAACTTAAAATTACAATCAGTAGCATTTTGAAGATTAGTGATCGAATCGACAGTCCATTGATTTGAGTCAATCGAATGATAGGTCCTATCGATCCGATTGACACTCTAAATGAGAACGGCCAAAAACGTCTAGCGAGCTAACTACTTGATTATGGAATTTATTGATTGAATCGAATGAGCGCTGGATCGAATTGAAACTAGCCGTTATAGATCCATTTAAGCTTTTTCTCTATAAAAATGGCATTCAGATCTTTGTAAAATTTATAGTTTTTGGTGATTTAGAAGCCCTAATGTATCCCACTCTTTCTTTTACTCTTAAGATATCACCCAAAGAGATTTATGTCATCCTCCTTGTGATTCAGCACTTTAATGAGCATTCCAAGCTCCATTTGAAGATGAACATGGTATCTTGCATTCTCCAGAGATTATCAATCGATTCTATAGGTAAATTATCATGTTTATCATCCTCTAGAATGCCCATCTAGGTGAATTCCCAATTGGAACCAACTATCTCATTAATTGTAAGAGATTTCACCACCATCCCATTACCTTAACATTTCATAGGAAAATCATTACTAGGTAGCCAATCATTAGAGTTAAAGAAGATCCATATTAACAAATGAGAGAGTAAAAGAGAAAATACATTAAGATTGATTATCTCAAGAAGGCTCTATCAACGAGGCTCATCCAAAATGTGTAAGATTTTAATTAGAGACCATCAAGTTTAAAACACAAACTCAAATAGATCCTTGTGTAAGACTGTCTCTAGAATGAGTATACATAGATTAGTTCTTGTGTAGAACTAATCGAAGGTTGTTGATGAGCCTATAGAAAACCCTTGAAGTCATCGAGATAGCCACCGACATGGGTGAGTACGTGTAGGTCCTTATGTGGGACCACATCGATTCTTGGTTAGCCTATAGAAAACCTTGTGAGTATTCGATGGATCACCGACATGGGTGTGTATGTGTAGATTTTTAGTGAACCTATTGAAAACCATTATAAAAAGTTAATGGTGAACCTATAGAAAACTATTGAGATAGTGAAATCTGATACATTCGAGTTTGAGTGTGTCAGTCGAGAGTGAAGTGGGCATTTAGCCAAACCACTATACATCATTGTGTTTGCAATTGTTTATGTGGATGCAATTCTATTTATGTTTGTAAATTATTTTTTATATTATATGAATGCATGAAATAGATTGTATACTAGATACTTGGATTATAGCACAAATAATTAGTATTTTTCTATCTCACATCATAGACTCTTTGCACAATTAGTTATATCTTCTATTATTTATGATCTTGTACTCATTTCACCTTGAGGCATAAATTGATTTAATTGATAAATATTTTTAAGTGGTTCCCCCCGTCCTTTAGGACCTAGCCATAATTCTAAGTTTCACTAGCTTCCCCGTGTTGTGGTATCATGTTACATAATCCACACAACTTCAAATTATATTTGTACATACTATAATAGACATGGACACACCAAAGACTTTTATTATATCTTCATCCCCACCTTTGACCAAAGCCACAACGAGGGGCTAACATTGCTACTATTGAGGGGTAGCATGCTATTCTTGAATGAAAACTACTTGTTGAGCTTAATGAAGGCTAACTAATTTTTATACTGCTCCCTCACACGCTAACCTATTGGGGGATACTTTCAAGTATTTTTACCAATTATATGGTCAAGCCTCCTTATTCTTACAGATCTTGAATTATTAACTCTGGGACTACCAATCACATAACCAGTGAGGAATATAACTTTTTATCATATGTTTTGTTCACCCCATCGCATTACATTGGTTGATGAATTATTTTCTTATGTATTCAAGAAAGGATCTCTTCAGCTTAACTTTTTTATTTTTTCATCGTAACTTATTTATATTCTCTTTTTTCCTTCAAACTTATCTTTTGTTAGCTTGTTAACCAAACAACTTAGTTATTCTATCACATTTATTTAATCTTATTGAGTGATACAAAATCTATAAGACTAAGTAAAAGATTGGTGATAGACATGATATTGACAAGTTGTACCTTCTTAACTTGAGTAGTAGTTCATTTCAGTCTCTCATAGCAACAAGTGTGAATAAAGAAAATCACATCCATCTTTGGCGTGCTTGCCTTTATCATATGTCGGTTGGTACCATTCGTAGTTTGTTTTCATATTTAGTACATTTGTCTACTTTTGTAAAATGAGAGACATGTCAAGTCTCTAAGTATATTAGTATTTCCTACTTTCCTTATGAAACTAAGTCTTTAGAACCATTTTACTTGATGCATTCTTATGTGTGAGGACCTACTTCTATATTATTAATGTTTGGACATTGTTATTTTATATTATTTATTTATGATATTTATAAGTTCATTTGGTTATTTCTCATGAAAAGTATGGGAGAAGTATCTTCTATAATACAAAATGTCATGCCCCAAACTCGGAAACCGAGATCACAAAATTTCCGATTGCCGAATCTGGTGCCGACAGCCTTCGTAATACCCCATTCTCAGATCCCAACACCCATGCGCCAGATTCCGATCCTGGGATCCTACAAGGAGGATTTTCTAATCATACTTTATCTTGTAAGAATCATAACCACAAGTTTACCCAAATCACAAAGGCAACATCATCATCACATATCCACTAATATAAATAGTTGAATACAGTGCTGAAAGGGATACATATATTGAAAATCAAAGCTCCAGAAGACAGCTGCACGCTCTAAGCTCAATGTTGCTGCAACCTAACGCCACCTGCACGCATCTATCATGCATAAGCTTATAGAAACTTAGGGGCTGGTGTAAGTGTGTGCGCAAGGTAAGTGCCAAGTATGCAATATCAGAGTAGTGCGGAAATATGCCGGTAAGTCCATAATTATCATCAGCCTTATCCAGGCTATACGATGCAAAAACATAATAAGCCAATATCACATACTGAGGAAGCAATGTAGATCAGCTATACAATGCAGAGACATAGTAAGCCAAATATCATATATTGATAATGCAATGCAATATACAAATCCTGATGAGTCCACAAATACCATCAGGATCATCCAAGCCATATAAATGCAGAAACATAGCAACCCAAAATGCCATATGTCGTAGTATGCAGTGCGAATGTAATGACTAAGCTGGAGTGTGAAGTCGGGATGATAGTACGTGGTATCGCAGGCTATGGGGTCCATCACAAGGGACTTTTATCCAAACCAGTCTTATACCTAAATTTGGATAGCCATACTCAATGTGATAAACTCCTGATCTAAGGTTAGTCGCGTGCCCCAACCGAAATCCTGGTCATTGCGAAGGTACACAATAATTAGTTGCGCACCACCTGCCCGAGTGGATAGTGAATGAATGAATAAAATGCTAGGTATGCGACTCCTGCTCAATAAGTCTATATATCAGTACCGTACATCTTTGGGATCATCACCAGGGTCTAGTACACTCGACGCCACCTGCTGCCCCATCAAGCGCACGATTGGGTAAGTGGAAGAGACCTCATTATCCGCCTGCCAGCAGTATACTTGCTAGCATCACCTACTCCCTCGAGCGAGTAAGGCCACACCCTCTCCCAACCAACCATGACACAGTGGGAGACGCGACCTACTGCTATTCGGTACTCGGGCGCTCATGTATCCACTTGGTCTAGACGTTGGGGCGTCCTCTGGTACCTAGAGGGTTTAGGGACTTTCACCCAGGAATATTTATGGCACACCATGTAGAAAAGATTTTTGGTGTCCCATCTGGCCATCCACAATATGCCTATGGAGGCTACGGCCCTGATGTCGCTAGGGTGTACAGTGGTCATATCATAAAATACGAGATGCATGAGTTATACCATCCAGTCATGCATCAAACCTGCGCGTACCGCGCGCTCATGTGGGGTAACTCCTTCTCTAAGGGAGTCTCATAAACAATTAGCCCAATGGCACATGCTATGCTCAATCACTCCTCATAACAAGCATGCAGATGATGCGTATGGGCATGTATCATAATGTAATACTATACATGTACTCACAATTGGTATCGATAATCGGCTTAACAAAGGGCCTAAGGGAAAGTCACAATGTGGACATTTAACCATCATTGCCCATCAATGTGGACATTTAACCAACATTGCTCTCAAGGAGTGGCCCACATAGAGCCAAACGTATAGTGGGCCCATGGCCTCACACAAAGGCCTAATACACATCACTATGGGTCTCACTCATGGGCCGCATATACATCACAATGGACCTCGGCATATGGGCCATAAATATAACACATTGGGCTTCATCATTTGGGCCTCATATACATCAAGTGGGCCGTATCAATGGGTCGCACCAATGGGCCACATCAATGGATTGCATTAATGGGCCTCATATACATCAAGTGGGCCGCATCAATGGGTCGCACCAATGGGCCTCATATACACAAGTGGGCCACATCAATGGACTGCACCAAGGGGCCTCATATACATCAAGTGGGCCACATCAATGGGCCACACCAATGGGCCTCATACATTCCCAAAAAGGAATTATATCGAAAGATCATCTGGACTGAACCACAAATAGCAGTGGAGATAATGATTTCCACTGTTGAAACTCCACAGGGCCCACCATAGCATTTATTTTCCATCCAATCTATTCATACGGTCACAAAGACGTGAATTAAGAGGAAACAAATTTCATATTGATCCAAAATTTCTGTGACCCCAAAAGAGTTTCAATGGTAGACGTTCAATCCCTAGCTGACTTTTGCAGTGTGGTCCACTCGATAGACGGATCTATCTTATTTTTCGTCACAAGCCTTAAGACGAGCTCGCAAGGTGGATGGACGGTTTGGATGTAATACATACACTAGCGGTGGATCCCACCGTCCAACAAACTGGACGGTGTAGGTAAGGCAAATACATCACTATGGTCCCCACCGTCCAGATGGACGGTGGGAATAAGATACATATATCATGGTAAGTCACACTATCCCACGTGCAGGGACGGTATGGATGTGATCAAACCCACAGAACTTGGGGACGTCCGTGCATATGGATGGTTTGGATGTAACATGTACATCATACGGGACCCACAGACTTGTTGACGTCATTCTAACAGTTAGGAGGGCTGTTGGCCCACCGTTTAGATGATGGATGGTTGGATATAACATATACATTATGAGGGACCCACGTATCTTGTTGACGTCAATACATCAGCTATATAGCTGGTGTGAGACGCACCAGCCAATCCGTTTCAGCAGCTGGGTCCCACGTGGGGCCCACCACACACACACACACACACACACACATATATATATATATTATTTATTATTTATTTTTTGAAATGGGTCCAGCGTCCAGACCTGGACGCTGGATGGATGGTGTGGATTTAGAATACATCCATCAAGGTGGGTCTCTCTTGAAGCTTAGATCTACCTCGTTCTATTTGTGCTTCCATAAAACGATCTCTACAAAGGGTTGGACGATACGGATCATACGTACAACGGGTGGGTCCCACTGTCCCATGCATTGGACAGTGGGGATAAGACCCATACATCACAGTCAGTCCACATAGATGGATAGCTGGATATAACAGATACCTCAAGCTATCACAGGGCTTGCTGATGTCAACACAATCAGCTATATAGCCATCCAAGGCCGATGAACGCCCTGGACGTTCTGGATATAATACATATATATCATGGTGGTCCCACATGGGTGGGCCACATGCTGTAGATCAATCAGATATTTGTGTTTTCCTTCGTCCAGGCCCACATCTGAACGGTCAGGATGAGACACATCCCTCATGGTGGGCCGACAGATGGATGGTGTGACCATAAAATACATACACTATGGTGGGGTCCACGTGGGTGGGCCGCCCCATTGATTAAGCTGATATTTGTATTTTCCCTTCAACAAGGCCTGCCCAAACGGGCAGCAAGGTGGCTGCAACGTGGGTCCTGGTTTGGTCCACTTAGTGGTCGATATGGATAAAATACATAAATCATAAGTAGGCCATAAAATCAGGGAAGAGAGAGAGAGAGAGAGAGAGAGAGAGAGAGAGAGAGAGAGAGAGAGAGAGAGAGAGAGAGAGAGAGAGAGAGATATCACTGAGATGGAGGGACCCCGCCACTATGGGCCCCTCTAGGTTACAAAACATACATAAAAAAGGGGGTCCCAAATAGGATCCACACCATCAATCGGTGGGCCCCACTAGGCCCATCACAAAAATCACAATCTAAACGTATAAACACCCACCGATGATCTTCTTCTTTAGCTCCTTAGAATCCTTGGCTCCTAAGTTCTCCCTTTGATAGAGGATGATAAGATTTGAAGGGTGGAGATGAGAGTTGAGGGGGTAGGAAGTGGACCTTGATCTTGGGTTCTCTCATTAGAATTTTCTCTCATGGTAGCTTGGAAATGGTAGAGAGAATGAGATAAGATGGAGTGATGGATGAGGGAGAGAATGAGTGTTGTAAGAAAGAGATGGGTAATGTAAGGAGGAGTTGACTTTGGGGATGGAAGAGGGATGGGTTGCTTGTCTTTATTGGTAAGAAAAGGATGGGTTGTGTACTTGCTAGTATTTAATTGATTGATGTGATATTTGGGTAGAGATTCTCTCGGAATCTGCAACGCGCAATGTTTTCTCAAAATATACACGGGCCCACAACTCCTGGCCTGGGTATCGCATCGGCGCGCGAGACGTGACATTGGAACCGCGGCGATGACGCGGTCGCAAGGGTACAAGTCTCGGGTCAAGTCAACTCAGGTTGACAGGGTGCGACTCAGGGTCGCGAACAAATGCTATCTACACGTCGCGGGTTGCCGAAATTCAACCGGAAGGACCGCAGGATTCTAAGGAACGGTATTGACAAGGATAGGAGCCTCACACAAAACTTTCTTAATCATATTAGAACTTAATTTAAACACACTGTTAAGATATTTAGGTATGATAATGCTAAAGACTATGTCTACCAATAATTGCAAGTTTTTTTTTTTGAACTTTGGTATTCATTTTCAAATATTACGTGTTTGTACTCATTAATATAGTAGAATATCATAATGGAAAAATCATCACTTATTGGAAATCTTTTAATCCATTTTAACTCGCATGGTAGTACCATAACATATTAGGATGAAGCAGTGCTTATTGCTACCTATATGATTAAGGAGATGCTCTCTCAGTCATTTACGCACCATTACCCCCTCAGTACCTTAAACTAGATTTTCTCTATTTTTATTACCACTTAATGTCTTTGAGTGTGCTTGCTTTGTTCACCCCATTGATCCTAATCATGAGAAACTCTCGCCATAATCCATTAAGCACATTTTTTTTTTGGTACTCATCCTCTTATTTTAGCTCAAAATCCTTAATCAACTACCCAGTATCTTCTAATTATGGATACTACCGCTTGTGGTGATAAGGACAACTCTACTGCTCACATTAATCAATTTGTGTTGCTAGCTCCAAATCATCCACTATTTGATCTTTCATATGATCTTCTCATTGTTATCCGCAAGGCAAAGCTCACTGGTTTTCCTTCGATACAGTATCGCTCTGACTCTCCTCACCATAAAAGTAATTTGGTTTTATATAACCACTTGTCTTTGTCATTTTACACATTTATCTCTACCTACTCATGTGTTTTATTTTCTTCCATAGTAACAGATGCCTTGAAGGACCCCATGGAAAGTTGTAATGCTCGAGTAGATGATTGCCCTTGAGAAGTAAGGCACGTGATAGTTGTTCAGTCAAGCTAATGGTTGACACATTGTTAGCTTTAAATAGGTGTAATCAAATATAATCCCAACAGATTCGTTGCTTGGTATAAGGCCCGGTTGGTTGCCAAAGGCTTAATTAAAAAAAAAAAAAAAAAGTTTGGGATTAACTAACACTTTCTCTCCGGTTGCCAAGCTTAACTCGATGTGGGGTCCTACTTTCGATTGATACCAATTGTCGTAGGCTTGTTTATTAGTTGGACTAGAAAAATGCCTTCCTTAATTATAATCTTCATGAGGAGATTTATATGTGACCCATGATTGGGTTTGTGCATTCGAAGTTGTCTAGAAAAATGTCTCATTTTAAGAAAGCACTCTATGGTCTTCAGAAATTTCCTCAAGCCTAGTTTGGGCACTTAATGATAATATATTTCAGATTGAGTTTCAATGTTATTCCTCAAACCATTCCATCTTCATCAAATGACATGGTGACTCTGCTATTGTTCATGTTATGTATATGAATGACATAATAATCACTAGAGATAATGGTGTTGGTATTTTCTTCGCTAAGTTGTTCGCAAGGAAGAATTTAAGATGGACCCGGGGCCTCTTCATTACTTCCTTAGGATTAAAGTTACCCATTTATTGAAAGGTATCTTCATATCTCAACATAAGTATGCTCTTAACTTGTCGTGACTCACTGGCTCACTACACTCTTAGCTATCTCAATATCAATGGTTGGTCGGTAAACTCCTTTATCTATCCGTCACTCGCCAGACATCGCCTGTGCAGTGGGTGTGGTTGGTCAATGTCTAAAAAAATCCCTACTTCCACCACCTTAAAACCATGTATTGTGTTCTTCGTTACGTTAAGACAACTCCTGAGAAGGATATTCTCTATGTTACACATGAACGTCTCAATATACATGGATATGTCATGCGGATTGGAATGACTCTTCTAATGATCGTTACTCTACCATCAGTTTCTATACTTTCATTAGCGACAACTATGGGTGTACATCGAGTCGAGTTGGCCTCATCTCAAACTTGGCTCGGCCACTGGCTGACCTCAGCCTGAACTCGGCTCGGCTCGGTCCTCGAGCTTGACTGACCAGCTCGGCTCAGTTCGGTCAACAGTTTGGGCTAGCTCGGGCTGAGTTCAAGCCAAGATCAAGCCGAGTTCGCCATTGTGGCATTTCCACAAACACCTAAACTGCAACTTCAAAAGGAATAGACCAGTATCTGAAGAATCTTTTGGAAATTAATAATAAAGGAGGTGATAGTGCATGTGGCTGGAATGGAACAAAAGGATTTTCTGCAGCTCTAAAAGTTCTGCTAGAGTGGTTTTCCACGAGATTTTCCTCTTACACTAGTGTGGGTAAGCAAGTGGAGTTAAACAGGCTTGCCATGGACGGTGTCACCTACAATCAATTATGGGTTTCAGGGCATCCGGCTGTAGTCTCTGCCTCTTGAGAGATTTTTCCTATCCGATGTTTTACTTTGTTTTGTCTTGTAGAGCAGTTCATTGAATGCTCTTACTTTTTTTGTTTCTTTCTCTCTTCTTCTGTGTACTTCGTAATAAAACTCCACCACTTATCAAAAAAGGATATTATAAATAAATAAATAAAAGCCTAGTTCACTTTTCTTCGAACCCATCCATGGAATAAAAATCCTCTTTACCGGTTCTCAACAATGAGGAAGATGTTGCTCCCAAGCTAAATGACGTTCATATCCACCTCATGCTTGAGGTGGCAGGCCAAGTTCTTAGAAGTTTAATCAACTTGTTGAAGTTTAAGATCTTGATTGCCAACCATAATTCTAGCTGGCATCTGAGGCATTTCCATAAACACCTGAACTGCCACCAACCACCAAGAAAAATCAAGAAAAACAAAGAGAAAAAGGGTATTTGTTTGATGTACATACCTTCCTTACCACCATCTACATTTCGTTGAGTCATTTTATCAAACAGTTGGTGAGCAACAGCAATGGCAAAGTAACTGAGTCACCGAACTGGTTCGATCCAAGTTCTACTTGAGCTGGATTTGATCCGAGTCGAGTCGAGCTGGGGCCTGCTCAAACTCGGCTCGAACTCATTTTCGAGCTAAAAAAATCAGCTCGACTCGACTTGAACTCAGTTTCGAACCGAGTCGAATCGAGCTTTTTCGAGTCGAGTCGAGCGAGCTAACCGAACTAGCTCGGTTCGTGTACCCCCCTAGCGACAACCTTATTTCTTGAAAAAGCAAGAAATAATTTATCATTGTGGGCTCATCCGCTAAGGCTAAATACCAATGCATGGGCGACAACACTAGCAAGATACTCTAGCTATATTCGCTCCTCTCTGATCCCAAGATTGACACTTACTCTCTTCTTCAACTATATCGTGTTAATCATGTTGTTATTCACATTGTGTCCAATCAAGTTTTCCATAAGCACACCAAGCATATTGAAGTTTAATGCTATTTTATTCCAAAAAGTTGGTGTCGGTTGTCATTTGCACTTCTCGTTTATCTACAAAAGCTCAATTAGCGATTATTTTCACCAAGGCCATATTTGGGTCCAATTTTTTATATTATTTTCAAATTGAGTGTGATTAATATATATTTTCTACTTTGATGGAGAGTGTTAGTATATGAAGAGTAAGCATGTTAACTCTGTGTAGTAATCTTTTTTTATACCATAACTTTTAATTTTATAATGGGGGGGGGGGGGGGGGGGGGGGGGGGGGGGGGCTATATTGGACGAGTATTAACCATTTGATCAATCACCTTTAATACATATTGTCAAGATTTTTTACAAAAATATTTCAATCAACAATATTATCCATCTATTTGTGAGGGCCTATCATAGATTGGTTTGATGCTGAAGAACCATTTCATCCATGGTTGGAAAAAGGATGGCTATAGAAAATAAGGCCAAATCAAGGATGGAATGGATCATTCAATCAACATGACCATTACATGTTAATCCATGAAATCTGTTATCGACTTAATAGATAATTTAGATCAATCTATTAGAGTTTCCAAGTGGATGAATGCAACTAGGAGCATTATAACCTATTAGGCTTTATATAGTAACAATTTCTCATGTATATTTACTAGTGTGGAATAGAACAACAAAGCGCATTAGAAGGTGTGGGGCACATGATATATGCCCCTAGATTCTGAGTTAGGGCATCAGGTATCAAAAAAGGTGTGAGGAATGGACTTGTACATCAAGTCGAGTTATGTCAAGCTTTGATCAGCTCGGCCCTACTCTAACCCTAGCTCAAGCTCAAGACATTAGCTTGCCTCGGCCCGATGGTTTGAACCAAGTCGCACTTAGATCGAGTCGAGGTGAGCGAATTGGTCTAGTCGAGCCGAGCTATCTTTAGTGAGAAAGAGAGAATGTTTCAAATTTGAGAGAGAGAGAGAGAGAGATAGAGTGAGAGGGAGGTGAGCTCTACCCACGTATCAAGTGAGAGCAGGAGGTGATCTAAGCCGTCCTTAATTCTTTCAATTCAACGGTTCTTGGCAAACGAGCTTAAATGGCATGTAAGACATATGGGCAGGCATAAATTTCACATATTGCATATATACAGAGCGAGCCGAGTTGAGCTTCGAGATAAGCTAAGTCGAGCTACCTATTGTTCAACCTCGACTTTTTTTTTTCTTTGGGTTAGCTTGTTAGTACACACCCATGTCAATACACACACTCCATGTTAGCCATCCCCGTTAGGGATCGATACCAAGACCTTAAGTGTTGAAACGAGGTATCTCCACTCAGTTTGCCAGTTGAGCTATGGATCTGGGTGTTTGTTCAACCTTAACTTTCTTTTCAACGAGTTGGATCAAACATGCATCGACTTGTCCCAAATCCCCCTTTTGGGCCAAGGTGATCCGAGTTAAACCGGGTCGAGATGAGCGAGCTTTTCAACCTAGCTTGACTCATGCACAACTCTAGTGAGGCGTCCTTCCTTGTTGGTATAAACGTAAGGTGTTATAGGAAGATCCGAGCCCCTCATAATTCTGAGGCATCGCGGCATGTTAATCCGATCGGAGGGATAATCGACCGCTCAGCCCAGATCATTAGAACGGACGAAGTTCAACGAAGGCCTATATCTTCTGCCAGTCGAAAACCTACCTACGGGACGGTCCGAGCTGACTGCATACTCCGAGGCGGAGGCGGACGCTCCTTGAGCTGAACTTAGAAACTGCCATAAGAGGACGTGGATGGTAATGTCGCTCGCAGATACGCACGATGCGCGTATCGTATTAAGTGATCATTGGATTGTGTACGGTATCTCAACGATACGAAAATCTCCCTGATTGAGGGAATCGTGTCGTGATTATCGGATCCAGACCATTCAATGGCTGGGTATAAATATACGAGGACGTCATTGCTACAGGTACGTAACATCTTGCACTCTCCCTCTACCTTTCAACCTAGACCCCGATTCCCTTGACCTGATTTAGGCATCAGAGGGTCCCCCGGCCTAGCCAGGGTCTCCTTTGCTCACCTTTTGTGCAAGATCAGGGTCCATATGAGGAGTGGAGGGTGATTCAGATTTTGACATCAACATTTTTTAGCGCCGTCTGTGGGAATCTGATACAAAAAGTTAGGTTCCTATTCTCGAGTATAATGGAGAGAGGAAAGAAGAAAACAGTAGCTGCGGAACCAGAGCAAAACGAACAAACTCGTTCCTCATCACTACTTCATGCGGTATCGGCCCTAGGACCTTCCCAGCATTCGCACAACCGGGCAAGCAAGTATCGAGCCATGCAGGGTGAGATACAAGTCTTACGTGATGAAGTGAACAGGATGAAGCAGCAATAGGAACCGTAGTTACGTCCGGCTCAAGAAGATCCTGTCTCTGAACCAGTCGGCCCAGTTGTGGAAGCTCACTCTGCGCCGAGGAGTGTGAGGCCTGAGGCACCCCAGCATCCTCAGGTACTCATATCGAGTCAACATCCTCTTCCGACCCAAATCCGACCCTCGGCTCGGAAAAACCGCAACGTGAGCTCCAACTAATGCCTCGGTTACTTCAGCCCTGACACCAACGGATCTCCGTCATCGGTTGGAACGAAGGAGGAGAAGGAGAAGTCCAAGAGAGAGAGAACGCCCAAGAGATTGTGGCAGAAAATAAAGATCCATGGGAAAAGCGGTTCGAGGAGCTTAACAACAAGTTCTTAGCTCTAGAGAAAAAACAGCAACCAATGTCAGTTCCCGCTGCCGTCCAGGCAATGATAGAAGAGACTGAACCTCCCTTCACCTCAGAAATCATGAACAAGGTGATGCCTCAGAGGTTCTGGATACCTCCCGTCATTCAATATTCTGGATCTGGATACCCATTCGAGCACGTGGAAGCCTACCGCTCCTGGATGCAGATCCAGACAACGACGGATGTAATGATGTGCCAAGGGTTCTCAATTACACTAACGGGATCCGCTCGGAGTTGGTACCAATAACTCAAACCAAACTCCATCAGCTCCTTCGCAGAGTTGAGCCGACTATTCCTAACCCAGTTCATCAACGGTAAGAGAAGTCGAAAGCCCAACACTCACCTGCTTACTATCAAACAAGGGCCGAAGGAGTCGCTGAAGGATTACATCGATCGCTTCAACGAGGAAGCATTACTAGTGGAAGACTATGATGACAAAATGGCCCTCGCCGCTATGTTTAGTGGCTTGAAAGAAGGAAAGTCCACCTTCTCCATTGGGAAGAATCCACCAAAGACAATGGCCGAACTTGTGCTAGAGCTCAGAAGTATACCAACGAGGAGGAATTCACCAATGCCCGTAAAAGTGTTCAAGTGACCAAGCCGAATGGTAAGGGGAAGAGGCCCAGGAACGAGGAATCCCATACGTCTAACGACCGATGAATGCACCTCTCGCGATCGTCGCCCGAGCAGGAGACCAGAGGGAAAATTCCGTTCCTATACCCCCCTTAACACATCCGCCGAACAGATCCTACTGGACATCTGAGGAGAGAAGTTACTGAACTGGCCCGTCTGCATGAGAGCCAATCCGGACCATCGAGACAAACACAAGTATTACCGCTTCTATCGAGACCACGGCCACAACACAGGTAATTGTGTCGACCTTAAGGATGAGATTGAAGCTCTCGTTCGGAAAGGGCACCTGTGTCGATACAGAAAGGAAAGAAAAGCCCCTTGGAGAGAGGAAAGGGAGCGGAAGCAGCAAAATAACGCCGCGGAGGAGCCCGCCGAAATTCGCACCATCTTCCGGGGTTCGTCTGGCGGGGGAGATTCGAATAGGGCACGAAAGGCTCACTCTCGGAAGTCCGAGCCAGAACACTACGTCCATTTGACCGAATGGCCCAGTAAGGAACTTCGAGTCAGTCCGTGCACTCTGACTTTCACAGAAGAAGATATGCGCGGGATTCAGCACCCACACGATGACGCTCTAGTAGTCACCATGACCATAGCGAATCGCAAAGTATACCGCATTTTGGCGGACACCGGGAGCTCGACCGATGTACTCTACTCTGAAGCCTTTGAAAGAATGGGGATTCCACCGGTTCATCTCAGGCCCGTGAAGACCCCTCTGCACGGCTTTGCCGGGGAAAGAATGATTTCCAAAGGAGTCATTTCCCTCCCCGTGACTGCAGGAGAAGGGCAACACCAAGTCACACTTATGGTGGACTTCTTAGTTATCAATGTGCCATCTGTATACAACGTCATCCTGGGCAGATCGTCTCTTAACGCGATGAGAGCAGTCGTCTCCACCTATCACTTGATGATGAAATTCCCCGCCGAGGGCGGGGTAGGCTACCTCCGAGGTGATCAGCGAGAAGCTCGGAGATGTTATGCAGTTGCAGTAAAGAAGGTGTTAGTCAAGCAGGCACTCGCCATCAATGTCCTAGACCCCCGAGGACCTGCGGAAGGCTCATCTGTGGAAGGTATGAAGAAAGTGTCGCTCGATGAAGCCGATCTGAGCAGAACTATTCAGATCGAAACATCACTGAATCCAGAGCAACGGACTGAAATTCTAGCATTCCTGCGATAACACGGGGATATTTTTGCATGGTCCCATCAAGATATGCCCGGAATCTCTCCGGAAGTCATAGTCCACAGACTGAATGTGGATTCAGATCACAAACCCGTCAAATAGAAAAGAAGGTCATTCGATGCTAAGCAATGAGAAGCAATTGCCGAAGAGGTCTCCGTTCTACTCGACGCAGGATTTATAGAGGAAGTGTACTATCCCGATTGGATCGCAAATGTGGTCCTTGTGAAGAAAGCCAATGGGAAGTGGCGAGTATATGTGGACTATTCTGACTTAAACAAGTCTTGTCCGAAAGATAGCTTCCCACTGCCTCGGATCGACCAACTGGTAGACAATACGGCGGGCCATGAATTGTTCTCCTTCCTGGACGCATATTCCGGATATAATCAGATCGCGATGCACCCCCTAGACAGGCAGAAGACTACCTTCGTCGCAAACAAGGGACTCTACTGTTACCGGGTCATGCCTTTTGGCCTGAAGAACGCTGGTGCCATGTATCAAAGGTTAGTGAATCAGATGTTCTCCAAACAGATCGGACGCATCATGGAAGTATATTTCGACGATATGTTAGTAAAAAGCATCAAGGCATCCGATCACCTGACGAATCTTGGGGAAACATTCGTCGTCCTTCGAGAATACCAGATGAAGCCAAATCCAACAAAGTGCGCCTTCAGAGTCGACTTAGAAAAATTCCTCCGCTTTCAAGTTAGTCAGAGAGGAATCGAAGCTAATCCTGAGAAGATCAAAGCACTCCTTGACATGAGTTCGCCTCGAACCGTCAAAGATATACAATGCCTTACGGGTGGAGTCGCAGCGCTCGGACGTTTCATTTCCAGAGCGACAGATAGGTGCCTCCCCTTCTTCCAGCAATTGAAAGGTCATAAGAAGGCAGAGTGGACGCCTGAGTGTGAGCAAGCCTTCCTGTAATACCCCATATTTTTGTCACTTGGAATTAGACGTCCTTAGGCAATGGGTCGATCCTAACACCGTATTAATTTCTCAAAACTCAATCCCAAAGGCCAAAATCCCTTTTTAACCCATTTCCTTTCAAATCTCCCATTTCACTTTTAACCACCTTGTTCATTAAATGTTTTTAAGTACCTTCATATTAGGCAGGAATCCTAAAGTTTAGGTGATGAAGGACAATACTTTAGAAATCCGTACAAAACCCGAGTATCACCTCAGGCAGAAACCACTCAGGATCAAATCCTTTAGAAATTTGACAAAATTAACTAAGTGCTAACCTAGATTAGCTACGAAATCTGCTTGATTCACTTTAAATATGATCTGGAAGATCCAAAACTTGTAGAATCATTGACGCTAGGTTACCCTAAAATCTAGGATCAATCTCATTACCCAATTGCTCTCGGGAGCACATTGAAACTCCGTATCGGATCTGGACCGTACATCGAAAGTCTGATTACTACAAAATTATATAATCAAGACCGCCTTGCTGGGCTTGACAACTACCTCAGAAATCAAGTCCAGATAGTGTTCCGAAGTAATTCACTTGAGCCCGGAGTGAAGTGTGTGAGAAAACGTAGTTTCTTTTAGAAATTAAATCAATCTGAGACTTGTCGCTTGCGGGCCGAATATAAGGATTTAGACCGTCAGAATCTGACCCAAATACACCCTCGGATCAGGAGAAATTTCATACACAGGTCAGTGTACTTGTGGCCCTGATCGGTGGTCGTGGACCGTTGAATTGAAACTGGTCCGCCACGTGCTATCTGGAAACCCGACTGAAACGAAAACTTAACTCGACTTAGATCCATGGTCAGGGATCTTAAGTCCGACCTTTGGCTCAAGGGAGGGCTCCGGAAGTGCTCCGTTGAGCCGAAACAAATGGGTTTTGGGCATAACCTAAGTATACTTTGGCCCTGGGGCGATTCCCATCAGTTTTGGGCCTATATAAAGGCCTTAAGCCCTCACTCTCTCATTCCATACGAATTTGGGAAACCTAGGAGAGAGAAGAAAGAAAAGAGAGAGAAAGAGAGAGAGAGAGAAGTGGGGATTCTTCTTGGGATTCTTCCCTGCTAATCCACCTGCTGAAACACCACTCCCGTGTAGTTCTTTCAGTGTTTCCAACGCCGTATTTGGGTAAGAAATCTTAACCCTAACCTATTTTAGAGATTCAAATAGAACAGTTGATAGAATAGCTAACCTATTCCCTGTTATAGGTTGTTCTGGTGCCGTAGACAAAGGTTCAGTGTTTAAACTGATTTCATTACGCTTCTACAGCGTAAGGTGCGGACTTTAAACGCATAGGTTATGGTTTTCAAGGCTTTCAAGGTCAGTTAATGATATATTACTGACCTGGATGCTATTGCACATGTAGAAAGTGTTGTCCGTTTCGTTTTTCAGATATACGTTAACTATGTTGAATATACTGTATTCCTCGTATTTGTAGAAAATACCGTATACATATGAAATACGGATTTGTGCTTGCCATGATTAATTATTGTCTATGTATGCTAGATACATGTGTATCAACTTCTGGGTGAACGGATTAGCCTAAGACATGTTATCCTAACATACGTTGTGTATGTTATAATGTGTAGCCTAAGTGTTTGTAGAAATGTTTGAATGAATATGGAACTATGATTTATGCTTGCCATGACTATGGGTCGTGAATGCATGATCATGGTTCATGTGGCAACTCCTTTGTGAAAGGATTCGCTATGACATGTGTTTTAACTAGCATATTACAGGTATGTTGGAAGGTGTAGTCTTAGTGTTTGTACAATTGTCTGAATGAGTAAGTAGTTAGTAAATTGCAATGTATAAGGGTGTTGAGATATGATTCTCAACTACTTTAACTATGTGTATGATTTCTTCCATGTACCGTATATTATAACGTCTGTTTATTATGTAATGCATATGTATAAATCCATGTTTAAATTGTATTCCATGAAATGCAAGACTAAGGCCGTGAAGGGTGATGGGGGAGTGGTGTAACGATTCCGTGCAACAGCCCTGACAGCCCTAAAGCGGACATTATTGGACCTTTGATTATATGATTTGCAATCTTGATTCATAACTGCTTTAACTATCTTCTAGGATATTTTGTTGTAATTGAATGTGATTGGGGCTATTGTATAGTCCAGGCAATCGGTAACAGGCCTTGATTTTATGGCTGAAGTCATTTCGCCACAAAAGACACGTTCGATGAGTCCAAGTCGTACGATGGTTGTCGACAGTGGTACCTTGTCGTTTACTTCAGCATACACTTGTACTAGTCGAACTTGTCTAATAACCCGATTGGCCATTGTATGTTCACTATGTTTGGACGCTACTGCTTGAACCTAAGTTACCAAACTTACCAGTGAAACCCTATTAACCTTGGTACCTCGATCTGCTAAGACTCATGAGCCGGACATGGTGGTATGGGACACCGTGGTCGAGCTGTCGGCCTACGCTGGGGCGACGAGCCTCCCCGTAGTGACCAGTGAGCAACCCAGACTCATGAGCTGAATACGGTGGTATGGGACACTGTATTTGAGCTGTCGGCCTACACTGATTTGGTGATGAGCCCTTTGTCGTGACCTCGAGCATACTCTGAACCTGCGTAGAGGCGACGAGCCTTTCCGTAGTAATCAGAGTATACACTAGGCCTGTACTAATTTAGCAATGAGCTCATTGCAGCAACCTAGAACCACAATATCGTATGAGATTTACTAGGACCGACGACCCTATAATGGATCCTTGTTTGGGAAGTGATATAAGGGAGGTACCTTAGTTTCCCAATCTTGCTGTATGAAAATGACTAATAAGGAATTTGATAATCACATTCATGCACCGCATTACGTGTGCGTTTGGCGTTGCTGGTCAAGCACTGAGGGAGTGTGGCATGCCGCGATCGTAAGAAGGAGTTGCTGAGGGAGCGTAGGCGAGGGCATGTATCATACATACATACCATACTTACATTAATAAGAGTACTGAGGGATGTGTGATTTACTGCTTTATCATTACCGCTTGATTGAATTGATAACATGTTAACCTTTGCTTTATTGTTCCACTGAGTTGATCACTCAATCCCACGTTATGGGACGGTGTTGTACACACCAACCAGACCCTGTTTGAGTTTCAGATGATGACGATGCTTATAAAGCGGAGCCGGACTTTTATGATGAGGAGGAGGGTTTCTCCTTATACAGCTATCAGGTGGGTCTATGTAAACCATCTTCTGATCGACGGGAGTACAGGGATTACTTTAGTTTGCACTTTTGGAACACCTATGTATATTCCTTTTGTTCATTTTTGGTGTATACATGTCTATCTTTAACCTGGCAACATGTTCATACTCTGGAGACGTACAACAATTTATATATTTTATATATCTATCACAGTCTTCCGCTTGCAGAATTTAACTGTCTCTGGAGTATAATATGTTGTTTTGGTATAATCCTACTCATGTTTATTGCATTAATATGAACAACATTCAATCATCATTATTTATGTTGCATAAGTGATGCGTTGGAACTCGGGAGTGGAGTTTATGCTTGACCCTCGATTTTCAGGGCGTTACACTTCCAGCAGCTGAAACAGTACTTGGGTTCACCCCCTCCATTGTCCAAACTTGAAGAAGGCGAGTCCTTATTCCTCTACCTCGCGGTCTCAGCCTCGGCCGTCAGCTCGGCTCTGATTAGGGAAGTCGGAGGCAAGCAACACCCTGTTTATTATGTGAGTAAGCCTTCGTGCTGGCAGAAATGAGATACTCGCCCCTGGAAAAGCTAGCACTCAGCCTCGTTATTTCAGCTTAGAGGTTACGCCCGTACTTCCAAGCTCACTCTATAATCGTGCTAACAGATTCCCCTCTCATGCAAGTCCTTCAGAGGCCCGAGGTGTCGGGTTGGGTGACTAAGTGGGCCATCGAGCTCGGTGAATTCGATATTCAGTTTCACCCGAAGACGACAATCAAAGGGCAAGCCGTGGCCGACTTCATCGTCGAATTCACTCCAAGCACTGAGGAGTTCGTCCACTTCTCCGAATGATCAAAAAGCAGTATCAGATCTAGGATGAGTTCTCTATTTGGACAGGTCATCCAATGTTAAAGGGGCCGGGGCCGGGATTGTCTTGACCGCACCCGACTCCACGACCGTTCAATACGCGATCAGATTATGATTCAGAGCCTCAAACAATGAGGCGGAATATGAAGCTTTGTTGGCCGGACTCAGACTGACAGCAAGTTTAGGTGTCCAATCTCTTCAAGTCCGATGCGACTCTCAGCTGGTGGTAAATCACATCTCTGCCGAGTATGAGGCTAAGGAAACAAGGATGATGGCCTATCTTGATGAAGCGAGAAAATTGATCAAAAAATTTCGGAACTGCACGATCCATCAAATCCCAAGGGCAGAAAATTCATGGGCCGACGCCTTAGCACGACTCGCCTCAGCTGCGGAGGGGAAGATCCCACGAATCATCCCCGTCAAATTTCTAGAACAACCAAGCATCAGCAAGAAGGAGAAAGATGTCAACCCAGTTCGAGCGAGTCCAAGATGGATGGACCCGATCTTTAATTATCTCGTGACAAGAGAGATTCCCTCGGATAGACTAGAAGCTAGGCGGCTTAGAGTCCGAGCAGCCCGATACATTATCCTAAATGGCATCTTGTACAAGAAGGGACATTCTCAGCCCTACCTCAGGTGTCTCCAAGCTGATGAGGCGGAATACGTCATGCGAGAAATTCATGAAGGAATCTGCAAAAATCATTCCGGCAGTCGGGCCTTGGCCCTGAAGATACTCAGATAAGGGTACTTCTAGCTAACTATCAAAGAGGATTCCAAAGATTACTTCCGAAAATGTGATAAATGCCAGCAATTCGCGACCGTACCGAAGCAACCAGTAGAAGAAATGACCCCTATGAGCGGCCCTTGGCCATTCGCTCAGTGGGGAATCAACATTATCGACCCTCTACCCACGGAGAAAGGACAAGTCAAATTCACCATTGTCGCTGTGGATTACTTCACCAAATGGGCTGAGGCTGAGCCGGTCACCAAAATTACAAAATAGAAGGTGATCGACTTCGTCTGGAAAAACATCATCTGCCGGTTCGGGATTCCGCGAACTATTGTATCAGACAATGGCCGACAGTTCGACAATAGTAAATTTCGGAACATGTGTTGAGGACTCGGCATCACGAATGCATACTCTTCTCCCCGACATCCCCAGTCGAACGGACAAGCAGAGGCAGTCAACAAGGTCATCAAACATCATCTCAAGACAAAACTGGAAAAGGCAAAAGGCAGTTAGGCAGAAGAACTTCCGTTTGTTCTCTGGGCCTATAGGACCACAACTCAGTCCTCAACAGGAGAAACTCCATTCTCGCTCTCCTATGGTTCGGAAGCAATGGTGCCAGTGGAGATTGGTCTTCCTACGGCCCGAGTCGGGAGCTTCCAAGAAAAACAGAATTTCGAGCAGATTGCCGCAAACTTAGATTTTCTCGAAGAAACTAGAGACATCTCAAAGCTCAGGGTCGCTGCTCGGCATCAACAAGTGGCACGGTTCTACAATTCGAAAGTCAAGATTATATGATTCCGACCAGGGGACTTAGTCTTTCGTCGAGTGTTGAAGAATACCGCCGAGCCGGGGGCTGGTACACTCATACCAAACTGGTAAGGGCCTTATCGAGTCGTTCGATCAACCAAACAAGGTTCCTACCACCTAGAAGACCTCAATGGTCGCCAGCTCCCCTATCCCTGGAATGCCGAGCATCTGAAAGTTTATTATCCATGACGGGGAAGCCTTTAAGGCTCTCAATAAATGTACGTCTCTGAGAGACAAGCCTTTAAGGCTCTTAATAAAATTCGCCTCTTCTCATCCACATGAACGGATTCTCGACTAAGGAAAAGTTGCCTCTCATATGCAAGGGCAGACTTAACGGATTAATTCCTTAAAAAGGGGTCAATACGTTATCCCACAAATTCTACACGGTATCCCCCAAACTAGGGGAAAAGCCTGAACGCTGACTCGACTCCCTTAACATAGGGGTCGGTTCACGAATTAACGGATAGAACGGAAGGGTCTCGCCAATTGTGGGATGATCCGACCCCCTAGGGGCCCGAACTCAATAAACGAGCCATAAAAGCTTAATAGTAAGATGGTGTTGGGAAAAGCCAGCTCGCTGAAAGGTAAGGTCAGCTCAGGCTATGCTACAAACGAAATTAATCTCCTATTTTGACAATCAAATAGTCTTCAATCAACGTCCAATAAGAAATCAACTACGGATTAACATATAATATATATATATATATAATCATTCATACGCCCTCCGAGGGTCAAAAATCATCATCCACGGACCTCCATTAGAAGGTCATGAAGTAACCAAGAAGGATCTCAACTAGTTCAAAAAAAAAAAGAGGAAGGATAAATCCGCACTATGCAGGGGGCAAAGGAGCTTGATTGTCTGGGGCTTGATCCGGACGGACTTCATCTACAGGCGACTCTTCAGCTTCTTCAAGTAGTATTGAGTCGAGGTTAAGGTCTGGGTACAAACCAAGGACCACCTCAATGCAATCGTCATAGCCACGGCCATAGAATTTGGCCACCTCAGCATCCCTCTCCTTGGACATTTTGAAAGTTTCTACCGCTGCAACTGCCGCATCAGCAACCGCCTCAGCAAGAGAAGCTTTGTCCTCAGCCTGTTGGGCTTCCCTTGCTTGTATGACAGCCCGGGCCTGTTTTTCCGCTGCCTCCACCTTAACCAGCTCCAAGGTCCCGCTTAGTCGAGCGTTCTCATAAGCCAGCGAGTCCGCATGAGCCCTAGCCCGGGTCAGCTCGGCGGCAACAGTGTCAAAGCGAGCTCTGAAGTCCTTCACCATCCCTTGCCACTATAATTCCTTAGCTTCGAGGCCAGTAATAATCTCCTGCAGATTAAGCTCCCTGGCCTTCCCATCCTCAACTCGCCGACGCAGTTCGCCCTGCTCCTGTCGGAAGAGAGTCACCTCATCCCGCAGGACTCCCACCTTAGTTCGGAGTGCCTCCACTTCAGCGTCAATCTTTCGGTGCTCACGCACTCTCTCCCAGGCCAGGAGGATCCTTGGAACAGACTAAGTAATGACAAAAGCAATGAAATAAGGACGCATGATAACCGAGAACAGATGACATAGAGACTGAGAAATACCTTGTAAAAAACTGTTGCCAAATCTCTCAAGAAAGTATTTTCTGGCTTGGAAAGGAGATCAACAATCTCTTCTTCCGGGGCATGTTTTGCCGCCCACTGAGCCAAACAGGACATGTGAAAGCCCAGTTCATACCTCGCCCCGCTTGTCCCCACATGCGTCTAGCCTCCTTCCTCTGAGGCCCCAATCCGGCTGCCGGCGGAGGCCTGGGCCTCGACCCCAAGATCATCCCCGACCTCAGGACGAGTAATCATGGCGTCAGCCATCCGAACATCTTCCTCTCACTCAGATGACGAAGGGATCGCAATGCAAGGGAGGGTGGATTCCGCCGACGGAGGGAGCGACGTTGGACGGGAAGGAAGTTGCGATCGCTGGGGCGGAGCAATGAGTGCTGAAGCCTGAGCCACAACGGGCGCAGCATCAGGGCCAACACGACTAGAGCAGGGGCTGCGGTCGTGGCCGTGGCTGTAGTCACAGTCACAGCCGCGATCATAGTTGCAGTCACGGCCTCAGCTGTAACTGGAGTCAAAGTCGCAGTACCCGGACCCGAAGGACCTTCTTCACAAGGAGTTATTCGCCTTCTCCGAACAGTTGTCTTCATCTGAGTCACGGGCCTCAACAACTCCTCTGCTGTCAGGGTCACCCTCTTCTTCTGAGAACCGGATGCCTCGGCCATGCCTGAATAAAGAACGACAAATTAGTGGCTACGCAAGCAAGCCTAATTCTTCTGAAGCAGGAGAACTTACTGAAAGATGTCGGAAGAGGTTGAGATGTGCACAGCCCTGACCAATGAAGGTTGGTGGCAGTGATCAGATCCGACCAGGAGCGAAGCTCTCCCGATCATGCTCTAGCCTTGGCAACGCGGTTCTTCTGAGCTGAGTCAAGGAGAGGTGTACCCCTTGGAAAATTTACAAAAAGAATAAAGGTTCCAGTCCAGCCGAAGTAATAAAGGAAAATAGAAAGACGAAGGGAATTAATTGGTCCGACCTGGTTTTGTAAATCGAGTCGGAACCCGAATCGACAGAGTCCCGACTTCGGCCATAGGCGTCTCCCATTCTCCCGCAGCTTAGAACCACTTATTCTTCCAATCTTTGTTAGAGGACGGAAGATTCATAACCAGCCTCGACCCCTTGCTGCCTCGGGTCGCGAAGTAGTACCATGGTTCATTGCTGTCATGCTTGACCAGATACAGGCTCATCAACTCCGCTGGGGTAAGCTCCGAATTCCCAACTTACCTCCAGATGATGAAGGCTGAAATAAGCACCCTCCAAGCATTGGGGGTCAATTGCCAGGGAGCTAGGCCCAGGTAGGTCGTCATAGTCCGAATGAAGGGGTGTAAAGGAAGGACCCCACATTGTAGTGCGCAAAGAAAAATAGCAACTTCTCCCTCAGCAGGCACACCAGCGGTTTCGAGGGGCCCAGGGGCTCTGATCCGCACGTAGGCCGGGATTTGAAACTCTGTGTGGATCCACTCTATTTGAGACTCCGACAGTACATAGCCTCCAGGGACTACCTTCGAGGCCCTCCCGCTCGCTGGCATCTCAGTGACTTCCATGGTTGTGGTCTGGGGGGCTCGGGCAGATTTCTTTCTACCAGCTCCGTGAGTCTGAGCACCAGTTGCCTTCCGCTTCTAAGGTGGAGGATGTGAAAGCACAGCTTCAAAGGGACCTTCAGAGGCCCCTCCCCCGTTGCCGAAACTCTTTGACTCGGGGTCATCACCGAGTCCCGCACGGTCTCCAGGTCGGATGACATCTAAAGAAAAGGAAGAAATGCGAAGAGGCACAAGGAGACTCACCGGACGTTCACCGGGAATCGCCTACGGAAAATCCTGAATAGTCAGAATCGCCCTCGCCGAAAATCGCCTCCTCCGGTATACGCTCAAACAAAGCCAACAGAAATAGATCGAAATCTTCGAATGAGGGTTTATATAAACCTCACTGAACCTTTGCATTAATGACTAGTAATCATGACCGGTGTCAAATCGTCACGAGCCGACTCCGGAGCAGACATGGCCCCATCCCATTGGCTCGAAATCTGTCGGGCAGTACACCCCTGACATCAAGCGACGAGCTTTGGATAAACGAAACGACGACCGAATAAGAAAAAGTTTCGTCCTAGGCACTACCCCGGGTGCACGTGGCAATAGCCCATAAGCGGACGACGATTCGAAATACGTGTCCGTTGCGCATAGACCCGTAGGTGGGAAACTTTCGAAATGAAATCTGGCGTGCTTGAGAGCGGGCAAAACACATGATCTCCCGTATACTTACTCTCCGAGCCCTTAGCAGACCTCAAAGAGTAGGGGGCTTCAGTTATGGGAAGATCCGAGCCCCTCATAATTCTGAGGCACCGCAGCATGTTAATCCGATCGGAGGGATAACCAACCGCTCAGCCCAGATCATTAGAACGGACGAAGTTCAACGAAGGCCTATATCTTCTGCCAGTCGAAAGCCTACCTACGGGACGGTCCGAGCCGACTGCATACTCCGAGGCAGAGGCGGACGGTCCTTGAACTAAACTTAGAAACTGCCATAAGAGGACGTGGGCGGTAATGTCGCTCGCAGATACGCACGATGCGCGTATCGTATTACGTGATCCTTGGATTGCGTACAGTATCTCCATGATACGAAAATCTCCCTGATTGAGGGAATCGTGCCATGATTATCGGATCCAGACCATTCAATGGTTGGGTATAAATACACGAGGATGTCATTGCTACAGGTACGCAACATCTTGCACTCTCCCTCTACCTTTCAACTTAGACCCTGATTCCCATGACCTGATTTAGGCACCAGAGGGTCCCCCGGCCTAGCCAGGGTCTCCTTCACTCACCTTTTGTGCAGGATCAGGGTCCATCCGAGGAGTGGAGGGTGATTCAGATTTTGACATCAACATAAGGTATGGAAAAAATTAAATTTATTTGGAATTAAGCTATAAATTATTTCTTACAAGTAAATGAACAAAGCAAGAAATAAATTAACTATATTAGAGGGATGTATAAGAAAGAAAATGTTGCAGCATAGTAAACGAAAAACAATGTAAATGAAATCATAGCCTCTTAAATTAACCAGTGGCCTACATATATGAGTGGAGAAGGAATAACTCTAACATTCCTCTAAGAGAAAAGATGATTGGAGCTCTTAAATCTCTAACTCTACTTTATCTTAGATTGCAAGACATTGGACCATAATCAGAGATGTGTGAGGAGGAGAAAAAACCCTAGTACTCGATTAGAGAAGATGATTGGAAATCTTCAATCCACTCTACTCCTAGGACCTCACATGAAGCTTGTGAGAGGATAGATCTTAGAAAGATGGAAACATTTCACCACTTTCATTAGAAATTCCACACCCGGTCTTCAAGACTTCATACACTACAAGAAAGAGGGTTTTTAGCGACGAAACTGTAAATTCGTAGCTAAAAATCGCTTTTAGCGAATATGCTGTAAACAATTTTTCAACAAAATCGAAAGGTTTACTTTTAGCTACGAAAATTTTCGCAGCTAAAAAACGTGGATGAGACTTTTAACGACGAAAATATTCGTTGCTAAAGGCTGTAATCAATTTTTGAAAACAATCGAAAGGTTTTCTTTTAGCTACGAAAATTTTCATAGCTAAAAAACGTGAATGAGACTTTTAGTGACGAATAGTTTCGTCGCTAAAGACTGTAAACAATTATTAAAAAAAATCGAAAGGTTTACTTTTAGCCATGAAAATTTTCGTAGCTAAAAAACGTGGATGAGACTTTTAGCGACGAACATTTTCATCGCTAAAGGATATAAACAATATTTGAAAAAAATCGAAACGTTTACTTTTAGCTATGAAAATTTTCGTAGCTAAAAAACGTGGATGAGACTTTTAGCAACGAAATGTTTTCGTCAATAAAGGCTGTAAACAATTTAAAAAAAAAAAAAAAAAATCTAAAGGCTTACTTTTAACTACGAAAATGTTTGTAGCTAAAAAACGCTGATGAGACTTTTAGCTACAAAAAGTGTCGTCGCTAAAGGTTGTAAACAATTTTTGAAAAAATTGAAAGGTTTACTTTTCGCTACGAAAGTTTTCATAGCTAAAAAATGTGGATGATGCTTTTTCTTACGAAATGGTTCGTTGCTAAAGGCTATAAACGATTTTATAAAAATAAAAATGAAGGGTTTACTTTTAGCTACGAAACGTTTCGTAGCTAAAAAACGTGGATGAGACTTTTAGCTACGAACAGTTTCTTCACTAAAGGCCTTAAACAATTTTTGAAATAAATGGAAAGGCTTACTTTTAGCTACGAAAATGTTCGTAGCTATAAAACGTGGATGAAGGTTGTAAATAATTTTTGTACTTTTAGCTACGAAACTTTTCGTAGCTAAAAAACGTTAATGAGACTTTTACCTATGAAATATTTCGTAAGTAAAAGTCTCATTTTTTAAAATATTCCATCTCAAATTTCCTGATATACACCTGTTAGAATATAATTCATCATATTCTTCCTGATATACACCTATTATATAATATATTTCATCATATTCACATTCACATTCACATCTATCTAAACCCAAACCACGTAAATTCATCCAGACATAAACTACATTCATCCAAATATAAACTGCATCCATCCAAACACAAACAATTTTATGGAAAAAAAATAAATGAAAAGAGAGAGAACATATGAGAGGTGATCCAGACAAATGAAAAGAAAAACAACCTTAACCTAAACCTAAACCTAGAACCTACACTTGTAGGTTTAGGTTATAGGTTTAGGTTTAGGTTTTATGTTTAGATTAAGATTAGGTTATAGGTTATAAGTTTAGGTTATAGGTTATGGGTTATAGGTTATAGGTTAAGGTTTATGTTATAGGTTTTGATTTAGGTTAAGGTTATAGGTTTAGGTTTAGGTTTAGGTAATAGGTTATATGTAACACCCCGGATTTTTTGCCAACTTGGAGATAGACGTCCTTAGGCAATGGGTCAATCCTAACACCTTATTAACTTGTCAGAACTCAATCCCAAAGTCTAAAATCATTTTTTAAACCATTTCTTTCAAAAATCTCACCTTCCACCACCGGATTCTTTAAATTTTTCTAAGTACTTTCATATTAGATATTAATCCTAATGTTTAGGTGATGAAGAACAATACTTAAACAAAAACTTACTGTAAATGGTAAATACCTAAATATAATGGGCTTTCGACCATTGACCTTTTTGGAATATCATGATATAAATATGTTATTTAGATAGATCAGTTTCTTCTACCCCAAAATCATATATTGCATGTCGCGTAACCCATTTCAGATTGAAATATGCACTCGTTTCAAGTATCGGGTGGCGAAACCACATCAAACGGACTCGGAGGGCCAAACGACGCAAATCGGACGGATGCCATCTTTCCCACGGTGAGCCATCACCCCAGGGTTCAGCGGGCGGTGATGGCATCACCGGATCGACGAGGCCTCACCGACCAGCAGGCTGGACGGCCCGTTTTTCTGCACTTTTCGTCTAACTTCAAAAAATCATCTCTCTCATTTTAACTCCAATTTGGGTGATTCAAAATCCAGATTGAACCTTGATAAGTCTAGTTTTATATAAAAATAAGTAAAAATATATAATAAAAATTTTATTATAGTAAAATATAAGTCGCTGTGAAAACTATCCGAAAATTATCAGTTTGGACAGCTGTTGCTTCGAGAATTTTTAGAATTTTTCTACAACCGAAACCTAATAAAATTTGGTAGAGATGAAGTAGACTTAATGATAAAGTATTATAAAAATAATTAAAATAATATACTACCTAAAAGCGCCAGAAAGGGGTGTAGAACTGCCCTAGGACCATATTCTTTCGTAATTAGGGCATAATTTAGTTAAGTACTAAACTAAATACTCAGTAGAATTAGCTTGAACCACTTTATATACGAATTATAAGACCCAAAATGAGTAGAATTGCTAACACTACGTTACCTATAAACCTAGAATCAATCTCTAAACCCATTTGCTCTCGGGAGCACATTGAAACTTCGTATCGGACCTGGACCACGCGTCAAAAGGCCGATGACCACGAAACTATATACTAATGGCCACCTTATTGGGCTTGAATACCATCTAGGAAATCAAAACGCACAACTTGAGCCCGGAGCGAAGTGTGTGAGAAACGCGAATACCTTTAGAAAATGAACTCAAACTTAAGTGAATTGAGTCGTTTCACTTGCAGGCCAAATCTAAGATTTCAGACTGTCAGAATCTAACCCAATTACACCCTCAAATCAGGGAAAATTTTTAACACATGTCAATGTACTTGTGGCCCTGATCGAGTGCTGGTGACCGTTGAACTGAAACTGGTCCGCCACGGTCAATCTATAAATATGATCTGACCAAAAACTTAGCTTGATCAAGATCCAATGTCAGGGAGCTTAAGTCAGACCACACGCAGAAAAGGGGCCACCAGAAGTGCTCCGTTAGATCGAAACAAACTCTATTTGGCTATAACCTAAGTATACCATGGCCCTGGGGCCATTCCGGTCAGTTCTGGGCCTATATAAGGACATTAAACCCTCTCACTCCCTTCACATACGAAATTGCAAACCCTAGAGAGAGAAGAGAGAAGAAAGAGAAGGAAAGATAGAGAGTTGGAGTTGGTTCCTGGGATTCAATCCCGACGCTCCACGTGCTTAACCACTATTCTTGTATCGCTATACGGGCGATTCCGACGCTGTTCTTAGGTAAGAAAAACCTAACCCTAATATGTTTTAGGGTTTCAAATAGTGTAAGAGATGAAATAGCTAACCTATTTCATACTATAGGTTGTCGTTGTGCCGTAGATAAAGACTTAGTGTTTAAACTAAGTTCGTTACGAGTCTACCAGCGAGAGGTGCGGACTATAAACGTTTAGGTTATGGTTTTCTAGGCTTTCAATGTCAGTTAATGATTTATAACTGACTTGCTTGCCGTTTCACATGCTAGATATGTCGTTTACCTCACTTTACAGATATATATGACTTATGTTGAATATAGTGTTTTCCATGTGTTTGTTGAAATGTTTCAATAGGTATGGAATTTGGATTCATACTAGCCATGAATATCCGTCATGGATATGAGATTGTTGTATATGCGACAACTCCTTGGTGAAAGGATTTGCCCAAATACATGTTAAGATCAACATACGTCATGTATATCAAAGTGTGTAGTCTAAGTGTTTGTAAAAATGTTCGAATGAATATGGATCTATGATTTATGCTTGCCATGCTTATTGGTTGCTAATGCATGATCGTTGTATGTGTGGCAACTCCTTCGGGATAGGATTCACTACTGTATGTGTTTTTAACTAAATCATTACATGTATGTGATATGTGCATTCTAAGTGTTTGGTAAAATGCCTGAGTGAGAAAATGCTTAATGTAATGTGTTTAATGAGGGTGTTGAGATAGGATTCTCAATCCCTTCGCTAGGGTTTCCGTTTCCTTCATGTAATTTATTTTACCACTATGTGATATATGAATTAAATGCTCATGTACGCTAACATGTATTCTATGTGTTCATCGAAATGTTGATATGGGATCTATATTTAATTGTGTTGTTACATGTTGTCTTGGCTGTTACATTTGAATGCTATTATTCTAGAGTGTGTTTGGGGCTACGTCGTAGTCCAGGCAATCGGTAATGGTTTAGGGTCAGTGGCCGAACTATTCTTGGCCACGACGGACGCGTTCGACGAACCCGAGTCGTACATCGTTTGTAAACAGTGGCTAGGCCACACGGAGTACTTATGCACTTCATGTCGATCAATTCAATGTGCGCTCGTACCAGTCGAGCTCGTCAAGTAACCCGATTGACCCGATGTATGTTCAACATGTATGGACGCTACTGCTTGAATCTAAGGTACCAAACTCACCAGTGGAAACCCCGTTAACCTTGGTACCTCGATCCACTAAGACTCATGAGCCAGACATGGTGGTATGGGACACTGTGGTCGAGCTGTCGGCCTAGCTAGGGTGACAAGCCTCCTCGTAGTGACCAGTGAGCAACACCGCCTCGTGAGCCGAATACGGTGGTATGGGACACTATATTCAAGCTATCGGCCTACATTGATCAGGTGACGAGCCCTTTATAGTGACCTCGAGTATACTCTGAGACTGCGTTGAGGCGACGAGCCTTTCCGTAGCAACTAGAGTATAAACTAGGCCTACACTGATCAGGTGACGAGCCTTTTGTAGTGACCTAGAACCGCAACATCGTATGATATTTACTAGGACTGACGACCCTAGAATGGATCATTATTTGGGAAATGATATAAGTATGGTACCTTGGCTTCCCAACACTAATGTATGAATCAATCTAATTAAGTATTCGCTAACATGAGCATGCACCGCATTACATGTGCTTTGGCGAGGAAGAGCACTTTCGGGAGTTTACCATGCGCATCGTGAGATGAAGACGCTAAGGGAGTGTAGGCGAGGGCATGCATCATTATCGTATACCATTCTTGCATTAACAAGAGTATGTAGGACATGATTGTTGTACTGCTTTATCATTACTATGTGATTGAATTGATAACATGTTAACCTTTGCCTTATAGCTCTACTGAGTTGATCACTCACTCCCACGTTCTAGGACGGTATTTTAAACACAACCAGATTTTGTCTTAGCTGCAGGTTATGGCGATCCTACGAGGCGGAACCAGATTTCGAGGACGATGAGGAGGCGTTCTCCTATATGCAGTTATCAGGCGGGTTCATGTGAGCCGTGTCCTGATCGACGGGGCTTGCAGGATTGCTGATTAGATGACATTACACATTTTGTATACTTTGAAACTTTACATGTAAATTATTGACCTGGTAACATGATCATACTCTGGAGACCTACGATTACTTATACGTTTTATATATCTATCACAGAATAGGTTAAGGTTTAGGTTTAGGAAATCGGGTTCGGGTTCGGGTTCGGGTTTAGGTTTGGGTTTTGAAGTTTATGTTTAGACTAAGGAGTTGAGATTAGGATTAGGTGTAGGTTAGGTTTAGGGATTTGAGAATACATTTAGGTTTTAGGTTTAGTTTATGTTTTAGGTTTAGGTTATAGGTTTAGTTTTAGGTTATAGGTTATAGCTTTAGGGAATTGAGAATAGGTTAAGGTTTAGGTTTAGGAAATCGGGTTCGGGTTCGGGTTCGGGATAGTGTTTAGGTTTGGGTTTTCAAGTTTAGGTTTAGGTTTAGGTTAGGGAGTTGAGATTAGGATTAGGTGTAGGTTTAGGTTTAGGGATTTGAGAATACATTTAGGTTTTAGGTTTAGGTATAGGTTTTAGGTTATAGGTTTAGGTTTAGGTTATAAGTTATAGCTTTAGAGAATTGAGAATACGTTAAGGTTTAGGTTTTGGAAATTGGGTTTGGGTTCGGGTTCGGGATCGGGTTTAGGTTTGGGTTTTCAAGTTTAGGTTTAGGTTAAGGAGTTGATATTAGGATTAGGTATAGGTTTAGGTTTAGGTTATAGGTTATTGCTTTAGGGAATTGAGAATAGTTTAAGGTTTAGGTTATAGGTCTAGGAAATCGGGTTTGGGTTCGGGATCGGGTTTAGGTTTGGGTTTAGGTTATAGGTTGTAGGTTATAGGTTTAGGTTATAGGTTAAGGTTTAGGTTTAGGTTTAGGTTTAGGTTATAGATTTAGGGAATTGAGAATAGGTTAAGGTTTAGGTTTAAGAAATCGGGTTCAGGTTCGGGATCGGGTTTAGGTTTGGGTTTTCAAGTTTAGGTTTAGGTTTAGGTTAGGGAGTTGAGATTAGGATTAGGTGTAGGTTTAGGTTTAAGGATTTGAGAATACATTTAGATTTTAGGTTTAGGTTTAGGTTAAGGTTATAGGTTTAGGTTAGGTTTAGGTTTAAGTTATAGGTTATAGGTTATAGCTTTAGGGAATTGAGAATAGGTTAAGGTTTAGGTTTAGGAAATCGGGTTCGAGTTCGGGTTAGGTTTGGGGTTTCAAGTTTAGGTTTAGGTTAAGGAGTTGAGATTAGGATTAGTTGTAGGTGTAGGTTTAGGGATTTGAGAATACATTTAGGTTTTAGGTTTAGGTTTAGGTTATAAGTGTTGGCTATATGTTTAGGTTTAAGTTAGGTTATAGGTTATAGCATTAGGGAATTGAGAAGAGGTTAAGGTCTAGGTTTAGGAAATCAGGTTCGGGATCGGGTTTAGGTTTGGGATTTCAAGTTTAGGTTTAGGTTTAGGTTAGGGAGTTAAGATTAGGATTAGGTGTAGGTTTTGGTTTGGGGATTTAAGAATACATTTAGGTTTTAGGTTTAGGTTTAGGTTTAGGTTAAAGTTATAGGTTATAGGTTATAGCTTTAGGGAATTGACAATAGGTTAAGGTTTAGGTTTAGGTTTAGAAAATCGGGTTCGGGTTCGGGATTAGGTTTAGGTTTAGGTTTTCAAGTTTAGGTTTAGGTTTAGGTTAGGGAGTTGAGATTAGGATTAGGTGTAGGTTTAGGTTTAGGGATTTGAGAATACATTTAGTGTCACGCCCTAAATCCAGAAATTGGATTCACTAGAATTCCGATCGCCGAATCCGGTGCCGATAGCCTCCGTAGTACCCCATTCTCAGCTCCTAACGTCCATATGCCAGATTCCGATCCTGGGATCCTACAAGGAGAATTTTTTAATGTACATTTAATTCATAATAAGCATGACCACAAGATTACCCAATTCACAAAGGCAACATCATCATCACATATCCACTAATATGAACATTTGAATATAATGCTGAAAGGAAAATACATATGTAAAAATTAAAGCTCCAGAAGTCAAATACATGCTACAAGCTCCACGCTGCTGTAACCTAACATCACCTTCACGCATCTATAAGCTTATAGAAAGCTTAGAGGGTGGTGCAAGTGTGTGCACAAGGTAAGTGTCAAGTATTCAAAATAATGTCATAATCATACAATATCGAAAATACTAGTAATCCATAAATCGTATAATATCGGAATAAGCAGAAATACTGGCAAGTCCATGAGTCAATCAATATCAGAATATGCAATATAGGACAACTAGGCAAATGAGGAGTCATAAAGAGCCAAATATCAGATGCCGAGGATGCGATGCAATATATAATTCCTAATGAGTTCACGAATAGCGTCAGCCATATCTAGACCATATAAATGTAGAAATACAGGTAACCCAAAATGTCATGTGCCGCGAATGTAATGCAACATGCGGTGCGAATGGAATGACCATGATGGAGTGTGAAGTCGGGCGCAAGCTATGGGGTCCATCACAAGGACTTCTATCCAAACCAATCTCATACCTAAATTTGGATAGTCAGACTCGATGTGGTAAACTCCTGATCTCAGGTTAGTTACATACCCTAACTGAAATCCTAGCCATTGCGAAGATACACATAACAAATAGTTGCACACTACCAACCTGAGTGGATAGTGAATGAATGAGTATGCAACTCCTGCTCAATAAGTCCACATATCAGTACAGTTCATCTCTGGGATCATCATTAGGGTTTAATACAATCCAAATGGCACTGCCTCTCTTCCAGCAACACAGTCCGAGTGAGCATAAGAAACTTCACTATCCGCCTGACCAATAGTCTGCCAATACTTATCCGACACGTCGATAGTGGACCCATTCACGAGCTGGTCAAACTCATCCTACCAATGCTCCCTACGCTCGGGCGGGTAAGGCCACACCCCCTCCCAACCTACCACGACACGGTGGGAGACGCGGCCTCCTGGTATTAGGCAATCGGATGCTCATGATTCCACTCGGTCTCGACTTTGGGGCGTCCTCTGGTACCAAGAGAGTTTTAGGGATTTTCACCCAGGGCCATCTATGGCAGCCTGATGCTCAAACCAAACATCTCTGGTGTCCCATCTAGCCATCCACGATATGCCTGTGGAGGCTACGACCCTGATATTGCTAAGGCGTACAGTAATCACAACATATAATGCAAGATGCATAAGTCATACAATCCAGTCATGCACCAATCCTGCGAATATCGTGCGCTCATGTGAGATAACCTCCGCCTATCAGGGAGTCTCATAACAACCTGCCCAATGACATATGCAATGATCAACCACATCTCATAACAAACATGCAGATGATGCGTATGGGTATCTATCATGATGCTATGCGATCACATACTCATAATCGGTATCAATAACCAGCATCGACAATCAACCTCGATAATGTGGACATTTAACCAACATTGCCCCCAAGGAATGTCCCATATAGAGCCTAACATACAGTGGACTCATGGCCTCACACCAGGGCCAAATATACAACACCATGGGCCTCACTCAAGAGCTTACTATACATCGCGATGGGCCTTTCACATGTCATAACATACCTCACAATGGGCTCCATCGCCTGACCCTCAAATGCATCACAATGGGCCTCATCACATTAGGTTTAAAACACGGGCTGAATATATACATCACAATGGGCCTCAACTACGAGTCACATATACCCATATAGGTCTCGACAATCGGCCTCGACATTTGAAATCAGCCTTGACAACCGAAATCGACACTCAGACTCGGCCTCGATACTTGGCCTCGACAATCAGGATCAATCGATAATCAGAATTGACAAATCAGTCACTACAATCGGGATTGATCGATAATCAGAGTCGGCAAATCGGTCACGTCAATCGACAATCGGCCACGACAATCGGGATTAGTCGATCAATAATTCAGAATCGGCAAATCGGTTACGTCAATCAGATCGATCAATAATTAGAATTAGCAAATCGGTAACGACAATCGGATCGATCGATGATCAGAGTCAGCAAATCAGTCACGTCAATCGGATCGATTGATAATCAGAATCGGCAAATCGGTCACGACAATCGGATCGATCAATGATCAGAGTCGGCAAATCAGTCACGTCAATCGGTAATCGGCCACGACAATCAGGATCAGTCAATCAATAATTCAAAATCGGCAAATCGGTCACGTCAATCGGATCGATCAATAATTAGAATCGGCAAATCGATCGCGGCAATCGGAATCGGCAATCGGCCATGAAAATCGGAATCGATCGATAATCAGAATCGGCAAATCGGTCACGGCAATCGGAATCGACAATTGGTCAAGACAATCAGAATCGATCGATAATCAAATCGACAAATCAGTCACGTCAATTGGCAATCGGCCACAATAATCAAAAATCGAAAAAGGCCTAAGGGAAGGTCATAATGTGGACATTAAACCATCTTTGCCCATCAATGTGGCCATCTAATCAACATTGCTCCCAAGGAGTGGCCCACATAGAGCCAAAAGTATAGTGGACCCATGGCCTCACACCGGGGCCTCATGTACATTACCATGGGCCTCACTCAAGGTCCACATATTCATCACATTGGTCTTCATTCATGGGCCACATATGCATCACAATGGGCTTCATTCATAGGCCACATCACTGGGCCTCTTATGTCAAGTGGCCACATCGCATAGGCCACGTTATATGGGCCGCACCAATGGGCCTAATACCATGGGCTTCAAATACACAACAAGTGGGTCTCATGGGTGGGTCACAAATATATCAAGGTGGGCCTCACAGATGGGCCACAAGTACGTCAAGGTGGGTCTCATGGATGGATCATAAACACGTGAAAGGTGGACCTCATGGATGGGCCATAACACATCAAAGGTAGGCCTCATCAATGGGCCACACCAATGGGCCCATGTACATCAAGTGGGTCGTATCCTGTGGGCACAATCCATCACAGGTGGGCCCTCGCAGTAAAGGGCCCCACCAGATGGTCGGCGAGGATGTAGAATGCATACATCAGGTGGTCACACGTCCCACGGACAGAGTGGATAAAACATACATAATGTGGTCCCATGTCCCTAGACGGCACGGATGAAATCATATATCAAGGTGGACCACATGTCCATCAAGATGGATAGACAGTGCGAATACAACACATCAGCAAGGTAGACCCACCGTCCTGGACAGATGAACGGAGCTGATAAAGTACATAATCATGGTGGGCCATGATGGACGGCCTGGTTCATTAGTTGAACGGTGTGGAGAACACATATACATCAGGGTGGATTCCCACCGTTGGAAGGGGTGGGTGCATAGCATGGTGTGGTCCACAGCACACCGTCCAAATGGACGGTGTGGATATACAACGAGGTGGGTCCCACACATATACAACCAATACATATGTATATATAAAAAATATCTTTTAATATTATATTAATATAAGTTCAAACGTCCAGCTCCTCTATTCAACGGACGGCTAGGAACTAAAAGCAGATGGACAGTGTTGATACGACACATGCATCACATGAGTCCACACGCACGTGGGTCCCACGGCTGCTGAGGCATCAAGATAAAACACGCATATTACGGTGGGTCCCACGTAGGGCCCACCATATAATATCATATATATCATTATTATATATTATAAATATACACACTTACATATGCAAAATATAATATAATATTATATTAAAGAAAGAGAGTCTAGCGTCCAGCTGTCCAGAGATGGACGGATGGCCTGGTTAAAATGCACATATGCGAGGTGGGTCCCACGTGGGGACCACCACATCATACATATTATATAATATATTGAATAAATATTAATATAATATATAATATAATACATATATATATATATATATATATATATATATATATATATATATATATATACACACACTAGGTGGGTCACACCATTCCACACAGTGGACGACGTGAATAAAACACATACATCATTGGTGGGTCCCACCGTCCAGTACTGTGGACGGTGCGGACAAAACACATACACTTGAGGTGGGTTCCACCGTCCATTGATGAAACAAATACATCAGTGGGTCCCACGTGGGGCCCACCATAACGTTTATCTTCCATCTAACATGTTGGTACAGTCACAGGGACCCATGAAAAGAGGAAAAACAAATTTCGCAGTGATCCAAAACTTTTGTGAACCTCAAAACACCTGTGATGTGGACCACCTGAGAGCCTTATATGGCTGATTTTTTTTTAAGGATCATAGCCCTAAGGGGCACCATCAAAATGCACGGTGTTGATGTGCAAAACACATCACGGTGGGGTCCACAGCTGGGGTCGTGGGTCCCGGCCTACCCAACGTCCGTGCAGATGTTGCTGCATCATCAGAGGCAGCAGCAGGCGCTGCTGCCTCATTGGTATATATATATATATATATATATATATATATATATATATATATATATAGGGTTTTCTTGGAGTTTTTCATAGGTGGGGTCCGCATCAGCAAAATCCACCCTGCTCATTGGTCTTTATGCTCAAGACAGACCAAACGAGCCCAGTATTTGCTATATTTTGGCGCATCAAAACATCAGTGTGGATTTCAATGGTAGACACACTGTTTACTATTATATGGCCCGCCTGAGAGTCAGATTAACCTCATTTTTCGGTTCAACGCCTAAAATGAGTTGGGAAATGAGAGGGACGATGTGGATTGAATTCATACATCATAGTGGGGCCTATATGAGTGACCCTCCCCAAGTTTCAAATCAAGTTGATATTTTATTTTCATCCCTGTAACGTCCAGCATCCAGGGACGCTTGACGGCTTTGGGTACAACACAAATTAGGGTGGGCCTTGCTCAGATGGGCCACCAAATGGATGGATGGTGTGGGTAAGACCTACATCAAGTGGGGTACATTCGGGTGGGCCACACGGCCATATCATCGCATACGAAAAATGAAAGAGAGAGGGGGAGAGAGAGAGAGAGAGAGAGACACCCACCTCAAGATCTTTAACTCCTCCTTCCTCCAATAAGTCTTAGAGCTCCAAGGAGGTTGGTTTAACGGTCGAGATGGGGTTTGGTGGGTTGGATTAGTAGGGAGAGTGGGTGGGAGATGGCTTGATTTTGGGTGGCTTGGACATCCCAAGCTTGCAACGATGGAGGTAAAATGAAGAAGAAAGAGGGAGGGAGAGAGAGATAGGAGAGAGAGAGAGGTGATGGTTTCTAGGCAATTAATGAGTTTGACTTATGAGGAAAAGGGAAGGGGTGGCTGCTTGTAAGGAGTTATGGCTAGGGGTAGGGTGGGGTGATGTCACCCCTAGGGTGACATCATCACAATTATGGCTTTCTAGGGAAGTACAACAATAGGGATAGGTGGGTTCCGTGATTAAGCGATCAATGGCCGAGATAATGCACAGGCCGGATCTCATAATCTGAGCGTCGCATTGACACACGAGACGCGGCGTCAAAACCGCGGTGATGGCGCGGTCGCAATGACATAGGTCTCTGGTTGAGTTGGCTCGGGTTTACAGGATGTGACTCAAGAGCGTACACAAACGTTATCTATGCGTCGCGGGTCGTCGAAATTCAAATGGAAGGACCGCGGAAGTTTACAGAACAGTACGAGGTAGGATACGAGTCTTACATTTAGGTTTTAGGTTTTAGGTTTAGGTTTAGGTTTTAGTTTATAGGTTTAGGTTATAGGTTTAGGTTTTGGTTTTAGGTGTAGGTTATTGGGTTATAGGTTATAGGTTAAGGTTTAGGTTATAGGTTTTGGTTTAGGTTAAGGTTATAGGTTTTGGTTTAGGTTTAGGTTTAGGTTTTAGGTTTAGGTTTAGGTTTTAAGTTTAGGTTATAGGTTTAGGTTAGGTTTAGATTTAGGTTTAGGTTATAGGTTATAGGTTATAGGTTTAGGGAATTGAGAATAGGTTAAGGTCTAGGTTTAGGAAATCAGGTTCAGGTTCGGGTTTAGGTTTGGGTTTTGAAGTTTATGTTTAGGCTAAGGAGTTGAGATTAGGATTAGGTGTAGGTTTAGGTTTAGGGATTTGAGAATACATTTAGGTTTTAGGTTTAGGTTTAGGTTTTAGTTTATAGGTTTAGGTTATAGGTTTAGGTTTAGGTTTTAGTTTATAGGTTAAGGTTAAGGTTAAGGTTAGGTTATAGGTTATAAGTTTAGGTTATAGGCTTAGGTTTAGGTTATAGGTTTTGGTTAAGGTTTAGGTTTAGGCTATAGGTTATATGTTTAGGGAATTGAGAATAGGTTAAGGTTTAGGTTTAGAAAATCGGGTTCTGGTTCGGGTTTAGGTTTGGGTTTTGAAGTTTATGTTTAGGCTAAGGAGTTGAGATTAGGATTAGGTGTAGGTTTAGGTTTAGGGATTTGAGTATACATTTAGGTTTTAGGTTTATGTTTAGGTTTTAGTTTATAGGTTATAAGTGTCGGTTATAGGTTTAGGTTTAAGTTAGGTTATAGGTTAAGGTTTAGGGAATTAAGAATAGGTTAAGGTTTAGGTTTAGGAAATCGGGTTCAGGACCGGGTTTAGGTTTGGGGTTTCAAGTCTAGGTTTAGGTTAAGGAGTTGAGATTAGGATTAGGTGTAGATTTAGGTTTAGGGATTTGAGAATGCATTTAGGTTTTAGGTTATAAGTGTAGGTTATAGGTTAAGGTTTAGGGAATTGAGAATAGGTTAAGGTTTAGGTTTAGGAAATCGGGTTCAGGACCGGGTTTAGGTTTGGGGTTTCAAGTCTAGGTTTAGGTTAAGGAGTTGAGATTAGGATTAGGTGTAGATTTAGGTTTAGGGATTTGAGAATGCATTTAGGTTTTAGGTTATAAGTGTAGGTTATAGGTTTAGGTTTAAGTTAGGTTATAGGTTATAGGTTAAAGTTTAGGAAATTGATAATAGGTTAAGGTTTAGGTTTATGGATTTGAGAATACATTTAGGTTTTAGGTTTAGGTTTAGGTTTAGGTTTTAGGTTTAGGTTAAGGTTATGGGTTTAAGTTTATGTTATAGGTTATAACTTTAGGGAATTGAGAATAGGTTAAGGTTTAGGTTTAGGAAACTGGGTTTAGGTTCGGGATAGTGTTTAGGTTTGGGTTTTCAAGTTTTGGTTTAGGTTTAGGTTAGGGAGTTGAGATTAGGATTAGGTGTAGGTTTAGGTTTAGGGATTTGAGAATACATTTAGGTTTTAGGTTTAGGTATAGGTTTAGGTTATAAGTTATAGCTTTAAGGAATTGAGAATAGGTTAAGGTTTAGGTTTTGAAAATTGGGTTTGGGTTCGGAATCGGGTTTAGGTTTATGTTTTTAAGTTTAAGTTTAGGTTAAGGAGTTGATATTAGGATTAAGTGTAGGTTTAGGTTTAGGTTATAGGTTATAGGTTATAGCTTTAGGGAATTGATTATAGGTTTAGGTTATAGGTTTACGGTGTGGTTTAGGTTAAGGGTGTGGTCCCTATAAATACAGATATGAACATGGCCTGTCCAAATGGCTAGGCCCCTCCAATGTTGACCATAGGAAATAGACAGCTTCATCATGGTCATAACTACGATTCACACCTTCCAGGGACCATCACTCATCTGGATAACTCCAACGCACATCCGGGTCTGCTCCATTAATTTTGAGCAAATACCTAAATACGGCATGTCTAAATGGTCAAGCCCCTCCAATGTTGTCCATTGAAAATGGACAACTTTATCATGGTGATAACAGTGGTTCCCACCTTCCAAGGGCCCTCGCTCATCCGGATAGCTCCGACGCACATTCGGGTCTTCGCCATTAATTTTGAGCAAATACCTAAACACGGCCTGTCCAAATGGCCAGGCCCCTCCAATGTTGTCCATAAGAAATGGACAGCTTCATCATGGTGATAACAGCGGTTCCCACCTTCCAGGGACCCCTGCTCAACATCCGGATAGCTCTGACGTACATCTGGGTCTGCTCCATTAATTTCGAGCAAATACATAAATACGGCCTATTCAAATGGTCAGGCCACTCCAATGTTGTCCATATGAAATGGATAGCTTCATCATGGTCATAACAGCGGTTTCCACCTTTCAGGGACCCCCGCTCAACATCCGGATAGTTCCGACGCACATCCGGGTCTGCTCCATCAATTTCAAGCAAATACATAAACACGGCCTGTCCAAATGGCCAGGCCACTCCAATGTTATCCATAGGAAGGACAAACTCTTTATACCAGATGACTTACAGCTGATGAAAATTTCTAAATTGTACGAGGTTTACAGTAATTTAGAGTGAAGAAAATTTCTAAGTATGTGCATTTCAGTTCGAGTTATTTCTATAATCACGATAGCCTTGAGAGGGTTGATACGAGGGATGGGTTGATTGCAAAAGGGCTTATTAAAACTATATTGGATTATCTTGACGGACATAATGATTTCAGGACCAACAAGATAACCCAATATAGTTTTAATCGGCCCTTTCTCAGTCAACCCATCCCTCGTATCAACCCTCCCAAGGCTATCGTGATTAGGAAGGAACTCGAACTAAAATGCACAGACTTGGAAATTTTCTGCACTTCAAGATTACTGTAATCCTCGTACAATGTACATTCAATGATGTATATAATAAAATGTATATAATATGAAATGGTATATGAGTGAGACAAGACAATGTAACCTTTTATATAGAAGCCAGAAATTGATAGGTTAAGATTGTCCTATCGAGGAGATTCTTAGGCGTAGTCCATATGCTGTTGGGACAAACAGGCATGGGTTTGGATTATTAGACCATGGGCCCCACCTATCATTGAAAATCAAGGATTAAAATTAGAGTTCATCATATGCAAATGTGACGTGTACAGTAGAGATGTTTAGGGGAAGTAGCATTATTCAAGTGCTTAAAAAATACAGAAACCAATGAGGAAAGGGGGAAAAAAACACTAAAGAATGCCATCAAACTACCTGGAAATCAAAGGCAGTGAAATTGTGTGACAATCGAGAATGTGAATTTTGACTAGAAGACTAATCACCAATACACTCATTAAAGATCATGATATGATATTTTTCATTCCTCGCCACACATAACTTGCCCAATAGTTTGTAGTTTCTAAATAAAAAGATGCCCCCCATACCAATGTAAAAATATCATATTTGACAGAAAAGCATACAAGAAATTTATAAATATTCAATCAGATAGCATGTCAAATAGTATGCATTGAAGGAAAATAAGGGCAATGTCATCATTTCTAAGAGAATAAACTCGGACTATCCTTAAACAGAGTTCCACACAAAGAAAAGGAAATACAACTGAGAGAACTTTTTAATGCCTTCCTAATCCAGAAAGTCGAAGCCGATAACCTGAGTCGGCATTAGGAATATCTTTGCCTGGTGAAATCTTCACTTCCCTCCTTCGCAATCCATATAAAGACTCAGAAAAAAAAAAAGCATCTGAAAATTCATACAATGTGAAAAAACATTATTGAAAACAATTACCATTACATTTAATCAACATAAATGAAATGCTTATTTACAATTTAAATGCATTCCAGCAAGGCGAACACCCATGGACTTGATTCAAGAATAGAACAACAAAAAGAAAAGACACAACAAGTTTAGCATCTTAAACCAAATGAAACACACAAAAGATGCATGTTAAACTCCTGGATAATCCATTAAATGAATTTGGAATGAATGGATCTTGGTTAGAGCTAAGCATCAGTCCAAGTCGGATCGGTTTGGGACCAACCCGATCTGATCCAAAATTTGATTCTCCTGACCCGAATCCAATCCAATCAGGGACCGGATCCGGGTTACCTAACCCGATCCGAACCGGAGCGAGACGTGTGTGAGTCGCTGTGCGACTAAGTGGCTAAGACGGGGGCTGGTTGGCAGAGAGACTAGAGGACTGGGAGAGAGATCTCTTAATATATATAGAGAGACTGAAAAGAGTTGTTGTAGCAGAAACTGTAACAGTTGTGCCATTAGTGCAAAGACAAGTTGTAACTGCTGCATGGCTAGTCCAATAGCTAAAAAACTAGTGGTTATGGCTCATGCACAACAGTCAAAAAATGACCATAAAACGACTAGTTTCCAACAGCCAGATATGGCTTAATGGAATTTATGTCTCTAGACCACAACCCCCTACCCACCATTGCTTATAAATAGAGGGTCTGGATGGGTTTCCAAACCATCTCAACTCACTCCAGCAAACCCATACGAATCAAAGCCCATTGACCAAATACTCCAGCCTATACAGCAAGGTTCTTCTAGTCCATTGTCTGAAGATCAGACTCAGACCAATAGAGTGGTCTAAGAACAAGTTCATTTATAGACCAGTGCAGTGGTCTAATATCAGAATTCTTCTTCGCTTTTTCTGGGATTTTTCCTTTTCTTTATTTCTGCCAAATTGTGTAACAGAGTTCCACTGGTGGGCCTTCGTGTTTGTTGAACGCAGACCCACACCAGGCTCGTCATATCCTAGAAGCGGTTTACCTGTAACCTATCAGCATACTCAATTCACTTGAGTAGGGACAAATAACTCTTTAAGGACAGCGTTTTAGACGTGCTTCAGCCTATCCTTATTTTAGATTAATTTGTATTTTTCGGATTAGATATTTTACAGAAAAAATATTATTCTGTAAATTTTTCAACAAAAAAAAAGTAATAATTTCCGCTCTGACTTTGACCTATTGCTGACCAAATAAATCAACCACTAATTGTGGGAGTAGGTCGACACCAATTATGTAACACCCTGTACCCTTAGTACTCAAGCGTTACCCTTTTTAAACCTACATCAACTTAAATCAAATTGGATTAATCAACTGACTTGAACACGACACATGTAGAATGGAGATTCCGATCGAAATTAAGGTCATCCATCCAGGTCTCCAGGAGCCGGAACACACCTTACAACATTCAAGAAGGTGAGGTTACCTGAACACTCTAAATTAAAGCATCTATGTTAATGGATACTACTACAACACACTTACCACCAACGTCTAAGGACTCGTTAGTGACAAATCGAACCCTCATCATAACCAGTACCTTATATTAACCATTGATAATAATAGCCCATAGAAGGGTATAATGGCCCACCTAGGCCTCACCAACAACTCAAAAGTGGGTTGGGATCTCCGTGTAGGGTCCCCAATGTGAATGGACGGAGCAGATTATGGTACTGACATTACAGCGGGCCACATGTGGTGCGTGCATGCACCCCATATACATGTGCACGACGTGCACCAAAGTAATGGGCTCGGTCAAACTGGCTTTGACCGAGCTCCTCTCAAACATTTGAAAATGATTTCCCTCCCGCCAAAACAGAGGTCCGAGCAACCCATTTTTAAGCCCCTAAGTGGCCCACCATGATCATTTTCTGAACCATCCGGTCCGTTCAAAGTCTTCACAGGGCCCAGCTTAATGGAACCCTATAGCCATTTAAGTCCTTGTAAACGGATGAAGAAGATGGACTACCACCATTAAATACATTGCACGTGGAAGGCATCTGAGAGTTGGGGCCATGATAGGATCAGCTGGACGGTTCATGATCGGTCCGATCATACAACCCCGACCGTCCATCTGTCCGTTGGAGGCATGCCTTCCCTTTCCAAAAATGGCCAAGCACGGCCTGTGAGAGGGAGAGAGAGAGAGAGAGAGAGAGAGAGAGAGAGAGAGAGAGGCAACCTTCCTTTTTGGGAAGGACGACGCCTGGCATGATCTCGGCCGTTCTCTGTAGGGAGAAATCTCCGTCGTTCCTGATCTCTCTCCCTCGGCTATAAAAGGACACTGTAGCCCTTGGGATTAATGCCAAGAGAAAGAGAAAGAGAGGAGGAAGGAGAGTGTAGGGAGGAAGAAACAGAGAGCTGAGAGTGTTGAGAGGAGAGGGAGAGTGGCCGTGAGCAGTAGACCGACTGGGTGAGCTCAGTGCACCTTGCACTGCCTCAGCCGTGAGAAACTAGACTGAGCTGAGTCGGGTAAGTGTGGACCCATAGTCACACCACAAGCAAGAGAGAGAGAGTGAAGAAAGAGAGGAAAAGAGAAACAAGGAAACCAACCTAGGTGAGATAGGCTACAACTGTTCTAAGGGAGAACATTTTTCGCTTGTTCGTTTCTCATTTTCTGATAGTTTTTCCTTTGGTTGCTTCTCATCTTTCCTTTGTAGCATTAGCTAGTGGTGGGTGATGCTTGCCTTGACCAAGGCCAGCTCAGATAGTGGTTGTGACTCGATCCGACAGTAAAGTCGGCTTATCACCTGGAAACAAACCCGAACGGTGGCTGTAACTCGGGTCAAAGATCAACCAAGTAATGGCTGAAATCAGACCAAGAGATAGCCTGGTAGACAACCCAATCTCAGACCATGATCAAGCCAATCAATGGCTGTGGAACGGTCTGAGGAAATGGTGATGTTGGGTCTCTGTTTTAGACTAGGACTGAGCCAACGAATGGCCCTGTTACGGGCTGAAATTTGACCCCAACCAGAGCCTCTATTCAGGCTGAGATCTAGCCAAATAATTGCTAGGATCGAAGCCAAATCGAAGCTCTGTTTGGAGCTGAAAGCATGTGTTACAAACAGGCCATACAGGGACCCTGTTCTGGAGCTGAAACCAGCCAAGCAATGGTCGGGTTTCAATCAGAAACGAACCTAAATGGTGGCCGGATGTCATGACAAAATCGAAGTTCTATTTACATTGGAAGTAAGAGAAGCTATGGCTACCTTCCAAACAGAGAGAACAAGCCAATCAAATAGCTATGGGTTGGGCCATTCTTTAACGGTGAAAATGGCAACCACCATACCACCGGTTGGACGCCGACATGGGTAGAGAAACAACGGCCAGGATCAGGTCGTGTTTGAGCTGAAAGGCATGAGCCGGGATCGGTTTCAACAGGGCGCTGCAGACGTTGTTGTCTCCACGTAAAATGCTGGTGGGCAGCGCAGGATGTGGGCCTCACCAAAAAAGCAGGCGGGCTGCTCTGTCTGACATTGGGCCCAGCACAAATGCAAGTGGGATGTCTGACGTTGGACTCCACCAAGTTACAGGTGGGCCGCACCCTGCATCAGCGAGTGGGCCGCACCTTGCATCAGCAGTAGGCCATACATGGGGACCCACCTTGATGATGGGATTTCCCCCTAACCGTCCATCAGGGATGTTTCAAATAGGTCGTGGGTTGGACGTCCCTCAATGACGTCCAGAGCTAGACGTCCTCTTCTTCATTTTAATATTTTTTATTATTTTATTTTTATTATTGTTATCTATTTGATTTATATAGCAAATAAATATATAAGTACATATATAATAGAATACATACATAGCTATGTGGCGGGCCCCACATGGGACCCACCTGTGGAAGTGGATGACTGGTGTACGTATACACCGGCTGCTGAGGGCAGTGTTTTTAAATCAAGGTCATTCATCCACTCTGTCTACAAGTGGGCCACGTATGAGACCCCCCAACCTTGATGCCTATGGTTTATCCAAACCATCCATCTAGTAGGCAGGCTCCTACTAAGGACCTGAAAGGAAAACAAGGCCGATCCAGTGATCGAGGGGACCACAGCAAGGACTGAAGCTTAACCGATGTAATATTTATTTTCCCACTAGGTTCAGGACCACACGATTTCCACGGACGGATCATATGTTGTAGGAGCCGGGCCATGATGATTCGAGCACGCTATCCAATAGTTGGGCAAGCGCTGACGATGCTGAAAAATATTGGAAAATATTGATTTGCTTGTCCAGTACTTAAACAATGCTAATCATCATTAACAAAGCCCTTCCTAGTCATACTTATTTTGTAGGAACGCCTTCTAACGTCAACTATTGCATTGGGAATGACTCTAGGGGATTTCCCTCGTGTTGTTGGGCAGCTAGGTACTCGTGATTACTCGGATCGAGGGGCGCACTACAAATCGTCTGGTGATGATTTCCTCCCCTTAAGCTTTCCATCCCTAACTAAACCAGAAATAGCAGTTGTATTAGTGTAAATGGCTAACTAGACTAATGATAAACTGTGTGGAAATAAATTATATTCACCTGATTTATCTGTTTAACATGATAATTCTCATGCTTACTATTGCTTAGATTCTTGATTGCTCTGAACTGCTTAAGTGAATAATCCAGTCATTTATGTCACATATCTTATGTGAATTTAGGTCTTGTATGTCGATAAGGAAATAGATATTGTTCCTGATTTCCCTTCATATTGTGATATATGTTGTTATGACACACTTATTGCTAAAATCTCTCCATGGGAAGTCCTAGAAAAGGAGAGTTCGTGCTTGGGGTGTAACCAGATTGGTCGTGACATAAGTAGGCCCCTGACATGGAGGTTTTGGTTATGGTGCTTAACCATGGGGTTTACCATCCATGTGTGGTTTCACCTAACTGACTGGGGGTGAATTTCATAACATTTTCAAGTACCGCTGTTTACTCAATTTTGAATCATTCATGCCGACATGTTTTACTCGCCACTCTTGGTAATTTCAACATTTCACCCCTAGTCGGCATTGGTGGTGGCCCCCTTTATGTTGAATTGATTAACCACATGTTAATTGGTACTACACACACCCTAAGACGGTAGTCTCATGGGCCGATGATGGCGGTATGGGACATTATGCCCAAGCCGTCGGCCTACGCTGAGCCCTGCGCTCCCTGTAGTGACTGTGAGCTTATTCAAAACGGCTGATTACAATTGGACTAATAATGGGGTGGCAAATCATACATACATAGCATACTACAAGGGCTCGGATCATTATGCTCATACGATTACGCCGAGTGTTGCGCTAATAACCAGTCATTCGATTGTGATAATGACTCGAATCATCATGTCCATGCGATTACGCTAAATATTACGCTGATGACCAGTCATACACTTGGGTGACGACCACAATGTCCATCCGAATGCTTTACCTGGGACATAGGCCATATGGATGTTTTCCCGGGCTGACGTTGCATTCATTCATCCATGCATTTAATAAGACTGCATATACTGTGTTTTGAATTACCTAGGTACTTTTATGTTATTCCTTGTTTAGGGCGGCGGTGTGTAATCTTGAAGGGAGATCACACTGAGCTGGTCACTCATTCATCAATGTTCAACCATACAGAAGACGCGGGTACGGGAGCCGACGAGTATGCAGCAAATCTGGAAGCAGTGGCGGCCGAGGAGGAGCCATATGACAAGGAGTCGCAGCAAGAGGCAGCAACCTACTTCGGGCTAAATCAGTAGTTTAGCCATTTATTCTATTTTAGTACATTTGGAATTTGAAGAAACTTGAGGTTTTGTAAGTAGCCCCCAACTGAATGGGCCTGAATATTGTTCCTATTTTGAGATCATATCTATGTTACGTTTTCATTTTCGTTATATCGCACTTTGATTCATTGGTTGATTATCGTTATCAATAGCTAACTCCTGGGTTCTTGGAATTCGAGTCGTGTACTCGGGTTCTAAAAACTGGGGCGTTACAAGTTGGTATCAAAGCAGAGTATGAGACAGCCTAGCTGTGGGAACAACATATGAACCTTAAGAGATTAACTTGGGCAAAACTTAGAAACTTTCCCTTAGGAGAATAACTAGGATGAATGAACGTAGAAATAAGAACACTCAGGTCCCTTAGGTGTTAGTAATAGTAAATATTTGAGCTATGGAGAGATTCCGACTAGTTAGGAAAGACTTAGCATATGAATTACCTAGGATCCCCTGAGAAGTAACAAATTTCGAAAAAAAAAAAAAAAAAAAAAACCTTAGCTCCCTTGGAAAATCCAAACCAAAAGTGCTAACTGAAGGATGAACTCCCTCGCCATGCAAACTGTCGAATTCTCCCCTTATGAAGCTTCATACTAGCTAGGAACCATTATTCTCACTTCCATTCCTGAACCATGAAATCTAATCTCGCAGGAAGCCATGCCACCTGTGACGCGGTCACATCAGACCCACATGGTCGACGTTCACCTTATACCATCGATGGAACACCAGAGAGAGCGTAGCCCTATCTACACACTAGGTCTCTCCCCTGGAGTGGCGAACAATGATACAGGGTCAGAAGCAGTAGGGGATTCTCCTTCCCCCCAATTCATCCCATCAGGACTTCCCTCACAATACTTTTAACGACGAACACCTTCAATAGATGCACAATCGGAGTCACCAACAGAGGAGGCGGCTTTCGCAGCCTTTGTGCGAATGGCCGCCACCATGCAATAGCAGCAAGACACATTTGTCAGACAGTAGCAGGATACGCACACACTGGTGATGGAGGCCCTTCAAGAGAGGGACCGCAGGGCGGCATCCAGGGATAGGGATACCAAGAGTTCTGATGTGTTCGAACGATTAATGAGACTCCGTACGCCGACTTTTGGGGGGGTACCCGCCAGTTCAGGCCGAACATTGGCTAGCGAGAATCGCCAAGATGATGGGGCCTTTAGAGTGCACTGACTCCCAGAGGGTCACCTTAGTCGTATATCTGCTCGAGGGAGAGGTAGAAAACTGGTGGAGCAGTGTACAGAGAGGGGTACCAGCTGGTTATGCTTGGACTTAGGCTGGCTTCAGGACAAAGTTCCTGGAGAAGTATTTTCCATAGTCATGCCGAAGCGAGAAGATCGCGCAATTTCTGAAGTTAGAATAGGGAAATCTGACGGTCGCCCAGTACAAGGCGAAGTTTGATGAGCTATCATGATATGTGCCTAAGGCCCTCGAGGACAAGGAGTACAAACTGGAGAAGTTCAGGGGAGGACTGAAGCCTGGGATACAATCTCGGCTATGCACCTGGGATTTCGAAGACTTTCCAGAATTGGTGGATAAAGTAATGCGGGTGGAAAAAGACTTTGAACGCACCATCCACTCCCGCCTACCGGCTCGAGATGCCCCATTCCGACCAAGACAGTCTTCTCCTGCTGCCCCGCCTCTCCCTATAGGAAGACACAGGCCACTGTTCACGCGGGCACCGCCCTTGCCACCTAGCAGAGGCTGCGGTTACTGTGGAAAAGCAAACCACAACACCTAGAACTGCTTTCAGAAGATGCGGGATCACGGTATTCCGCCCCGGGTGCACCGATCACCGCAGAACCAGGCGGCAGGAAGGGCAGTGCCTAGGCCTCAACAACCCAAACAGGGGCTTCCAGCTCAGCAAGGAGCTCCCCCAGCACGAGTATATGTTGTTGCTGCCAAAGAGGCCAAGCAGGACCCTTTTCAGACAATTCATGGTACCGCCCATATTAACGGTACCCCTGTACTTACTCTTTTCGATTCCGATGCAACTATATCCTTTATTGATTCTGTTATTGCATCTAGACTAGCATTGAATACCACTAAGATGCATGTTCCCTTTTATTGTAGCATCCCCTATGGGCAAGTTTGTGGAAACTGATAAAGTATGTAGAGCATGTCCCATCATGCTCGCAAATCACAAGGTCGTTGTGGACCTAATTATCATGCCTATCAGACAATTTGACGTCATCCTTAGGATAGACTGGCTTACGTTGGTGCATGCGGTCATGGGTTTTCGCAACAAAACAGTGACTATATCCATCCCAGGGTAGGCCTCTTTCACCTTAAAAGGTAGATGTAGATGCCAGGAATTCGAGAGCCTGCAGGCTCTAGAGGAAACTAAGTCGGTGGAAGACACCATCAAGCGGATACCGGTAGTGTAACACCCCATACTTTCTAGTACTCGAGTGTTACCATTTAGATTAGTTTAATATAAACAAAGAAAAATTAAATACAATAAGATATATATAAAAATAATGCAACCTAAATATATACACTATGAAATGTATATACTTTGTAAAGATTTAAAATTTCATGGTAAATTGATGTGTATGTATTTAATGTATATAAGATATTATGAAAATAATATTATATTAACTAACATAATAAATAATAATTCCACAATGTATAATTGAGTTATAAATATTACTGTAGTATTGAATATTTCTATAAACATGTATACCAAAAACTATTAGATATTTGAATAAAATTTTATATTATTTAACGATGCAATTTTAAATAAGATATTGTACAATTTATAATTCATATATATGTATGAGACTGTATGTTATGAATCATATACTGATAAATAAGTGATCAATGGCATGCATATAGTACTATGTTAATATTAAAATTATATGTATATATGTATATGAGATTTAATTATTTTAATTATAAGTAATGTACAAAAATAATGAAACCTATGTTAATATTCGTATTGGTTGGTAACAGGTGATGAAAGCTCTACAAATGGACCATTAGGACTTTTTAACCGTTGACGTTTAATCTATGGAAGATCCGACCACTAGGCTAACGGAAATCCACCATTAGGTATAGGAAGTCAAGTGTATGGCCACCTGAGCCGTGTACCCACCTGATCTTCGGTTAAAAGTACATGTAAGGGCCCCTCTAGTGAAATGAGCGGAGTGGATTTCCCACGAACGCCTCAGTGGACCCCACACAGGGTTGCATGTATACCATGAGTGGTGCACTCACTGTGCACCCGGCCTCCTGAGCGGTCAGACGAGCTCTAACCCGTGCTCGCCCGAAAATGGCAAGCTTCCCGCCTACGGCCGTTTCAACAGAGCCGTTTGTCTCCGTGGTTGATCGGTATTAGGCCCACCATCATGGATCCCATGATGGATCCAAACCGTCCATCTAGTAGAAGGACACCAGATGACCAAAACCCGATCCGTATCACATGATGGAATGTATGCGTGTGACCACAACCTCCAGCGAAAACAGACCCTGAAAAACCATGTTTCTAAAAATAGAAACTGTCTTCACCACCAGCTCAGCGATCCGCGTAAGCTGCTCTTGCGCCATCTCAGCCGTCCATTTCAAACCAATCTCAGCTCTCCATGCTAGGTTTTTCTTCATAAAGAGAATGAGAGAGAGAGAGCAGTCGTTTCCGTCTCCTTGCAAACCCACCGAGCTAACTCCTCCCAACTTCCTTAGGGCTTCGATTTTAACCGTCCAAAAGCTCCATGGAGCTCATCCGAATCATCCACAGAAGCTGGATCGGAGGAAGGAGCCTCCGCTCGAGATCTGCCATTAATGGCGGTCTTCTTCTCCACCAAGAAGCAGTCGGTTGCTGCTGGTTTTGGCCTTCATCCGGCCTCGTCCAAGCTCTGTGGGACGTGTCTGAAAAGAAAAAAAAAAAGAAAGAAAGAAAGAGAGAAAGAAACGAAGAAGGAAGAAGAAGAAAGAAGGAAGGAAAGTGCGGCTGTGCACCACGCCACCTCGACCCGATCCACTGTCGAGTTAAGCCTGCTAGACGTTCCAGCACATGAGGAGGAACAGAGGGAGAGATTGAAGGAAAGAAAGGGAGAAAGAAAGAAAAGGAGGGGAGGAAGAGAAATGGACAGAGAGTTAGGATGGTGCAGGTGCACCACGTTCTGGTTCAGTCAACCCAGTCGCTGACTCGGTTCGAGTTTAGGACGGCCCCGGTTGGGTCCATTTCTCCCCTAGGGAGAGAGAGAGAGAGGTCTGGGAGAAAGAAGGATGGAGGAGAAGAGAACGAGAAGAAAGAGTGAGTAGAGTTAGGTGAGGGGGGAACTGACTCGCTGCCGAGTCAGCTGGCTCGAGTTAGGGACCCGCTGGAGTTCCAGCGTGAGAGAAAGGAAGTAGGGAAGTAGGAAAGAGAGAAAAGAGAGAAAGGAAGAAGAGAGGGAGAAAAGAGAGGAGAAAGAGAGGGAGGTGACTCGGGTTGATGTCAAGTCGGCACGCCGACTCGCTGCCTGTTCTTATGAGTTCGCTGAGTCAACTCAGCTAGACCAGGGCCGGGTCAGGCTAGATGCCAGCCATTGTTGGTCACCACCAGTAGCAGAAGGAGAAGAAGAAAGAAGGTGGTGGTGTGTATGCCGAGTCAACTAGACTCGAACTGAGTCGACTAGGTGAGCCACATTCTCTATCCTGATTTAAATAATTTCAACCATCATTTATATTATTATTGCCATTTTTAGGATTATTAAATATAGATATGATTAACAATTAGTAAATTCTCCATACAGATATTAGTTAACACATATAAAAATTTTCACTATTAAAATACTAATATTCTATCTTGTCATTCTTAAAATATTGTTATTAACGTTTGGACACACTAATCATTTTCATCAAAATAATTATTAGTGTCATGGATATTATTATCATCAATCATAATTCTATTATTAAATTCCGTCATAATGATTTTTATTACCATGTTAGTTAATGTAAATCATAACACTAATGCTAATAATTATTTTGTAATTATTAAGTTTACATTGAAATTAATAGTACACCAAACTAGGAGGATCCTGATTTATAATTTCCACCCTTATTACTATTATCATGGAAATTTTTATTATGGACATGATTAGCCACTAATAGATTACTCATACTAGTAATAGTTGTATCATTAACGTTAAACCACAACTAACCATATTATTACACCGAGTAAGCTACACATATATTACAGTTCAACTCTTAGGACTAAACCCTAGGATGAAGCCCTAACTCTATACCAAAACCCTAAAAGTAATCCGAACCCTAGGTAGTGTGTAGAGCTTGGATCTAATTGTACCAGTTCTGATTTATGATAGGGGTTGATTTTAAGGAAACACGCACTCTCTAGCAACACTGGTAGGTGATTCGAAGTATAAGGTGATGATTCTTCCCCTTGAGCTTTCCATCTTCTCATTAGCTTAAGTTATAGTTTTTTTATTAAAAATTATAATTGATATCTCTCTCTTGTAATCACATGTGTTAGCTGGTGGAAATTGAATTACTATATTGCCTGCTAAATGTTCATCCCGTATATTCGTATATGCTTGTGTTTGCTTATGGACTTTAAACTGGTACATTAGTGGGAAGCCCCCACATATAAATGTACACCCATACTTGGGATGTAACCCAACTGGTTGTGATTAAAATGGACCTTCGACTTAGTGGTTATTGAGTGGTGGTCTAAATGGATCATTGATGTGGGCCCACCATCCAAGGTTGTTGTGCTCAATAGTTTTTAAGGATGGTCTTTATCGTATGGTTTTGATATTCACCCTATGTGGCATATTTTGATACTTGCCCTACGTGATTTTATTTAATATTTTCCCTATATGGGTTCGATGTTTTACACCGTGCAGACATGCGATGGTAAGCCCTATATATTGTAATATAATTGACAACTAGTCGATGGGTACCATTAAATATCCTAAGGTGGTAGTCTCATGAGCCGGGGATGGTGGGAATGGGACACTGTGTCCGAGCTGTCGGCCTACGCTGGGCCATGTGCTCCCTGTAGTGACCTTTGAGCTTATCTAAATTGGCTGGTTGTAAATGGACTAATAATGACTTGGCTAATCATGCATACATGGCACGTATTATTCCGACTGGATGATATTTCCCAGGTTCGATGATTCCGACTGGATGATATTTCCCAGGTTCGATGATTACATGGGCGACGGCCCACTGTCCGCATGGATGAGCATCCCCAGGGCGATGATTGCATTTACGCATCCATGCATCTAATAAGACTGCATTTACTCTGTTTTGATTGTCTGGATGTTTTGCAACTATGCTTACCTAATGCGGCGGTGTATAATCTTGAGGGGAATTCACACTGAGTTGGCCACTCATCCATCAAAAATATAACCGTATAGGTAGCACAGGTGGCTTAAGTGATTTTCAGGTTTAGGCTGATGAGGAGCCGGGTCCAAGTGCGAGGGTTACATGACTGTACCAACCTTGAGAAGTTGAGGGGTCTTGCGGCTCAAATTTATTTGCATTCTATTATTTCTCATGTATTTAGATCATATAATCCTTGTATTTACTATTTTTGGAGACATTGGTTTGTATAAGTCGTTCTGGGCAGCTTGTATATTTTAATGATAATAAAATTTTCCTTTATGTCGATTTGTCCACACTACGCTCATTTGCTTACTCTGATAAAAGAAAAATATATATTTGACTATCCTTTAAGGTTAACACTCGGGTTTTTGGAAAACGGGTCATGTACTCAGGTCCTGGAGATTCGGGCATTACAGGTAGTCTGGGACTTCCCCAAAGTATTTCAAGAAATATCAGGGCTACCCCCGAGAAGAGCGATAAACTTCTGCATCGACCTTAAGCCAGAGACTGCTCCGATATCACTCCCTCCATTTCGCATGCCTCCTTGTGAGATGGAGGAGTTGAGGAGTCAGATTGATGAGCTGCTAGCTTAGGGCTTTATCCATCCCAGCATTTCTCCTTGGGGAGCACCGGTCCTCTTTGTCAAGAAGAAGGATGGGTCGATGCGTCTCTGTATAGACTACAGGAGACTAAACGATGTAACGATCAAGAATAGATATCCCCTACCATGTATCGACCATCTATTTGATTAGTTGAAAGATGTAAAGTACTTCTCCAAAATAGACCTGTGTTCGGGATATCACCAGTTGAGGATTAGAGATGAGGACATCCCAAAGACGGCCTTCAGGACTTGTTATGAGCATTACGAGTTCCTGGTTATGTCTTTCGGTCTCACAAATGCTCCAGCGGTTTTTATGGACCTGATGAACCGAGTTTTCATGCCTTATCTAGACCGGTTCGTAATCGTGTTCATCAATGACATCTTGGTCCACTCTAAAAGCAAGAGGAGCATGGAGAGCATCTGCGTACGGTCCTGAGTACGCTGAAGGATAACCAGTTGTACGCTAAGTTGTCCAAATGTGAGTTCTGGGAGCAGGAAGTGCAATTCTTGGGGCACGTAGTAAAGGCAGAAGGAATAGCGGTCAATCTAGCTACGGTGGAAGCAGTATCTAAGTGGGAGCAGCCCACTACAGTGACCAAAGTTCGGAGTTTCCTAGGCATGGCCGAGTACTGCCGACTTTTATTAAGGAATTCTCCAGAATCGCACGGCCGCTCACTCAACTAACAAAGAAGAACGCTCGATTCACATGGGATGAGAATGCAAAGGCAGAATTCCAGGAGTTGAAAATGAGATTAACTTCTGTGCCGGTGCTCAGCCTCCCACAAGAAGGGGAGAAGTTCGTGGTATATTGCGATGCCTCGAAGTTGGGCCTCAGTTGTGTTCTGATGTAGAATGACAAAGTGATCGCCTATGCCTCTCACCAGTTGAAGAAGTACGAGGAGAACTACCCGACTCACGACCTGGAACTGACAGCTGTGGTATCTGCCTTGAAAATATGGAGACATTACTTGTACGGAGAAGATTTTCAGTTATTCTGTGATCACGAGAGCCTGAAATACATATTCACGCAGAAAAATCTGAATATGCGCCAACGTCGGTGGATGAAGAAACTTAAGGACTTCCACTTCGATATCTCATACCACCCTGGCAAGGCAAATTTCGTGGCTGACTCTCTGAGTCAGAAGAAGAAGCATGAGCTGGTAGTCAACCTAATGATCAAGGAATGGGAGATGATGGAATTCGTACAGGACTTCGATATTTAGCTCACCCTCGATGAACCTGATGCATATGTGACTCTATTAACTGCAGAGCCTACCCTGGTCCGACACATGATCTCCGTACAAGACCAGGATGAATGGCTCATCAAGATGAAAGAGAGATGTAAGAATGAAGAAATGCCTGACTGGAGGGTTAGTAGTGACGGTGGTCTTCGGTATCAGGGACGAGTATGCATTCCAAACAACGCCGAATTGAGGAAGAAAGTAATTATAGAAGCCCACCATTCCAAGTTAGCTATCCACCCAGGAAGTACTAAGATGTATAACGATGTTAAAAGACAGTACTAGCGGAGCAATATGAAGAGAGACATCGCTAACTTTATGGCAAAATGCATGGTGTGCCAGAAGATCAAGGCTGAACATCGCAAGCCTGCTGGTCTCCTCCAACCATTACCCTTAGCCGAGTGGAAATGGGACAGCATTTCTACAGACTTTATATCTGGTCTTCCTAGGACGCAGAGGAAACACGACTTGATCTGGGTCATAGTTGATCGGTTAACGAAAGCTGCCAGATTCCTCCCGATCTGCATGACAGACTCCACTGATAGCTTGGCAAGGTTATACATCGAGAAGTCGTGCGATCCTATGGAATTCCGCAAGAAATTATATCAGATCGAGACTGTAGATTTACTTCTGCCTTCTGGAAGAGGCTGCAGGAAGAATTGGGCACGGAAGTCAAGTTCAGTATGGCGTTCCATCCCCACACAGATGGGCAGACTGAGAGGGTGAACCAGATCTTAGAAGATATGCTGAGAGCGTGCATCCTGGACTTTCAAGGCAACTGGGACGATCACCTAGCACTGGCATAGTTCGCGTACAATAACAGTTTTCAGTCCAACATTGGCATGGCACCATATGAGGCTCTCTATGGTCACCCTTACCGAGCCCCTCAGTGCTGGGCAGAAATAGGAAAAAGAAGTTTGTTGGGTCCCGATACAGAAAAGCTATGCCGATAACCGACGTCGTGACCTAGAGTTTGCAGTTGGCGACCATGTATTTCTGAAGGTGTTACCTATAAAGGGTCTGATGAGGTTCAGACAAAAAGGGAAGCTAGCACGTGTTTCATCGGGCCTTTCGAGATTTTGGATCGTGTGGGAGTCGTAGCATACCACCTTGCACTACCTACTGCACTGGCCAGTATTCACAACATTTTTCACATATCCATACTGAAAAAGTATACACTTGACGAGTCGTACATCGTTAGTTGGGAGCAAATCGAGCAGACAGATAACACCTCTTACACCGATGAACCAATCCGGATCTTGGACCATAAGGAGCAGGTCTTGCGGACAAAGACTATACCTCTAGTCAAGGTCCTTGGTCACATCACGAGGAGAAAGAAGCGACGTGGGAGCGAGAAGCAGAAGTCAGGGACAAGTACCATCACCTATTCGATAGCACACCTCAGGTAATTTTGAGGATGAAATTTTTTTTAGGGGGGAAGACTGTAACACCCCATACCCTTGGTACTCGGGTGTTACCCTTTTTAAATCTACATCAACTTAAATCAAATTGGATTAATCAACTGACTTGAACACGACACATGTAGAATGGAGATTCCGGTCGAAATTAAGGCCATCCATCTAGGTCTTCAGGAGCCGGAACGCACCCTACAAGATTCAAGAAGGTGAGTTTACCTGAACACTCTATATCAAAGCATCTATGTTAATGGATACTGCTACAACACACTTACCACCAACGTCTGAGGACTTGTTAATGACAAATCGAACCCTCATCATAACCAGTACCTTATATTAACCATTAATAATAAGTATTGTCACGTCATATGGGCTAATAATATCCCATGGAAGAGTATAATGGCCCACCTGGGCCTCACCAGCAACTCAAAGTGGACTAGGATCCTCGTTTGGGGTCCCCAATGTGAATGGACGGAGCAGATTATGGTATTGACATCGTAGCGGGCCACACGCGGTGCGTGCGTGCACCCCATATACATGTGCACGACGTGCACCAAAGTAATGGGCTCGGTCAAACTGGCTTTGACCGAGCTCCTTTCAAACATTTGAAAATGATTTCCCTCCCGCCAAAACATAGGTCCGAGCAACCCGTTATTGAACCCCTAAGTGGCCCACCATGATCATTTTTCGAACCATCCGGTCCGTTCAAAGTCTTCATGGGGCCCAGCTTAGTGGAACCCTATAGCCATTTAAGCCCTTGTAAATGGATGAAGAAGATGGACTACCACCGTCAAATACATTGCACATGGAAAGCATCCGAGAGGTGGGGCCATGATAGGATCACCTGGATGGTTCACGATTGGTCCGATCGTGCAACCCTAACCATCCGTCTGTCCGTTGGAGGCGTGCCTTCCCTTTGCCGAAAATGGCCAGTCACGGCCTGTGAGAGGAAGAGAGAGAGAGAGAGAGAGAGAGAGAGAGAGAGAGAGAGAGAGGCGACCTTCCTTTTTGGGAAGGACGATGCCTGGCGTGATCTCGGCCATTCTCTGTAGGGAGAAATCTCCGTCGTTCCTGCTCTCTCTCCCTCGACTATGAAAGGGTACTATAGCCCTTGCGATTGGCGCCAAGAGAAAGAGAAAGAGAGGAGGAAGGAGAGTGTAGGGAGGAAGAAACAGAGAGCTGAGAGCGTTGAGAGGAGAGGGAGAGTGGCCGTGAGCAGTAGACTGACTGGGTGAGCTCAGTGCAGCCTGCACCGCCTCAGCCGTGAGAAACTAAGCTGAGTCGGGTCAGTGTGGACCTTTAGTCGCACCACAAGCAAGAGAGAGTGAGTGAGGAAAGAGAGGAAAAGAGAAACAGGGAAACCGACCCAGGTGAGATAGGCTGCAACTGTTCTAGGGGAGAACATTTTCCTCTTGTTTGTTTCTCATTTTCTGATAGTTTTTCCTTTGGTTGCTTCTCATCTTTCCCTTGTAGCATTAGCTAGTGGTGGGTGATGCTTGCCTTGACCAAGGCCAGCTCAGATAGTGGCTGTGACTCGATCCGACAGTAAAGTCGGCCTATCACCTGGAAACAAACCCGAACGATGGCTGTAACTCGGGTCAAAGATCAACCAAGTAATGGCTGAAATCAGACCAAGAGATAGCCTGGTAGACAACCCAGTCTCAGACCGTGATCAAGCCAATCAATGGCTGTGGAACGGTCTGAGGAAATGGTGATGTTGGGTCTCTGTTTTAGACTGGGACTAAGCCAACGAATGGCCCTGTTGCGGGCTAAAATTCGACCCCAACCAGAGCCTCTATTCAGGCTGAGATCTAGCCAAACAATTACTAGGATCGAAGCCAAATCGAAGCTTTGTTTGGAGCTGAAAGCATGTGTTACAAACAGGCCATACAGGGGCCCTGTTCTGGAGCTGAAACCAGCCAAGCAATGGTCGGGTTTCAATCAGAAACGGACCTAAATGATGGCCAGATGTCATGACAAAATCGAAGCTCTGTTTACATTGGAAGTAAGAGAAGCGATGGCTGCCTTCCAAACAGAGAGAGCAAGACAATCAAATGGCTATGGGTTGGGTCGTTCTTTGACGGTGAAAATGGCAACCACCATGCCACCGGTTGGACGCCGACATGGGTTAAGAAACAATGGCCAGGATCATGCCGTGATTGAGCTAAAAGGCATGAGCCGGGATCGGTTTCAACAGGGCGCTGCAGATGTTGTTGTCTCCACGTAAAACGCTGGTGGGCTGCGCAGGATGTGGACCTCACTAAAAATGCAAGTGGGCTGCTCTGTCTGACATTGGGCCCTGCACAAATGCAGGTGGGCTGTCTGACATTGGACTCCACCAAGTTATAGGTGGGCCGCACCTTGCATCAGCGAGTGGGCAGCACCTTGCATCAGCAGTAGGCCACACATGGGGACCCACCTTGATGATGGGATTTTCCCTAACTGTCCATCAGGGACATTGCAAACAGGCCCTGGGCTGGACGTCCCTTAATGACGTCCAGAGCTGGACGTCCTCTTCTTCGTTTTAATATTTTTTTATTATTTATTTTATTTTTATTATTTTTATCTATTTAATTTATATAGCAAATAAATATATAAGTACATATATCATAGAATACATACACAGCTATTTGGCAGGCCCCACATGGGACCCACCTATGGAAGTGGATGACTGGTGTACGTATACACCGGCTGCTGAGGGCAGTGTTTTTAAATCAAGGTCGTCCATCCACTCTGTCTACAAGTGGGCCAAGTATGAGACCCACCCCCCCCCCCCCCCCCCCCCCTGATCCTATGGTTTATCCAAACCATCCATCTAATAGGCAGGCTCCTACTAAGGACCTAAAAGGAAAACAAGGCTGATCCAGTGATCAAGGGGACCACAGCAGGGACTGAACGTCTAGTTTTAGATCTTTGGGGTCACAGAAGCTTATCCAATGTAACATTTATTTTCCCACTCGGTTCAAGACCACATGATTTCCACGGACGGATCGTATGTTGTAGGAGCCGGGCCATGATGATTCGTGCACGTTATCCAATAGTTGGGCAAGTGCTGACGATGTTGGAAAATATCGAAAAATATTGATTTGCATGTCCACTACTTAAATAATGTCAATCATCATTGGCAAAGTCCTTCCTAGTCGTACTTATTTTATAGGAACGCCTTCTAACATCAACTATTGCATTGGGAATGACTCCAGGGGATTTTCCTTGTGTTGTTGGGCAGCTAGGTACTTGTGATTACTCGGATCGAGGGGCGCATTACGAATCGTCTGGTGATGATTTCCTCCCCTTAAGCTTTCCATCCCTAACTAGACCAGAAATAGCAGTTGTATTAGTGTAAATGGCTAACTAGACTAATGATAAACTGTGTGTGGAAATAAACTGTATTCACCTGATTTATCTGTTTAACATGATAATTCTCATGCTTACTATTGCTTAGATTCTTGATTGCTATAAATTGCTTAAGTGAATAATCCAGTCATTTATGTCACATATCTTATGCGAATTCAGTTGTTATATGTCGATAGGAAAATACGTATTGTTCCTTATTTCCCTTCATATTGTGATACATGCTGCTATGACACACTTATTGCTAAAATCTCTCCATGGGAAGTCCTAGAAAAGGAGAGTCCGTGCTTGGGGTGTAACCAGATTGGTCGTGACATAAGTAGGCCCCTGACATGGAGGTTTTGGTTGTGGTGCTTGACCATGGGGTTTACCATCCATGTGTGATTTCACCTAACTGACTGGGGGTGAATTTCATAACCTTTTTAAGTACCATTGTTTACTCATTTTGAACCATTTATGCCGACATGTTTTACTCACCACTCTTGATAATTTCAACATTTCACTCCTAATCGGCATTGGTGGTGGCCCCCTTTATGTTGAATTGATTGACCACATATTAGTTGGTAATACACACACCCTAAGACGGTAGTCTCATGGGCCGGGGATAGTGGTATGGAACACTATGCTCGATCCGTCGCCTACGTTGGGCCCTGCGCTCCCCATAGTGACCGTGAGCTTATTCAAAACGACTGATTGCAATTGGATTAATAATGGGCTAGAAAATCCTGCATACATAGCATACTATGAGGGCTTGGATCATTATGCCCATACAATTACGTCGAGTGTTGCACTAATGACCAATCATTCGATTGTGACAATGACTCGGATCATCATACCCATGCGATTATGTTGAATGTTGCGTTGATGACCAGTCATACACTTGGGTGACGACCCCAATGTCCGTCCGGATGCTTTACCCGGGACATAGGCCGTCTGGATGTTTTCCCCAGGGCAACGTTGCATTCATTCATCCATGCATTTAATAAGACTGCATATATTGTGTTTTGGATTACCGAGGTGCTTTTATGTTATTCATTGTTTAGGGCGACGGTGTGTAATCTTGAGGGGAGATCACACTGAGCTGGTCACTCATTCATCAATGTTCAACCATATAGAGGACGCAGGTACGGGAGCCGACGAGTACGCAGCAGATCTGGAAGTAGTGGCAGCCGAGGAGCAGCCATATGACGAGGAGTTGCAGCAAGAGGCGGCAACCTACGTCGGGCTAAATCAGTAGTTTAGCCATTTATTATATTTTAGTACATTTGGAATTTAAAGAAACTTGAGGTTTTGTAAATAGCCCCCAGCTGAGTGGGCCTGAATATTGTTCCTATTTTGAGATCATATCTATGCTACGTTTTCATTTCCGCTATATCGCACTTTGATTCATTGGTTGATTGTCGTTATCAATAGCTAACTCCTGGGTTCTTGGAATTCGAGTCATGTACTCAGGTTCTAAAAACCAGGGTGTTACATATTAGAAGTGGAAATCCAATTTCCACTTCCACTTTTGCTATATTTGAAGACTTAAAATTTTTGTAAGGATGGATTTTGAAAGGCTTTTTTGTGAAAAGTAGTCATTCTGATTAGGCTGAATCAATTGTTTTGTCATCGGGGGGGGGGGGGGTACACTCAAACACTTATATTTATGTATAATTACGGTTTTCACCTATTAATGATTTAATTATTGTTATACTCAATATATTTTATAATACTTTCTTTTATGAACTTAGAGCCAATAAGAAAACTTCATTCAAAGGACTGATACTCTTCCTGTAACCTCATTAAATACCTAATTTATTTTTATTTATTTTTACCATGAGATTGAAATTGTCTATAACACCTTATTTACATTGCATGTTGAACACTTAAGCTTTAGTGACAGCATGTTATGTATGTAAGATCTACGTCGTTCATCCGATGATAATCTTTATGTTCAACGACAAACAAAAGATCAACCTAATAAAAAATTTAAGATGAGTGGCACCTATCTAAACAATTTAAAATTGTACCTAAAATGTCTAATTCATGCAAAAATAAAATAAAAAAATAAAAAACAAAAACAAGAAAGAGTTACTAGATGCACTAGTCATATCATAGGCACTCTGAATAGGTATATGTTTCATGCGTTAAATGTTTTAAATATCGTTATCGCATAATGTATCACACCCTTTGAATACGGATACATATCAGTTATCGCATGGGATATATCGATTGTATCGCATAATAATGTATCACTGTTGTTGGGAAACAAGGGAACATTGGAAAATTGGTCGATTTTTTCAATGAAATTTCAGAGATTGTTGAAAAAGACATCAATACACACGTTACAAAAAAAATAAAAAATAAAAAAGTGCATATAATAAAGGTTTCCTTTGCATGGGACCCTAATATATGCGCTTTCCAATTAAACTAATGCAAATATATTCAAAGTCTATTCATATAATTTATAAACATGAGAAGACACGTACGAAACATAATACATTCAAAAGAAAAAGAAGAATCACTAGATCAGGTTACATACATGTTTAATTTTGTGTTTGAATACAAAGATTGAAACTGATTTACAAAAAATTGTGAAATTTCAAGTTTTCTCAATTTTCCACAGCTTGAACCATCTCCCCCAAATCTCGAAATCAAAGTTCCAAATCCATGATTTTTCATGGAAAACATGAAGAATCATAAATTTGTAACTATTTGACACTAGTTTAATGTGATTTACAATAAAAACATGGATCAAAAATTGAAAATGATCATAGAATTGAATAGGTGGGATATATCGGTATTACATGTGTGTTTCGTATCACACAAGTAGGATACAAGACATATTGTGGGATATATCGGCTAATATCGTCGATATTTAAAACACTAACTCAAAATAAACCAACTAAAATGTGGAACACAATACTAGTAGCCCCTAAATTATATTGGTTAATGAATTCAAATATTTTATTATTGGACACTCGTTTGTTGAAACAGAACCATTAGATAGTTTTCATTTTAAAAGGTCCTATAATTGTCCACCAATTTGGTAAAATGAATGTAATTTTTAATTCATGATACATCTAAACTAAGACTCATAATTTGAAAACTTTAATTTAATTTAATTATATCATACACATTCAATATGGTGGGCCACACAGCGAATGATGGAGAAATTAAGGATGCCAACTGTAGACTCATGTGTGGAATTATGGGGCCTATATTCCATCCAACCCATCAAAGTGCCTCCAGAAAATGAAAGGAAACTCCAAAGCCTGCTTGATCCAAAACTCATGCACTCAAGTCAGATGAACTTATTGAATATGTGAGTCGCATCTTATAAATAGAGTGGATGTCAGACACACAATATGTGGGTCCGACAAAAATAGAATGCTGTGCTTAGTGGTCTAATATATAGAGGTCATCAGGTCTTATGCTATTAATCTTTTATAACATTTTTGGCACTTACTAAGCATGTTTCCCAAAATTCAATTTTACACTTATGAGAAGCAATGCCAATTGAACCCTAATTGTGTGGCCCACCTGGTAATCCGATCAACCTAATCTCTTTTTGGAGAAGTCACTGCATCATGGGGCCTGCCTAATAAAAGGCTTGGATCTTGTGCACATGTGGGCCAAAAGTGCCCAAATGTTGCTTGCACACGCAAGAGTGTGTGGTTCCTTATGTATGCATGCATGCAACGGTTGTACAATGCATATTCCAATGAGAAATTTACGACTGCATGACCCATTTTTGGCCCATTTAGGAATCTAAGCCCACCTTATTTTCCCTTGCGAGAATACGCCCCAACTGTACGAACGCCTTTCCAAAGGTCGAAAATGCCCCTCCTTTTTCAATTGCATTCTACTGACGCTGCCAGCCGCGTCTCCACCGAAAAATGCCCAATTTTTTCTTTTTTTTCTTCTTTCCTCTCGCAAATCCTTCATCCTACCCGTAGATTACCAATTTCTGATCACTTCTCCCCCTCTAACTGTCCACTGTAGCTGTAAAACTCTTCTTTTACCGCTTTCTTCTTTCCCCTTTATCTGGTCAAGAATACACACCTCACAGACGTCCTTTTCGACTTTTTTTTAGCCGAAGATAGGACGAAAAATGGTCCCCCCAACTAAGAAGCCTCGAATGGCAGGTAATATTGAAATCCCTGCTTTCGTTTTGTCGACCCCACTGTATATTATACTATATATGCGCCCAGTCCACATTCCATTTTCATTTGTTAAAAATATTAAGCTTTCTTTGGGTGGACCCTACTGTATATTATACTATATATGTGCATGCTCCCTAATCCATTTTCATATTTTTAAAATGCTTAATGGTATGGCATGTCCTGATAAACGAGCGAAATCAGGACTCGAATGGCCCACATTGAGAGTTGTGTAAAGAAAGAATGAAATTAGATGTGAAACTAATTGATGACCATGAAAGTGACTGAGCACCGACTGAGTTAACAGACTGAGGACCCACTGAGTTATTGATTCATGAGCTAAAATGACTGTGAACCAAGGTAAAATGATCGTGAACTGAGCTAAAATGATCATGAAGTGCGCTAAAATGACCATGAACTGAGCTAAAATGATTGTGAACTAAGCTAAAATGACTGTGAACTGAGTTAAATTGACCATGAACCGACTTAATTCCGGCCATTCCCTATCATTTCACGGTTAATTCCCTTCATCTCACAGTCGTTTACAATCATCGCATGTTCATTTATGGTCAATTCCCTTCACTTCACGGCCAATTCAATTCACCGTCAATTCGCTTCACTTCACGGTCATTTCCATGCATTTCACTGTCAATTCACCTCACCTCACGGTCAATTGCATTTTTTTCATGGACAATACCCTTCACACCACATTCAATTCCACTCATTTCACAGACAATTTCCTTCACCTCATGGACAATTCCATGCATTTCACGATCAATCCCCTTCACCTAACGGTCAATTACAGTCCTTAGACAAATCCACCCATGGTCAAATTCACAACGTTCTCGGCCAAAATGCAACAAAGAACTATGAAAATTGACTCATATCTTAGTGAAATTGGCCGTGAAGTTGTTGAATGTGATCTATGAGTTGACCATTTGACATGGAATACTTCAAAATGGCCGATGACTGCTAGATATTGACATTTTTTTGACTGAACTATGTGAAATATAATGATAAATGAGTGAAAGCGGCCCAAAACTTATGAAAATTCACTAATAAGTCTTGTACTTTCATTTGGAATTCGGCAAAAATTGACCGCTAACTCGGCAGACTCACACCATACTTTATGAATTTTCACCACAATAAGTCAAGTTTCATATTATGTGTCGTTAAAAACTGAATGCTATCGTTGATTTAATTTCCAATTCATCCTTGCAGATGACAAACTCTTGGATAAGGGATGCGGCCAGTCGGTACTCACCATCTCATGCAGATGTTCTTTGACATGGTTGTTTGATAGTGTGAAGAGTGGGTTGGAGAAGAATAACGCTAGATTAATTATATTTAGGCAAACCCCATTCTCATTTTTATTACACATTCCACCATTTAGGTTTATAGGAGGCATTTTTCACGCACTTATTAACAGATATATAGGCAACCTTGTATTCAAATTACAAGGGAACCATATAAAATTTACCAAGATGGACTTCACCCTAATAACAGGGCTGAGTACTGGTGACCTCTATATACCCAATATCCATCATTCGAAGAAGTCATTAAGAGAAAAATACTTCCATGAATATCTGATCCTAAAGAAATATGTACAGGAGGTGTTCAATAGGATAGTTGATAGCAATAAGCATGAAGATGTCGTGAAGTTAGCCCTAATATTATGTGTAGAGTGGTTTGTTAGGGGTACTGACGCGAATATTAAATGTTGTAAGAGTTTATTGACCGTGTCGACTCATTGGAAGACTTTAATATCTACCCCTGGGGTAGTTTGGCCTTCCAAACGATGAAGGAAGGGATCAAGAGTGCCTTTATGGCATCCCAGGGGCCTAATTACAATGTCACTGGTTGCATATTTCCTACAGGTAAGGATTTTTTCCTTATCTTTTTTAATTCTTACTTTATAGCAAACTATATTTATTTAACATCACCTTGTTATTTCATTGTAACAGATATGGGCCGTTGAGAGAGTACCAGCTCTCCAACAGTGTATAATTTCATACGTTCCCAACCTATATCCCCGATTCATACAATATCGGGGATGGAAGGTTTTGAGGTATAAGAAGATTCAGGAAATTATAGAGAGTAATGATGTAAGTCAATTTCTATGAAGCTAAGTGGTCACTCATTTAACTATATATATTTGTGTGTTCGTGTCTTTGTGTGTGTGTGTGTTTCTGTAGCATGAAAATGAAGATGTTCTCTTGCAGGCTGAGATCATTGTTAACTTAGAGCCTACCACAAAGGAGTTAGAGACGGAGGTCATTTGTTTGGCCCGTGATATATTTGATGTAAGATGTCAGAAACGTCTTCTTTTATGTTGATATTTTATATTTAATTTGGAATGTTATATAACTGATACATACATTGCTTCATTCTGTAGGGCACTAAAGATGAAGGTGATGAAGATATAGAGGAGAAATCGGGACAGGGAGAGGGAGAAGAAGGGGGAGAGGAAGACAGTACTGATGAGGGAGAGGGAAGGGAGCGAGATTGCAACTCACTGGGGAGTCGAGGGAGGTTAGGGAGGAGCTGGAGGCGCAGAAGCTTCAGTTGGAGAGGGAGAGGGAAGAGTTGAAGCTTCTCGAACGCACACTAAAAGAGAGAGAAGAATCGATTGAGAGGGAGAGAGAAGTAATACTCAAGGAGGTTGAACTAATGCTGAAACTGAAAGAAGCTTTGAGGTTAGAGAAGGAGGAGTTGAATGAGAGGGAGGTTTTGAAGAAGGAGAGGGAAATGCTGCTGAGGGAGAAGGAAGAATTGAAGAAGGAGAGGGAAGAGTTGGAGGAGGGTAAAGCGGAGTTGAAGAAGTAGATGGAGGCATTTCGTTCAGAGAAGATTCAGTTTTGGAAGGAGGACTAAGAGAATCAGAAGGACGAGTTTGAGAAGGAGGAAGAGGATACGTTGGGTGTTGATATGTGTGAGAAATCACTGCATTCCATTCCACTACATATGGGGAGACCTAAGAGGGTGCTGAAGCCGTCTGTCTACAAGTGTTCTCCATTCACTTTCATCTCTGCCGTGCAAACCACTCCAAGCAACACCGCCGCCAATGAGAAACAGAGAGAATTTCCGACTTCTCCGATACCCCTTCAGGCCAAGATCGATCCACTTAGGGTAATATCGCAGGACGAATTCCATGAATTGGAAAGCTGGGCCAACGCAAACAAAGAGTCACCTGAATTTCCTTGGTTCAAGACCATTTGAGAGAAGAATGCTTGGGTTGACAGTGTGGTAAGTAAATCACACATATACATACATGATTTTATTCAGAATTTGTATATAATATAGTATAGGTTAATTTTCCTTCTTAATTGATTAGGCTATCGACAAGTACGTCGATTTCTTGGAGAGAAGACACCAATCATTTCCTCCATTATATACAAAGGACTGCAAGTTCTGTCCCACATTTTTCCTGGTAACTGTATGATTTGGATGATGGTTATTATACTTTTTCATTATATGATATATGTTCTAATTTACTATGTTGTTTGTAATAGCCATGTATCAGCATACAAATATCGACATTGCGAATGTATCGGATGTTGGCAGTGACGAATCGCGTTTATTATTTGAAGGGCTAGGAAAACTCTCTCCGATCAGCATTGTCAAGCCTCATGATGGGCAGAAGGTCATGTGGCAACATGAAGAGGTAATGGTGTCGTTACAAGTTATCAATGCTGGGTATACCCAAATCTATAATTTCTGGATATTGATATCTTATCTTGCCAAACATGGACAGGCATATGTACCAGTCAATCACTCCAACATCACTGGTACCTGATGGTCATCCACCCTCGAGACCGAGAAATCATTATACTTGACAGTTTATACTCGAAGACAGTCAGTCGATACAAGCAACATATAGATCTGATGAAGGAGACCTTGCCTATATTATTTTACGTCACTGGAGATAGGGCTGCGCTAGAAGGAAATGCTTGGACGGTCAGAGAAGATACCTCTATACCAAAGCAAACGAACGGATATGACTGTGGCATTTTTGTCATGAAATATATCGACATTTTGTGCAACGATCAAATTTTCAATGGGAGAGACTTGCAGCAACTCACTTCCAGCATTAGGGACTCGATAGCTTATGATTGTGTGAGTGACCTCAAAATATGATATATTTGTCTTAGGCATGAGAGGAATCGGGAAATTTTGTGAAGTGTTGTAAATTGTTGTAAATGATGTACTGTAAAACATTTATGGTGAAATGATGTAAATGATGTGTTGTATATTTTGTCAAATTTCTGAAGGAAATGATGTATTTGTAATATTGATTTCATTATGAATAGTGAAGACAACATTTTACATTAAATGATATCTTCTCTTCATTGTCATTTCGGCGCATATCAGCAGTGCTAAAAATATTCCCCGGCATATGTGGCCCCGTTTCTGCAAATGGTGGCTGAATCAGTGCCCAGAAACTGGATAAAAAATATTTTGTCCACTACACGGCCATCAAAAGCACATGCGATCAAATTTTAATGCTAGGTGTCTAAGCCGCCAAACTGTCATTCCAACATTAGCCATAGCGATGAGATCAAGGTGTGGGTTTAACGTAATGAGACACGAAAACCTTATCATATTTGCACTTCAGCTCAACCAATCTGCCGTCGTTGAATAATGTAAGACGATTGAATGGGCATGAGCAATAATACTTACAAGGAAATCCAACTAACCACATGCTACAAAAAACGAAACTCCATAGATAGATTCTTTGTGCATGAACTTAATAGATTAACCCAAAAGTTGATGCATGTGGTGTGGTGGCTAGTAAGCTGTTCATCAACCTGTTACATGTAGGAACTGCATTTGTGAGGACAACTAGCTCTCCAAAGTGAAGACAACTTTCTCAAACAAAAACTCAATGACCACTAAGAAAACACTAAGAAACCATCTTGGCCATCATTCCCCTAACTGTCAACCAAGAATTGATGTCAGGTTGTGCATGTGTGCTCCACTTGATCAATTACAGACAAAAGAATGTAGGATGGGAAGGAAAGTCCCATAGGACAGTGTTTCACCTTCATGTTTTAGAGCAGATCACCAGGACCACCTAAGGCTAGCTGCTCCAAGAGTCAAATCCCTATCATGTTGAGATGGGATCCTCCATTCTCAACTAGTTATTACTTATTATGAGGTCAAGTTGGAGTATCCCTTCCATTTGAGTCTCCTCTTAGAGTTATTTTGTTTACCTAAAAGAAAAAACACGGGAAATGCTTAATTTCAACTATAATCAAATCAAGAGAATAACAAAATATACGTCAATATCCTTATTAAGGTTCCCTTGCCAGATTAGATAAGAAACTTAACCAAAATAGCAGCAGCTAATATTTATTGACAACTAGTGCTACTTTTACCCATTCTACCAAACTTACTATGACTTATTGTAAAGTAAACAGCTTTTTAAACCTTGAATCATTTTTAGCTCCTTTTTTGGGATAATTTCTAATGTCGTATTTTACCTGTAGACGATGTATAGTTATCACTACATAATAGGTGAAAGAAAGAACCTGCCAATTCTCCTGTTGATCACGCAGCTGCAAACTTATTCGCCTTAGGATTCTCTCCAATCGCTTCACTTCACCCCCATTTTCATGCATATCACGGCCATTCCCGCCTTTTCCGTGTTGATTCACGGTGATTTTGACGCATTTCACGATCCCACGTCTTCACTTCACGGTCAGTTCCACGCATTTCGCTGTCCAATCGCTTCACTTCACCCCCATTTCCATGCATATCACGGTCATTCCCGCCTTTTTCGTGTTGATTCATGGTGATTTCGACACATTTCGTGGTCCCATGTCTTCACTTCATGGTTAGTTCCGCGCATTTCGCGGTCCAATCGCTTCACTTCACCCCCATTTCCATGCATATCACAGTCATTCATGCCTTTTTCGTGTTGATTCACGGTAATTTCAACGCATTTTCGCAGTCCCGCGTCTTCACTTCACGATCAGTTCCGTGCATTTCGCGGTCCAATCGCTTCACTTCACCCCCATTTCCATGCATATCACGGTCATTCCTGCCTTTTCCGTGTTGATTCACAGTGATTTCGTTGCATTTCGCGGTCACGCATCTTCACTTCATGGTCAGTTCCGCGCATTTCGCGGTCCAATCGCTTCACTTCACCACCATTTCCATGCATATCACGGTCATTCCCGCCTTTTCCGTGTTGATTCACGGTGATTTCAACGCATTTCACGGTCACGCGTCTTCACTTCATGGTCAGTACCTCGCTTTTCGCGGTCCAATCGCTTCATGGCACCACCATTTCCATGCATATCACGGCCATTCCCGCCTTTTTCGTGTTGATTCACGGTGATTTCGACGCATTGCATGGTCCCGCGTCTTCACTTCACGGTCAGTTCCTCGCATTTCGCGGTCCAATCGTTGTATGTAGCATGGAAATGTTTTATGCTACAGTTTATAGCTACAGATAAAATAGCTACGAATTTTGGGATAAGGACAATAGCTCTAAAACATAATCTGTCACTTTGTAATTTCTACAAACAAGAATGTTCATAAGAGAAAAAAATGGTGTGAATTGCTAAAAATTGGTAAATAAAAACGGCCAATTACATATTACAGCACGGATTACAAGCATGTCTGACGGAAAGAAAAACATTCTAACTAGGCAAAAGTCCTATTGTCTTCTAGTACAGGGGATTAGGTCTAAGCAACTTAAAAACAACTACTTAAAGCAAACTATTAGTCATCAGTAGGTCAAGCGGCTACTCGTCCGAGTCGGGCGGAAGCGGAGGTGCCTCTTCCCCCTTGCTACAGCAGATCAGGGCCTTTATGGCCCGGTACATCTTCTGGTTCCATTTCTCTTGTTCTACATGGTGCCTCCCTTGAGTTTCCTCTATCCTGGTCAATCTGGCTTCAAGCGCATCCCAATGCTCGCGCAAGTGTAGAGTGGTAGGCGCCCCACCGTCTTCATCCTTGTCACCCTCGCTGCCTCCATCGTCTTCACCGCCTTCCTCTTCCCATTCATCGGCATCCCCATACGCTTCAATGTAAGCCTGCCTCTGTCTGGGTCCCACACCTATAGAGTTCAGCAGCCTATCCCCTAGGATTTTTGTGGGTACGGGGTTCTCGTCCAATCCACCTAGCCTATACTGTTGGGCTATAAAGCAGGCTAGGCGGCCAAAGGGAGGGCTTCGTCCTTTCGTACCGCCTTTGCGGCCTTCACAATCTGGTAGAGCACTATGCTAGGAGCACACACATTTGTTCCTTTACCCACCTGATACAAGAACTCCACCATATAGCGGGAGCACTCGGAGCGGTTCTTCAACCTCGGGTATATATTGTGGGTAGCAATATGGTGGAGTACCCGATATTCGGCGCGCATAGTGGTTGCATAGAAGCGGACATCCCGAGTCCATTGGGCAGCTTGGCCACACAAGAGGCGAGTCCGCACGTCGCATGCCTTGCTTAATTCGAGACTCGCTTCATCAATTTGTACTTCCCCCAACGGCACCCCCAGCAGCTCAGCAATTTCTTCAACTCCCAGGTGGTTCTCCTTACCGTGTACTATGATATCGAGTCCAAGGGGTAACATCCCTGATTTTTGCCAACCTGGGATTAGACATCCTTAGGAAATGGGTTGCTCCTAACACCTTATTAATTCGTCAGAACTGAACCCCACAGTCTAAAATCGCTTCTGAACCCATTTCCTTCACAAATCTCACCCTTCACTACCTTATGCTTTCAATTTTTCAAAGCACTTTCGCCCTAGACACTAACTTAAACTAGCTAAGTAGTAAAACTTGGATCACTTTATATACAAACTACAAAGGCCTAAGTACCATCTCAACCAGAAAACAATTAGGATTAAATCCTTTAGAAACTTAACAAAGTTAACTAAGTGCAAAACTCGATTAGCCATGAAATCCGTTGGGATCGCTTTAAATACGATCAGCAAGACCCAAAACTTGCAAAATCAGTGACTCTAGGTTACCCTAAAGTTTAGAACCAAACTCATTTCCCGGCTGCTCTCGGGAATGAAATAAAACTTCGTATTAGGTCTAGACCGCACCTCGGAAGTCCGATTAACACGAAGTTAAGGAACTAGGACCGCCTCACTGGGCTTGACAATCATCTCGAAAATCAGGTCCAGCCGATGTCCCACGGCCATTCGTTTGGATCCGGAGCGAGGGAGTATAAAAAACACTATTCCCTTTACAAAATAAATATCTAGAATAGTGATCTGGCACCATTCGCTTGCGCATCAGTATTAAGCAACCAGACCGTCAGAATCAGACTAAATTACACCCTCGGATTAAGAAAAATTTTAGGAACATTTACATGTACTTGGAATTTCGGATCGTGGCCCACTGACCGTTGAACTGAAAGTGGTCCGCCACGTACGATCTGGGAATCCGATCGAGTCGAAAACGTAATCCCACATAGATCCATGTGTGGTGAGCTTAAGTCTGACGTTTGGCTCAAGGAGGGCCACCAGAACCTCTCTTTTGAGCTGGAAAAGTGATGAAATACCTATATTAGCAGTAGCCCTTGAACAGGAGTCTATTTCGGTGAGTTTTGAGACTATATAAGGACCTTAAACCCTCTCTCATGGCAGCCATACGACTTTGGGATTTGAGAGAGGGAAAAGAGAGAGAGTGAGGGAGAAGTGGGAGGATCTCCCTACTATCGTTCCCTGCCACCACACGGGCTGCACCATCCCTTTCTTGACACTTTTCCCGGCGTTTTCGGCGTCGTTTCTAGGTAAGAAACCCTAACCCTAATCTGTTTTGGGGTTTAGACCGTTGTAGGTTATGAAATAGCTAACCTATTTCGTTCTATAGGTTGCCAAACTGCCGAATACGGAAGCTTAGCAAACCTATCGATTCCGTTGCGATTCTACGACAAAAGGTGCGGACTTTAGGTGTATAGGTTATGGTTTTCAACGCTTTCAATGTCAGATAATGATAGATTCATGATCTGCATGCAATTGCACATGTACAAAGTGCTGTCTGTTTTCCGTTTCGATTAAAGATGAAAAATATAGAATTCTACATACTCTAGGTATTTGTAGAAGGTACGGTATACGTATATTTTTTGGAAATGTGTTTGACATGTTTATTTATTGTATGGATATACAATATATGGATAAAATACTTATTTGGCGAAAGGATTCGCCTAAATACATGTTTTACTTATATACACTATGTATGTTGAAATTGCGTATTCTAGAAAATACTGTATATGTATAAATTTTGGAGATGTATTTATCATGATTATTTGCTGTAATAATATATTATACATGGATAAAATACTCTCTTGGCTAAGGGATAGCCCTAATACATGTTTTGCTAACATGCACCATGTATGTTGTAATAGTGTATTCTAAGTGTTTGTGAAAATGACTGAATGAGTATGGAATTCTCATCCGTGCTCGCCATAACTAATTGTCATGGATTTATGATTTATGTATTGGCGATGCCCCTTTGACGAAAGGATTTGCCCTAAGTCACGCCACGGCCAATATACACTATATATGCTAAAATGTGTGGCCCAAGTGTTTGTGGAAATAGCTGAATGAATATGGAACTTGGGTTCCTGCTTGCCATGACTATCCGTCATGGGTGTACGGGTGTTAAGATTGGGGCAACTCCCTAGTGAAAGGATTTGACCTAATGCCTATGTGATCGACATATGTCATGTATGTTGATGTATGTTTGTTTAAGTGTTTCTTGAAATGTCTGAATGTGTAGTAGTTAGCAAATTGTAATGTATAAGGGTGTTGAGATATGATTCTCAACCTCTTTTAACTATGTGTATGATCTCCTTTGATAGTTGTGTGATTAGGAATTGAACATGTACAAACTCATGCTTGTGTTGTAATTCATAACATGCTCAACTGCTCTATGATTTTAACCATGTAATGCATATGTTTAAATTTATATTTACGTTGTATGATCCGTCATGGGTGATGGGGGAGCGGAGCAACGAGTGCGTGCAACAGCCCTGGCAGCCCTAAACGGATAATACTAGACTTTGATTGTATGATTTGAATCCTGATCCATTACTGCTTTATATATCTGCAATTGATTGTGTTTGGGGCTATGATTATGGCCCAGGCAATCGGTAACGGGATTGAATTCGTGGCTGAGATTCATTTGCCACGTGGGATGTGTTCGACGAACTCGAGTCGTGCGTTACCTGTCGGCAGTGGCTAGGCCACACGAAGTTGTTTATGCACTTCATGTCGTGCAACTCAATGGGCGATCGTGCTAGTCGAGCTCGTCAAGTAACCCGATCTGCCTTATGCATGTTCACCCTGTTTGGACGCTACTGCTTGAACCTAGGGTACCAAACTTACCAATGAAACCCCTTTTAACCATGGTACCTAGATCCGCTAAGACGCATGAGCCGGGCATGATGGTATGGGACACCATGGTCGAGCTGTCGGCCTACGCTGGGGCCATGTGCCTCTCCGTAGTGACCATTGCGCAACCAAACTCGTGAGCCGAATACGGTGGTATGGGACACTGTATTCGAGCTGTCGATACTTACGGCGAGAGCCGAGTACGGTGAGACCTGTACTCGTGCTGACGGGCGACGAGTCCTCCGTAGTATCTTCGAGTATACTCCAAGGGTCTGTGATTGGCGACGAGTCTTTCACAGCAACTAGAGTATGAGTTGAGCCGAGTACGGTGAGACCTGTACTCGAGCTGACGGCTAGTGATTGAGCCGAGTACGGTGAGACCTGTACTCAAGCTGACGGCTAGTGATTGAGCTGAGTACGGTGAGACCTGTACTCGAGCTGACGGCCAGCAATTGAGCCGCATACGGTGAGATCTGTATCCGCGCTGACGGGTGACGAGCCCTTTACGATGCCTTCACTATGCTTCTCGAACCATAATATCGTATGAGATTAACTAGGATTGACGACCCTAGAATGGATCATGTTTGGGAATGATACAAAGGAGGTACCTTAGTTTCCCAATACTGCTGGTTGAAATGGACTAATAATAACTTGGTAATCATGATCATCATCGCACCGCATGTGCTTAGTAGATGTGGCGCACTGAGGGAGTTAAGCATTCACGAACGTAAGATGATGTCACATGAGGGTGGTTTGGCAAGGGCATACAGCATCATGTCATTTCATTCTCGCACTTAATAAGAGTTGTTAGAATTGTTTGATTTGTACTGCTTTATCATTACTGCTTGATTGAATTGATAACATGTTAACCTATGCTTTACTGTTCCACTGAGTTGATCACTCACTCCCACGTTACGGGACGGTGTTTGCAACACCAACCAGATTTGTTGAGTTTCAGGTGTTGGCGATGCTTATGAAGCAGAGCCGAACTACTACTATGATGTTGAGGAGGAGTTCTCCTACATGTAATCTCTGACAGGTCTATGAAGACCTGGTATTGTATTGACGGGGCTACGGTACTTGGGATAGGAGGCATTACACTTACTCACATTTGGTATATTTTAGAACTGCACTTATAATTATTTAACCAGGTAATGTTATCACACTCTGGAGACTCATCATAGTTTATATATTTTATCTATCTATCACAGTCTTCCGCTTGCAATTTTAACTGTCTCTGGAGTATGATATGCTGCTTTGGCTTAATCTCACTCATGTTCAATGCACGAATACAGTCAACATTCAAACATCATTCATTTTATTGCATAAGTGATGTTTTGGAACTCGGGAATGGAGTTTATGCTCAACCCCCGATTTTCAGGGCGTTACAAAGGGGCTCGAATTGAGGATTCCTAATTCAAGTGTAGAACATCCTAGCCTGCCCCACATCGCCCTGCATGGGGGCAGAGAACATGGGACCCCAATCCTTCTCCATAAGACGGTTGAGTAGAGAGTTACTACCTAGTAGATGTTGGTGAGACCTCGAAGGCGACTTGGCGCACGCGAAAGTTCCTCAAATCTTCAATGAGCGCTTCATCAATTTGGGAATCATTCCGCCTCTTGGATCGGACCTCCGAGCTTGTTTTACCCTTTGGGTCGGCCTTCTTCTTACTACATCGCTTCTAGCTCGGATCCGCTTCCTTGGAAGCCGGTCTCTTCTTCCCCATAAGGGAAAGGACCACCGGGATAGTGAAGAATGAGGCAATGGTGGCTAAAAACGTCATCTTCCTCGGTTGAAGGGGAATGGGTCTTTAGAATAGGGGTCTGGAAAATGGGTTATGGACTGTGAGGATTTGAGAATGGAACTTGCAAGGAATTTGAGAATAGGGTCTTGAGGAGGGAGGAACTTGGGTTGTGGAGTATGAGAAGAGTGAAGAATGAGAAAGTGATTAAGGAAGGGTTAGGAAGATGGTTTGGAAAAATGAGTGTTGAAATGGGTTTGGGGATGGATCTTGGAAATGTATTTTAAAATGGGTTTGGTGTGAAGGAAATGGACTTAGGAGATGGGGTTTTGAGAAGGGTGTTTGGAGTTGAAAAGGTAGTGAGGGGGTCTATGGAATGGGGTAGAACGGGTTGAATGTGGATTTTGAATGAATGAATTTGGAGATGGATTTTATGAGTAATGGAGTTGGAGAATGGGAAGTGATATGTGGGTTTGAAGGAATGGGTAAGTCTCCTCTTAGAGATGGTTTTGGGAAGTGAAATTTGGAAATGGAGAAGAAGAGAGTGGAAGGAGTGGGGTTTGATGTGGGTGGTTGAGAATAGAAAAGGAAAATGAGAGGCAGATGTGAAGAAGAGGTGGGTTGAAGAAGATTTAAGATGGGAGAGTAAGAGAGAAAGGAAATGGGTGTTAGGGTCTTGGAGGGGGTTTAGAAGGAAAGGAAATGAAATGGAAGATGGGTTGTTAGAAGAAAGGGAGTGAAATGGAGATGGATTGTTGAAAGGAAGGAAGTGAAATGGAAGATGGAATGTGGAGAGAAGGAAGATTGATGGAAGGAAGAAGAGGTTGTTGGAGAATGAGGGCTTGAGCTCTTGTTGGGAGAGGATGGAGCTTCCTCCCTTGAGGTAGCTTGTTTGCAATAGAAGAGAGGGAGACAAATGGTGCATTCCTTAGGGTATAAGGCAGTGGGGCCCACCCAATTTTGAAAATCCCCAAATGGGGCAGCAAAAGGGGGTCTGGCGAGGTGACCACGCCGGTCTGGCGGGGCCAACGCCGCCCTCCGGGGCGTCGGCGGGGCGACCACGCCGTAGTGGCGAGGTGGGTACGCCGTAGTGGCGAGGCGGGCACACCAGGAGGGTGGGGCCAACGCGTTTCCTGGACCTCTGGCGGGGCGGGCATGCCAGGGGGGCGGGGTGAGTAAGCCAAGGGAGGGGTCCGCTTGTCGGGCGCTTTCCCGGGCGTCGGTGCGGCCCCCCGAGACATGCCATATATGATTTTGGGGTAGCAGAAGTTGATCTATGCAATGGGCTCATCCGTTCCATGAGATTCTTCTTGGTTAGAGGCCGAAATCTCATTTTCCTCCTATTCCACTAATTTCAGTAAAATCTCGTTCGTCGCTAACTCTCTATCCCTGAATGGGCCAGGACTATCGAGTTTGGCCCAAAATTTTTCGATGTCCGGCTCGTCTCAATCAACAAGTTGAGGTTCTGTACGGCTCCCAGACCCTTTTCCTTAGCATCGTTGCTTCCAATTTCGCTGTCAACAAAACGAATTCTGCATAATTCCAGCTACAATGACGGTGATCGCCTATCGGATGAACCAAAAATGATGTTCCTCTCTTCATGAACCAAGAAACAATTGTGCTTATTCAACAATCTATATATGAACTGAATTGTTGTAAATAAAATGTTCAATTCTTTTATTTGAATTAGAAAGTGTCAAATGTCCCTAAAACAGATAAATTGTCAAATGTGCTTCTTCTGTTCGCTAAGTCACTTCTATTTGAATAAAATGTTCAACTCTGAATGCTCCTTCCGTCTTCACTTCACCCTATCAAGAGGCTCCCCAACCATTCTCTAGATGATTTGTGCTGAACAGAATGAGACATACTTTGCTAACAATCATTAGTGTCCTATGATGAGAAAGTATTCTATATTTTCAAAAGCCTGTACGTTACAATATCTAATTCAGCTCTTCAGAGATTATCATCGAATATAAGAAGAGGCACTTGAAAGGACATGCAATGTCTCAGGCATTTCATTGAATATATGGATTACAATACATTATTTGTAATGGTCTCTCAGAGATAAATCATTTGAATAAAACAATTCGACAACAACTTTTGAAGAGCAAATCCTAACGAAACAGCCCCTTCATTAATCAAGTAAATATCCAAGCACAAGACCAGCATATTATCTTAGCAAGCAAGTTGTCCCAACCAATGAAAATCCATTGAAGTGCCTTCTTGATCATTTGGGGAGTTTGGATTCTTACCTTGGATGAGAGGTAGCTTCTACGGTGATAGAGTCTCCATTTCCAACAATGCACCCACAGACACTCCTTCCTACACTTTCTCTATCTAATCTCTCATCTATCGCTCTCTCACTTTTTCTGGAATTGTTGTAAAAGTGAGTGGGAGAGAGAGAGGTTAAAGGGTTTTATACCCTAGTTTTAGGTGAGTTGGCCCTAGGTTCCGCTGATTCATCCAAATGGCCGTATGGGACCCATTTACGGTCATCGTTTTTAGATCAAGGGTCAGATCTGGCCGCCCTGATGTAGGGACATGTCTTCACTATTCAATTCTAAAGTTAGATGAAATCAGACAACCGAAATGCCCCAATTCACTGTCCTAATTAGCAGGGCCATTTGATTAAAAAGCACAAAATTTTATTTCAAGGCTAGGGTGATTTGCAATATACAAGTGCCGACTGGATAGCGCGATTAATTCATTTCCAAGTGTCATCCGAATTTGTCATCTGCGATGTACCACAAGCCCCGTGAGCCCCATGACCTCCCATTCCTGCGGATTTTTTTCTTCATTGGGTGATGCACAGCCTGAAAAGATAGTCACATGCATGGAAATGGGGGTGAACTGCTGCGATTGGACCGCGAAAAACGCGGAAGTGACCGTGAAGTGAAGACGCGGGACCGCGAAATAGGTCGAAATCACCGTGAATCAACACGGAAAAGGCGGGAATGACCGTGATATGCATGAAAATGGGGGTGAAGTGAAGCGATTGGAACGCGAAATGTGCGGAACTGACCATAAAGTGAAGACGCGAGACCACGAAATGCGTTGAAATCACCGTGAATCAACACGGAGAAGGTAAGAATGACCGTGATATGCATGGAAATGGGGGTACAGTGAAGCGATTGGACTGCGAAATGCGCGGAACTGACCATGAAGTGAAGAAGCAGGATCGCGAAATGCGTCAAAATCACCTTGAATCAACACGGAAAAGGCAGGAATGACCGTGATATGCATGGAAATGGGGTGAAGTGAAGCGATTGAACCGCGAAATGCGCGGAACTGATCGTGAAGTGAAGACGCGGGACCGCGAAATGCGTTGAAATCACGTGAATCAACACGGAATATGCGGGACTAATCATGCTATGCATGGAAATGAGGGTGAAGTGAAGCGATTGGACCGCGAAATGAGCGGAACTGACCGTGAAGTGAAGACGCGGGACCGCAAAATGCATCAAAATCACCGTGAATCAACACGGAAAAGGCGGGAATGACCGTGATATGCGTGGAAATGGGGGTGAAGTGAAGCGATTCTACCGCGAAATGCGCAGAACTGACTGTGAACGGAAGACGCGGGACCACGAAATGCGTCGAAATCACCATAAATCAACACGGAAAAGGCAGGAATGACCGTGATATGCATGGAAATGGGGGTGAAGTTAAGCGATTGGACCACAAAATGCGCGGAACTGACCGTGAAGTGAAGACGCGGGACCGCGAAATGCGTCGAAATCACCGTGAATCAACATGGAAAAGGCAGGAATGACCGTGATATGCATGGAAATGGGGATGAAGTGAAACAATTGTACCGTGAAATGTGCGGAACTGACCGTGAAGTGAAGACGCGGGACCGCAAAATGCATCGAAATTACCGTGAATCAACACGGAATATACGGGACTGACCGTGATATGCATGGAAATGGGGGTGAAGTGAAGCGATTGGACCTCGAAATGCGCTGAATTGATCGTGAAGTGAAGATGCGGGACCGCGAAATACGTCGAAATCACCGTGAATCAACACGAAAAAGACAGAAATGACCGTGATATGTATGGAAATGGGGGAAAAGTGAAGTAATTGGACCACAAAATGCGGGAAACTAACCATGAAGTGAAGTCGCGGGACCGCGAAATGCGTCGAAATCACCGTGAATCAACACGGAAATGGCGGGAATGACCGTGATATGCATAGAAATGGGGGTGAAGTGAAGCGATTGTACCGCGAAATGCACGGAACTGACCATGAAGTGAAGACGCGGTGTCATGAAATGCATCGAAATCACCGTTAATCAGCACAAAAAAGGCAGGAATGACCGTGATATGCATGGAAATGGAGGTGAAGTGAAGCGATTGGACCGCGAAATGCGTGGAACTGACCATGAAGTGAAGACGCGGGACCGCAAAATGCGTCGAAATCACCGTGAATCAACATGGAAAAGGCAGGAATGACCATGATATGCATGGAAATGGGGGTGAAGTGAAGTGATTGGACCGCGAAATGCGCGGAACTGACCGTGAACGGAAGACGCGGGACCACGAACTGCGTCGAAATCACCATGAATCAATACGGAAAAGGCAGGAATGACCGTGATATGCATGAAAGTGGGGGTGAAGTTAAGCGATTGGACCTCGAAATGCGCGGAACTGACCGTGAAGTGAAGACGCGGGACCGCGAAATGCGTCGAAATCACCGTGAATCAACACGGAAAAGGCAGGAATCACCGTGATATACATGGAAATGGGGATGAAGTGAAACAATTGTACCGTGAAATGTGCGGAACTGACCGTGAACCGCAAAATGCATCGAAATCACCGTGAATCAACACGGAATATACGGGACTGACCGTGATATGCATGGAAATGGGGGTGAAGTGAAGCGATTGGACCTCGAAATGCGCTGAATTGACCGTGAAGTGAAGATGCGGGACCGCGAAATACGTCGAAATCACCGTGAATCAACACGAAAAAGACAGAAATGACCGTGATATGTATGGAAATGGGGGTAAAGTGAAGTAATTAGACCGCAAAATACGGGAAACTAACCATGAAGTGAAGTCGCGGGATCGTAGAATGCGTCGAAATCACCGTGAATCAACACGGAAATGGCGGGAATGACCGTGATATGCATGGAAATGGGGGTGAAGTGAAGCGATTGTATAGCGAAATGCACGGAACTGACCATGAAGTGAAGACGCGGTGTCATGAAATGCATCGAAATCACCGTGAATCAGCACAAAAAAGGCAGGAATGACCGTGATATGCATGCAAATGGAGGTGAAGTGAAGCGCTTGGAACGCGAAATGCGCGGAGCTGACCATGAAGTGAAGACGCAGGACCGCGAAATGTGTCGAAATCACCGTGAATCAACATGGAAAAGGCAGGAATGACCATGATATGCATGGAAATGGGGGTGAAGTGAAGCAATTGGACCGCGAAATGCGCGGAACTGACCGTGAAATGAAGACGTGGGACCACGAAATGCGTCGAAATCACCGTGAATCAACACGAAAATGGCGAGAATGACCATGATAAGCATGAAAATGGGGGTGCAGTGAAGCGATTGTACCGCGAAATGCGTGGAACTGACCGTGAAGTGAAGACGCGATGTCGCGAAATGCGTCGAAATCACCGTGAATCAACATGGAAAAGGCAGGAATGACCATGATATGCAAGGAAATGGGGTTGAAGTGAAGCGATTAAACCGCGAAATGCACGGAACTGACCATGAAGTGAAGACGCGGGACCGCAAAATGCGTCAAAATCACTGTGAATCAACACGAAAAAGGCAGGAATGACCGTGATATGCATGGAAATGGGGGCGAAGTGAAGCGATTGGACCGCGAAATGCGTGGAACTGACTGTGAAGTGAAGACGCGGGACCGCGAAATGCTTCGAAATCACCGTGAATCAACACAGAATATGCAGGACTGACCGTGATATGCATGAAAATGGGGGTGAAGTGAAGCGATTGGACTGCGAAATGTGCTGAAATTACCGTGAAGTGAAGATGCGGGACCGCAAAATGTGTCAAAATCACCGTAAATCAACATGAAAAAGGTGGGAATGACCGTGATATGCATGGAAATGGGGGTGAAGTGAAGCGATTGGACCGCGAAATGCGCGGAACTGACCGTGAAGTGAAGACGCGGGACCGCGAAATGCAACGAAATCACCGTGAATCAACACGGAATATGCGGGACTGATCGTGATATGCATGGAAATGGGGGTGAAGTGAAGCGATTGGACCGCGAAATGCACGGAACTGACCGTGAAGTGAAGACGCGGGACCACGAAATGCGTCGAAATCATCGTGAATCAACACGGAATATGCGGGACTGATCGTGATATGCTTGGAAATGGGGGTAAAGTGAAGCGATTGGACCGCGAAATGTGCGGAACTGACGTGAAGTGAAGACATAGGACCGCAAAATGCGTCGAAATCACCGTGAATCAACACGGAAAAGGCGGGAATGACCGTGATATGCATGGAAATGGGGGTGAAGTGAAGCGATTGTACCGCGAAATGAGCGGAACTGACCGTGAAGGAAAGACGCGGGACCGCGAAATGCGTCGAAATCACCGTGAATCAACACAGAATATGCCGAACTGACCGTGAAATACATGGAAATTACCGTGAAGTGAGGCGATTGGACCTCGACATGCGCAGAACTGACCGTGAAGTGAAGGGTCATGACCGTGAAATGCGTTGAAATCACCGTGAATCAACATGAAATAGGCGGGAATGACCGTGATATGCATGGAAATGACCGTGAAATGAGGCGATTGGACTGCGAAATGCGCGGAACTAACCGTGAAGTGAAGGGTCGTGACCACGAAATGTGTCAAAATCACCGTGAATCAACACGGAATAGGCAGGAATGACCGTGATATGCATGGAAATGACCGTGTAGCGCGCTCAAAACATGAAGTGAATGGGCATAACTCAATATACTCTAACAATTTCAAAGAAAGCAACAGATGTATTAAATATACAACATTTACAGTCGTATTACAAAAAAATACACTTTAAATTATTTTATTTTGAAGGTATTGGAAATTTACAGCTCCGACGATTATGCCCCGTTTGTTTGCAACGTCCGCATATTTTTATAGTTCGTTCCTCTCCACGGGAAAGGATCCGTGCCTTCTTTGGTCTTCCAGCTGACCTCATCTGTAACGGGGGTCGGATTCTCGAACAATACTCCCTGAATTCATTTGAAATTTCCCATTGACTTTTGTCCCGTACTGGGTACACCGAATTTTCATAGGTGATCTGATAATTCCTCGTCATGTACAATGGGGAGCAATACGAGTAATGAAGAATATCGTAGTTCATACATGCTGAAAGAACGTGAAGACAAGGCAAACCCTTTACTTCAAACTCGCGACATGTACATGAAAGCTCATTAAGTTTGACGGTATCATTGTAGTCTCCCACAATATAGTATTCATCTCGGAAATTGCGTGGCAACGAACATCTCATGCCTTCGGTAAGAGATCTTTTATTTGTTTCTCGGCCCACGGTGTCAACGGTCCAACGAATGATGAGGCTGATTCTCTTCTTTTATAAAACATCTCTTGAATTTTTAATCTGACCGTCTCTATTAGCATAGTCACTGGATATTCTCGTACTTCTTTGAATAGAGCGTTAACACACTCAACTATGTTTGTAGTCACCAAATTGAACCTTTTTCCTGGGAAATGCGAAGATGCCCACTTTTCATAACCTATCTCCCTTAACCATGCATGTACCGGGGGGTTGGCAAGTTCGATATCATGCATGAATTTATAGAAATCAGCTGTCCTACAAGTCTTTACAGCCTGCAAGTAGTAGATTTCCAATGACTTGTCTTTGAACGTATCCACCAAGTTTCTGTATATATGGTAGGCGCAGTACCCATGGATTGCTGCCTGGAAGACCTATGGAACTTCTTTCATCAGACCTTTATGATGGTCTGATATGGTAACAAGACCAGGTAAATTCCCTAACGAATCGTTGAGGTATGTAAGTAACCAGTTCCAATTGTTGCTATTCTCTGATTCTCCGATACCAAAAGCGACTGGAAAGATGTGATTGTCACCATCCAATGTCGTAGCAACCAACAAAACACCCTTGTACTTACCTTTTAAATACGTCCCATCAACGGCCAAGACCCTTCGCAAAGATGTTTGAAAACTTTTGACAGACTGTCCGAGCGCAACAAAACATCTCTCAAACCTCATCGTCTGTTGATTCACAAGAAGAGAAATCAAAGTCCCCGAGTTCACCATCCTCAACTCATGCAAGTACATCGGGAGTTCTTTGTAAGAGTCTTCATAAGACCCCATTAAACGATCGATTACAATCTCTTTAGCGCGTCATGCCTTATTATAGCTAATAACAATATTATACTTCTCTTGCATTGCGAATATTATGTCCTTCGGCCTTAACCCCATGCGTTGCTCAATGCGATTGACAACCAGTTCGCTGGCCAGCTTTCTGCTTGCTTGTCGATGATCGCTCTTCATACATAACATTCCACAAGTATGTTTTTCCTTGAAGGTCTTAATCTGGAATATCCCCGCATCGTTCACCCTAGATGCTTGCACCCTCCATTTACACTTATCTTCCATACATGCCACAGCGAATTTCTTCTTTGTGGAATACAACACCTTGTATTGAAAGTTGTTGTGGATTGCAAATGGCTCAAAATATACTGACACCGGCTCTTGTCCTTAAATGTTTGGTCAACAGCTATATCAATCGGGTCATCAATAGGACATGAATACAGTGACAAGTCCGCATTAGTGAAACCAGCATCATCGAAAGGCACGATGGGAAGCCTAGTGGTGAAGTCCAATGATCGACCCTGCTCAGGCAATGGAATCTCGCTTTGTAACGACCCGTAAATTTTCGTACTATGGCTCGAGTTTCATCTCGACCAGAAATCAATTAGGATTAAATCCTTTAGAAATTTAACAAAGTTAACAAAGTGCAAAACTCGATTAGCCATGAAATCCGTTGGAATCGCTTTAAATACGATCTGCAAGACCCAAAACTTGCAAAATCATTGACTTTAGGTTACCCTAAAGTTTAGGATCAAACTCATTACCCGGCTACTCTCGGGAATGACTTGAAACTTCGTATTAGGTCTAGACCGCACATCAGAAGTCCGATTAACACGAAGTTAAGGAACTAGGACCGCCTCACTGGGCTTGACAACCACCTCGGAAATCAGGTCCAGTCGATGTCCCACGGCCATTCGCTTGAGTCCGGAGCGAGGGAGTGTGAAAACCACTCTTTTCTTTACAAAATAAATATCTGGAATAGTGATCTGGCACCACTCGCTTGCGGATCAGTATTAAGCAACCAGACCGTCAGAATCAGACCAAATTACACCCTCGGATCAGGAAAAATTTCAGGAACATTTACATGTACTTGGAATTTCGGATCGTGGCCCACTGACCGTTGAACTGAAAATGGTCCGCCACGTGTGATCTGGGAATCCGACCGAGACGAGAACGTAATCCCACGTAGATCCATGAGTTGTGAGCTTAAGTCTGACGTTTAGCTCAAGGAGGGCCGCCAGAAACCCTCTTTTGAGCTGGAACAACGTCGAAATGCCTATAATAGACGTACCCCTTGAACAGGAGTCTATTCCGGAGAGGTTTTAGGCTATATAAGGGCCTTAGAACAGCCCCTCTCATAGCCATACGAATTTGGGATAAAACCCTAGAGAGAGAAAGCTTGGGATTTGTGGGAGCACCTTCCTCCTACTGCTTTCGATCATCACACGGGCTACACCGCCTCTTTCCAGACACTTTTCCGGCGATACCGGTTCCGTTTTAAGGTGAGAAACCCTAACCCTAGATCTGATTTGAAGTGTATAGGCCATAGGTTATGAAATAGCTAACCGGTTTCACTCTTTAGGCTAGAAAACCCCCGAATACGGAAGCTCATCAAACCTTGCTGATCCGTTGAGATTCCAAGGAGCAAGGTGAGGACTTTAGGTGTATAAGTTACGGTTTTCAATGCTTTCAATGTCAGTTAATGATAGATTCATGATTTGCATGCAATTGCACATGTACAAAGTGCTTTCCGTTTTCTGTTTCGATTAAAGTTGTAGAATATGGAATTTCACATACTCTAGGAATAAGTAGAAATACCGTATACGTATTTTTTTTGGAAAAGTGTTTGACATGTTTATTTAATGTATGGTTATACAATATATGGATAAAATACTTGTTTGGCGAAAGGAATCGCCGTAATACATGTTTGCTTGTAAACACTAGGTATGTTGAAATTGTGTATTCTAGAAATACCGTATATGCATAAATTTTGGAAATACAATTGTCATGATTTATTGCTGTATGATTATGATATACATGGATAAAATACTCGCTTGGCGAAAGGATAGCCCTAATACGTATTTTACTAACATACGTCATGTATGTTGGAATAGTGTACTCTAAGTGTTTGTGTAAATGCTTGTGAGTGTAAATGCTTAGGTGTTAGTACCGTAGTTCGGTGCTGAGATGGAATTCTCAACTATCTTAGAGTCATGTATGATTCCCTCCATGTGGTTATTTACTCTAACCACTCACTTATGATGTATATGTATTTGTATCCCTATTTGTATAGTGCTCTATAACATGCTTTACAACATGCTTTATATCATGCTTTATATCATGCTTCATAACATGCCTTATGACATGCCTACTAGCATGCTTGTATTACTTGGTTTATCATGCTTTATTCCACATGCTCTGGATGAAAATTGATTGAGGTTGGGACTATGTCTATAGTCCAGACATTCGGTACCAGACTTGAGATTGTGGCTGAGATTCATGTCGCCACCAGGGATGTGTCTAACGAACCCGAGTCGTACTTCGGTTGGCGATAGTGGTTGGCCACACGGAGTGCTTTTGCACTTCATATCGCCCAACTTGTTGTGCGCTTGAGCTAGTCAGGCTCGTCAAGTAACCCGATATGTCGAATGTGTGTTCACCATGTTTGGTCATTCTGTTTGAACCTAGGGTACCAAACTTACCAGTGACAATCCCGTTAACCATGGTTCCTCGATCCGCTAAGACTCATGAGCCGAACATGGTAGTATGGGACACCGTGGCTGAGCTGTCGGCCTATGCTGGGGCCAAGTGCCTCCTCGTAGTGACCATTGAGCAACCCAAACTCGTGAGCCGAATACGGCGATATGGGACACTGTATTCGAGCTGTCGATACTTACGGTGAGAGCCGAGTATGGTGAGACCTGTGCTCGTGCTGACGGGCGACGAGTCCTCTGTAGTATCTTCGAGTATACTCCAAAGGTCTGTGATTGGCGATGAGCCCTTCACAGCAATTAGAGTATGAGTAGAGCCGAGTACGGTGAGACCTGTATTCGAGCTGACGGCCAGCGATTGAGCCGAGTACGGTGAGACCTGTACTCGAACTGACGGTCAGCAATTGAGCCGCATACGGTGAGATCTGTATCCGTGCTGACGGGTGACGAGCCCTTTGCGATGCCTTCGCGATGCCTCTCGAACCATAATACCGTATGAGATTAACTACAATTCACGGCCCTAGAATGGATCATGTTTGGGAATGATACAAGAGAGGTACCTTAGTTTTCCAATACTGTTGTTTGAAATGGACTAATAATAACTCGGTAATCATGCTCATCATCGCACCGCATGTGCCTAGTAGATGTGGAGCACTGAGGGAGGTATGCATTCGCGAACGTAAGATGATGTCGCATGAGGGTGGTTTGGCAAGGGCATACATCATCATGTCATTTCATACTTGCATTTAATAAGAGTAGTTAAACTTGTTTGATTGTATTGCTTTATCATTACTGCTTGATTGAATTGATAACATGTTAACCTATGCTTTATTGTTCCACTGAGTTAGCTACTCACTCCCACGTTACGGGACGGTGTTGTACACACCAACCAGACTCTGTCACAGGTATAGACGGCGCGTCGGTTCAGGAGCCGAAGCCCGATTTCGATGAGGACTAGGATGAGTTCTCATTTATGCAGTACTCTGACGGCTTTGCTTAGGCCGACTGCATCGCGGGGATTTCAGGACTCATCTTTTAGATTGTATTTTGATTTTTGACTCAGAAACAGTACATGTATATGGGTACTCAGTTAGCGTTCATACTCTGATGTTCATAAAAAAAAAAAATTGTTTCTTTACATACCTTATATATAAAATTTCAGTCTTCCGCTTGCCTTTATACAATTGAACTGGAGTATGAATTACTGTTTTGGTATAATCTCACTCATGTTTATTGCTCTAACTCAGACAACATTTAACCATCATTATTTATGTTGCATATGTGAGGCGTTGGAACTCGGGAGTTGAGTTCATACTCGACCCTCGAATTTCAGGGCATTACACGCTTCCACTCACATTTCCGATGTTGGATGTTGAGGGCAAATCTACTCTCATAAATGAAGGTGTTACCGTATATTCAAGTTTGAGGTTCACATCAGCCGACAGCCTCACTGGACTTGTCATGAAGTTTGATGTATGACCTTGACTTGTTATCAATTTTGGTGTATGAGCCGGCATGGGTACCGGAGTGCTAATTAGAGGAACCTGTGAAGGTGAACAGTTATATTCGTAAGTGAAGATATGTTCCTCACCCAAACTTCCTACTGCTGGGGCGTCATGTTTGAACCCAGTATAACCGACCTGGTCTTCGAGTACTAGTTCATTAACGCGCTGCATTGTCTCGATGAATAAAGGGATGTAGTGATCCGGGTGCTTCAGCTGTGCTGTCAAGAACATTCTCACATCGTCATCATCTTCAATTACAGCTGGAGGGACTGATTGGTTTGTGCAAGGATACAATACCCTCAACCTTATATCGTAATCCTCAGGTCTACTCTTCGCAATTTTATACATTTTCGATAGAAGCTGTTCATATGGAATGTCAACACATACAGCTCTAGTTTTCGATTCTCCACCCTTGTACGTATAACGATCGTTTTCACAAACTAACTCCCCACCATATGAGCATAGGATGATTACCAAAGCCATTTCCTGAAAACAAACACAATAATATAACTCATTTAGTGTTCACATGCATAAGGTGGATTTGACCGAGTAGTAGGAAATCCACCATTGTACCAACTCAAATATGACAGGCTTATCAGTCAGATTCGCAAAGTTTTAAGTTACAGGGATGTATGCCACTCAGTTCACGATGATTTTTACTCACTTCACAGTCAATTTTACTCACATCCAGGGAAGGTTCGCATTTTTCACGATGAATTATCATTCAATTCTCGGTCCTGAAAAGGATTGAAAATAACTGCAAAGTAAGTGAACTTAAGGTCCTGTTTGATTTTTGGGCTCACTTGTATTTACCATGTAATTACAAGTAATAATTATTTACCTATGTAATTACCACATCTTTCCCAATGTAGACCGCGAAATGAAATGAATTGACCATGAAGTTAGGGGGATTCGCATGGAATTAACTGTACAAATGCGTGGAATTGACCGTGGAGTGAAGGGGATTGACCATGAAATGAATGGAATTGACCGTGAAATGAATGTCTTATTGGAAATTTGAATCGTAGTGATAATAATTCGCAATTTCAGGGCCTGTTTGGTTTTCTGGCTCAAGTGTAATTATCTTGTAAATGAGTAATCGTTATTTACCAAGGTAAGATCTTTCCCAATGCTGACTCATAAATCAAGGAATTTACTGCCCATACATTATGCCAGATGAATTAAGGCATGACCTCAAATATTAGGCAAATCAAAACGTCAAGTGGACCACACCACACGAAATCATGAGAATTGAATGCCTACCATTAAAAACTTGTTGAGGGCCTTAGAAATTTTAGATCAGGCTTATATTTATACTTTTCACTTATCCATGTTCGTCTAACCCTATGAACAGGTTAGATGGTGAATAAACCTCAATGTGGGCCCAGTAAAATAATCAACTTTCAATAGTGGACAAATTAAATCCATTGCTTCCTTTCATGTGGGCCAATTGAACATTAGATCTTCCGAATTTTTTCGGATCTAGCCTCAAAATATTCTAAATAAACAGATGGACGACACAGATATATTATATACATTATGGTGGGCTCATGGATTTAAGGCAACATTTTCAGACCGGTTTTCTAGGTGAAATTACTCACTCATCATTTCCAAACAAGTGAAAAAATGTAATAATTACTTCTTTACGGCGATTTACCTGGATTATGGAAAATCAAACAGGCTCAAAGAAAGCAACGGATGTATTCAATATATAACATTCACAAACATATTACAGTAAATGCACTACAGATTCACCATCGTATTACAGAATGCACTACAATTTGACAGTAAATTGCATGAAAATCACCAGGTAGTGCATGAAGTTGACCGATCAATTCAGTATATTGACCAGAAAGTTAGTGAAATTGACCACGATACATCATCTAATTGGATAGTCACGTAAAATTGACTCAGCAATACATGATATTGACCACGTGAAATTGACCATGGTCTTCTATGTAAACAATTACGAATTTACCTAGAATTTAAACTTCAAGGTAGTTGACCGCGAACTACAATCACTCCCTAACAATCAGTGAAATCCGTGTTCGAGAAAGGTCTACAAGATTTCACGTGCATTCATAAAAAGAATGCGCTTGGGCTTGAGGAGAATGTAATAGGGAAGATGTAATGTGATAGTATGATGAAGATTATATGGCAATTTAGTGAAGTTAATGAAGATTATATGACGATTTAGTAAAGAAAATGAAGATTATACGGCGATTTAGTGAAGAAAATATGTAGAAAGAAGAGATAGGGTTGATAGACATGAGTCCGGTCATGTTTTTGGGCGTAAATGAGACAATGGACAGAATTTGAAAAAGGAGAGCCATTTTCGACCTTTGGAAAGGCGTCCGTACAGCTGGGGTGTATTCTCGCAAGAGAAAATAAGATGGGCTTAGTTTCCTAAATGGGCCAAAAATGAGTCGTACAGTCGTAAATTTCTCTATTCTAATTATATATGCAGATGTCTCCATCCATTCATGCACGTACGTGTCTACATTATTCACGCATCTAGCAAAGCCAAAAGGACAAGAAATTTCATTTCCTCGGCAGTTGTTCGAGGAGGCAGTATAGTCAATGTATTGAATGATGTGATCATCTACCTCCCCCACCGGTTAATGGGCCCCACCATGGAGTGCAGTTGGTTTGATATCTCATGGTTCGACTGATCCTAACCATGCGATTTGTGACTTGCTAATGGATGAAAGAGCTGGTAACGGATGTTTGAACGGAAAGGTAGAATGACTCAATTATAGCAATTTTGGGGTTGTGGCTTACTTACGCTGTGGCCAGAAAATTGGATGGTGATGATCAGTCCAGTGGCACGTTGGAACGATGCATTAGGGCGCCTGGGAGTAGAATTTGGTCTAGCAAGGCTCTCGCGAGTATGATGAGGATGCTGGGATGCCGCTTCGGTGGATCACTAACTGTGGAGCCCACCTTGATGTATGTGTCTTATATCTATGTTGTCCATCCGTCTTGACGCATCATTTTAGGGTAAGAGCCCAAAAATGAAACAGATCAATATCTCAAGTGTACCACACCACATGAAACAGTGGTGATCGAACGCCCACCATTAAATTCCTGGGGGCCACTGGAATGTTTATTTCCATCCAACCTCTTGATAAGGTCACAAAGACCTGGACGAAAGGACCGCGTAAATATCAGCTTGAACCAAAACTTGTGGCCCCGAGAAATTTTTAATGGTCAATCACCACTGTTTCCTGTGGTATGGTCCACCTGAGATTTGGATCTGTTTCTTTTTGGGGATTATACACTTAAAATGATCTTGACAAATGGATGGACGGCGTGGATATATGAAAAATACATCATGGTGAGCCCCACAGTCTGGGATCCGTTAGGGATATGCCCACGTTTCCGGCCGTTTCTATCCCCCAACGCCTGTTGACCCAGGACGTTCATTTGGGGAGTGGGGGCCACATAAATAGGCGAGATCTCATCTTCTTGAAATATGGGCTCACCTTTTTATGGATGGTCCGTATCTCTAATCTTTGACATTTCCACGTGGTCATATAGGTGGGGCCTTCTAGCTGAACGGCCTGGATCATCACGTGGTGTGGCACATGTAAGGATCTGCTTGCAGAGGGCCTCAGAATGGGCCACCTCCTGAGCTTTGTTCGGGATTGCAATGTCAGCCGTTGGAAACCCAAAAATTCAAAGGACGGTGGATTTCAGCCGTTGCAGTGGGACCACCTGGACTGCGGGATGGACTGCACTGCCATTGACGGTATACTCGTCAGTCAAGTCATGTGCAATTCCTATAAATGAATTTCACTAGATAAAGTAGTGGCTTGTCAAATAAAATAACGGGATTTCAATAGATAAAGTGACGAGTTCATTCGACAAAGTAATAAGGTTTCATTAGAAAAAATGATGTGGTTCCATTAGATAAGCTAATGTAGCCGTTTTATAAAATCATCATGGTAGGTCCTATAAATTTCAAGGGTGGATGTCTTTATTTCAAATATTTTCTTTGGTGTAGCTCACATGTATCTTGTATTAACCTAATTTTTTTGAATTCGGGCCTAAGTGATTACGCATCTAATTGTCAGAATGGATTTTGCAAACACATCATGGTGGGCCTATGCCAAAAATTCAATCCTTCATACTTCTCCAATTGTAAAGAGAGTTTATATATGTGTATATATATATATATATATATATATATATATATATATATATGGGGTGTGACTCTTGATTTTTCCAAGGCCCACTGCGATGTTTATGTAATATCCACTATTACCATTAGCTATTAAATCTCATATTGAGCCTATAGATATGCACTAAAGGAAATAGTTGGGAGAGAGATGTCCACCATTTATTTTAAAGGGCCAAACATTATACTTACATCAAAATTCACTTCAACAACTAAATTATTTTTATTTTTTTTTAAATGCCAAAAATCATACCGATACATGAATCACTTGGGCCAAACTAAGGGAAATAATTGTGAAGGTGAGGATTGTCTATACACTATTTACAATCATGTAGTCAACGTGAATTATAGATGAAACTGATTTTTTCGGCCTATGGCCTAAAATTGGGTAACACACCTTGTGGTCCAGGTTGATTTTTCCAGAAAACATCACAGTATAGCCCACCTGAGCCACTGACTATTTTCTCATACAAGTGGCTTTAACAAAGGGGACACTGGTAGCATATACCACAAAATGTAGTATCGTGTTATTGGAAAAGCTCTATTAGCTCCACCATGATGTATGTATTTTATCCACGCCGCCCATCCATTTTTACAGATCATTGTAGTTCATGAGCACACAATTGAGGAAGATCCAAATCTCAGGTGGACCACACCACAATAAACATGGATAATTGAAGATTAAAAACTTATTGGGGGCTACAAAAGTTTTGATCAAGCTGATATTTGTATTTCTCTTCATCCATGTCTTTGTGACGTTATCAGCTGGTTGGATGGAAAATAAACATTACATTGGGCTTTACGAAGTTTATAATGGTATGTGTTCAATAACCACTTTTTCTATGGTGTGGTCCACTTGAGATATCGATCTATTTATTTTTAGACTCATGCCCTGATGTAAATGGGCAAATTGAATGAATAGTGTGGATAAAAAAGCAACCATCATGGTTAGAGGTGGGCATCGAGTCGATTCAAACCGAGTTAGGGCTGACCCGACTCGATTCGGTTTTGAAATACACCTGACCCGAACTCGACTTGACTCGGTACTGAGTCCAGCATGCCTAACCCGATCCGAGTCCGGGTCTGGCCTGGACTAATTCGAACTGAGTCTGACCTGATCACAAGTACCAATTCGGGTTGAGTTTTAAAATAATATGAGAAAAAAAATTGATGGAGTAGATATACAATGCATAAATCGAGGTGGGCCCACGGTGAGGATCCTACAATATCGCTTATCCTGGGTCGCAGCTAATATTCATTGCTAAACAAGCAAATTTTGTAAATATTTTTTTTTATCTTATAAAATTGTTGTGAGATGACATGGCCTAGTTAAATTTTAGAAGAAAGAAATTGGAGGCGGATTAGCAACCGACAGATTGACTAGCTAGACTCGCTATTGAAGTGACGCCACCAAGTTATGTGGGGCCAACCATGATGTATGTGTTGTATCCACACTGTCCATCCATTTGGAGAGATCATTTTAGGGCATGATCAAAATAATGAGGCAGATCTAAAGCCGGAGTGGACCCCACCACAGAAAACATTGAGGAGAGTGACGTCCACCGTTGAAGCCTTCCTAAGGTCCACCATAATTTTTATTTGAGATCCAACCTATTCATAAGTTAACACAGACATTAAAGAAGTGGAAACACATATATCAGCTTGATCGAAAGCTTTTGTGGCCCTTAGAAGTTTTTAATTGTGAGCGTACTCTCTTCATTGTTTTCTGTGATGAGGTCAACTCGAGTTTTGGATCTGATTCATTCTTTGCCTCATGCCCTAAAACGATCTCTCTAAATGGATGGAAAGTGTGGATACAAAACATACATCATGGTGGGACAGACATAACTAGGTGACGTCACTTTAGTAGTGAGTCTTGCTACTCAAATGGAAACTTAAATAAAACTCATGGTGGACCTTAAGTTAATACAGACATTACAGAAGGGAAAACACAAATATCAGCTTGATCGAAAACTTTTGTGACCCTTAAAAGTTTTTAATGGTGGGCGTGACTCTCTCCACTTTTTTCTGTGGTGGGGCCCACTCGAGTTTTGGATCTGATTCATTCTTTGGCTCATACCCTAAAATGATCTCTCCAAATGGATGTATAATGTGGATACAAAACATATATCATGGTGGGACCCACATAACTAGGTGACATCACTTTAAGAGTCTCACTACTCAACCCGCCCGTTGAATCCCCGTATGGAAGGAAGCCGATTGCGAATCCTCAAATGGAAGGAAGCAGACTGCGTAGGAGTAACTCACTAGGCTTAGCGTACCGAGTAAACTCTGTGGGGTCCACCATGTTTTATGTAATTTATCCACTCCGTCCATTAATTTTACCAGATAAATTTAGAGCTTGATACCAAAAATGAAGCATATACAATGTTCAAATGGACCACACCATAGGAAACAGTTGAATTGAATGTTTACTGTTGAAAATTTCTTGGGGGCTACAAAAGTTTTGGGATCGAGCTTATATTTTTTTTTTTTCCCTTCACCCGTGTCTGTATGATCTATGAACAGGTTATATGACAAATAAATATTAATGTGGGGCCTAGAAAGGTTTCAACGGTGGAAATCATTATCCCCATTGTTTACTATACTATGATCCACTCGATATTTGGATACACCTCAATTTTGGGCTCAACCCCCTAAATTAGATGGAAAAACGGATGGACGGCGTGGATAGACCACATACATACAAGGTGGGCCCAACTGAGTTTGCTGAGTAGGATAAGAGCGTATTGTACTAAGTATGCAATCCGATTTCCAAATGGAAACCATCTAAGTTCTAACGTTTCCGTTAGACTTCTCCTTAAATGTATTTTTTAAAATATATTTTTTAAAAAAAATCTGATGATGTGGCACTTATAGTGACCTGGACCAATAATAAAGTTAGATTTAGGTGCTCGCTATTTCCACGAAACAGAGGATCCGCACTCTTTGGAGTTTAGATAGCTTGGATTAAGCCCTGAGTTAGCTTGGATCGGATTATGAGAGATTTCGGGACTTATACTATCTTATATGGACTTGGATAGGAGTGTACGATTTAAGGTTTTTTTGTGAAAAGTAGTCATTCTGATTGGGCTCAATCTATTATTTTGTCATCGGGTGGGGTTTCTACAACTAGGTTGGAAAATTACACTCAAACATTATATTTTTGTATAATTACAGTTTTGACCAGTTAATAATTTAATTATTGCTATACTCAATATTTTACAACACTTTCTTTTATAAACTTAGAGCCACTAAGAAAACTTCATTCAAAGGATTGATACTCTTCCCGTAACCTCATTAAATACCTAATTTATTTTTATTTATTTTTATCATGAGATTGAAATTCTCTATAACACCTTATTTACATTGCATGTTGAACACTTAAGCTTTAGTGACCGCATGTTATGTATGTAAGATCTACTTCGTTCATCCGACGATAATCTTTATGTTCACCGTACAAACAAACGATCAACCCAATAAAAAATTTAAGATGGGTGGCACCTGTTTGAACAATTTAAAATTGTACCTAAAATGTCTAATTCATGCAAAAAAACAAAACAAAAACAAAAACGAAAACAAAACCAGGAAAGAGTTACTAGATGCACTAGTCATATCATAGGCACTCTGAATAGGTATATGTGTCATGCATTCAATGTTTTAAATATCGTTATCACATAATGTATCACACCCTTTGGATAAGGATACATATCGACTATCGCATGGGATATATCGGTTGTATGGCATAATGTATCACTGTTGTTGGGAAACATGGGAACATTGGGAAATTGGTCGATTTTTTCAATGAAACTTCAGGAATTATTGAAAAAGACATCAATACACACATTAAAAAAAAAAAAAAAAAAAAAAAAAAAAAAAAAAGTGCACATAATAAGGGTTTCCTTTGTATGAGGTCCTAATATATGTGTTTTCCAATAAAACTGATGCAAATATATTAAAAGTCTATTCATATCATTTATAAACGTAAGAAGACGCATATGGAAACATAAGTAATATATTCAAAAGAAATAGAAGAATCACTAGATCAGGTTATATACATGTTTAATTTTGTGTTTAGATACAAAGATGGCAACTGATTTGCGGGAAATTTAGAACTTTCAATTTTTCTCAATTTTCCACGGCTTAAACCATCTCCCCCAAATCTCGAAATCGAAGTTCCAAATCCATGATTTTTCATTAAAAACATGAAGAATCATAGATTTGTAACCATTTGACACTAGTTTAATGTGATTTACAATAAAAATATGGATCAAAAATCGAAAATGCTCATAGGATCGAATAGGTTGGATATATTGGCATTACATGTGTGTTTGGTATCGCACAGGCAGGATACAAGATATATTGTGGGATATATCGGCTAATATCGTCGATATTTAAAACACCTCATGCATTAACTCAAAGTGAACCAACTAAAATGTGGAACACAATATTAGCAGCCCCTAAATTAAATTGGTTAACGAATTCAAATATTTTATTATTGGACACTCGTTTGTTGAACAAAACCATTAGATACTTTTCATTTTAAACAGTCCTATAATTGTCCACCAATTTCGTAAATGAATGTAATTTTTAATTCATGATACATTTAAATAAGACCCATAATTTGAAAACTTTAATTTAATTTAATTATATCCTACACATTCAATATGGTGGGCCACACAGCGAATGATGGAAGAAATTAAGGATGCCATCTGTAGACTCATGTGTGGAATTATGGTGCCTATATTTCATCCAACCCATCAAAGTGCCTCCAGAAAATGAAAGGAAACTCCAAAGCCTGCTTGATCCAAAACTCATGCACTCAAGGCAGATGAACTTATTGAATATGTGAGTCACATCTTATAGACAGAGTGGATGTCAGACCCACACAATATGTGGGTCCCACAAAAATAGAATGTTGTGTTTAGTGATCTAATATATAAGGTCATCATGTCTTATGCCATTAATCTTTTATAACTTTTTTGGCACTTACTGAGCATGTTTCCCAAAAATCAATTTTACACTTACGAGAAGCAATGCCAATTGAGCCCTAAATGTGTGGCCTACCTGATAATCCGATCATCCTAATCTTTTTTGGAGAAGTCACTGCATCATGTGGCCTGCCTGATAAAAGGCTTGGATCTTTCACACATGTGGGCCAAAAGTGCCCAAATGTTGCTTGCACACGCAAGAGTGTGTGGTTCCTTATGCATGCATGCAACGGTTGTACAATGCATATTCCCATTATATATGCAGATGTCTCCATGCATGCATTCATGTATGTACGTGTATACATTCACGCATCTGGCAAGGCAAAAAAGACAAGAAATTTCATTTCTTTCGCAGTTGTTGGAGGCAGTATAGTCAATGTATTGAATGATGTAATCATCTACCTGCCCCACCGGTTAATGGGCCCCACCATGGAGTGCCGTTGGTTTGATATCTCATGGTTCTGATCCTAACCATTCGATTGGTGACTTGCAAATAGATGAAAGTGCTGGTAACGGCCCACATTCTTTGATGTTTGAACGGAGAGGTAGAATCACTCAATTATTGCAAATTTTAGGTTGTGGCTTACTTACCCTGTGGCCAGCAAATTGGATGGTGCTGATCAGCCCAGTGGCACGTTGGAACGATGCAGTTGGGCGCCGGGGAGTAGAATTTGGTCTATCAAGGCTCTCGCGAGTATGATGAGGATGCTGGATGCCGCTTGGGTGGATCCCTAACTGTGGAGCCCACCTTGATGTATGTGTCTTATATCTATGCTGTCCATCCGTCTTGACGCATCATTTTAGGGTAAGAGCCCAAAAATGCAACAGATCAATATCTCAAGTGTACCACACCACATGAAATAGTGGTGATCGAACGCCCACCATTAATTTCCTGGGGGCCACTGGAATGTTTATTTCCATCCAACCTCTTGATAAGGTCACAAAGACCTGGATGAAAGGACCGCGTAAATATCAGCTTGAACCAAAACTTTTGTGGCCCCGAGAAATTTTTAATGGTCAATCACCACTGTTTCCTGTGGTATGGTCCACCTGAGATTTGGATCTGTTTCTTTTTGGGGATTATACACTTAAAATGATCTTGACAAATGGATGGACGGCGTGGATATATGAAAAATACATCATGGTGAGCCCCACAGTTGGGATCCACCACGTAAGGGATGCTTGCCGTTAGGGATATGCCCACGTTTCCGGCCGTTTCTATCCCCCACCACCTGTTGATCCAGGACGTTCATCTAGGGACTGGGGACCAACATAAATAGGCCACGTGGAAAAGGTAAGATGGTTAGAGATCTCATCTTCTTGAAATATGGGCTCACCTTTTTATGGATGGTCTGTATCCCTGATCTTTGACATTTTCACGTGATCATATATGTAACATCCCGGATTTTTGTCAACCTAGAATTAGACGTCCTTAGGCAATGAGTCGATCATAACACCTTATTAACTTGTCAGAACTCAATCCCAAAGTCTAAAACCGCTTTTGAACCCATTTCCTTCACAAATCCCACCCTTCACCACCTTGTTCTTCAATTTTTCTAAGTACTTTCACCCTAGACACTATCTTAAACTAGCTAAGTATTATAACTTGGATCACTTTATATACAAACCACAAAGGCCCAGGTACCACCTCAGACAGAAATTACTTAGGACTAAATCCTTTATAAATTAGGCGAGAATTAGCCAGTGTTAAACTAGAGTACCTGTGAAATTAGCACCAATCACTTTAAATACGATTTGCAAGATCCAAACTTGTAAATCATTGACGCTACATTACCCTAAAATATAGGATCAATCTCATTACCCAATTGCTCTCGGGAGCACATTGAAACTCCGTATCAGATCTGGACCGCACGTCGGAAGTCCGATTAACGCGAAGTTAAGGAATTAGGACCGCCTTGCTGGGCTTAACAACCATCTCGGAAATCAAATCTAGATAGTGTCCCAGTGCAATTCGCTTGAGTCCGGAGCGAGGAGTGTGAGAAACACGAAAATAATTCCAAAAATAAATAAGGATTTATGAAATCTGGCATGTGACTCTTGCGGATCAGTATTGAGCAACCTGACCGTCAGAATCTGACCCAAATACACCCTCGGATCAGGGAAATTTCATACACATGTCCATGTACTCGGAATCTCCGATCGAGATCCGCTGACCGTTGAACTGAAACTGGTCAGCCACGCGTGATCTGGAAATCCAACTGAAATGAGAACTTAACTCCACCTAGATCCAGTGTTAGTGAGCTTAAGTCCAACCGCACACAGAAAAGGGGCTGCCAGAAGTCCTCCGTTGAGCTGGAACGGGCTCACTTTGGATATAACTTAAGTATACCTTGACCTGAAGTCTATTTCGATGCGTTTTTAGGCTATATAGGGACCTTAGAACGCTCTCTCATTCAGCCATACGAATTTGAGAAAAACCCTATCAGAGAAGAGAGAAAAGAGAGAGAAAGTTAGAGAGTTGTGGGAGGATTCTTCCTACCCTTTCTTCCTGCCGCTACACAAGCTTCACCACTCTATTCTTATCGCTTTCCCGGCGATTCCGGCGTCATTTCTAAGTAAGAAACCCTAACCCTAAACTGATTTGGGGTTTTGATGGTTGTAGGTTATGAAATAGCTAACCTATTTCATTCTATAGGTTACCAAACTGGCGAATACGAAAGCTTAGCAAACCTATCGAATTCGTTACAATTCTACGACAAAAGGTGCAGACTTTAAGTGTATATGTTATGGTTTTCAAAGCTTTCAATGTCAGATAATGATAGATTCATGATATGCATGCAATTGCACATGTACAAAATGTTGTTTGTTTTCCGTTTCGATTAAATACTAAGAATATGGAATTTTGTGTATTCTAGGTATTTGTAGAAAGTACCGTATACGTATAAATTTTGGAAATGTGTTTGTCATGATTATTTATTGTATGAACATATTATATATGTGTATAACACTTACTTGGCGAGAGGGTTCGCCCTAATACATGTTTTTGCTAATATACACTATGTATGTTAAAATAGTGTATTCTAAGTGTTTGTTGAAATGACTAAATAAATATGGATTTATGATTTATGCCTGCCATATGTATTGAATGTAAGAACATGATTGATGTGTATGCGACAACTCCTTGCTATAAGGATTTGTCCTATTCTATGTTGAAATCAACATACGTCATGTATGTTGGAGTGGTGTAGTCTAAGTGTTTGTTAAAATGCCTGTGTGAGAAATTGTGTGACGAACTAAGTTTGATAGTGGTGTTGAGATGGGATTCTCAACTACCTTATGAACATATATGATTTCCTCTATGATTGGTTGTTTAATTTAATCGCTTACTATGAAACATATGTGTTTGTATTTCTTGTTTATATTGTGCTTTGTGACATGCTTGATGACATGTTTGTTAACATGCTTGAATTACTTTGATTATTATGCTTTACTTCACATGCTTTTGAATAAGGATTGATTGTGTTTGGGGTTATGATTATAGTCCAGGCAATCGGTAACGGGATTGAATTCGTGGCTGAGATTCATTTGCCACGTGAGATGTGTTCGACGAACCCGAGTCGTACTTCGGTTGGCGATAGTGGTTGGCCACATGAAGTGCTTATGCGCTTCATATCGTTCAACTTGTTGTGCACTCGAGCTAGCCGAGCTCGTCAAGCAACCCGATCTGTCTTATGTATGTTCACCATGTTTGGACGCCTCTGCTTGAACCTAGGGTACCAAACTTACCAGTGAAATCCCTCTAACCATGGTACCTCGATCCGCTAAGACTCATGAGCCGGGCATGGTGGTATGGGACACCGTGGTCGAGCTGTCGGCCTACGCTGGGGCCACGTGCCTCCCCGTAGTGTCCATTGAGCAACCAGACTTGTGAGCCAATTATGGTGGTATGGGACACTATATTCGAGCTGTCGGCCTACACTGATTGGTGACGAGTCTTTTGTAGTGACCTCGAGCATACTCTGAATTTGCGGTGAGGCGACGAGTTTTGCCGCGGTATATAGAGTATGAACTAGGCCTGTATTAATTTAGTGATGAACCGTTAAAAAGGTGATGGGGGAGTGGTGTAAGGATTATGTGTAACAGCCCTGGCAGCCTTTGCAGCGCCCTAGAACCACACTATCGTATGAGATTATCTAGGTTTGACAACCCTAAAATGGATCATGTTTGGGAATGATACAAGGGAAGTACCTTAGTTTCCCAATCCTGCTGTTTGAAATGGACTAATAACAACTCGGTAATCATGCTCATCATTGCACTGCATGTGCCTGAAAGATGTGGAGCACTGAGGAATGCAAGCATGCCGCGAACGTAAGATGGTGTCGCATGAGGGAGTATGTCGATGAGGGCATGCATGATGACTGCATTCATACTTGCATTAATAAGAGTAGTTAGGAGTGTTTAATTGTACTGCTTTATCATTACTGCTTGACTGAATTGATAACATGTTAACCTATGCTTTATTGTTCCACTGAGTTGATCACTCACTCCCACGTTACGGGACGGTGCTTGCAACACCAACCAGACCCTGTAGCTGCAGGTGTCGGCGATGCTTATGAGGCGGAGCCGGACCTTTGCAATGACAATGATGCTTGCTCGTATTTGCTGTATTCTGGCGGCTTCATGTGAGACATGTCTTGATTGACGGGGTTACAGGAATGTCGACTAGATGACCTTACACATTTTGGTACATTTTGGAGTTATACTTGTAATTATTTAATCTGGTAACATTATCACACTCTGGAGACTCACCACAGTTTATATATTTTTTACATATCTATCACAGTCTTTCGCTTGTAAATTGAACTGTCTCTGGAGTATGATATGCTGTTTTGGTATAGTCTCATTCATGTTTCAATGCTCTCATCATAATCATCATTATCTATGTTGCATAAGTGATGCGTTGGAACTCGGGAGCTGAGCTTTGCTCGACCCCCGATTTTCAGTTTGTTACAATATAGGTGGGGCCTTCTAGCTGAATGCCTAGATCATCACATGGTGGGGCACATGTAAGGAGTTGCGTGCAGAGGGCCTCAGAATGGGCCACCTCCTGAGCTTTTTTCGGGTTCGCAATGTCAACCGTTGGAAACCCAAAAATTCAAAGGACGGTGGACTGTCAGCCGTTGCAATAGGACCACATGGACGGCGGGCGGGATGGACTGCACTGCCATTGACCGTATACTCGTCAGTCAAGTCATGTGCAATTCCTATAAATGACAGGATTTCACTAAATAAAGTAGTGGCTTGTCAAATAAAATGACGGGATTTTAATAAACAAAGTGATGAGTTCATTTGACAAAGTGATAGGGTTTCATTAGAAAAAATGATGGGGTTCCATTAGATAAGCTAATGTAGCCATTTTATAAACTCATCATGGTAGGTCCTATAAATTTCAAGGGTGGATGTCTTTCTTTTAAATATTTTCTTTGGTGTAGCTCACATGTATCTTGTATTAACTTAATTTTTTGAATTCGGGCCTAAATGATTATGCATCTAATTGTCAGAATGGATTTTGCAAACACATCATGGTGGGCCTACGCCAAAAATTCAATCTTTCATCTTCTCCAATTGTAAAGAGAGTTTTATATATATATATATATATATATATATATATATATATATATATATATATATATTTGTATGGGGTGCGACTCTTGATTTTTTCGAGGCCCACTGCGATGTTTATGTAATATCCACTATAACCATTGGCTATTAAATCTCATATTGAGCCTATAGATATGTGCTAAAGGAAATAGTTGGGAGAGAGATGTCCACCATTTATTTTAAAGGGCCAAACATTATACTTATATCAAAATTCACTTCAACAACTAAATTATTAAAAATAATAATAATAATAAATAAATAAATAACATTTTGCCAAAAATCATACCGATACATGAATCATTTGGGCCAAATTAACTAAGGGAAATAATTTGGAAGGCGAGGATTGTCTATACACTATTTACAATCATGCAGTCAACGTGAATTATAGATAGAACTGATTTTTTCGGCCTGTGGCCTAAAATTGGGTAACGCACCTTATGGTCCAAGTTGATTTTCCAGAAAAGATCACAGTATGGCCTACCTGAGCCACTGACTATTTTCTCATACAAGTGGCTTTAACAAAGGGGACACTGGTAGCATATACCACAAAATGTAGTACTGTGTTATTGGAAAAGAAATATTAGCTCCACCATGATGTATATATTTTATCCACGCCGCCCATCCATTTTTACAGATCATTATAGTTCATGAGCACACAATTGAGGAAGATCCAAATCTCAGGTGGACCACACCACAAGAAACATGGATGATTAGAAGATTAAAAACTTATTGGGGACTACAAAAGTTTTGGATCAAGCTGATATTTGTATTTCTCTTCATCCATGTCTTTGTGACGTTATCAGTTGGTTGGATGGAAAATAAACATTACATTGGGCTCTATGAAGTTTATAATAGTATGTGTTCAATAACCACTTTTTCTATGGTGTGGTCCACTTGAGATATCGATCTATTTATTTTTAGACTCATGCCCTGATGTAAATGGGCAAATTGGATGAATAGTGTGGATAAAAAAGCAACCATCATGGTTAAAGGTGAGCATCGAGTCGATTCAAACCGAGTTAGGGCTGACCCGACTCGATTCAGTTTTGAAATACGCCTGACCCGAACTCGACCTGACTCAGTACTGAGTCCAGCATGCCTAACCCGATCCAAGTCCGAGTCTGGACTGGACTAATTCGGACTGACTCTGACCCCGATCACAAGTACCGATTCGGGTCGAGTTTTAAAATAATATGAGAAAAAAAGTGGATGGAGTAGATATACAATGCATAAATCGAGGTGGGCCCACGGTGAGGATCCTACGGATATCGCTTATCTTGGGTCACTAATATTCATTGTTAAACAAGCAAATTTTGTAAAAAAAAAATTTCTTATAAAATTGTCGTGAGATAACATGGCCTAGTTAAATTTTAGAAGAAAGAAATTGGAGGCGGATTAGCAACCGACAGATTGAGTAGCTAGACTCGCTACTGAGTGATGCCACCAAGTTTTGTGGGGCCAACCATGATGTATGTGTTGTATCCACACTGTCCATCCATTTGGAGAGATCATTTTAGGGCATTATCAAAATAATGAGGCAGATCTAAAGCCGGAGTGGACCCCACCACAGAAACATTGAGGAGAGTGACGTCCACCGTTGAAGCCTTCCTAAGGTCCACCTTAATTTTTATTTGAGATCCAACCTGTTCATAAGTTAATACAGACATTAAAGAAGTGGAAACACATATATCAGCTTGATCGAAAGCTTTTGTGGCCCTTAGAAGTTTTTAATTGTGAGCCTACTCTCTTCATTGTTTTCTGTGATGGGGTCCACTCGAGTTTTAGATCTGATTCATTCTTTACCTCATGCCCTAAAACGATCTCTCTAAATGGATGGAAAGTGTGGATACAAAACATACATCATGGTGGGACCGACATAACTACGTGACGTCACTTTAGTAGTGAGTCTTGCTACTCAAATGGAAACTAAAATAAAAATCATGGTGGACCTTAAGTTAACACAGACATTAAAGAAGGGAAAACACAAATATCAGCTTGATCGAAAACTTTTGTGACCCTTAAAAATTTTAATGGCGGGTGTGACTCTCCACTTTTTTCTGTGGTGGGGTCCACTCGAGTTTTGGATCTGATTCATTCTTTGGCTCATACCTTAAAATGATCTCTCCAAATGGATGTATAGTGTGGATACAAAACATATATCATGGTGGGATCCACATGACTAGGTGACGTCACTTTAAGAGTCTCACTACTCAACCCGCCCACTGAATACCCATATGGAAGGAAGCCGATTGCGAATCCACAAATGGAAGGAAGCAGACTGCGTGGGAGTAACACTCACTAGGCTTGGCGTACTGAGTAAACTCTGTGGGGTCCACCATGATTTATGTAATTTATCCACTCCGTCCATCAATTTTACCAGATAAATTTAGAGCTTGATACCAAAAATGAAGCATATACAATGTTCAAATGGACCACACCATAGGAAACAGTTGAATTGAATGTTTAATGTTGAAAATTTCTTGGGGGCTACAAAAGTTTTGGGATCGAGCTTATATTTTTTTTTTCCCTTCACCTGTGTCTATATGATCTTATGAACAGGTTATATGACAAATAAATATTACTGTGGGGCCTAGAAAGGTTTCAATGGTTGAAATCATTATCTCCACTGTATTTACTGTACTATGATCCACTCGATATTTGGATACACTTCAATTTTGGGCTCAACCCCCTAAATTAGATGGAAAAACGGATGGACGGTGTGGATAGACCACATACATACAAGGTGGGTCCAACTAAGTTTACCGAGTAGGATAAGAGCGTATTGTACTAGGTATGTAATCCGATTTCCAAATGGAAACCGTCTAAGTTCTAACGTTTCCGTTAGACTTCTCCCTAAATGTATTTTTTAAAATATATTTAAAAAATCTGATGATGTGGCACTTACAGTGACCTGGACCAATAATAAAGCTGGATTCAGGTGCTCGCTATTTCCATGAAACAGAGGATCCGCACTCTTTGGAGTTTAGATAGCATGGATTAAGCTCTGAGTTAGCTTGGATCGGATTATAAGAGATTTCGGGACTTATACTATCTTATATGGACTTTGATAGGAGTGTACGATTTAAGGTTTTTTTTTTTGTGAAAAGTAGTCATTCTGATTGGGCTCAATTTATTATTTTGTCATCGGGTGGGGTGTCTACAACTAGGTTGGAAAATTACACTCAAACACTTAAATTTATGTATAATTACAGTTTTCACCAGTTAACAATTTAATTATTGCTATACTCAATATATTTTACAACACTCTCTTTTATAAACTTAGAGCCACTAAGAAAACTTCATTCAAAGGATTGATTCTCTTACCGTAACCTCATTAAATACCTAATTTATTTTTATTTATTTTTATCATGAGATTGAAATTGTCTATAACACCTTATTTACATTGCATGTTGAACACTTAAGCTTTAGTGACAGCATGTTATGTATGTGAGATCTACTTCGTTCATCCGATGAAAATCTTTATGTTCACCGTACAAACAAACGATCAACCCAATAAAAAATTTAAGATGAGTGGCACCTATTTGAACAATTTAAAATTGTACCTAAAATGTCTAATTCATGCAAAAAAACAAAACGAAAACAAAAACAAAAACAAAACCAGGAAAGAGTTACTAGATGCACTAGTCATGTCATAGGTACTCTGAATAGGTATATGCGTCATGCATTCAATGTTTTAAATATCGTTATCGCATAATTTATCACACCCTTTGGATACGGATACATATCGGCTATCGCATGGGATATATCGGTTGTATCGCATAATGTATCACTGTTGTTGGGAAACATGGGAACATTGAGAAATTGGTCGATTTTTTCAATGAAACTTCGGAATTGTTGAAAAAGACATCAATACACACATTACAAAAAAAAAAAAAGTGCACATAATAAGGGTTTCCTTTGTATGAGATCCTAATATATGTGCTTTCCAATAAAACTGATGCAAATATATTAAAAGTCTATTCATATAATTTATAAACGTAAGAAGACACATATGGAAACATAAGAATATATTCAAAAGAAAAAAAAGAATCACTAGATCAGGTTATATACATGTTTAATTTTGTGTTTAGATACAAAGATTGCAACTGATTTGTGAGAAATTTAAAATTTTCGATTTTTCTCAATTTTCTACGGCTTAAACCATCTCCCCCAAATCTCGAAATCGAAGTTCCAAATCCATGATTTTTCATGAAAAACATGAAGAATCATAGATTTGTAACCATTTGACACTAGTTTAACGTGATTTACAATAAAAATATGGATCAAAAATCAAAATGCTCATAGGATCGAATAGGTTAGATATATCGGTATTACATGTGTGTTTGGTATCGCACAGGCAGGATACAAGATATATTGTGGGATATATCGGCTGATATCGTCGATATTTAAAACACCTCATGCATTAACTCAAAGTAAACCAACTAAAATGTGGAACACAATATTAGCAGCCCCTAAATTAAATTGGTTAACGAATTCAAATATTTTATTATTGGACACTCGTTTGTTGAGACAGAACCATTAGATACTTTTCATTTTAAATAGTCCTATAATTGTCCACCAATTTCGTAAATGAATGTAATTTTTAATTCATGATACATCTAAATAAGACCCATAACTTGAAAACTTTAATTTAATTTAATTATATCCTACACATTCAATATGGTGGGCCACATAGTGAATGATAGAGAAATTAAGGATGCCATCTGTAGACTCATGTGTGGAATTATGGTGCCTATATTTCATCCAACCCATCAAAGTGCCTCCAGAAAATGAAAGGAAACTCCAAAGCCTGCTTGATCCAAAACTCATGCACTCGAGTCAGATGAGCTTATTGAATATGTGAGTCACATCTTATAGACCGAGTGGATGTAAGACACACACAATATATGGGTCCCACAAAAATATAATGTTGTGCTTCGTGGTCTAATATATATAGAGGTCATCAGGTCTTATGCTATTAATCTTTTATAACCTTTTTGGCACTTACTGAGCATGTTTCCCAAAAATCAATTTTACACTTACGAGAAGAAATGCCAATTGAGCCCTAAATGTGTGGCCCACCTGATAATCCCATCATCCTAATTTATTTATTTTTGGAGAAGTCACTGCATCATGGGGCCTGCCTAATAAAAAGGCTTGGATCTTGCACACATGTAGGCCAAAAGTGCCCAAATGTTGCTTGCACACGCACGAGTGTGTGGCTGCTCATGCTTGCATGCAACGGTGTACAATGCATATTCCAATTATATATGCAGATGTCTCATGCATGCATGCATTCATGCACGTACGTGTCTACATTATTCACGCATCTGGCAAAGCCAAAAAGACAAGAAATTTCATTTCTTCGGCAGTTGTTGGAGGGATAATAGTCAATGTATTGAATGATGTGATCATTTACCTGCCCCACCGGTTAATGCGCCCCACCACGAGTGCAGTTGGTTTGATATCTCATGGTTCAACTGATCCTATCCATTCGATTGGTGACTTGCTAATAGATGAAAGAGCTGGCAACGGCCCACATTCTTTGATGTTTGAACGGAGAGGTGAATCACTCAATTATTGCAATTTTTAGGTTGTGGATTACTTACGCTGTGGCCAGCAAATTGGATGGTGCTGATCAGCCCAGTGGCACGTTGGAACGATGCACTAGGGCGCCTGGGAGTAGAATTTAGTCTAGCAAGGGTCTCGCGAGTATGCTGGCATGCCGCTTCGGTGGATCACTAACCGTGGAGCCCACCTTGATGTATGTGTCTTATATCTATGCTGTCCATCCGTTCTCGACGCATCATTTTAGGGTATGAGCCCAAAAATGCAGCAGATCAATATCTCAAGTGTACCACACCACATGAAACAGTGGTGATTGAACGCCCACCATTAAATTCCTTGGGGCCACTGGAATGTTTTTTTCCATCCAACCTCTTGATAAGGTCACAAAGACCTGGATGAAGGGACTGCATAAATATCAGCTTGATCCAAAACTTTTGTGGCCCCGAGAAATTTTTAATGGTCAATCACCACTGTTGCCTGTGGTATGGTCCACCTGAGATTTGGATCTGTTTCATTTTGGGGATTATACACTTCAAATGATCTTGAAAAACGGATAGACGGCGTGGATATATGAAAAATACATCATGGTGAGCCCCACAGTCTGAGATCCACTACGTAAGGGATGCTTGCCGTTAGGGATATGCCCACGTTTCCGGCCGTTTCTACCCCCACCACCTGTTTATCCAGGACGTTCATCTGGGGACTGGGGCCACATAAATAGACCACGTGGAAAGGGTAAGATGGTTAGAGATCTCATCTTCTTGAAATATGGGCTCACCTTTTTATGGATGGTCCGTATCTCTGATCTTCGACATTTCCACGTGATCATATAGGTGGGGCCTTCTAGCTGAACGGCCTGGATCATCACGTGGTGGGGCAGATGTAAGGAGCTGCGTGCAGAGGGCCTCAGACTGGGCCACCTCCTGAGCTTTTTTCGGGTTCGCAATGTCAGCCGATGGAAACCTAAAAATTCAAAGGACGGTGGACTGTCAGCCGTTGCAGTGGGACCACATGAGGAAGCAGTGGGGATTGAAAACCTGCTGTTGAAAATTTCTTGGAGGCCACAAAAGTTTCAATGAAGTTAATATTTATGTTTCCCCTCATCTATGTCTATGTGACCTTATGAACAGGTTGGATATCAACTAAATATCACAGTGGGCCATAGGAAGTTTTCAATGGTAGAAATTTAATCCCCACTTCTTCCTACAATTGAGCCTTTGATCTGACTCCTTTTGGGGCTAATTCTCTAAAATTATCTGTAAAAATAAATGGACGGCATGGAAAAAACAAATACATCAAAGTGGGCCCTACAGAGCCCCTGAGATGACCGTCCCTCTCTAACTTGTGGCGACTCATACAGTGCAACAAGATATGCATACAGGCCAATCTAGACCGTTGAAACATTTTGATTCAAAGGATTGGTGTGGTTGCATGCCACGTATCCATTGAGTGAGTTGCCTCGATTTAGTAGTTTGAGATAAACCTATACGGAATCTCTACGTAAGAGGACATATGATCGTCCATCGAAGGATATGTATGATCAAGATCGTTGTTATGATGGACCAACCATGGATGGGTGTTGCCCAAAAAATTCTCCCAGATGGGAGGATCCAAGCCATTCAATATTCGGTGTTTCAATTCAATTTATATTATTTTTCTCAAGCGTCCCCTTGCAAGTCATCGGTCCTATGTTCATTAAAAGGACGATTAAAAAAGTCGTTGAAGATGCGAAAACACTAAAGATTCGAAGAATGAAACAGTTTAATTTATTATCATTTAAAAATGGACCCAAAAAAAAAAACAATCATATATGTCCACATAGGCGTGTATTCATTGTATGAGAGAAATAGTCATGTGGTCTCAATGCACTGTAAGTTATAATATTCTGAGGGGGTGTTTGATTTTTTTATTTTTTTTTAAAGAGGTGTTTGATTTTAATTTAATTTTCCAAGTTAGTATTTCTACTTGGAAAAGCCATATGAAAATGACTGTCTTAAATTTTGGGCCCCTCAGTGATGAATGTGACATATCCATGCTGTCCATCAGCTTTATTGGAATATTTTAAGAAGTGAGCTCAAAAATGAAGGTGATCTAAAGGTCAAGTAGCCCACACTACAGGAAACAGTGGTCGTAAAACATCCACCACTGATCTAGATTGGTCATTAGGTCCAATGCGCTAGGCAACCTTGCAAGCATCATTCCACTTTAAGAAATATTAATCATTTGATTAATACTATTTACACAAATATAATGTCCAATCAGCAATCGAGATGGATTACTTATGATTCTAAATAATTACTTCTTTAAGGTTAATCACAGCCAGCCCATCCATGGCTTTAAAAAGCAGTGGTTATAAATAAAAAGGACAGTACAGCATGGAGAAGATCATTGTGTATTGCTTTGGTGTAAAAAACATATCCATGCAAAAAAGGAAAGCAGTCATGTACAAGATACAGAGGATAGTCTATTTCAAAAAAAGAAAAGACGGGAAGAAAGAAAAAAGAAATTGTAGTTCAATTTTTTTCCCTTTCAATGATGCCAGGGTGTCCTATTCCATTTTATGGTCAGACTATTCCCTACATATGCACATACTTAGAGTTGAATATGAGCTCGGCTCAGCAAGCAAGCAAGCTGCCCCAATTTGAACCCGGCTAATCTTAGTACTCAAGCTTGATTGGCTAGCTTGGCTCAACTCGGTCAGCAACTCAAGCTAGCTCAAGCTGAGTTCAAGTTTGAGCCAACGATCTAAGTTCGAGTTTATGGTTATATATAAGGAAATGGTACTATTAGGTAACTCACAGGAACTTCCCATGAAGTCGAGCTTGGGCCACCGTGATGTGTGTCCAACATCTATGCCATCAGTCAGATGCATAATTCCAAGATGGGATAAAGGCTTAAAAATCAAGTCAATCCATGACTTGGGTGGGCCACACCATATACAACAGTTGATAGGAGTTACCCTCCTATTAAAATATTCATAATCATTTATTGGACTCATTAATTTAGATGTGGTTCACAAATCTAGACCATCCGTTGTATGTGTCCCACTTGGATGAGGGGTTAGAGATAGTTTCAACCCCACTTGGATGAGGGGTCAGACAAAGTTTCAACCAAATCCAAAACTCAAGTGGGCTTCGCCAGGTGCTCTTATATGTTTTAAACATGTCTTCGTGTTGTTTTAGATGGTATGGCCCACCTGAGTTCCATATATAGCTGATTTTTAGGATATCCCATAACCTAAATGGGACCCATTAAATGCACCGTGTTGATGTTGGACATACATCACAGTGGGGCCCACATAGCTCGACTCATAGTACCATTTCTCATATATATATATATATATATATATATATATATATATAATATATATATATTATATATATATGGGAAAAGGTACTATGTGACACGAGCTCACTATAAGCTCCCATGAGGTCGAGCTGTGTGGGCCCCACCGTGATGCGTGTCGACCATTAACACCGTGCATTGATGGGTCCCCTTTAAATTATGGGATATCCTAAATCAGTTGTATAAGGAACTCAGGTGGGCCATACCATCTAATATCATGTGAAGACATGCCGTGTGGCCCACCTGAGTTTTGAATGCTGCTGAAACTTGGTCTGAACCCTCATCCAAGTGGGACACACATAATGGATGGGATGGATTTGCAAACCACATCTCAGTGAGCCCAAAAAATGATTATTAATGTTTTAATGGTGCACGGCACGTTCCCATCAGCTCGAGCGCATAGTACGTTTTCCTATATATATATATATATATATATATATATATTATATATATATATATATATATATATATATATATATATCTATATAATTTATGTAAATATTTACAAAATATTTTATATTTTTCGAGTTGAATTGATTCGGATTGAGTCAAGTTTCAAGCCCAATAAAATGGAGCTCGGGTTAGATCGTGCTGGCTCAAAAACTTTTCGAGCTTAGAAAATGAGCTTGATTCAGCTCGAACCCAATTTTAAGCTGAGTCGAGTTGAGCTTTTTCAATTTTACTCAAGTGAGTTAACTGAGCTAACTCAGTTCAGGTACAACTCTACAAACAATTATCTGCAAACCATGTACATCATGTAATCCTGAAGAGGATTCTAATTTTCTAGCACCTAAAAACTCGTAAAGCATTTTCCTATTTCATGATTCTAATTTGACTGTTATGAGAATATTTATATCATGTATATAGAAATACCCAAAATACTCTATTTAATTGGATTGAGCTTTGAATTGATTCTAATATACCATAGAGTCACACATGAGGCAAGCTCTCTCGCAACCCTCTATGAAAATTTATATATAACTTTCTCCTACACTGTTCCGTAGAATACAAGACATCTATGACAATACACTGCAGTTTCAAAAATATGTTCTAGACTTGAACGGTTCAGATTAATTGTTTAGATAGCATAGGTGAATTCTACCCACGGCACAATAAATTAGTGTTTTAAAAATAAAAAAAAATAAAAAAAAAAAAAAAAAAAAAAAAAAAAAAAAAAAAACCTTTAATTAAAATAATTTGAATTACCATGTTTGTGAAGGAGCAAAAATGTAAAGTATGTAACAAAATGGTATTTATATTTTCAATCATAAATCCTTCTTTTTTAAATAATTCACTTATAAATTGATCAATTTTAGTTAAATTTTTGGTATTTTTATGGCAAATTTTCTGAGGGTTTTAAATTTTACCAAACAGTGCTTGTTTAGGGTTTCCAGGGCATTTTCGTCATAGGCCTATGTTTGACTTTATGAACTGGGCTTATTGAGACCATGGCCCATCCTAGGTCCAGCCCATCGGCAGCCCCAGATGGAGAAACCACGTGAAAGTAGGCTTGGGTGGACCAGACCCAGTTCCCTTTTGGACTTGAATTTATTCGTAGACTAAGGGCCAGCATGATGGGCCTGACCATTACTTATACCGCCCCATAAATTTAGTGGGCCCCACTTGAGCCTGAGTGTAATCGAAGACCGAACGGGATGGCCCGGCAGACAAAACCTTATTTTGTCCTAATTGGCCTCGGTTCTAGCGAGAACGCTGGGCATGAGGCCCATGACTCGCCTAGATGCATCGCAAATATGCTGGGCCTGAACTGGACTTGAGCATTTAGATATGGCCCACTCGATAATCCAAAAGGACTGCTAGCCTAACTACAACTAGCCGAGACCCACATGGGGAAGAATGTGCATCAGATCCACACCGTCCATCGGTTGCATCGCCACATGTTCATAATCTAGTCTAACAGTCAATCCAATCCAAGACGTAGGTGGGCTACACCATAGGAAACCGTTCCAATTATGCCTAAAAACTCTAAAATCATATGTCATGGTACACAAGCATTGTAATTAGAGTTGGGCACGTGACGACTCGATTCATATGACTCGTTGAGATCCGACTCGATCCAAACTGAGTGGGTGAGTCGATCTAAATCGAGTCAACTTCGTGCAATTCAAATTCAAACTGAGTTGAGTTCAAGTCACCTAGTAACTCGACTCGACTCAACCCAAAATCCAACTCACTATTGATTTGACTCAATTCGAAACTCGACTGGTACATATATACTAAAAAAACTCAGACATGACATTTCATATTTGAGATGTCAATGTAGCTGACGGAGAGGCAATATAGGTTTTGAGTTGTTATTTTAGAGCGTGGATACCTGCACTCAACCTGACTCAATCTTGTGATTGGGTCGGACTCGGTCCGCATTAGCCCAAGCCATAATCAGACTCAGATCGAGTCAGGCATGTTGGACTTGGTATCGAGTTAGGTTGAGTTTGGGTCGAGCCTATTTCAAAACCAAATCGAGCTCAATCAACCCCAACTCAATTGTTCTAATTTTTTAAAAAATCTTTTATTCTGGTGCCGGCGCAGATGAGTGGATTCATGGTTTATACCACGATGGACCCCACACACAATTTGGACGCCAATCTCAACTGTTTCCCATGGTGTGGCCCGCTTCAATTCTAAATTGGCCTATTTTTTTGTGCCCTAGTCCACACACAAAATGGCCCATGGGGTGGATCTACACCACATGAAGTTATCCATCCATATTAACAAATAGTCACGCCCCCACATGGATACACATGGGAGCCCAAGATGGCCTTACTGTGGAGCCCACCTTGATGTATGTATTCTGTATCCATGCCATCCATCTATTTTTTTCAGATCGTTCTAGGGCATTATCTCAAAAATGAAGCAGATCCAATTATCAAGTCGACCATACCGTGGGAAAGAGTCGTGATTGAATATTAATGGGCCACAAAAGTTTTGGATCAAGCTGATATTTGTTTCCTTTCATCTAGGAAACAAATTATGGTGGGGTCCACTCTATCCATCTGTCAACCCTATGAAGGGCCCCTCTATGATATGTATGTGAGATCTATTTCTACGTATATGAGATCTATTTCTATGATTAGACGGGTACCCTCGTGGCAGGCCTAGATCTAAAAATTCAAGTTGATAATTTGGGTGAGTCACAGTAATGAAAATAGTTGGGAGAGATGTCTACCCTTGATTTTTACGAGGTACGTCATAATTATTATTATTTTGAATTTACTCCAACCATTGGATGCCACATTAAAACTTAGTTTCGGGGCCCTAAAGTCAGGCCTATTAGTGATTCATGTGGGCCACACCAAGGAAAATAGTTTGGAAGGTGAATTTTGCTTGTACATTGCTTCTAGGTATGTAGTCCAACTTAATCATGAATGGGACTGATTTTTGTGTCATGTGCCTAATATGGGATGACACATATGATGGTCAAGATAGATTTTAATTATAAACACTATGGTGGATTCCACCTGGGCAGCTATCCCTTTTCCTTTCCTCCCTAGTATTTATCAATAATTATCAACATTAATTAAGAGTTGTTTGATTTTCATTTTACACCATAAATAAAGTGTAAATGGGTCATTATTGTTTCTTACACTATTTTTTTTTTTTTTTTTTTTTTACACACGCACACAGACCCCACACACTCACGCTAGTGGAATTTCACCACCTATTGTTTCTTACACTTAAAAGATGGATACACATAGGAATGCTCACCTGCGCATTCTCACGAGAACTTTTTCACAAATCACCTCACGTGAGATGTGGGTCCAAAATTTGAATCATCCATGTGATGCAGCACCCCATGAAACCTCTAAGGCCCGGCCTTTACCCTTATCTAAAACTTTTGTGGGCCACAGAAAAAGAGAGAGATAAATCAAGGGAGGAAAGAGTTTCCTTTTTCCATGGCCCACCAAAGTTTTGAATCAAAGTGAAAGTCGGGCCCTGTGGGTGTCATGGGTGATGCATCACATGGACGGTTCAGATTTTGAGCCCACATAACGTGTGATGAGTTGTGAAAAAGTTCTCATGAGTTATGGTGAGAACCGGTGGGCAGGTGGGCAATCCCCAGGGTACACATTTATGGAAAATTCTCACAAGGTTGAGCTTCATGGTCTCTACTGTGATATGTTTCAGATACCCATATAATCAATTAGATGCACCCTTCCATGATGGACCATGGACCATGGGCCAAAAAATCAGACCAATCCATAACTTAGGTGAGCCATGCAATAGTCAACAGTTGAAAGTGGATGCCCATCTATTGAAACTTTCCTGATTGTTTACTAGGCTGCTGAGATTTGATTCAATCACCTAACTCATCCACCGTGTGTGTCTCACTTAGATAAGGGGTCACACAAAATTCCAGGTCATTCGAAAATTCAAGTGGGCCCACCAATGCACTTTTAGATGTTTTAGATATGATTTCATGTAATTTCAAACTGTGTACACGCCTAAGTTTTAGATATTGTTGAATTTTGGGGCATTCCATTACCTAGAGGGGGACCCACCAAATGCACAGTGTATATGTCCAACACACATCACTTTGTGGGGTTCACAGAGCTTGAGACCGACCTTTTGAGAGCTCCCCATGGAAAGATACTATGAGGCCCACCTCATAAGAGCTCCCCATGAGGTCGAGCTGTGTGGGCCCTTCCTTGATCTATGTCGAACAACATCCACCTCATTAATCGAATATACCATTTCATGATGGGCCACGAGCCTAAAAATCAGGCCAATCCATGAGTTAGGTGGGCCACACCATAGACAATAGTTGAGAGTGGATACCCACCCATTGAAATATTTATGATCATTTATAGGGCCAACTGAGATGTAGCTCGGACATCCAGACCATCCATTGTGTGTGTCCCACTCGTATGAGGGGTCACACTAAGTTTCAACTGTATACAAAATTCAGGTAACCTGTACCAAGTGGTTTTAGATGTTTCAGGTATGATTTTGCAAGGTTTCAGATGGTGGCACCCACTTAGTTCTGAATACCGTTGATTCTGGGATATCCCATAGCCTAAATGGGACGCACCAAGTGCACGGTGTGGATGTTCAATATAGATCATAATGGTTCCATAGAGCTCGACCCCATGGGAAGCTCCCATGAGATCAACCTCACAGTACGGTTTCCCTTTCTCTTAACCATCTATATACAGACCACTCACCTAAGGGTTGAGATTTTTCCAGATTAAGGTATTTGTAGGACAATCTCCCATGCACGATGCTACTCGACCTACGGCCTAATTTTCCGGTGCATCAGGCTTGTATTCTCTCTGTGATGCATCGTAAACGTGTAATTTCTCAATGAGAATTACTTTAATACTCTGGCAGAGTGTGATGCATGCTACGCAGGCACACATAAATCATACTGTCGATGTTCGGTTTGCTTTCTATCACATGTAATATGTATGGATATGCCAGATTGATAAAGTAACTCGATCCAAATCGATCAACTTTGACCCCAAGTGTCATAATAGAATATATATGACCATATTCTAAGAAGATCGGACACTTAGCTACTTATAGAATTTTATAACAATTAAGCAATAATTGAATGGTAGGGTTCTTTCTTTAAAGGTGGTTTCATTTTGCCTTTCACAAGAAAGAACTTTCAGTACACTTGTGCAAATCAAACAAAAGGAAAACTCAAAATCAACCATTTGGAGTGACCACATGAATGCATCTCTCCAAGAACCATGTGATATTAGATGAATGACAAATCCAACCTATGAGCATAAATTTGGATTACAACTAAAGATTGTAGCTAAGAATTACTACTACTTGATTATCGCTACTATTAGGATAAGTTGAGATAAAGTAAATTGATGGTACTATTCATAGAGTTTTGCTATGTAGCTTCTTCTTTTATATGTTTTTTCCATCCTTCTAGCGGTTACAGTAGTCGAAAAGTCTTTCTCTATATCATTCTTTTTTTTTATGTTTCTCTTTTGTGACTATTTCTCTTATGTCAGCCAAATTCCGTTCCATTTCTCGATCACCTTCTGTATCTTGAACTGCTCTACTATATTTCTCTCTTCGCTCGTTAAACTTTTAGATAACTCAGCCGCATTACTTCGTCAATCATCCAATGATGTATAAAATTGAATTTATGTCAGCTATGATTACACAAAAAGCACTCCAAGAAGTATCTTGAAGATCTTTTCATCAACCTCTTATTTTCTCATGCAATGCCACATGCCGCTCTCATATTAGCTTTTTTTAAAATGACCATAAACAAGATAAAACATTGCCCCCCACGTCGCTTCACCTTTAGGAAAAATGTGAAAGCGACATTGTTCTGTTGCCCAATACAATTAATGCAATCAATCGTTGGTCCACATGTTGTCTCCCCATTAACACTGCCTGACCGAGGCTATACCAAAAGATATTCTTTGCCTCTTTCCTCTACGTTGTTCATGTAATATGTCGTATAGAATTGTATCATACAATGAGTTATGATTGCCATTTCATTAATGCGTACATATCTTAGTTGATACATAGACACAATTCTAAATCTGTGTTTACCTTTCTTCACCCTCTACTTTTTCTCTCTTATGTCGAAACTCCCTTTTCAATCTTTTTCCTCTAGATAATCATAGCTGCATCTTCCTCTTCTTCCATTCTAGCCTTCCACTTGGAATCGTTCATTAAAGATATGGATGTTCTTTCTTCAGGAGTAGTCAATGACCTTCTTTTCAATACTCTCATCGAACCGAACAAGACATTGTTGACACTTGGTCTAGCCTTCCACCATGCGGTTACTCACGAACAGCTTCGTGAAATCGAACCATATTTTCCAAAGTGCCCTGATGAAGTTCTACTTGTTTAATCCGATCATTTTCCCGGATCCTTCCAATGCTTTTAAGTGTCCAAGATCATGACCAAAATTGATGAATGGTTGAGTAGAATAGCTTACTCATGGTGAAGCATAGCATGGTAACACATGGAAGTAGATTGGAATTTATGAATGTATCAAACTTTCCTTGCATGAATATCTAGCCATACCCTCCTCCTTGCAATGATTTTAACCTTTTAGAGTCAGTCAACCAATACGTTCCATTTTGGATGTGCCCACATTGGTCTAACAATCATGGATGTATGTGCCTTTACTCATCTTTTACCCTTTAATGAGCTTATTTATCTGGATTTTGCTTAGAAGAATCAACATCCCTTCATCCTTTCGGACAAGACTAGTAAGGCGTATTATGCTTCCATGGCTCTACATCGCAAATCTCAAGATGAAGTTGATGAGAAAGAACACACGCTTTCCTTTTGATGCGGATTTGCCGATTTTTGCTATGTATGAGTGCTCTTCAAATCACTAAGGAATACATCTATCTGACTGAGGTGCTCACTTAAGGATGTCGGCTTACTCTTACCCCTTTTGTGATCGGCTACCTTTATCGTAGTATGTTTGAAATAACTACAAAGGATTTTTACCACTTTGGCAGGCTTACCTGGTTTGTCCAGATGTGGTTTTATGAATATTTTGGAGAAATATTCGTCAAATCTATTCCAACATATATAGAATTCACTTCCTTTGCCCACCGTAATATCCTCTACTCCAAAGTCAATTATTCATTCGCCGAGTGTATGATTTTTTTTCCTTTCTTTTACACTTGATAAGTACAATCATTCCTTCTGTCCATTTAAAGATAAAGATTTCGTCCTAACCTATTTCACTGAAAACTACAAGTCGACCGATACCAAGATGGCAAGCCTCAGAGATGCCTCTTAAAAAATTTATTTTATCTGCAAAAACCTACCATATGGCGGCACAGTAGATACGAGTGTTAATGTTGTTAGGGGCCTTGCACAAAACCTTAGGATCTAGCCTCCCGAAATAAACCAGAATTATGGAATAATAATGCAATGTAATAAATCAAAGCATAAACCACACAACACAAGAGATTTTTACGTGGAAAACCCTCAAAGAGGTAAAAACCACAAGTCCTCATCAGATCAACAATCCACTGTGAAGTAGAACATTACAACCTTCTTCACTCACGCAGGAGTGGATAAACAGTAAGAGAACAAAAGAAAAATGGAGAGATCTAACTGATTATGAGGACGCAGAAGCGCTGAGATATCAAGTGCACAGTAGATCACCTCTACGAGCAGAACCTCCCTTCCACAAGCTTTCTCTCTCTCTTTTCTCTCACACCTTTAATAGCCTTAAACCCTTTAGCAAACCCTTGTAAAGCTTTAGGAAACCCTATTGTATTACCTAGAAAGCCCTAGGTACCTCCTATTTATAGTTTAGGAAACTCCCTTTCGCACCTCTTGTGAAAGGGCCTCAAAAATCCGCAATCTGCACAAATCGCGGAATGAATCTGCGTAACCTCGACTGGTCGAGCAGGGTCATCAACCGGTCCAGTGGCCCACTCGACCGGTCGAGCACCTCCCTCGACTGGTCGAGCACCTCAGGAAAAATAAACAGATGGTCGATGGACTTTGAGTCGAGCCCCGCTCGACCGGTCAAGTACCACCCACGACCGGTCGAGCGAGGCTCATGACCGGTCGAGCCCTGGGAGGAAATCCCATCAAAACTCTTCCTTTTTGACCCAGAAGGGATTCACCTTCTTCAAGCCAGCCAGGTTTCTACAAACCTTAAATTTGACCTTAGGCAAAGCATTGGTCATCATGTCTGACCCGTTATCGTCCATGTGGACCTTCTCAAGCTGTAACACCTTCTGTTCCAAAGTATCCCTGATCCAGTGATACCGAATCTCTATGTGTTTCAACTTGGAGTGCTAACTTGGATTCTTGCTCAAGTGTATAACACTTTGACTATTGCAATAGACCACATGCTGCTCCTGCTTCAAGCTAAGTTTATGTATGAACCTCTTCATCCAAAGCATTTCTTTACATGCCTCTGTGACTGCAATGTACTCGGCCTCAGTCGTCGACAATGTTACTACCTTCTGTAGCTTACTCTGCCAAGAGATCGCTCCCCTTGCAAACATGAACATGAACCCCGATGTAGACTTCTTGAAGTCTATGTCACCTGTCATATATGCGTCTGTGTAGCCCTCTAACACGGGTTTACCGTCACCATATCATAGGCTCAACCTGGATGAACCTCTTAGAGATACCACAGTATCCATTTCACTGTTGTCTAATGCTCTTTACCAGGATTAGCAAGATACCAGCTGACAACACCAACCGCATATGCTATATCTGGACGTGTACACACCATAGCATACATCAAACTTCCTACAGCTGACACATAAAGTATCTTCTACATCTCTTCCACCTCTGCCTTCGTATTGGGACATTGCATGTCACTCAATCTGAAGTGACCATCCAGTGGAGTACTGACCGGCTTTGCTGCATTTATATTGAACCGTTCTAGGACTTTCTCAATATACAACTCTTGTGATCGCCAAAGCTTCTTGCTGCTTCTGTCACGGGTTATCTCCATTCCTAGGATTTGTTTAGCTGGGCCCAAGTCTTTCATCACAAACGACTTGCCCAACTCTTGTTTCAGCCTGTCGATCTTCTTGATGTCTTTTCCCATGATGAGCATGTCATCAACGTATAAAAGCAGGACTAAGAAATCACCATCTGAGAACTTGTGCGTGAACACACAGTGGTCCAACTCCATTCTGTCATACCCATGCTTCAACATAAACGAGTCAAACTTCTTGTACCATTACCGTGGAGCTTATTTCAGCCCATATAAGCTCTTCTTCAGCCTACACACCATATGCTCTTTGCCCTTGACTTCGAACCCCTCTAGTTGGTGCATGTATATCTCTTCTTTCAGGTCACTATGGAGGAAGACAGTTTTAACATCTAACTGCTCTATCTCCAGATCCATGCTAGCTGCTAACCCAAGCAACACCCATATGGATGTCATCTTCACCACTGGTGAAAATATCTCCTCGAAGTCCATGTCTTTCCTCTGACCAAATTCTTTCACCACAAATCTGGCCTTGAACCTTGTCTGTGAATTCTTCTGCTCAACCTTCTTTCTGAACACCCACTTGTTGCTCAGAGCTTTCTTGCCCTTAGGCAGTTTGACCATATCATAAGTGTGGTTTTTATGTAAGAATTCCATCTCCTCTTGCATATCTTTCAACCACTCCCCCTTATGCTCGTCGGCTAGGGCCTCAGAATAATCTTTTGGCTCTCTCCCATCAGTCAGCATAATGTACTCATGTGGCGAGTACTTCTTGGATGACTGTCTGTCCCTAGATGATCTCCTCACTTGTGGCTCAACAGGTAGATCAAGTGGGGGCTGCTCCCCTGGTCTATCTTCTTAAGGAACTCCTTCGTCCTCTGTACCTTGCTGTACTCCCCCATCATCAGGCACCACAGGATGAATAATAGGATCCATGTCCTCTAGCTCACCTGAACTAAGCTAGTTCTTCTCTGGCTTACCAATGTCTTCTATACACTGATCTTCAAAGAAAACCATATCTCTGCTCCTAACGAGCTTCTTCTTGGTCGAATCCCACAATCTGTAACTGAACTTTTCATCATCGTACCCCAAGAACACACACTGCCTGATCTTCATATCGAGCTTGGACCTCTCGTCCTTTGGTACGTGAACGGATGCCCTGCATCCAAATACCCTGAGATGACTGTACGATGGATCTTGTCCAGTCCACACCTTCTCAGGTACTTCTCCATTCAACAGGGCTGATGGAGACCTGTTTATCAAATACACCGCGGTGTGCATTACTTCTCCCCAGAACGTCTTGGGCAATTTCGCATGGGATAACATGCATCTGATTCTCTCAACAATTGTGCGATTCATTCGCTCAGCTACACCATTATGCTGGGGGGTCTTGGGAACCATCTGTTCATGCCGTATACCCAAGGACTTACAATACTCATGGAAGTCGCCAATGGATTCACCACCATTGTTAGTACGGATGTACTTCAATGATCTACTTGTCTCTCACCTGACCATAGCATGAAACAATTTAAACACACCAAAGACCTCGTCCTTGGATTTCAAAGTATAAAATCAAACCCTCCTAGATGCGTCATCTATAAAAGTGACAAAATACAATGCCTCACCCAAGGTTTTTGTCCTCATAGGACCACAAACATTAGAATAAACCAAATCTAATGCATGCACTTTATTAACAAGAGAAGCAAATTTAACGAATGAAACTCTATGTTGTTTCCCTGATAAACAATCAATACAGGTTTTGAGAAGTATACTTGTCACGTCTAGAAGGAGTCGCTTTCTCGCTAGTAGCTAAAGCCCTTTTTCACTCATGTGGCCTAGACGCTTGTGTTAAATGTCAATAGCTGAATCTTCCATTGCATTCAACCCACCCTTGCACACACTGACACATGCCTTGTAAAGGGTGCAACACTTCTTTCCTCTGGCTACGATCAATGAACCCTTGATGAGCTTCCAGCGCCCACCAGCAAACCGACTTTCATAGCCATCATCATCCAACCTTCCCGTCGACATCAAGTTGAGGCGAAGGTCTGGGATATACCTCACATCCCTGAGAACCAATGTGCATCACACATTGGTCTTCACACAAATATCACCGACCCCTACGATCTTCAATATGCCAGAATTTTCCATCTTCACGGTCCCATAGTTACCTAACTTGTATCTTGTGAAGAAGTCCATGCGTGGAGTCGCATGAAAAGAAGCTGAAAGTGCACCTGCTAGTACCCTGGTTTGTCAAGTTACGTGTGTGGTAAGTCAGGCTAGCAGCAGAACTCGATAAGAAGATTATTTCAAGCGTCTGCCTTAACCGGATATGTGAAAGCTCGCAAAAGGTGAATCATAGCCTCACATCCCGTGTCCCAAAACCCCAGGTGATTAAAACCCTTAAAACAAGATAGACCTCTTAGGGTTTTATGGTGAGAAAACTTTTGGCAAAACAGAAAAATCTCTAAGTTTTTCTCGCCCTGTCGATTCTATCGAAGCACCCTCGATATGATCGACCTGCACTATCGATGTCCTCGATACCTTAACGATACTATCGATAAGACGACCAAAATGTCCAACAACTATATATTCATCTGGACGGATTTATCGATATATCGATACACCTATCGATATCATCGATAAAAGCACTAAATATGTCCAGCAACTTCACAATATATCTGGACGAATTATCAATGTATCGATACACATATCGATATCATCGATATTCAAATCTCGAGACCATCGAGAGTGGCTCGATAAGATCGACAGGCTGATTTCCGGCGGCCCTGTTTTTTAACGAAAATCTCAAAATTCTTCGATACATCGATGACCGTCCGATATGATTTGAATTCAAATATCGATTAGATCGGAGGTCCATCAATGATATCAACAATGGGCGCGCATTTCTTACAGCAGTAATTTCAGGTTGTTTTTAACTATGATCGGGGGCCATTCGATTTAATCGATATTCAAATATCGATGATATCGACACCAGATCGATTGCATCGAACAAAGCCATAAACTGTCCATCAAGTTCAAAGATAAATCAGCGGGATTTATTGATGCCTCGACTCTGATATCGATGTCATCGACATTCAAATTCTGATGACCTCGACGGTTCCCCCGATCATTCATGAAAACCTGAAATATCTCAAAGTCAAGTCTCTCTCGCTTTTCTAGTGTCGATGGATCGAACCTGTCATCGATGGAATCGGAGTTCGAAATCCGATGACATCGACAATAGCTTCGATTCATCGACCAATTGGCAAAGAGTTTCAAAAGCGTATGACATCGAGTCCGAGTCATCGAGCAGACCATCGATGCTATCGAGAGTATACGCTCAATGATATCGAACCTGCTCGATGATATCGAACTCTGTCATAAATGTGACCGTTTTATATCCGTTGGAACTTTTTGCCTATTTATAGAGGACTTGTCTTTTGTTGCTGTGAGAGAAAGTAGAGAGAGCTTTTGAGTGTTTCAACTTATATCCTATACTTAAAGCCCTTTCTCTCAAGGGAGTTCATCCTCCAATCCACCCTCATCATTGATATTCAATAGAGTGGATTGGGGAATGAACTTTCGCATTCAAGGATCCTCCGGCTACTACCTTAATGACAAATCATTATGCCGGGATGCCTTGAATGCATAAGAGTGGAACTACTCTACCTTCCTTATAGGTAAACCTTTAGAGAGTAGGATTCCATCTCTACCTTGACCCAACCTCAAGCCTAGTCTTGGTATATCTTTTAAGTTGCGGATTAAGGGAGCAGTAGACTCTTCGTCAACAAGGAGGAGGAGATCTTCGGCGTTGTGCTTAACGGGACTCATCAACTTATCTGTAAGTATTTAGAGTCCAGGAGGACACTTGTGATCATTCCTTTCTAGGATTGGGTCGTAAGTGGTTCTCACCCTTCGAAGCCCTCGTAGGAGGCCTCCGGCGGGAGTGTACGCTGTGGGTACATTGTGTGGACCCTTGCTCTGTGGAGAGCATAAACATCTGGTTAGGAGTGAACCAGCAAAACTCTGGGTTTGAGGTGAACCGAGTAGAAACCTCCGGATGCTTTGTGTGGACCCTTGCTTTATGGAGAGCATAAACATCTGGTTAGGAGTGAACCAGTAAAACTTTGGGTTTGAGGTGAACCACGTAAAACCTCTGTAAAGGTTGAAGGTGAACCTGATTTAAAACCTTAGGTTTGAGGTGAACCCTGGGAAACCTCCTTAGTGAAATTCGGTACACTCAAGGGTTGAGTGCGACAGCCGGGAGTGGAGTAGACTTATCGTCGAACCACTATAAAATGACTGTGTTTGTGATTGCTTTTCTCTATGTGTGATCCATGCCAATGCATTCATAATCATATACCTGATCACATCTCACACACACACACAGTCACATCCAACATAGACTAAGCTGTATATTGCTATATCTTGATTAGTTTGTGATTGGATCCTCTACTAGGCTTGGAAGCCAAAGAGTTACATTTGAGTAATCCTGAAAATTGCATACATGATAGGATTAGAGTGATAGGATTTTAAATAACTCATAAAAAGTCCTATTCACCCCCCTCTAGGACATATTGACATATTCCAACTTCTACTCAAGCGGTCTTCACCGCTATTTCAATTTGTATCAAAGCGTGTCTCTCTTTAAGGGCTTCACCGCCTAGAGAGTGATCTTGACTGAAGTTGGGAATATGGCCAAAGGAGAGGGCTCATCAGTCACTAGACCTCCAGTATTTGACGAATCAAGCTATGCATACTGGAAGGCTAGGATGCACTACTTTCTGAGATCTTTGGATCATGACGTTTGGGATATAGTTGAAAGCGGATATGTGCCACCTATTGAACAAATTATACTTGATAGTGGCACAACAATCACAAAGTCCAAAGTCAAAGAAAAGTGGACAGCATTCGATAAAGAAAGGCAAACATCTGAAGACAAGGCTATGAATGCTATCTACTATGCCGTGTTCCAAGATATTTTCAATCAAATAAGCATGTGTGGGACATCAAAAGAAGCATGGGATTTATTGGAAACAACCCATGAAGGCACAAGCACTGTGAAGCGATCCAAACTACAACTCCTGACTTCACAATTCAAAAATCTCAGAGTGGAAGAGCATGAAACATTTATGGAGTTTTTAACAAAGCTAAATATGATTTGCAACTCCATGGGTGGATTAGGAGAGAAGGTTCCAGTCTCTAAAATCTATAGAAAAATCTTAAGATCATTACCGGAACGGTTTAATCCCAAAGTAACAACTATTGAGGAATGTAGAAACATAGACGAGATGAGAGTAGAAGAACTAGTAGGTTCCCTACAAACTTTTGAACTACACTTCACTCAATCCCAAAAATCCAAAAACACTGTCCTAAAAACTTCAAAGAAATCAACTAATGAGAACAGTGGAAGTGAAAAAGAGGATGAAGACGAGGAGGTGGCTTTGCTGGCACAAAGATTCAGAAGGTTCTTTCAAAAGAACCACGACCGTCCATCCAAGGGAAGAAATGTGAACTATAAACCTTCTACAGGCAAATTTGGTAAGAAAACCAATGAACCGCAATGTTATGCCTGTCATGAGTATGGACATCTGTCAACCGAATGCCCAAACAGAAAAACTAAGGGCAAGGCAATGGCCGCCACGTGGGATGATACTGAAGAGTCGAACTCAGAATCCAGTGACTCTGAGAGTAACAGAGATCAAAAGTCATTGAAAATTCTCATGGTCTCCATTACTCCAATCATTCCCACGGAATTTGAAACACAGAAAGATCAACAAGCCACTAAATCATCTCCGTCCGAAAATGAAGAAACAGAAGAAGACATAGAAAAGAACAAGTTGCAAGATGCTTACAATCAACTCTATACTCATAGCACCAACATTCTTAAGAGACTTGGAATCTCGGAAAACAAGAAGATACTACTACAAAAAGATCTGGATAAAACACTGGAGATCAATTCACACCTAATTAATGATCTACAACAATATTATATAGATAATGACAAGTTGGAAAGAATCCACCTATCCCTAAAAACTGAATCATCTAAGCTTACCAAACAAATTGAATTGTTAGAAGATGAGAATAGGCATCTCAAGAATGAGAATCACACACTCCGCTATGACTTAGAGAAATCTAGAAAATTTGCTGAAATAAACTATAAATTTTCTCAAAGTGGTGAAAAGCTTGAAAGGATGTTAGGGGTGGGAAGGCCCGGAAAAGACAAGAGCGGCCTAGGGTATGAGAAAGCTAAGAAGAAAACAGGAAATGCAGCATCAATAACTAGATCATCTGTTGTTTCAGGAAGTAATATAAGAATCTCTCCTATTTGTCATCTATGTGGTAATACGGGTCATTATGAGTTTCAATGCACAACACCTAGGAGGACTCAACTTAACCTTAGTCAAAACAATCTATTAAGCAGAGAAACACAGAATGTCAAAAGCCCTCTTAGGAATTTGAATATAAGAAATGTTCTTACATCACCACCTAAATTGATCAACAAGATGAAATGGATAAGGAAGAATTAGTTCAGATCATACATGAAGATTTGAATATGTGCCGAAATGAGAAATTTTTTTTGCTAAGCATTCATTGTTTCATCTGAGGTTACACACCTCGAACTTTTTGTATATAAACATTGTCATGTTTATAATTTTTGAATTGTACATAAACTGTACAAAATTTGTTGTATACTGACTATCGTTGATACACTATAAGTATACATGAAGGAATGTCTGAAGTAAAAGTGTTGAAAAATCTTGAGTTGACTGTTATATGATTTTTCGATCAAATCGGTAATCAGTCGATATCATCGATATCACTTCAGAAGTTGAAAAGGCGCATGATCGGGAATGGTATCGAAGACAGATCGATGAACTCGATAAGACTCTCGATACATCGAAAGAAGATCTCTCTCGATATCATCGAAAAGAGTATCGACGATTGATGCCGCCTATAAGTCTGCAGAGCGCAAAATGGGATTTCTGTCCCAAGTTTTTTTTCCGCCTCTGCTCGATTCGCTCGACCAAACTAGTGGAGCCCTCAAAGGACTACCCAAATCACACAACAAAATCGGTAATACCTTACTATTTTTTTGTGAGTCCATTTTTTTTGGGTATTGCTACTTCCTATTCAGGTCGTGTCCTCTTTCCAAATTTGTAAAACCATTTTTTTTGTCGTTATGGTAAAAGACAAAGGGAAAGTGTCGAGCCCTGGCGAATCGTCACGATTGTCCCGACAAAAAGTACTTGCTCCTAAAGAAAGAGCAAAGGCCTCAGATCGTGGGACCCCCACTAGGCAGCGCACAACATCACGTGGGCCCTCATCTGAGGCACAACCATCTCCACAGGCACCTCCTCCTCCTCCGCCTCCGGTCAGTCAACGCCCAACAAAATACACCAGTCGGAAGTTGATCCATGAACGAAGAGTTGACAGTGGATGCTTGGCACCCTACAATCTGGAACCTCTGTTTGCTGAAATCGGGTGGCTGCCCATCCTAGATTTTGGAGGACCTTGCCAACTTGAACAGACACGCAACTTTCTTGCAGCATGTCACTCTCCTGTGTCTGATCCTCCCTCGTTCATGGTCTCTCTGGATGGTGATGATGCGTTTATTACTCCTGCCACATTAGCTCACATTCTCAATCTGCAAATGGCTCCAGAAGGCATCCTGAACTTGGATCTTGATCATCCTGACAACCGTTCTGTGGTTACCAAATACCTATGCAATAATAGAGACATTCCCTGGCATCAAGGGAGTGCCTTAAAATCTAAGTACATGAAACCTCGTTTTCGGATTATGCATGGAATCTTCACTACAAATCTGTATCTAAGGAGTACAAATCGATCTGACCTCAAGAGTCTTATAATCATGATTGTTTACTCTGTTGCAAAAGGGACGAAGGTCTGCCTTCCAACACTGCTTGTTAATCAGTTGGTAAATGCTATACATACATCCAGGGATCTACACCTACCATATCCCTGGATCATAAGCAGGATATGTCAAGTCATCGGTTTTCCTACTACCACTGATCCGGTTCTTCCAATTCATATCTTCAATGTAAAGAACATCCGGAAAATGGATTTGGAATTTCATGAGTACAAGGAGGAAACCGTGGGAGGAATCTAGGCAGAACATGTAGGAGGAGAAGGCGGCGATCCCATGAAAGGGACTGCAATTGCTGAAGATGCCCCTCCTGGACCTGATCCAGCTCCGTCCACGTCCTCAGCTGGATATGGCAAAAGGTTCAAGTTGGATAGAATTGGGGCGATTCAGCAGGACATCCACTCCATCAAAGAAAGGCTGACTGTCCTGGAAAGGTTGGTACAAGGAGTACAACAGACCATTCAGCAATTGGTCAATCTAATGACCTGTCGTCAGGATGACACAGCTCCATCTCACTCTGCTCTGTAGTACTGATCTCTGAATACTGTCACACATTCTCACTTCTTTAACTCAGCGTATGAACATTAGTATCTTTTTGAATGTTCTATACTCCCTTAAGTGTATGTGACAGTTCTCTGACTGGCTAGGCTGAAAATATTTTTTTTGTTGAAGAACGCCCACGGTTGGGCTAAGAATACTGGTTACAATATTTGGGATGATTGTTAAGCGACTGCTGTCTGTAGCAGTATACTTTTTGAAAATATGGATATAACTACCAATCTTGGTATGGCTGAATATAATTCATACCTTTAAAGTCATCTAGTTCCCCCCCTGGTTTATCAAGTCTCTAATTTGGAATGCATGTGATGCCTTTAATGAATATTTCAATTGCTTCACAACTGCTCCTACATACATTCATGACTTCTGAAATTGATGTCTGTTTTCAAATTGTACTACTCATTTATACATCCGTATCTGTTGGTTCTCTCAAGAATTTTAAGCTTCAGTCAATATCACTTGCTATACCTCTGCCAATGACTGACAAAAAGGGGGAGAAAAATTCAAAACACCCTGAGCGGAAAATTGTATATCTAATGTGTTGCATGTGTTAGGGGGAGCAGCTGCACTAAGAAAAGGGGAGTTTTGAAGTAAGGGGGAGTAGATACTTCTAGAATGTGTACATGGGGTAGAAAAATTGTAAAATTGTGTAAATGTATGTACACACAATTTAGGGTGTGTCTAGGAGTGTTATAGGGTGTTTTGGGTATTTTGTCATGTAATTGACAAAGGGGGAGATTGAAAGTGCACCTGCTAGTGCCCTGGTTTGTCAAGTTACGTGTGTGGTGAGTCAGACTGGCTGTAGAACTCGATAAGAAGATTATTTCAAGTGTCTGCCTCAACCGAATGTGTGAAAGCTCGCAAAAGGTGAATCATAGCCTCACATCCCGTGTCCCAAAACCCCAGGTGATTAAAATACTTAAAACAAGATAGACATCTTAGGGTTTTATGGTGAGAAAACTTTTGGCAAAACAGGAAAATCTCTAAGTTTTTCTCGCCCTGTCGATTCTATCGAAGCACCCTCGATATGATCAACCTGCACTGTCGATGTCCTCGATACCTTAACGATACTATCGATAAGATGACCAAAATGTCCAGCAACTATATATTCATCTGGACGGATTTATCGATATATCAATACACCTATCGATATCATCGATAAAAGCACTAAATATGTCCAGCAACTTCACAATATATCTGGACAAATTATCGATGTATCGATACACATATCGATATCATCGATATTCAAATCTCAAGACCATCGAGAGTGGCTCGATAAGATCGACAGGCTGATTTCCGGCGGCCCTGTTTTTTAATGAAAATCTCAAAATTCTTCGATACATCGATGACCGTCCGATATGATTTGAATTCAAATATCGATTAACTCGGAGGTCCATCTTTGATATCGACAATGGGCGCGCATTTCTTACAGCAGTAATTTCAGGTTATTTTTAACTATGATCGGGGGCCCTTCGATTTAATCGATATTCAAATATCGATGATATCGACACCAGATCAATTGCATCGAACAAAGCCATAAACTATCCAGCAAGTTCAAAGATAAATCAGCTGGATTTATCGATGCCTCGACTCTGATATCGATGTCATCGACATTCAAATTCCGATGACCTCGACGGTTCCCCCGATCATTCATGAAAACCTGAAATATCTCAAAGTCAAGTCTCTCTCATTTTTCTAGTGTCGATGGATCGAACCTGTCATAAATGGAATCGGAGTTCAAAATCTGATGACATAGACAATAGCTTCGATTCATCGACCAATTGGCAAAGAGTTTCAAAAGCGTATGACATCGAGTCCGAGTCATCGAGCAGACCATCGATGCTATTGAGAGTATACGCTCAATGATATCGAACCTGCTCGATGATATCGAACTCTGTCATAAATGTGACCGTTTTATATCCGTTGGTTTTTGCCTAATTATAGAGGACTTGTCTTTTGTTGCTGTGAGAGAAAGTAGAGAGAGCTTTTGAGTGTTTCAACTTATATCCTATACCTAAAGTCCTTTCTCTCAAGGGAGTTCATCCTCCAATCTACCCTCATCATTGATATTCAATAGAGTGGATTGGGGAATGAACTTTCGCATTCAAGGATCCTCCAGCTACTACCTTAATGACAAATCATTATGCGGGGATGCCTTGAATGCATAAGAGTGGAACTACTCTACCTTCCTTATAGGTAAACCTTTAGAGAGTATGATTTCATCTCTACCTTGACCCAACCTCAAGCCTAGTCTTGGTATATCTTTTAAGTTGCGGATCAAGGGAGCAGAAGACTCTTCGTCAATAAGGAGGAGGAGATCTTTGCATTGTGCTTAACGGGACTCATCAACTTATCTGTAAGTATTTAGAGTCCAGGAGGACATTTCTAATCATTCCTCTCTAGGATTGGGTCGTAAGTGGTTCTCACCCTTTGAAACCCTCGTAGGAGGCCTCCGGCGGGAGTGTACGTTGTGCGTGCGTTGTGTGGACCCTTGCTCTGTGGAGAGCATAAACATCTGGTTAGGAGTGAACCAGCAAAACTCTTGGTTTGAGGTGAACCGAATAGAAACCTCTGGGTGCTTTGTGTGGACCCTTGCTCTATAGAGAGCAAAAACATCTGGTTAGGAGTGAACTAGTAAAACTTTGGGTTTGAGGTGAACCGCGTAAAACCTCTGTAAAGGTTGAAGGTGAACCTGATTTAAAACCTTAGGTTTGAGGTGAACCCTGGGAAACCTCCTTAGTGAAATTCGGTACACTCAAGGGTTGAGTGCGATAGCCGGGAGTGGAGTAGACTTATCATCGAACCACTATAGAATGACTGTGTTTGTGATTGCTTTTCTCTATGTGTGATCCATGCCAATGCATTAATAATCATATACCTGATCACATCTCACACACACACAGTCACATCCAACATAGACTAAGCTGCATATTGCTATATCTTGATTAGTTTGTGATTGGATCCTCTACTAGGCTTGGAAGTCAGTAGGTTACATTTGAGTAATCCTGAAAATTGCATACATGATAGGACTAGAGTGATAGGATTTTAAATAACTCATAAAAGTCATATTCACCCCCCTCTAGGACATATTGACATATTCCAACTTCTACTTAAGCGGTCCTCACCGCTATTTCAGAAGCTCCCGAGTCAATCACCCAGTCGGTGTCCTGACTCGTAGCCGTGAGACATATATCGCGATCTGCGGAAAGAATAACTACAACTTCGCCATCTGAAGCGATCGCAGTGGAATCTGATTCATCTTCTTTCTCCTTTCTTTTTCCTTTCTTGTCGTTCTTCTTACCACGACATTCATGCTTGTAGTGGCCCTTCTTGCCACAATTTCAGTAATCAACATCCTTCCTATTACTCGACTTGCCTCTTGATTTATCTCGGGCCTTCCTACCCTTTCTGTTCTTTCCTCTCCCCCGTTCCTGTGTCACAAGGGCCTCTTGCTGAGTGGACCCTTGAGACTTCCTCTTTGTCTCCTCATTGAAGAGAAAACTAGTAACCTGTTCCATGAAAATCTTCCGTCTGGCGCGGAGTTACTTAGAGACACTACCAATGTCTCCCAACTGTCAGGCAATGAACTAAGCAATAGCAAAGCCTGTAATTTATCATCCAGGACCATCTTCATAGAGGAGAGTTGGTTCACTATATTGTTGACCTCATTCATGTGCTCAGCCACAGAACCACCATCTTTGAACTTGAGATTCACAAGTCGCTTTATCAGAAAAATCTTATTACCGGTTGTCTTCCTCTCATACAGCCCTTCCAATTTCAGCCATAGGCTAGCGGCTGAGATTTCCGTAGACACATGGTGGAATACGGAATCGTTCAACCATTGTCTAATAAACCCCACCGCCTTTCGGTCCATCTTCTTCCAATCATCATCAGACATATCCTTAGATTTTGCTGATATGCCTAAAATTGGAGAATATAGGTCCTTGCAATAAAGCAAGTCCTCCATCTTCGCCTTCCATATGGTCCAGTTAGAACCATTGAGTCTGATCATCCTTGATGAGCCACCTTCCATAATTCAAAACCGATCCTACCCGTTCAATGAACTTAGCTCTGATACCACTTTGTTGGGGGCCTTGCACAAAACCTTAGGATCTAGCCTCCCAAAACAAACCAGAATTATGGAATAATAATGCAATGTAATAAATCAAAGCATAAACCACACAACACAAGAGATTTTTATGTGGAAAACCCTCAAAGAGGTAAAAACCACGGGACCTCGTCCAGATCAACAATCACTATGAAGTAGAACGTTACAACCTTCTTCACTCATGCAAGAGTGGATAAACAATAAGAGAATAAAAGAAAAATGGAGAGATTTAACCGATTACGAGGACGTAGAAGCGCTGAGATATCAAATGCACAGTAGATCACCTCTACGAGCAGAACCTCTCTTCCACAAACTTCCTCTCTCTCTTTCTCTCACACCTTTGATAGCTCTAAACCCTTTAGAAAACTCTTGTAAAGCTTTAGGAAACCCTCTTGTATTACTTAGAAAGCCCTAGGTATCTCCTATTTACAGTTTAGGAAACTCCCTTTCGCACCTCTTGTGAAAGGGCCTCAAAAATCCGCAATCCGCACAAATCGCGGAACGAATCTTCGTAACTCGACTAGTTGAGCAGGGTCCTCGACCGGTCGAGCGGCCCACTCGACCGGTCGAGCACCTCCCTCGACTGGTCGAGCACCTCAGGAAAAATAAACAGATGGTCGCTGGACTTTGAGTCGAGCCCCGCTCGTCCAGTCGAGCGCCACCCACGACTTGTCAAGCGAGGCTCACGACCGGTCGATAACTGGGAGGAAATACCATTAAAAGCCAATGCTATAATTGAACAATATTACCATAACTTACTCTTCAATTTGGTTTGGCTAGATGCATTCCATTTTCATTTATTCATCGAACTTGCAATAACCTCCAACTCATTGACCAATTGCGGATTCAGCCATCACCTTTTAGACTCTCCACAAAGGATTTGATTCTATAAGCTCTTCTTTCACGCTTCTCCTCTTTACCAACTATCATCAGCAACTAGAGCCATTTCACTCCTGGTGAAAAAATATTATGGGACTTTAATTAGTGGGCCTAATGAATTGATCATCGGTCGACTTTCTCCTTCATCCAAAATGGAGAAACCTATAGCTAAGAAGAAGAAGACGCTAAGGAAGGTATCCAAAAATCAATTGCACCTCAGTCACCCATGTCTCCCGTCCAAAGGAAGACACAATCAAGGAAGACAACTTCACCAACGAAAATGGTCGAACCTTCTTTCACATTAATAATAATAGTTGAGCTAACTCAACCTAAACGAAAGCGTCAGAAGACCGCAGTTGCAGGTCTAGTTAAGGTGGTTTCAGCAACTGCTTCAATCCCAGCACTTATAGCTCCTCCAGCCATTTTAAGGATTTCTGAGCTCAGGCCTCTCGTAGCTCCTCGTTCTACATTTCTTAAAACATCTGGTCAATCTGCTTCAGGTATTTCTTCTTTGGCCAAAGCTATCACAACGTTTAAAAAATATTACAAAACCAAATTATATCTGGGTATTCCCCCTTCAAAATATTCTTTGGAGATGGAAGATGCGTATAAGAGACACAAAGATACTCACTTCAATAGGGCTTTTAATAAATATCAAAGTGAAAAGGAAAGATTAAATGATCACAGTCTTACTTTTGATCGATTTCTCAATCCATATTGTCCTAATCCTTCCCCTTTTTCTTGTTCCAACTGAGCTTTGGTTTTGGTCATCAATTCCACCAAAATTTCACCAGAGGTCGACCGATTTACCACCATTGTTATTTGGTCAAATTTAGGTGGATGTCGTTCCAATATTTTTTATTTTTCTTTTTAATAATTTTGCAATCCTCTTGCCTTACTTTCTTCCTTTTTCACATTAAATGGAGAGCTCTCAGCTTCTGAAAAGCTGGTCTTTACGCCTCCTCCTCAAGTCGAGATACCTATTCCAGACACTTTGGTCGATGTTGCTCAATCTTCTACATAAAGACTTGAAGTTTCTGACTCGGAAGAGACTATGAGTGACATTCGTTGATCACAAAATCAGACAGAAGGTCAAACTTAAGATGATTTAATAATATACTAGCATGTTGAGTCCTTTAGCCTCTTTTTACAACCTATAACTTCATGGCTCGCACCTGATCATGATCAAGGAGTTGTGGAATCAGTCTCATTGATAACTTTATCTTCCATTCAGCCTACTCCATCCATAAAACTGACCAATCAAGTATTCCTTACCCCCAGTCGACAAACACAGGGTTGTTCCTTTGTATGAAAAAGAAGTATTAAAAGAAGAAAACTCTCAACCAAATGAAGTCTCTCATGGTCGAGGTACAAAGATTCATACGGTGGACGTCTCTGCCTCTCTGGCATCATTGATCGGTATTTCTCGTGCCTAGTCTTCTTCTTCTAGAAGACATCTTATCCTTCTTTAATAAGGAATTCCCTCATGATATTCTTATGGTTGAATCCCCTACACCTTCATCAGAGATCCAGCAGCTTTAGGAAGAATTACTAGTTTTTATTCACTCTGGTAGAGGTGGGCAACGAGTCAAGTCGGACCGAGTTAGGTCCAACTTGACTCGATTCGGTATTTTGAAAACCCTGACCCGAACTTGATCCAACTCAGGACTGATTCTAGTGAGCCTGACTCGATCCGAACCGGATCTTAGCTGGGTTGAACTAAACCAAGTCCGACTCAGTTAGAGATACCGAGTCGGATCGAGTTGGCTACGGTTCAGATCGGGTCAAAAGCTCAAGTAGATCAGGTAAAAAACCGTTAAAATTTTTCTAGGTCCCATAGTCTAGTCCGACTTGACTCAATGCCCATAGCCCACCTCTGGTGATTCGCATGGGAACATTACTGATCGGACCAGCTACAGTAAGGGCATTTGCATGATGGGGCCGATCTAATGGACGGGTTCGGTGGCTTGGGTTTATCTCATGTGATAATCTAGGAGCTGGGAACGGAGCAACTTTCATTGGACCAGAATCAATGACCGAGATCGTCTCGGTCATGGTTCATTGTCTACTCTTAACATTTAATTAAAAAAAACTTAATTAATATCGACAGATCGAAACATTTCATGCCACACCAGACCAAGGGTCCATTGTTGATTAGACCAAACATTTTAACTGTTAAAATATCATAGATCCAACTTCCAAGGTAAATAAACTACATCTATAAAATAAACAAAGTAAATAAACTCTGTCAAAAATCAAAAGTAAATAAAACACGTCCACATAGAGACAAATAAAATTTTCATTCATTCAATAACCTCTATATGATGAATGCCTTTGTGGCATGTAACCAGAGTAACCTTGTCCATAATAGTAACCCCCTCCTCTACCTTCATCTTCATCGCTAGAATCATCCTTTAGTTCTCTTTTTACGGTTTTAATTGCAGGAGAACTCTGGGCTAACTCCGAGCTAGAGGTGTCCAAAAGATGGTCGTTAACCTCTGCTGAATCGGATGGTAGAGATGCCTTTCTATCGTCCGCATTCATAAATTCAACAAGTTTTTTTAACCGCTTTTTATGATCCGATTTATATGGGATTCCCAACCGCCTATAAAATGTTGCGAGACTTTTAAGAAACTTTGATGATTTACTCGTGCCTCCTTCAGCATCATGTTGTCTCGGAAGGGGTGGATGTTGTTGTCTGGTCCTGGATACCATTTTTAAGCTTTCTTTTACGGCCTCTTTATAATCTTGTTCTTTTTGTTCCCTTAAAATTCTCTCTTGTTCTTCTTCTCTACTAACTGTGGAGGGCCTGGAGGCAATTCCTCTGCTTAACCCTTTCTTCATTCATAATAGGCCTACTTTTATATCTTCTGTGGCTAGTTATATTGGTTCTAATTATAGGGTGAGAGGTGGAGAAAGTTTTTGTATTTGAGTCGAGAATGGCTCGAAATAAATCTCGGATTTCCTGAGGAACTTTGCTACATGGTGTAACATCTCCTCGACAAGCCAAATGTAATTTTAGCCAATTTGTTTTGTTTACAAATTGTTTTCCATACAACTTGCATTGTAACTTTATCCTTCCATCTTGGGAGTAAACTTGGACTCCATAATTCTAAATATTTTCCGATGTATCATCTTCTGATGATATATCTACAGGTGTATATTTTAAAAGAAAAATATCTAGTTAGGTTAATGCAACATTAAAAAAATAAGTTATAATGATAAATGAACGCAATTAGCCAACCATATAATATGAGATTTAAGCAACATTAACTAATTTAATAGTACAAATGAAAAGAGAGAAATATCTATCCGCCCATAAAATATTACAATTTAAGTCCACAAAAAATAATTACAAATATCTTATTGTAACTTGTATGTAAATGCAAGAGAAATAGAAGACAGTGCCTTATCCTGCAGTTCATGCAATTAGTGTGGTACTGTCTCATATTGCTTGTCACTCTCCTCTTCCTCGAACTCCTCATCAATAGAGTTCCCTTTCCCACAGATCATACACAGTCAATCCTGTGTACAAATGAGCGCTTCAACTATTCTGGTGTAAGTGAGCTTCGATACTTGTTCACTACCCTACTCTTTGTGTTAAAAGCAGATTTTAAAGCCACGGTTGAAATTAAAATTGATAAGATGTCTCGTGCCATTAATGAGAGCACATGGTATTGTGAATCACAAGATTTCGTCTTCCACCAGTCCAATACATTAAATTATTCACTTTTTTACTTTACAAGTAGCTCCTTGAGGTAGTTTTCAAGTTCTGATTGGGTTGTCTGTGTTTGAGCCTCAACCTATGCTAGGAAAGATATGAAATCATCGATCATTTCTCGTGGTTCATCAACAACAGAATTAGAACCCATTTGAGGAGTTTTACCTTTTGCGGCGCTCACATAGAAATTGTATAAATCATCAACTGCATCACGAATCTTATCGACCTCAGAGGCACTCTTCTCATCATACCACTTATTACATACGAATATAACCATGAACATCTTGTATCGAGGATCAAGAATGAATACAATAGCCATTACCAGACTGCACTCAGACCAATGCTTATCAAACTTTAACTGCATACCCATGGTCACTAATTGTAAAAAGTCTGGTCCATGACAGCTTCTGTGCAAAACATGTTTTACCCTCCAAAGTTCTGGTAGAAATATATTTGTTATTGGATACTTGCTTGCTAAAAAATTCTTTATTGTATCGTAAAAAATCGAAAGGAACTTACGAACTAATTCAGCCCTTAATCAATCATCTTCGGAAGACAACCAAAGATACGCACTATCACGCTCCACATAGTGAGAGAATGCATCTTGAAAAGCAATCGCCGAATCAAACATTTTAAAAGTTGAATTCCAACGTATCATGAAATCCAGCTTCATCGTTCTCTGAGATGACAAATTTAACTGCTTCATGATCTCATTCCATATATATAATTGTGAAAGTGACTCCTGTATGTACTTCACGGTCTCTCTTATGTTCTCGATCGTTGACTCAATTGTTTTAAGGTCATCTTGTGCAATCAAGTTTAAAATGTGGGCACAACATCTAATATGAAATATCTTTCTACTAAAATACAAGTCGTCGGTGGCCCTAAACTGGTTTCGCAAATTCGTTCACGCTATCATTTGCGGAGGTATTGTCTAAAGTTATTAAAGAGATTTTCTTCTCAATTCCCCACTCCACTAGATTGTAATACTTCCATATTCTTATTTAAACGCTCACGCCGAAAATCTGGCAGCATCTCCCCATATCTCTCCAGATAAATTGATCTTTCATTACATTCCGATGCCAAATATCTAAACAATGTGAAGATATTTGACATTAGAAATGAAAAGAAAGAAACATATCCAAAGAGAAATGAGGAGATGGAGTGCATATCAGGCATGAATATTTAAATAGGTTATATGAAAGCATACTATCCATCTAACCTTGAACCGTCCAAAATGGGATAATTTCAGCGATTTCTATGCCACCAAAAACACACTATATCTATATATGGCCACATAGAAATCCTCAAAAGAAAACTAATTATCTAATTCATAAATCACAACAATAAGCTAAGTAAAAAAGTAATGTCATATATATTAAGCTAACTATATAATGCACAAAAATAAAATAAGCAAAAAAGCAATGTAATACAAACATATTAAGCTAATTATCTAAGATGTGGTGTATAGATTTTCTGGTAAATGCATAAAATAAGATACTCAATTCTAACTCTTATGTTATGCATTTACCAAAAAATCTATACACTAGTACTGGCTAGACTATAATTTACCAGAAATGACGGTGCAGTGAAGTGAATTGACCGCGAAGTGTGTGGAAATGGCCGTGAAGTGAAGTGAATTGACCATGAAGTGCGTCGAATTGACCGTGAATGAACACAAAATCGCCGGGAATGATCGTGAAATGCATGGAAATGACGGCGAAGTGAAGTGAATTGACCGCGAAGTGCGTGGAAATGACCGTGAAGTGAAGTGAATTGACCGTGAAGTGCGTCGAATTGACCGTGAATGAACACGGAATCGCCGGGAATGACCGTGAAATGCATGGAAATGACGGTGAAGTGAAGTGAATTGACCGCGAAGTGTGTGGAAATGGCCGTGAAGTGAAGTGAATTGACTGTGAAGTGCGTCAAATTGACCGTGAATGAACACGGAATCACCGGGAATGATCGTGAAATGCATGGAAATGATGGTGAAGTGAAGTGAATTAACCGCAAAGTGCGTGGAAATGCCATGAAGTGAAGTGAATTGACCGTGAAGTGCATCGAATTGACCGTGAATGAACACGGAATCGCCGGGAATGATCGTGAAATGCATGAAAATGACGGTGAAGTGAAGTGAATTGACTGCGAAGTGCGTGGAAATGGTCATGAAGTGAAGTGAATTGACCGTGAAGTGCGTCGAATTGACCGTGAATGAACACAGAATCGCCGGGAATGACCGTGAAATGCATGGAAATAATGGTGAAGTGAAGTGAATTGACCGCGAAGTGCGTGGAAATGGCCGTGAAGTGAAGTGAATTGACCATGAAGTGCGTCGAATTGACCGTGAATGAACACGGAATCGCCAGGAATGACCGTGAAATGCATGGAAATGATGATGAAGTGAAGTGAATTGACAGCAAAGTGCATGGATATGGCCGTGAAGTGAAGTGAACTGACTGTGAAGTGCGTCAAATTGACCGTGAATGAACACGGAATCGCCGGGAATGACCGTGAAATGCATGGAAATGATGGTGAAGTGAAGTGAATTGACCGCGAAGTGCGTGCAAATGGCCATGAAGTGAAGTGACTTGACCGTGAAGTGCGTCGAATTGACCGTGAATGAACACGGAATCGCCGGGAATGACCGTGAAATGCATGGAAATGACGGTGAAGTGAAGTGAATTGACCGCGAAGTGCGTGGAAATGGCCGTGAAGTGAAGTGAATTGACAGTAAAGTGCGTCGAATTGACCGTGAATGAACACGAAATCGCCGGGAATGGCCATGAAATGCATGGAAATGATGGTGAAGTGAAGTGAATTGACCGTAAAGTGCGTGGAAATGGCCATGAAGTGAAGTGAATTAACTGTAAAGTGTATCGAATTGACCATGAATGAACACGGAATCGCCGGGAATGACCGTGAAATGCATGGAAATGACGGTGAAGTGAAGTGAATTGACCGCGAAGTGCGTGGAAATGGTCGTGAAGTGAAGTGAATTGATCGTGAAGTGTGTCGAATTGATCGTGAATGAACATGGAATCGTTGGGAATGACCGTGAAATGCATGAAAATGACCATAAATTGAAGCAAATTGGCCGTGAAGTGCATGGACATGACCGTGAAGTGAAGGCAATTGACCGTGAAGTGCATGGAAATGACCGTGAATCTAAACGGAATCGCCGGAAATGACCATGAAATGCATAGAAGTGAATTGACCGTGAAATGCATGGAAATGATCGTGAAGTGAAGGGAATTGACCGTGAAATGCATGGAATTGACCGTGAAGTGAAGGGGAATGGCCGGGATTGACCGTAAAATGCATGGAATTGATCGCGAAGTAAATGAAATAAATGAAATTGACCGCAAACTGATTGAAATTGTCCGCGAAGTGAATGAAATGGACTTTCGACCATCGACCTGATGGAATCTTGGAAAATAACAAGGTTAGTTGGCTAAAGTAGCTTCTCCTACCCCAAAATCATACATGGGATGTCAAGTAACTAATTTTGGTTTAGAAGATATTCTTATTAAATGAATAAAGAAAGAAATGAAAAAAAGAGGGAATTTTTTTTATATACTTATATATACATATTTTTATAAATATGTATTAGAGAAAATTGTAGGTAGAATAAAGTTCTCCATGTAAAAAATAAAAAATAAAATTTTGCATAGACTTTTATGGACTACAGTTATGGCTACAGCTATAATCCGTAGCTATAGCTTCGATACATATCGAATACACTTCGATATGTATAAAAAATTGCTGAATTTTTTATGCAAACACGCTGGACAGTTCTGGACCTTTTTCGATCATATCGAAAGACATTCGATACATCAAAGTACATATCGAAAGGCCTTCGATACATAGCAAAGGACATATCGAAAAAGCATGGGCTTTGGTTATGGCTATGGTTATAATCCGTAGCCATAGGTTCCAGGCTTCTTTTTTTTTCCATGTTGTACTCCCACCGCCTTTGTGGGTCCTTTTATGAAGTATGTGTTATATCCAAACCGTCCATCTATTTGGCGAACTCATATTAAGTCTTGAGACGAAAAATAAGACAGATTTAACTATCAAGTGGACCACACTGTAAAAGGCAGTGGAGGATTGAACGTCTACCATTGAAACCCTTTTAGGGGTCGTAGAAGTTTTGGATCATTATGAACTTTGTTTTTGCTCTTCATCTAGGTCTTTGTGACCTTATGAATAGATTGGATGGAAAATAAATGTTGTGGCAGGCCCTACAAAATTTTTAACGGTGAAAATCAATTTTCCCGCTGCTCTTTGTGGTGTGGTCCAGTTGATCTTTAGGTATGACTTTTTTTTCGATAATGCTCCGAAATGATCTCGAAATATGGATGAACGTTGTGGATATAATAAATACATAACTGTGGGGCCCATGTAACTTTGATATCTTTTGAACCGTTTGTACAACTCGGAGTTCGAGGAGCGTCAGCGGCTGATCCTCTTCTAGAAGGAAAAGCAAGGGCATTTTCGACCTTTGGGAAGGCATCCATACAATTGGGGCATATTCTTAGAAGGCAAAATGAGGTGGGCTTCGTTTCAGAAATGGGCCATAAATGGATCGTACAGTCGAAAACTTCTCATTTTATCTCAGGGCTACCGAAGACGAGGAAGGGACATGACTCCATATGAGTGATTGTGGACCGGTTGACGAAATCAGCTCATTTTCTCCCTATTAGAGTTTCGAACTCAGCAGACGATTTGGCCAGACTGTATATCAAGGAGATGGTGCGTCTGCATGGAGTTCCCATGTAGATCGTGTCGGACCGAGACACGCGATTCACATCTATCTTCTGGACTCGTATCCAGGAAATAATGGGTGTGAAGTTGAAGTTTAGTACCGCGTTCCACCCACATATGGACGGGCAGACGGAACGGGTAAATCAGGTGTTGGAAGATATGCTGCGAGCTTGTGTGCTTGATTTCAAGGACAGTTGGGATGACTGTCTTCCTTATACTGAGTTCACCTATAACAACAGCTTTTAGGCTAGTATTGGCATGGCTCCCTACGAGGCCTTGTATGGGCGCCCCTGTCGAGCACTGCATTGGCATGGCTCTCTGCGACCTTGTATGGGCCCTGGAGATTGAGTCTTTGCGATTAGCAGTTGGTGAGAAGAGTTTGATTGGCCCGGAGTTAGTACAAGCGACGTTAGAGAAGATCGACATTATTAGGCGTCGACTTCTTACAGCATGGAGCAAACAGAAGAGCTACGCCGATACGAGGCGGCGACAGCTAGAGTTTGAGGTTGAGACCATGTGTTCCTGAAAGTCTCCCCCATGAAGGGAGTCCTTCGATTTGGCAAGAAGGGGAAGCTCATGCCACGATTCATTGACCCATTCCAGATACTAGATCGAGTGGGTGTGGTAGCGTACCGCCTTGCCTTGCCTACACTAGTCGTAGGCGTGCACAACGTATTTCATGTGTCAATGTTGAAGAAATACGTTCCTGACCCTTCCCACATTATCAAGTGGGAGCAGGTGCAGTTGAGTGAAGATGTTACTTACATACTGCGACCGACGCGTATCGTTGATAGGAAGGAATAGGTGTTGCGCGGTAAAGTGATTCCACTTATGAAGGTTCTGTGGACTCACCATACTGAGGAAGAGGCTACTTGGGAAACAGAAGCCGAAGTTCGTAAGAACTACCCTCAGATTCTCGAGGAGTACGAAAAGGTACTAATTTAAAGGACGGAATTTTTCTTTAAGGGGGGTAGATTGTAACGTCTTGAAAAAATCCATACTAAGACCCGAATACCACCTCAGGCAGAAATCACTTAAGACCAAATCCTTTAGAAATTAGACGAAAATTAATTAAGTGTTAAACTAAATTAATCGGTAGATTAGCTTGAACAACTTTCTATACGAACTGTAAGACCCAAAACCAGTAGAATCGCTAATGTTACATCGGCTAAAAACCTAGGATCAATCTCTAAACCCAGTTGCCCTCGGGAGCACATTGAAACTCCTTATCGGACCTGTACTGCACGTCGAAAGTCCGATGACCACGAAACTATACGGTTATGACCGCTTTACTGAACTTGACAACCATCTCAGAAATTAAATCCAAATAGTATACCGAAATGCACAACTTGAGCCCCAAGCGAAGTGTGTGAAAATGCGAATATCACTAGAAAATGAACTCAGATTTAAGTGATTTGGGTCGTTCACTTGCGGGCCAAATTTAAGGATTCATACCGTTAAATCCTGACCCAAATACACCCTCGGATCAGGAAAATTTCCCTACACAAGTCAGTGTATTTGTGTACCCTGATGGAGTGACGACGACGGTTGAACTGAAACTGGTCCTCCGCGATTGATCCATAAATCCGATCGGACTGAAAACTTAACTTGACCTAGATCTAATGTCAGGAAACTTTTCCTAGACCGTATGCAGAAAGGGGGCCTCCAGATGAGCTTCGTTGGCCCGAAACAGCCAACTTTTGGTTATAACTTAAGTATATCATGGTCATGGGGCCATTGAGGTCATTTCTAAGCCTATATAAAGACCTAAACCCACCCCTCTCTCATTCCATACGAATTTCAACCCTAGGAGAGAGAAGAGAGAGGAGAAGAGAGAGAAAGTGAGGGATTGTTGTAGGGATTCATCCTTGCCACTTCACGTGCTTAACCACCGCTTCCATGTCGCTATACCAGCGATTCCGATTCCATTTTAGGGTAAGAAATTCTAACCCTAATCTATTTTAAGGATTCAAATAGAGTAAATGGTGAAGTAACTAACCTATTTCATGTTATAGGTTGTCATTGTGCCATAGGCGAGGACTTAATATTTAAACTGAGTTCGTTACGAGTTTACCGGCGAAAGGTGTGGACTATAAACGTTTAGGTTATGGTTTTCAAGGCTTTCAATGTCAGCAATGATTTATGTCTAACTTGATTGCTATCACATATATTTAGATACGATGTTTTTCGCGTATTACACATATCTATGAACTATGTTGAAATAGATGCATTCCATGTGTTTGTTGAAATGCTTTATGAGTATGGAATTATGACTTGTGCTTCCCATGATTTATATTTGAGGATACATGATTGTTGTACGTGTGGCAACATCTTTGTGAAAGGATTTGCTATAATACCTATTATAACTACTATATTACATGTATGTTAATATGTGTAGTCTAAGTGTTTGATAAAATGCCTGAATCAGAAAATGCTGGTTGAAATGTATGTATAGAGGGTGTTGAGATGTGATTCTCAATGTCCTTATCTATAGTTACAATATCCTTCATGTAACTTATCCTATTACTACGTGATTTATGAATGAAATGCCTATGTACGATAACATGTACACTATGTGTTTGTTGAAATGCTCAAATAAAATTCATATTTAGATTTGGTTGTCACATGCTGTCTTGGTCATCACATGTGAATGTTATTGTTTGGAGTATGATTGGGACTACGATGTAGTTCAGGCATTCGGTAATGGTTTATGACCGAGTGGCTGAGTAGCTTCGCCACAACAGATAAGTTCGACGAATCCGAGTCGTATGATGATCGTCGACAGTGGTTAGGCCACGAGGAGTGTTTGTGCGCTCCATGTCGATTAATTCAACGTACGCTCGTACCAGTCGAGCTTGTCAAGTAACCCGATTAGCCCAATGTATGTTCACCATGTATGGACGCTACTGCTTGAATCTAAGGTACCAAACTCACCAGTGAAAAGCCCGTTTAACCTTGGTACCTCGATCCGCTAAGACTCATGAGCTAGGCATGGTGGTATGGGACACCGTGGTCGAGCTGTCGGCCTACATTGGAGCGACGAGCCTCCCTGTAGTGACCAGTGAGCAACCCAAACTCGTGAGCCGAATACAGTGGTATGAGACGCTGTATTTGTGTTGTCGGCCTACGATTAGGTGACGAGCCTCTCCGCAGTGACCTCGAGTATACACTAAGACTACGCTAAGGCGACGAGTCTTTCCGTAGTGACTTTGAATATAAACTAGGCCTGCGCTGATGGTGACGAGCCTCTCCGTGGCGACCTAGAACTGCTATCGTATGCGATTAACTAGGATTGATGACCCTAGATGGATCATTGTTTGGGCAAATGATATAAAGGGAGGTACCTTAGCTTCTCGAATTTGCTGCGTGAATAAACCTAATTAAATATTGGCTAACATGATCATGCACCGCATTGCATGTGCTTTGGCGAGGAAGCGCACGTTTAGGGAGTTTGCCATGAGCGATCGTGAGATGATGTCGCTGAGAGGGTGTATTGAGACTCAAATATTGCATAATTTTCTCCATTTATATCTTGGTTTTATGAACATGAATCCGCTTAATATTCTATTTTACTCATGTATGTGTTGAAAGGTGAATTTAAGTGTTTGGATTGAAAAATGGTATTAAAAGCATGATTTTGATGCTCAAGAATTACCAAAGCAAGGGATTGATCTTAGGAGACCAAGATTGAAGAATTCACATGCCAAAGATCTAAGAAAACTAAGTAAAGAATGAAGAGAATCGAAGATTTGAAGTGAAGAATCCTGAAATCGTCCTGAAAAAGTTATTATGAAGCTGTGAAGTTTATTTTGGAAACTGCGCAGCAGGAGTCTGTTTTAAATGAACTATGCAGCAAGAAGTCTATTTTGAAAATATGTATATTGATGCGGTTTCTAGGTTTTTCAAATTTGTACGAAAATTGGATGTCCCTACTTATAAATAGGGCTTCTTAGGGCATTCTAAAACATTATTCAAGGCATTTAAGAGCAAAGTTTAGGGTTTTTAAAGAGTTTTTAGTTTATTAAAGCTTTATAAGTTTTTTTTTTTTTTAAGATCTTTTCTATTTGCATTTTCTTTCTTTTCTTTTGTGCTTTTTATTTCTGCAATTTAATTATGTTTTTCTAAGTTCCTTCTAGCAAGCTAGAAGGGAAGCACATGAGTTTAATGTTTCTTTAAGATTATGATGATTGATTGTTTTATGATGAGAAGAATGGTGTATGCATGTTATCTATTATTTAGGTTTTGTTTTTTATCCTCTTGTGAGATCCATATGTTTCCATCATATGAGATCCACATTGATGGATAGGCTTACCCTAGATCAATCAGATTTCCTAGATAGGAGAGGTTCTCAACTTGTTATATTTCTTTGATATTCATTATCCTATAGATATTGAATACTTAAAATCACTGACGCTTGAGAATATATGTCAATGATGCAAATCCATACTTTTTTAATATTTTATATCATTTATTATAATACTTAAACTGTTTTATTTTCCGACTAGGCTGACCACAGTGCTCAGATCCTGATTGTGTTATCCAAGTAATCATGATTTTGGAACATTAACGTATGTATGGAACTTTGAAGCTTGGGTGTTATTTTATTCAATTGAATTACATCCATTCAAAATTTCAAAATCAAATCACCAGTTTAGTTTTTTTTATTACTTAGTTTTATTTTGCATTTGATTTTTTCCTTCTTACAATTCATCTCCCTGTTGGATCGACCTCATATTCACGGGATACTACTTACGAACCTCTGCACTTAGAGGCAAGCAAACGAGTTTTTGGCGCCGTTGTCGGGGAGAGACTGAGAGAGATCAGATCTGTGCAAGATAGCTAAGGTAAGTTTTTTTTTTCTAAGCTAAGTTCTCTTCTAAACCCTCCAAATTTTCTGTAGATTTTATTTTATTTTATTTCTTTGAAAATAAATTCAGTTGGGTCTTTCAAGCACTAACTATGACATAAGGTTGCCCTGCTTGGGATTTTTTCACCCAAGTGTTATGGTTGTCCTATAGTTGCTGTTTTATCATAAAGATCATCTGCTGAATCTATTTCCAGATTAGCATAATTTAATTTCTGCATTAATTTTACTTTTATTGATTTATTATTTATTTATTTTATTTTATTTTATTTTATTTTTACTTTGTGGATTGACCCTCATGGTCGGCCCTCCGCCTGGGTTGTTTATTTTTTTTGCTTTGTGGATTGAACCCTCATGGTCGGCCTGCCGCCTGGGTTGTTGTTTAAGTTTTTATTTTTATTTTAGTATCATACTTGCTATTTGAATAGTGGTATTTTTGTGTGGTGGATGGTTTATGTCCCGTTGGAGTAGGGATCAAAACAATCGACTCTCCTCTAAAGGGGGACAGTTCCAGGCCTTGATCATTCACTTAGAAGAGGCACTCAACATCACTTGGATTCCATGGCAGACCTAGTTGATAATCCAAATTCAATCTGTCAAATCCAACTATAAATCAAAATAGAGAAAATCAATTAATCCTCCTCTTAGGATAAAATGAAGTTCATAGGAATGTGTTAAACCAACCACGGACTTTAGGTGAACATTTATACCCTGAGAGATCAACTTTACCATCTTGTATAGTGTTCCCTGCTCACACAGGGAACATTGATTTTAAACCAGTGTTATTCAATTGATTCCTAAATTTCATGGCTTAGATTCTGAAAGCCTACTTGCACCTCGAGGACTTTGAGGAAGTAATTGTAACGTTACAAGTAAACATGACAATAGGGATATACTTAAGCTTAGGTTATTCTCATTTTCTCTAAAGGATCGGCAAAAGCATGGCTCAACTCTCTAAGACCTAATACCATCACTTCATGGCAAGCCTTAAGTAGAGGTTTTTTGAAAAAGTTCTTTCCCGCACAAAACAAATGCCTAAAACAAGAAATCATGTCATTCTCCAAAATGGGAATGAACTATTTTTTCAAGCTTGGGAACGCTTCAAAGACATTCTAATTACTTGTCCACATCATGGTTATGAACCATGACACGTGATTGATGCTTTCCGAAAGGGGCTCACCATGGATACCCGTCAGTTCATAAGATATGTGTGTGGAACCTTTCTTGACAAAGATCATAATGAGGCTTGGGATTTTCTAGATATGTTAGCAGAGAATATGCAGACATTGGATGTCTCTGCTAAATCAGACCAAACTAGACCCAGTCCTAGAGAGAAAGCGGGGATGTATGTCCTAAGAGAGGAAGATGACCTTAATGCAAAATTCGCTGCATTGGTTAGAAAGGTCGAAGCCTTGAAAATTAGGAAGGTTGATATGGTTAAAGAAAACACTTCCTTGGGTAATTTTTGTAGCATTTGTGGTGGTACAGACCATGACACAAAAGATTGTTCATTAATCTCAGTTGTACAAAATATCACGCATGAGCATGATCAAACAAATGCTATAAATAACTACCAAAGGTCAGTTATGCAACCAATGGAAAACACGTATAATCCAAATTGGCGTAACCATCCTAATCTTAGTTGGAGGAATGGACCACAAATTAATGCGCCCAATGCACCTCAAATGCCTCCACAAAACACTTCTTTGGGGGCACCTAACAGTGCACCATATGTCCCCCGCCAAAGCGATCATCTGTGGAGGATGCATTGATCGCATTCATGAACTCTCAAGCTCAAATGAATCAGTCTCTAATCCAATCAAATCAGAATTAAAGATAGTTGTGGCTAGGATTGAGACTCAACTAAATGCTAGGGAAAAAGGCACCCTTCCTTCTCAACCTGTGCCAAACCCTAGAAATCACATTTCATTGGAGACTCAATCCAAATGAGTTACATCATGAACAAGTTAAGGCCATCATTACCTTGAGAAGTGGCAAAATATCGATAATAAGATAATGCAACCGGTAAAATACCGAAGGATGAGCCACTGTCTCAAGAAATGTGAACCATCTATAGGTTCAAAAGCCGCAACAACAAAATGATAAAGAGACTAAGTCATATGAGCCTCCAGTTCCGTTCCCATCTAGACATGAATCCAACTGTCCCCATGAAATATCAAGAGGTGTTGGATGTGCTCCAAAAGTTACTGTAATATTCCTCTCTTGATGCATTAGACAAATTCCATCATATGCTAAATATCTCAAGGACTTGTGCACTGTAAAGAGGAAATTAAATGTGCACCAAAAAGCCTTCCTTACTGAGAAAGTGAGGACGACTTCTCTGTATTTGGGAGTAGTTTTTGAAGAATGCCTCAACAATTTATCTCTTGTCTTGTCTAGGTGTGAAGAGAAACACCTTATCTTAAATTGGGAGAAATGTCATTTCATGGTTCAAAAGGAAAATTGTTTTGGGCCATGTTATCTCAAAAATGGAATCGAGGTAGATCGCTCAAAAGTCTACATTATAGCTAATCTACCTATCCCCCGAACTGTTAGAGATATTAGATCACTTATAGGGCATGCTGGTTTTAATAGAAGATCATCAAGGACTTTAGTGTCATTACTAGACCCTTGACTAATCTTTTTCAAAAGATGTTCCATTTAAGTTGATAGATGAGTGTGCAAATGCCTTTAATAAAATTAAATCATCTGATGCAAAGCCGAGACTTTTGAGATGGATCCTTCTACTCCAAGAATTTGACTAGAGATAAATATAAGAAAGGAGTAGAAACGTAGTGCCCGATCACCTTTCCGATATTGGTGTTAGATGATTTTCCACTGAGGAGATACATATTCAAGACACTTTTTCTGATGAACAATTATTTGCGATCTCCAAATTGCCTTGGTATGCGGATATAGTGAACTATCTTGTAACAGGAAAAATGTCATATCATTGGAAGTCACAAGATAGAAAGCGTTATGAAACCGAGGTTAAGAACTTCTTTTGGGATGACCCGTATTTATATAAATATGGGACTGATCAAATTTTTAGACGTTGTGTCCCAGAGGATGAAGTTTAGAGTGTTATTTCTTTTTGCCATATGGAAGCATGTGGTGGCCATTTTTCTGCTAAGAAAACCACTGCAAAAATCCTGCAATGTGGTTTTTACTGGCCTACCATGTTTAAAGACACCCATGTTTTCTGTGTTGCTTGTGATAGATGTCAAAGGTTGGGAAGAGTGTCCCGGCGCAACATGATGTCTTTATCTCCAATTTTACC